>BJKM01000002.1:1335000-2535000 GCA_015082035.1 Chaenogobius annularis | reverse complement strand
TTATTTACACAGTTATTTGTGGTAATTGTTCTGTGCCAATTGTTTTTTCTCTGATCTGCTTCAGGGAAGGCAGCCTTTCCTCCTGCATTTACTTTCACTTTATAAAGTGTTTTGCCCTGAGTTGGTGACTCTCTCAATCCCATCACGAATGAAGGTTTGTACATAAAGCAAAGAGGTTTATGGATCATTATCATCTTTTTTAACATTTAACATTGTCACACTTTTCTGTTTCAGACGGGTTTTAAAAACCACAATTCTCCGTGGAAATCTGCACTTGTTGGTGTCCAGAAGAGAAATGGCTCTCAAGTTGCTCCCAGTATCAGCCTATCAGTGTCTACGTCTAGAAAAAGGGTAAGGCGGTTTGCACTGGCTCAATGTCAAGCATTTGTCTAAGTTCACACACTGTAGTACTGTCCCATCCAGAACACAACTGAATTAGTTTTGCTTCAAATCTAGTGCACACATTTGATTAAGAATTGAGTGTTTTTTGTGACTTTTCTAGAAACTTGGCCACATGGACCTGCCTGCGCTGGCGCCTGCTGTCAATAAACAGACTTTGTCTGAGTCTTCTCTCACCAGAAAATTGGTGCCTTTGGTGCAGATACAGTCATTTGCTCAGCTGCTGGAAAATATACACCAACTAGAGGTAATCGATAGAGACATGTAAAGGCTATAATTGGTTTCTAACAAATGTCCATATTGGCGCAAAGCTGTGTTGAATTCTTTCAACCACATGGTGGTGCTATTCAACTGATTTAAGGCTTTGCTTTCGTGTGTATATTGTGACGTTATGGGCTACAAAAATAATATAGTAATTGAAGAGACACTTAAATATACAAATATAGATATGTCAAGAAAATGCATATCAAACTATCATGCCTCTTTATGCAATAATACTATTGGCACAGGTTACATTTTGATTCATATATTAATAAGTTCTGGAGAATTTACTCCAATTTACTTTGAGTTATCAAGATATCATGTTATTCTGTACCATGTGTTTGGTAATTATTACAGAAATAATATTTGGTTCCAAGTAAAGGTCATCACTCAGTTTCAGACTTGGTTTTATCTGGTTTATATGAAATGTACCACGTACTTCTTTTTCCAGTGGGATTTATGAGTTTTAAAATATGTATGGTTTCCTCTGTCACCAGTTGCCTGCTCAGATGGGCTCACTTTTGGGCTCCGGTTTGGCTCTGCAGTATCTCGACTGTTTACAGGATGAGTCTGCCCTCCTACGCTTGAACTTCTGGCTTGGTTATGCACTCCACGAAGGTAAGAGGAAGAGCGGAAAAAGCCCTACAAAACGACTGACAGCTTCTTTAAGGTGGACTGCCCAAACCAGAGCTGACCCTGTGCTGAACCTCTTGGCTCTGTGCTTAGCTGACATATCAAAGAGTCTTCTTTCTCAGAAGGATTTAAACAGGCTCTGGAGAGATCACAGTGGAATGACGCTCTGAATATGAAATTGTGTGTGCGCCCCCCCCCTGCCCGCCTCAGCTGCAATTCTTTTTTTTCTCTTAAGAATTCCTGTTCTTCAATGATGGAGGAGCAAACCAGAATTCAGAAGAGGCCCAGCAGTTTTTAGACAAATTACTGTCCACACAGCACTTTCTTCAGGTGAGTGGCATTTCACTATAACACGTCACAATATTAGTGACGTGTTAATTTACTGTAGTAAGTGGCTGTATTTATGTGTGACAGGAAGGCTTTTCCAGCACTGAGGCGTTTCTGTACAAATTTCTCAATGTTTGGGACGGAGCCCTGATGCGACCACAGATCCTGGGTCTTATGAGTAACATTCCAGTTATACCAAGTTCACGTAAGTCGCACTCATTCCATACAACTTAACCAATTCTCTCCATTTATTACTTTTGGAATATCTGCATGTTTGAGTTTGAATAGTGGCCATGCGTGGGTCGAAATGTAAATAAACTACTCTTTTACAGAAATCGGGCGACTTCTGTTTGAGCCTCTCATGCAGCTTTTCTTTACCTCCTCCCTATTTTTTAAGGTAAGGTTTTTATAGATTCAATTTATTTGATGCCCAACACGGCAAGCAGTTTTAATTTGTGTCTTGCTGGGTGTGACTGTCCCGGTCTGGGTTTAGTGTGGATTGATGGAGAGTCTCAACAATATGCTGTTAAAATGGCTGACTTGGCACTCCGTTTATGCCTTGGAGGACGACTTGGACATCAGCCTGAATAGTCAAACGTCTATGTAAGTGCTTTTTAATATATGTTTTTAAAATATATAATAAATACTAGTTGATAGAGTTATGATTCGGAATCATTTTCATCAAGGATCATTGGTATTGTAATACGTATTCTTCAATAGCGTCCGGTGGCTTTGATGGATGGGCATGAGACTTTGGGTGTTCATCGATAATTGGTTGATAACAATTGCACGCAAAAGTGAAAAACACCTGGTAGAGTTTCAAACCCCCACATGAAAGGTGCCCGCCTAACATAGTGAGCTCCCATACCTGTAAACTATGCGGAAGGGACCATTTCATTGACACAAATTAGCACTCTATGTTAAAATACTGCCTGTATTTCTAACTAACGTTTAATCATTATAAACGTGAACAGAGCCTTAGCTACGAACAAAGACTTGTCCCTGAAAGATAGTTTTTAAGTCTTTGTTGAAACTTGGCGCTGCGCTTGCTTCTCTTCTCCTTGCACATGCTCAGTTAGGGCAAAACCTGCAAACAAATGATTCCCACGCAGGTTTATTCAGCGTGGTTTGAGCATAGATCCATGGGTTTGTGGCTGTCCTCAGAGCGCATGCGCAGGACTATAAAAGAAGCTATTGTCCGCTCTAGTTCTAAAGGCACATGTTGGCGAGTGGAGCATGAATGGGCCTCTGAACACGGCCACAGACTGAAAAGGGGCAGGAGAAGAAGAACCAAGCTTCCCGCGCAGTATTGCTCAGTGGCCTGTAGAGGCCACTAAAAGACACGGTGACTTTTGCCAAGCTTCAGGAGCAGAAGTGAAGGGAAACAGGGTTTTTGAGATATATTTCGGAACAATTTAAATTGGGAAGCACTGTCATTTTAGATTTTATTGGTCAGTCACTGCTTGCCTTGATTGCCCTGGCCGCACGCCACTGGTATTCTTGTTCTTAATTTCTCAACAGACTGCAAAAATGTGTGCTAAATTTGTCATTTTCTACAGTTCTACTCTGACCCATGAGGGTTGTGGCATTCACAATTACTTTTCAAACAAACACATTGAAATGTCAGTGCAGCCCTTAACAATTCCTTGACTTTGTGGTCTGTGTTTCAGAAACATTACGTTGTCAGGGTTTAAGAACTCTGTGATGGAGCTTGTACATTTTGTGGGTCGGCTTGCCACTGTGGGACTTCAGGTTGAAGGCTGTCATTCGCTCCTCCTCAGCTTTATTTTGGACTTCTATGAAACGGTAGATTACCTTACAGTGATTATTTGAGCATGTGCAGTTTTTTATCTAAACTTGTATGTTTTGTATTCAATTCCTGCAGGTTTGTGACATGTTTCTGAAATATGGACTTCCTCTGGTTGTGATGCCCCCACCTGGTGTTTTTTACCCAGCACTATTTGCAACTGACCCTGTGAGCGTTGACAGACTGGCCTACATCATGTACAGGTAGGCCCCAGCTTTCAATAAGGCGACATAAGGGCCTAAATACAACCCTAGCACTTTTAATGGCATATGTCATACTCATACATTTTTAATGGCAGAACAGAGCGTGATTGCACTTACATGTAATGCATGATTTATGATAATGACAAACTAAGATGCATTACACTAAAGTCATCTACATATAACTCAGAGTTGAGTAGGGCAAATGTACCCATTATAGACTAATTGACTTCATGTTTACAAAAAAGTACATGATCGATGAGAGCAAATGTAAAGTTTGATCAGAAATGCAAGATTGATGGATTTCATTGTTTTCTGGACAGATATAAGATGAACCTGGCATCAGCCAAGTATCAGGAGAAGCGAACAGAGGTGAGTGTCAACATCAGTTCTTTTCTGTGACGATTGTATATTTATTTCTTTGTATTGTTTAGAAATACCTTTTATAGTGACTTATTGAAAAATAATGCACTACTTTCCCAAAACAAACCCTCTCAGCAGCAGATAATATGCCACACTAAACAATTCCCATTAATAAATGTCCCAGGCCACACAATACTCCTTTAGACATTACATTTGTTTCATTCATTGTAAATGCAAATGACCACCATATCTAACTGAATTCCTTTTGCCAACATCTCTTTTATTTTCTAGCAGGCCTTCCACATCAACCGACAAACGTTTCGTGAGTTTAATCACTATGTGGTGCTGATGGTGAATTGCCTCTGGAACTCAAAGATGTTTGAGTCGGGCATAGAGCTGAGCAACAAGCTGCTCCTGAGAAGCAATGTCCCCAACTACACAGCGAGCTTTGACCTCATCCACCACCCTGCCTTTCTGAGCTACGCTGTGGACTTTCACCAGCAGGTAAGCAGAGGCTTTCTATATTATGGTGGGGAACGACATTATGAATTTGCTTGGTTTTATTAGTAAAAAGCTATTTACAAGGAATGCATGATGCTGTTAAAATGAATCGGGCATATATTTGATTGTGTATTCATTTTTATTAGTACAAATGGCCCAATTGTAACATAATCCTTGTCTTCTAAAAACACAAAAACATTTTTATCGGACCAAACTTATCTTAGCACGTTTGTCAACTTTATAATAGTCTAGTCCCAAATAAAAATGGATTCAGGTTGTAGTTTTCCTGCATTTGAATGTTTATTAAAAATGTATAAGACAGGTTTTATGTTGGCTCTATACTGAAGATATACTGTATATATTTATATATATCTGTAAGAATCTTTTTTATCTTTCCTGCTGTACACTGGTTAAAAGACAAATGTGTTATTAATGTATTTTTCATTCAAAATGCATTAATACAGAAAGGGAGTGTTTTATTAATGGATGCAGCAGGAGCTGGTGGTTTTCATCATGTTTAATATTACAAGTGCACGTCTTTTTTTGGATGCAAAAAGTGATTGTTTAAGATTTACACTGGTGGGCAAATCATTAATCAATGTTTTCCTTCTTCAGTGTTGGCCCAAGAGAAAGAATATGGACCTTAATTCCATAAAGGTACTATTCATCTTTTATTTTTATGTGCTGTGCTTAAATGGTCATAGAACAATAATAACAACATGCATACACCAATTAAAATGAGTAACATATTATATAAAATTATATTAAATAAACTACCGTTATTAATGGCCAGTTTTTAGGATCACAGTCATATTGTAATATCAGGTCTCTGAAATAGATGCTGGCCTCACAATTACCAACTAATGATGTTTTAAATCTGGGGGTAATAATGGGCTCAGACTTGAATTTTAACAGCCACGTCAACTCAATAACATCAGCAGCTTTTTACCATCTAAAAAACATTGCCAAAATCAAAAGTATAGTGTCTAAACCAGACTTGGAGAGACTTATCCATGCGTTTGTCTCTAGTAGATTAGACTACTGTATACAACTTTCCGAACTGTAACACCTGCTCACTGGCCTCACCAAACGAGCTGTAAAACAGCTGCGCGTACATCCAGAACGCTGCTGCTCGGGTCCTGATCAGAACCAGGAAGTACGATCACATTAGTCCTGTGCTCAGGTATCTGCACTGGCTCCCTGTGGCTCAGAGAATAGACTTCAAAGCAGCTCTGCTTGTATACAAGTCTCTCCATGGCCCAGCACCAAAGTACATCTCGGACATGTTAGTGCCATATGAACCATCTCGGACTCTGAGGACCTCAGGGACCGGGCTCCTGCTGGTGCCCAGAGTCAGGACTAAACATGGAGAATGTGCGTTTCAGTTTTATTTAGCTAAAATCTGGAACAGTCTTCCTGAGGATGTGAGACAGGCCGCTACTCTGGCATTGTTCAAATCTAAGCTAAAAAACTGTTTTGTTTGGCATGCATATGACTGAAATGCTTTTCTTTGCACTCTTCTCTTTATGTCTTGAACTATTTGACGGATAGCCTGAAAATGGCACTTTTAAATTAAGATTTTGTCATTTCTACCATGTCTTCGTGATTTTAATGCATTTTTTTCCTGTTGTGTGAAGCACTTTGAATTGCCTTGTGTACGAATTGTGCTGTACAAATAAACTTGCCTTGCCTTGCCTTACAGTCTAACACGGTTCCCGTTTGTTTTTGTAGCAATCTAAGCCCTGGGGTTGGTACCTGGAGTTCCTCTTCTCTCAGGGATTCGACGGCCTTAAACATTTTGTTGAGAGTAACATCAGCTGGCAGGTGGCAAGAGGTGGCCAGGGAGAAGGCGTGTCCACACAGACGCGGTAGAGACACAAGGCCCAAAGGGGAGAGAACCAACTCGAGATTTGAGAGACTTGTAAATTTTTCTAGCGACTTGCTATTTATCTGGGTATATGTTGTAAATAGGCTTTTCTTTTTTGTCTTTTAACAGTGTTTATGATATGTTATCCTGATATTGAGCGCATGTACTGTCACTGAAGAAAAACATTTAAATGAATTACAACAGATATACTAGATGTATGTCCCTTTGTCACACAAAACATTTTAACCAAACTTTTTTAACTTCCCGTAACCTGCTGTAGCCTATGTAAAGCTCCATATTCCTGTCGTCTTGTCTCTTGCACTTTTTAAAATAAAAATGGTGTAAGATTTTAAAGAAAATAAATGTTTGTCAATTTTACTGCGGTGGCATCTACACCTTTTTAATAACTGTGTATCTGCTTTTGCAATGTCCCATAATGCCTCTAACATGATTGGACGGTAATTTCAGACAAAAAACAACAGTTGTCATCCAAAGAGTAGGGTCCAATTCACACAGAACAAGATGGCATACATTTTTCTTGCAAAAAATCAACACTACACGTTTTCACTTCATGTTGCTATAATGTTGACAGAAAACAGAAAAAATTAGTCATACACATTTTTTTACACAGGGCAGCCACAGGGTCTTAAAAGCAATGAAAAGTTTTGAATTAGTGCCAAATTTATGAATTATCTTAAAAGCATACATTTCAAGTATAAAGATGCTAAATCATCTTGCTTCTTGTATTTGCTGTCCAAATATGTTTTCATATTAATGTTTTGTAATTCCATTTTACCCACTCAGTTACTGTAAGTTTGATGTTTCAACAGTACAGTATTATTGTTGCACTAAAATCCTCATAAAATGTCCCATAATTATATTTGAATGGCATAAGATTGCAGTTGATCTTTACACATATATGTTGGATCACATCTTAATATATTAATATTTGTGTTTTAAATAACCCCTTTTCATTTTGATGTAAGTTAAGTTTTGTAACTTAAAAATAAATAAATGAATCCATTTGTAGTTTTCCCCTCTCACAATAGTTGCACTACATTTAACTTTGACCTTATCAAACCTGGAGCTACCATGCTACTATTTCAGGTGAAGATTGCCAGCCAATGAATACATCTAATTTAAGAAATATTTCCTTTAATAACATAGTGCAACACAAAGCAACACTTCCATGTCCAAAACTGACCCTTTTTTTATAACGGACAGCTCGTTGGCGGTGGCACACTTCCCTGCTCCCTCCTCCTCCTCCCCCGGGCAGCTCTCCCTTGACGCATCCCAAGTTTCTCTCTCCTCTCTCCTCTCCTCTCTCCTCCCTTCACTTCTGGGTGCAGTAATTGTAGTCACTCGCTCGCTCGCTCGCAGGCTCCAGATGAGACTGTGGCGGATGTAAACGCGCGCGGAGCCGCCTCTCAGTGATGTGAAGCCTTCAGACAGAGACACGTATCCGCGCTACTGCTGCTGCTGCTGCTGCCGCCCCTGCCCTCTTCACTTTTGCCCCGGTGTCCATCGCGTTTCTGCACGGGAGTAGTAGCTCTTTTCTGCCTCTTTATGCCACGTGCGAGTTCTCCGCCCGGAACCTGAAGATCTGCCGCGGGGAAATCGAGGTAAGCCTGGAATAAACCCGTCTCGCTTTTACGCTTAGATGTGCTTTTGGTTTAATCCTGTTGCCGAGGTTCAGGACTAAAGTAATGGGTCGACAGCGTGACAGCGGGTCAAGATTTAAGTATCCCTCGAGCCCCCCTGTGCAATTTGATGTTGTCCTGACCGTATGCGCGGCTTTGGTCATAGTTTGGCACAATGTCATCCTTGAGACGGTCGTGCTTTTTGTCAGGGGATGAGCGCTTTGTGCCAAAAAAGATGCTCAACTCGGCAATTTGTGTTATTTGTATGTATTTGAAACTAGTTCTTTATACCTTTTAATGGCACACGTGTATTAACAAAAATGAATCGGGGCTGTTTAACTGTTCAATAAAACCAGCTGAAGTGGATATGTGACATTACGCACAGTGAGCCTGTCTGCGCACACGAAAACACCAACAAGTTTCCGACAAGTCGTGATTTCTTTGCGTGATGAAGCGGTCATTTCTCTGCCTTATCACTTTGTTTGGGTGAAATCTGACGTGTGATGAAAAAACCGAGGAAGATCGGATTTGGACTCAGGATTACACACACACACGCACACACACACACACACACACACACACATATATATATATATGTATGTGTGTGTGTGTATGTATGTGTGCATGTATGTATGTGTGTAGGTGTATATGTATACATGTGTATGTATATGTATGCATGTATATGTATTGATGTATATATGTGCATGTATGTATATATGTATGTGTATATATGCATGTATATTTATGTGTGTGTGTGTATGTACGTATGTATATATGTGTGTGTTGTGTGTATATATATATTATATATATATATATATATATAGGTATGTGTGCGAGTGTGTATGCATATATATATATATAGGTATGTGTGTGAGTGTTATGCATATATATATATATATATATATATATATATATATATATATATATATATATATATATATTTTTTTTTTACGGCGTGCGTCTTGAGTCATATTTTATCCACACTTTCTCCACCCCAGTGTTTCAGACGTATTAGAGGAAATCAACCTGCCTTGCTTATTCTGTTAATCCTCGGATCAAGTAACCTAAAACGTAAAATAAATAAATAAAATCATGTTGGCTGATGCGCAACACCCTCCTCATAAAACAAACTATAAATGTGTGGGCTCTGAACATCAAAAACGTCACTGCATTTCTTGACAGTTGGTTTTGTATATTTCATCTTTGATCACAAACTCAGTCACTTGGTGTTTTTAAGTCGACCAAGGATAAAACTTAAGTTCTTTGGTCTCACAGTCAGGGGTAGACGTTTTAAAGCTGAGTATTGTCACTCTTACTGTATCTTCTGGCAGTTAAATAGAGTCCAGTCCAACATGAATTAGGCCTACATGAGTTTATCCGCTAAATCAGTTTGGAAGGAAATTTAAGTGTTGTCAAATATCGTATACTTATGGGGGAAAAATGAATAAAATGATCAATATATCTTGTGTAGAACTGAAAGCTTTGTGAATGTAAAGACTATGCATTGTCAAAATTCACAAACTAGCAATTTCTAGCTAATTTCTTTTTTGTACTAGTGAATTTGTCAAGCAAAGGAGCTGTAATGTGGCTGTGTCTCGTCCCACCCTACTGCAAACGTTTATTCTTCTTTATCTGTTAACAATATGCTGCAATAGTTCCATAATAATAATAATAATAATGATAATCAAATCCATAATAATAATACTGTATGTTTAACGTTTATTTCCCGCAGATTCGAGGACATGAAAGCTTAACCTTAACTATCTGCAAGGCATCGACTTTGTTCTCTGGTCTGGTTCTTTTAGCATTTGCCTCTCAACCAAAAGATCTTTGCGTTGAATTCCCCAATAGAACTAAGACTCGGTGCTGCTTTGTGCCTCTAGTTTGTGACAGTGGCTTAGGTTGTGGAGTGCTTGTCGTTCCTTGAAAGTTACTGGTCCGAGTCCCGTTCTCTACCTCATCATGCACGTGTGCATGGAGTAGGTTACAGGTTCAATAATGTGGAATAATTCATGAATAAAAAGGTTTAGACTATTATAAGATTTTTATTTCATTTAAGCTTCTGAATTAGGTTTTTTTTGTTCCTTGTAGTTTACAATGTATTTTGAGATTGTGTTTTATCTGGAGACCCAGCAGCTTTTTTCATTCTCCTCTCTTTTTAATTCAGAAGAGTGATCTGGAAATGTCATTCTCTGTTAAAGTCTGCCTGCGGTCTTCTGTTAACTCTAGCCGAGCGTTAAGAATTAGCAACCTACCAACTGCTGGAGCAGCGTTGAATGTAAGAAGAGCCCTTTTTTACTACAAGAAGGTGCTGCCAGGTCACATTCTGAGATTGATATGACACGGGTGACAGTGGTAATATGAATTTCTGTTTCACTTTGGAAAAGTGTTGGAGTGTACAAGGGGTGACCTCATCATCCCTATGGAGTGGAGTCACAGAGCAGTTATGATTTAATTACAGCTGACCCCTGCGCTGACCTTGTTGATGTCACCTAGGACCCTCATGAAGCAAAGAGACTGTGATTTACACAACAGATTTTATTACCATGTGTTGCCAGATTGGGAGAGGTAAACCTAATGGTTTTTAGCTCCACAGTAATTTCTCTCCTTGGTAGCTTTTGGGATCGGAAGACTGGTCAAAATGTAGATCTTTTGTTGGAAAACCATAGGCAAAGCATAGGCATAAAATGCACTGGAAACAATGTATTAATATAATATATATATAAACATATTTTTTACTTAGAGACAAGGCAGGGCATCAGCACATCTAAAATAATTGGAAAAAACTTGAAATTAATTAGGTAAACTACTTTACGAGTAGAAAGGTACAATCTGTGAGCAACTCAAGGAAACTCATGTGCGCATTGAACGCACTTAGAGTTAATGTTAATAATAATAATAGTAAAGTTTTTCTTATTTGTTAGAGGTATTATCATAATTGTAATTGAACTTTGATCAATAGCATGATGAAGATTGCGGTTCATAGATTCACAACTGTATTCCCCTTATTCCGTAAACCCTCCTGAGCGCCACCATGCGACGTAATCCTTCTTCCGGTTGTATTAGTTAACATAGGACTGCCGACCTCGAGAGAAAATAAGTTCTACACAGACTTTACACAGACCGTTTTCTCCCAGGAAATCAGTGCATTGTTGACTTGTTGGTCACATGAACATTGGATATTTTACACAAATCAATCAAGCATCTTTAAGCAGACTTTTCCCTTGTTCTCAATTTAAACCAATGGAGTTCCCTCTGGACCGGAAGTGCGATTACAATGGCAGTGCCGATCACGTGGGAAAAGAAGGAAAAGTGGGCGGGGCAGAATAAGGTCAATAGTGCATTGATTCCTGCTTTATTTGTCATGGAATAATTCATTATTTAGGCTATTATATTTGAACAGTATTCGACATTTAAGTAGTAAGTAGTAAAACATTTAAATTCAGCAAATTGTCTGAGCCGTGAATTTGATCTCACAATGTCGAGAATTTGTGCTGCAAACCATCCTTTGGCCAGTGGATCATTGTATGCAAGTATAAGGTTCCACTAAACTGTGTATTTTATTACTATTTTCTATGATGAATAAATACCCTGATACTGAAGCATGAACGCTGCTATATTACTTAAGTTGAATTGAATTGACTGAAATAAAATGTAAAAACTATATAGAATGTAATATAAATATACAGTCTGAGTATAGAATTTACCCCACTAATGTTGCATTTCCTCATATCACCAAGTAAGATCTTTAACTGCCCACTTTTCACATTTCATACTCTTTCCTTCTCAAAATTGCCAAAATTGCCCATGGTCACAACCCAAACGCCCCTGGTCCTGCTGATATAAAAATATCACGTGTCTCCTGTCAAGTGCCCCCACAGACAGACCTCCGAGCCTGCTCCAGCTCCTGTCCTCGGACAGGTGTGCTCAGTCAGCCTGCATCTCACCTCTCCATCATCTCCACCGTGTATTGAGGGATGGGCTCAGGGACAAATGGGACTAGAATGTGGATAGAAAAACAATTGGCTAACGCCATAAATTCAAGTAGCAATTCTTTGCTGTGGTGACTGTGAGCTATTATTTAGTATCTGGTAACCGATGCATGCCTATTAGCATTAAAGTGTCTGGCGCTTTTCTCTGTGGACATGTTTAATACCGGTTATTTATGGGGACCAGAGGGGGACCTTGCTCTGGAAGATGCTGTAAGCAGTACATTCAATGGCCCTGTGTGGTATACAACGTCAGTAATATGGGGAGACAGGAGGGGAGTATGTAGGGATCTGTAGTTAGCATAAGAAACAATGAAACAGATGTAACATAAGGATGTTTGATCATTACTGTATATCCTGCAGAATAGATTGGTAAACTTTAGATTTATAACAGGTTCTTGTTATAAATGGAGTCTTAATAAACGAGGCTTGAAACCCTTCTGATGCTGTGGTAAATGTACTGTAGATTCCTATTTGTTGACCTACCAAATGAGTGTATCTAGTCCTATGTCCTGGAAATTAAATCAAACATTAGAGAAAAGGCTACTTTATCATTTTATGGTTAGCCATTCTTCTGAATGAATGCAGTTGCTATTATTGTAACCCACTGATTTACAATCTACTTTATTAAATTACAGAAATTCATCTGTCAAGGTTAATAATTATGTAGGCGACAAAGTGCACCTCCTGTCTTAGCCACTAGGTGGCCCTGTGGGCTTTATGTGTCACCTCATTCTTGAAGCCCCTCTGGGCGCTGCCGACGTAATCCTTCTTCCGGTTGTATTAGTTAACATAGGGCTGCCGACCTCGAGAGAAAATACGCTTTATCATTTTATTGTCTTTGGAAACACGCATTGGGGAAACCCTTAAAACTTAGCAGCCAGGAGGTGAGTATAGTGGACCGACTTCGCCTCTGCAGATTAGTTTTAGAAATAAATTATTGTTACTGTCATCATTTTCTTGGTTGTTGGGCTCAAGCTCTTCATAAATATATACATTATTTTAGAAAAGTAGTTTGGAATGATGACAAAAACAACAATAACCCCAACAAAAACAAGAACAAAAACAGAAACAGAAAAATAAACAAAAATCAATGAAGGTTGAACGTTAAAACTGCCTTAGAAAAAAGAGGGTTTTTCTGTGTAAATTCAGTTTCAAAGCGAGGACGTGAAACGCTATGCTGGCCACAAAGGCTCTCGCCCTAAATATGTGACCCAACACTTCTGTATAAAGGCTTGCTCATCCTTTTAAACCTTTAAAATGTGAGCTGGATCTAATTGTCTTATAGGGCTCTCATTTATACAACTTTACAGGACAGATCTCCGGGAGGCATCGGTCAATAACATTATATCAGCCGCCCCCCTTAGGAGCCATACTACCCCTAATTGAAGCTAATGGCTTTTACACTGGCTTTCCCATTCCTCTTACTGCTAATGCTTCATTGCTCGCTTTCCCAAGTCCTTCCTGATCAGGTTGAACTTTTTTGTTAGTTAGCCAATCGTGTCTGAGCCAGTTAGAGTGGCTGTGATCTGGTCACATCCCATCAGTGGACACATGTGCTAACAGCTAACGCCGTCCAATTAAAGGAGTCGTGTTCGGATGTTGCCTTGAACGCAGTGTCATGTTTGGCACCTCGGTCTCGCCTCGGTCACTGCTACGTCACTCCTCAAATTCACACTTTAGGATGTTCTCAGGAGCTGGATCGGCGTGATGGCTCCTCTCAGACATATCATATCTACATTAAAATGAGTTTTTATGGTATGATTGGCATGGAGAAATAATTGGCTGCTTATATATCAGTTAGAAAGCGTCAGAAGAGTCATTCTGCTGCTCTATCCTTGACTTTGTCTCTGCATATTAAATGAGTTCTGTAATGTGCTTGATGTCTGCGAGTGAATGTTAAGGCTGCAGAGGTCTAAGAGATTAGCTGCCAACAGCAATGGGTGATACCTGTGATATTTTTTTGGATCCGAATAGAGATGTCAAGATCCCAGTTTTTTCAATTACCGTGATTATTTATGGCTACGGAAAGGTTATTCATGGTGTTTTGGGCACCTACAGTTTACCGCAGAAATGTCTCCAGGCGTATACGTGACTATGGATAAACACGCGTAACGATCGGTCTGTTACACACATAAACTAGTGCGAGTGAACTGCTCGAGCTACAATCGGCGCAAATACCGTAGTTTTATGCCGGTGCTTCAAGGTCAGAATATACTTCCCAATTCAGCATGGAAATGAGACACACGGAGGGAAGCGGAGAAGACAGTATTTATAGTCTGCGTGCCGTTCATGTGCTGCCGACTGTAGGAATCTGAGCTAGCTGCTTGGAAATCCCGCACATTTCTGCGCGGGACCGTCCACGTAGTTATAAATTTGTGGAAAATCAGGTCAGCGTGGACGCGTCAAGCATAAAGCCTGATTTAGAAGCTTCTGCTGAGATAATCAGGGTCCCGGTGCGTAGTGGGAATTAAATATTTAGAATCAGAATCAGAAGGGGTTTATTGCCATTGTCAATAAACAATATTCACACATAGGAACTCAGCATTAAGGTGCAACATAAAACACTGATCAATAATGAAAACAACATATATGAAATTAAAAAGGGCTTGCATTAAGAAACAATTTAAAATTACTATAGTATAAAATAAAAATAAAAGAGGCATTGTGGCATAGTGCAGTGAGTGATTGAATAGTTGCAGTTAAAGTGGCAGGTGTTTAGAAGTGTTCATGAGTCCAACGGCAGAGGGAAAGAAACTATTCTTGTGGTGGGAGGTTCTGGTCCGGATGGACCGTAGCCTCCTGCCTGAGGGGAGTGGTTCAAATAGACCATGTCCAGGGTGAGAAGGGTCAGCTGTGATCCGACCTGCTCGTCCCAGAGCCCTGGAAACGTACAGGTCCTGCAGAGATGGAAGTCTGCAGCCCATCACCTTCTCAGCAGAACGCACAATGCTCTGTAGCATTTATATGCATTTATTTGTTTACTTGTACAATAAAGTATCACATTAGGCTCATATGCAAGCCTTTCTGTGCAAAACCTTAGCAGTTCTAAGCTGTATTTAAAAGGTTTTCTATATAGTCCGTGTGGATCATCATCAACCAATCACTTGAATTTTGTAGTAGCCATGGATCTATTTAAATATCTGGATAGGGTATTGCTAGTTTCACAGTCTAGAAAGCATTTTTCCAATAGAGCGCAATGTGTTCGGCTGACTGGCCACCTACAGCTTTCACAAAGGTCGGATTTTATGGCGATATTTGTCTTTTTCAGATCATAAACTTTTTCTCAGTTGAAAATCCATGTTTTCTATAAAACGGCTTTTTAATCTTTAGTTTCGTCTTGCTCTGCTCCCCTCGAGCAGCACTTGCTATCTTTGGTCAGAGCGGTACACGAGTCCGTGAACTACGGGCTGTAGCTAAAGTCTAGACTGACGCCAATGAGCGCTCCCATTGGCTTAAGGTGGAAGCCATGTTTGGTAGGAGCACGGACATGGCACAGGCCACAAGCTTTCTGATTGGCTGCTGTGTGCATTGGGCATGGGTGCGGCACTACTGCGTAGATTTGACAGAGAAGTAGAGCACTTGAAAGAGCAGCTCCTATTCATTTCCAATGTAGCTTCACGGAAGGAGGAGATTAAAGGAAGTGACGATGAGCGTGGTGCAATCCAGGAGACCGGAGCACTGCAGAGTTGAACTGAAATCTTTGTTGCGTCTTCCCCAGCACTTGGCTATATCCACTTTCTGTTTGTAATGTACTAAAATGTAATTTATTAAATCACATTAATAAAGGAGTAGATAGAGAAGAGATGTGCAACAGCAGTGTAATCTCTGTGTGAGACACTTTACCAGCCCTCATTCATTATGCATCGAGCCCCCTTTTGGAGACACTTTGAATATTAGATTTTACAATTGTGTAACCATTATAAATTACTATACTGTACTTCTGGGGATAACATCATTGCTTTTGATTATAATTTCTATTCAGTAACTAGTGACCAAGGTTGTCTGATAAATCATGCCTACCAAATGAAATTACTCATGCATTCTGTATAAATTGATTAAAGACATTTACTTTTGGCTGTGAGTCTGCTGGTGAACACGCACTACAGATTTGAGATTGTCTGATGGAAAATGCATAATTATTTATTTATTAAGAATAGCTCCTTGAGAAGCCTATAACAGAAAATAACTTGACAACATATAAAGCAAGTTACAGCCACATACGACCAGATAATCGCATACAAACACAAAACATCTTGCTCTTCACAAGCCGCCCTATATCCCTGAGCTCCTCAGATTGAAAATGTACATACTGACGAGCATAGTCATCATACAGAATCATGGCATTTTACCACAACAGCACTTTACATGACAGATCACTTAGGATATTCAGAAGAGGGACACACACATCCAAAATCGAAGTAGCCTGCAAGACCCTGAAAATCACCAAAGAACAAAAGAACAAAAGAAAGGGCTGACGACCGAAAGATCACTTGGATACCCTTAGGATGCTTAGAATTAAACTCAATGGAAATGTATTAGCACCAGTGCACACCTCAGTTCATGACACCACAATAGGCTTACTGTGAAATATCTAATAAGGCAAGCCCAGCCATTTGTTCAGTATGAAATGACTGAATATTTGAATTCTTCTCTGTTCTAAATGTGTTGATAATTTTATTTGTTTTACTTGTGGAGTAATTTGCTGTAACCTTTAATGGTATCATCAACCTCAAATCTGGCATCTTTACATATGTTATCATATGTATTGTTCACTAATATGCATGGTCCCTTATATAATATATCATACATATAATATAATATTTTTTTTTTTAACTGTAAACTTATAAACTTATAACTGTAAACTTGTGTACATAGAAATGCCTATTTGTATTTTTATTGTATAGTAATTTTAAATTGTTTCTTAATGCATGCCCTTTTTTGATTGAATATATGTTGTTTTATTATTGCTCAGTGTTTTATGTTGCACCTTTAATGCGAGGACGACACTATCCAATGTCCGAGACAAGTTCCTATGTTTGTGAATTTTGCTCATTGACAATGGCAATAAACTCTTTCTGATTCTGATTCTGATTCTGATTTACAAAGATGATATATTGGCTATTTAGGGTTAGGAGATATGGCAAACTAAAATGTTCAAATTTTTGTGGAACTGGATCATGATTGATTTTATCATGATTCATGTCCACTTTGTATTTTTCTATTGCCTTTAAGACTTATATACAGTTCTCTTCTTCTTCTTCTTCTTCTTCTTCTTCTTCTTCACACATCACTGTGATTGGCTGAATCCAGCTATCACTCACTCACAGCCTTACATCACCTGACCAACAGGAGAAAGTGTGTTTGAGGAAACAGCTGCATTAAATAAAGAAATAGTGAATTGTGATTTAACAATATCACCAAAACAGCCGATGGTCACAGGGATGAGAGCACCATTTTATCCCTTAGGCTGTTGTATTTCTCTTCAACTTTGTCACCAACTTTGCTTCTTTTCACCAGTAAAAGTAGAAACATTAGAAAAATAAATAAATGACTGTCTGCATTATTCACTGGCTGCTCCTCCTGTTGAAGACTAATTGAGCACTGCGGGATTACTTTCCTTTTTACACAGTGATGAAATGGAGCTACAAGCTCCCTCAAACAATAAAACATCTTTGCCTAATTTTAACTAGAAAACTCTTGTAATTTGTGTATTGTGCGATTGAGTCAATACCAATGATATCCATTACTCAAGAATATAGATTCACTTTTCATTTTAGGGCCTAATGGCAAACTATTATTAATCAAAGAGAAAAGGACAACATGGCAGGCTGCAATTAATCCAGACTGCTTTAATTTGGTGCGGCCCATGGGTGCTGTGCTCCATTAACTACACAGTGTATTATATGTGGGAGTCTACTCCAGTCTGGTGTAGCAAAATGTAGCAAAACAGGTCACTTAAGTTACAGATGACCTCTTCATTATGCCTCTTGTTAGTGGGAAACTAGACCCTTCCAGTGTTTATAAACAGAACTCTTGTATCCTAAAGGCTTGTACCATTCTATGTGTTGCATTGTCCAATGCATTTTCTATGAGAGAGCAGCGTTATGCTGGGTTCACATTGCAGGCGGTGCAGCTCCAGTGCAGTGACCGCTGCCTTTCTGTAGCATTAAAAGTACGAGAGGAGCTCAGACCACAAGCCGTGTAGTGCGGTAGAGCTGGCGGAGGTGCTGCGGCGCTCCGGAGTCTTTCTGTTGGATGGAATTTTTGCTGAATGCTGGAGCCCAGTGCAATCCTTTTCCCTATATTAATGATTAGTTATCGCATGAGCACATGGTGTCATGAGTGTGCGCTCAAAGCCTTTGACCGCAACAGCACCGCAGAGCTGCGGTCCTAATATGAGGCGTCCACTTCAAGAACACCGCTCCAACACTGCAGCCGGAGCTGCACCGGGCGCAGTGTGAGCAAGGCGTTAGCTTCCAAATATTGCCAACTATGAAAAACAAGGGCTGTTTTGGAGACTGACAACCACTTGACCACCTCATGTGTTACAGCAGTCCTTCATTACAAAAGATTATTGTGTCTCACAGCGTTTAGCTTGGTTTATTGATGTAGCAATTAGTAAATCCTAAAATGTCCTAAAATTAAATCAAACGGGCTGGACATATCGTATAAAAATATATAGCATGCTACAGTTTGACAATTAAATATGTATTATTTGTTTTGGTTAGTGAATAAAATGCTTTCATCTTTTGAGATTTCTTTTTAATATAAAGAAAATGGCAAACCCCGACAAATTTGGGGCTTCACAGCAGCCATATGTATTAACTTTTTGTCAAAGCAGCATTCATGAAGATCAACATTTTAATATTCTTGCACTTAAAGTATCTCAACAAACTGTTTTACCGCAGCTAACCGGCTGACTGAGTTCCTATGGAAACAGCAGTGTTAAGAGTTCAAACTTATTTCTATGTAGAGCCATCCAATTGTTCGTGATATGTGAAATAAATCCTTGAATGTTTCTCCATGTTGAATTCTGCTTTTTGGCAAAGTGCATCAGGTCATTGAACTCACCATTGTCTAAGCCAGCAGTTTGAGTTTTGCAGAGGACCCAAGACTGGACTGGATTGTTTTAACTACAGCGGCTGAATGTTTGATTGTTTCTTAACCTTTCTGACTTGTTCCAATCAGGCTGACCTTTTATATGCCAGTAGATGGTTGTTCCAAGCCTGTGTTCCTCATGCATTACACTCTGATGAAGCCAAAGTCTGTCATGGTGGTTCCCACGTTTAGACACATACACACACACACATACACACTCACACAAAAAAATTCACCCAGTCCTTCCTTCATGCCTCGCCTTGGTTTCCCGGAGAGGTCTTTGGACTTGGCGCCACCACAGTTGTCTGTCTCTGTATCAAAATGCATTGTCTGGAATAGCTGAAGGTGTAGAGGTTTTATTTTTAGAATTGATCTCTTGGTGCTCTGTCTCTGTGAGGAGGCAGTGAATCATGTCAAAACCAATGATTCACTTCCAATGTGAAATGTTGAAAGCCCCCATAGGAATGATGCTTCCGTGTAATGCTCCATAAAAGGTGTTGCTTTGATTACTCAACATACAGCTGGCACTTAAAAAGCTCATGATATGGGACACTTTTTCTAAGGACCTTGCATGAGCTTTGTGTTTGCATTTGAGAGCCTGAGAACTTAAAACAAAGTAGCCACATTTTGCTTGACCCTGGTCCCTGGCGGCCTGCGTTTCCATAAGGTACTGGCTCGCAGGGATTCACTACGTGAGCAGCTGCGTTTCCAAAACATACACATGTTTTTTTAAATAAACAAAATCTAAATCAAACCTGAATTACACTTTTTTATTTCATTTGGCAGATCTCAACAATTTACAAAAAACTTGAAGTAATTTGAAGTTTGTTGTGAGACGTGGCTAAAGCTAGAGTAAACAAGAAACAACTTCCGGTTTATCATCAGCTTTTCCTGCATTTATTACACTTCTCTGCGCCTCTACACATTTTCTTCCTTTTTTTTTTTTTGTAAGATTTTTTTGGCCCAAAGGAAAAGTAAGCGTGATATGGAGGACATGCTGTACATTGTCGGAGACGGGATTGGAACTCACAACACTGCGGCCGGCAGCACTTGGAGCCTGGCACACGTGTGCTCTGCCTCATTCGCTGCATTATGCACTGGAAATATAATATTTTCAGGCTTGATGCAAGTTTCATGCGACGATGAACAGGAAACAGCTGATGCTAATGTTCGATAGCTTTGTAATGTTTGTCGGCTCAACATATCAAGTTTAATCACTGGAATACAGTAGTTTATCACAAGATCAAGTCAGCCTTTGGTGAGAAATTATAATGATTTATTTATAGCTACATTTTGACCTGAGTCTGCATCTCTCTTGTCCAGTCATCTCATGCTTAAGTGTTCCGGGAGGTGAAAGCAAGCCAGCACACTCTGGAAATTAAAACCACACAGATCCCCCATCTGACCTCTCATACAGGCCGGTTCACTTATGGCAGTGGAGACACTTTGAGACTGTTCCAATCGGCTTCCAATTGAACCAGTGAACAATACGCATTACTTGTCTTAATGCAAATTAATGTCATTTTGTCAATAGTAACTATGTCCTTCCATGGAGCTTCAGTTCTGGTTCATAGTGTTGTTGTTTTTGTTGTTTTTGTTTTTGTTGTTGTTGTTGTTGTTGTTGTTGTGTCCTTGCGCAAGGCCGTTCACCTTTCAAATGGTAAGTGAGTGATTGGTCGGAAGAGCAGAATGCGCAGATTGGCAATATTGCTTCCATCAATTTATGTCAGGGCCGCTGCGGTTTCAGAAGTAGATGAAAAAATATCATGACAATGCAAAGTGACTTTGAGTGCCTGGTAAAGCACTATAAGGAAAGTCCCAAATCTTCCCGTTTGTATGCTCAAGTCTGAAAAGTAAATTTGGCACTATGTTATAAATTCAGCTTTAGCTCTTCGAAACTTTTTCTAATAATTTCTTAACTGCACACTCTGCTGCTAATTAGCATCCCAAAGCCACTCATTTCCCACTTTAACCTTCCGCCATCATCTCTCATGTCTTTGTCTGGGAGATTCAAAAAACGAAGTCAGCCCTTGAAGAGTCTATTATTCTTACATCTCCATGTATATATATATGCAAATGAGCTCTGGTCGGCAAATACAAGGCGTGAACTTCAGATTGCTGTGTCGATCAATCACGGCTGTTTAATCTGCAAAGTGGTGCGTGAACAGGAGAGGACATGTGGACGTCAGGGAAAAGACGGTTTATAAGTTGACCTTAATAGCACCTGGCTGTTTATCATGGTGGCCGTTACCCTGAATACCAGTTTTGTTTGACTCTCCTCCACACTTGATTGCATTGCTTGAGTCTTAACCATCTCGAAAACTTTATCGGCACAATTCATACTGACAGCCTTTATCCGTGCGTTCTTTCATGCTCTTTTGAAAAAGTCCAGAGATTCGACCGGGCTTGTTTCACTGGCGCACTTTATTATGGTCCCCAGACGCGATTCAAAGACACCGGGCTGAGTTTTTCCATCAGTTTGACTAATGGTTTGTAGTGTGTGTTTGTGTTTCAGCTTTACAAGGGACAAAGAAAAATGCAAAGGGACAACTGCCAGACGTAATCAGAATACATGGACTGTTGCTTTGTGATTAAACTTTGGACATAAATAAGCCGTGTTGTTAGTGAGATTAGGAATGATGTAAAATGTAATAAGAAATTCTACTTTAAACACATTATTTTGGTTTCATGGGATTTGCTAACAGTTATTGTCAACATTCAGCAACCCTGGACACCTGCAAGCACACTTTTGGAGGCTTTAAATGTGCTGTACCAGATTTTTACTGTCTTAAAATGTGAACAGAAAACAGAACTCGTTCATTTTAAAGTCCACATGTATTACTCACTTTCCTAATCCATTCTGAGCGTTGTATTTATTCACCCTGTGAGTTTACAAGCACTTTTCACAACTTTCAGAGGCCAGTTAACAAACTGGTGCTAACAGCACACTTCCTGCTTTTCGGAGAATAAATAATAGTATAGAATAATTTGATGCAGGCAATATGCTGTGGTCTCCTTTTGAGCCCAAGAACTGCTTATACAGTATATCTCTGCTGGGGCAAAGTGATTATTTTTTATTACATGAAAAAAATTGGGTTCCTTTAATTTATGAGCTCAAATTTACACGTTTTCTGAATTAGGCAAGTAAAACTGTATCCTCCTTATTATCTCTTCACAAATAATAAACTTAATCCATTCTGCCTTTGAGACTTTGATGTCACCGTGAGAATCGCTTTGCATGAACTCCAGTTTTGGGTTTGCCATTTACAACCACAACACATGTTCTTGCTTCTCAGTAGTTAAGTGTGTAAATCCTATTATCGTCTCAGGATTTGACAAATAAAATATTAAGGGCCTGATTTAGCAAGCGTTTGCTTGTGTACAAAACTGAAAAGACACACTAAAAGCGGAACAAAGCTGGACGCTGTTGGCATTGTCTCTCACAGATACTAAAAGGACACAGCGCAGTTTTATCTTTTGGGACCTAATGAATATGCAAAACATGGTGTTTTCATCAAAATGTACAAGAAAGGAGGAGAAAATGCAGATCATGCTCTTAAGCGAATGCTGCCCATTTTATCACAGCTAGGAGGGTGAAAACTGATTGGAAATGTTTGATGGGTTAATGACAGTCTCTACATACGCGATATGGAACTTTCTTAAGAAGTAGAAGTAGCGACAAACTTAATTTGTATACTAATTCAACGATTCTAAATACAGTGAACTGCTGAAAACAGTCATCATAACTTTTTACACCTGGTAGAGGCTACTCTAATACTCAGTGTCATTATTATTGAAGCCGTTTGCACAAGGATGATAAATCAAGCTGGTGACATTGGTTACTGGCAAATGAATGATTTTCAATTGAACATAGACAATGAGACTAAGTATTGATCGTATACAAGCATGTAACTCCATGTCACCCTTCACCCCACGAATAGCCAGCTTATGAAATACTTAATTTAGTATTTGTATGACATATGTGTATAATTGTATGACGCTCTCATACTGTTTTACAGTCTGGGAGCATTTGACTTGCTATTGCACTTCTGTTTGACCCAGCATAACAGATATAATCAAAGATCAGGTCATCTGTATTACAATAGACTTTGTGTAGTGTGCACAAACCTGCTACCATTAAACAAACAGGTTGTCAGCCTTGAAACCCAAACTACTCTTTGTCCTCTCCAATGGTGAGTGAGGACAAAGCACTCTAAACCAGAGGTAGGTACTGGTTTCCAAAGCCACACAAAGTGATAAATTGCTCATGTTTCCACTCTGGCGCAAAGGAGGGGGAGTGGGGCTTGAAAATGGACAATTAAATTATCTACCAGGTCCAAAGGGGAGCTCATAGGCTAGAGATGAAATGAAAAATGTCAAGTGGAATTGTGTTGTTTCAGCTTTTTATACGGCGTGTGCCGCTGAAGACAACAATGGCTTGAATGACAATGTGGTTGAACATGTCATCCAAATGTTCTGTTCTTACTCGTGTCCATATGAATCATTTATGGTTTCTTCCAATTATTGCGTTATCAGTTGAAATTCCTGGCAAAATAATGTTTTCCTCCTCCAAAATTCAAATGCATAGTGCGCAATAACATCTTCAAATTACCCATTTTTTGTACCTTTAGCAAAAAACACTCACAACGCAAAATTTCCTGCGGTGTGACCATTATACGTTTCTTTCTAACTAAAGTGAGAGAAATTAATAAATGTGTTGGACACGTTTCAGCCACTGGTCAAAATAATTCATTATTATAGTCTTATTTTGGTAAAATACATTATTATACTATTTTTGTATTTCACTACAAATGTGCATCACACCGCAGGATACCAAAAAAACAACAACAACAACAACAACAGACAGCAACAATATAACTAAAACCGTGTTACCGTCATGCACCCATGTAGTACCTGATTCATATTGTACAAGCCTATTTTTATCTTATTCGTAAATTTCAATTGTTTTTCTTTAATGCCTGCTTAATGTTATAGAATTTGCTTCTTTATAGTCCATTGTTGTATGTTGCACTGAATCACCAAAACAAGTTCCAAGCCAGTGAATTTTGTTCACTGACAATGTCAAGAAACATTTTCTGATTCTGATTCTGATATTGTGAGTTTTGTTTTTCCTGTCCATTTCTGTAATTACTGATTGATCTAATCTGGTTATTAATCAGACATTTGTTTCATACAATGGCGGGGTCATCAGGTTCAAAGAAATAACATACACATACTGAACGTCTAACTGAAAAGGAGTGCAAATAATCTGTGTTGAATCATTTTTTTCATTCTGAGACAGGTGCAATTCCTCAGTGTTGGTCTTCTTTCTGACTGCATAACATTGTGTTAAAGTCCATTCATTGCCAGCCACAGCACCAGTTTATTCTATTACTCAGTGATATAAAAGTCAGTGTTTGAAAATCCCATGTTTAATTAGCTCTTGACTGTGTAACTCCAAACTGATAAGAACTCAATTAAACAGGGAAAAGTATTGAAATTGTGCCTGTGTTTTCTAATTCTAAACTCCTGCCAAACTTACAAAGTAATAAAAGTTCTGGAATAGCCAAGGCTGCTTATCATTCATAAATTACCTATATACAGTTAAAAAGTAAATATATATTTAGAAAAATAAGTAATTTTACTTTATCTTAAAATATTTTATTTCGCAATTGGTACAACTAACCTGTTGCAATACCTGTCCAACATGTTTATATAATGCAAACCGTGTTTTGGTTGTTTAATACAACACAGTATACAGAATATGCTGGTTCAAAAACAATGCAAATCTTTTCATGGCTTAAAAAAACAATTTTTCCAAACTAAATATAATTTCACAAAACTTCATGCTTTGTTCTTTTCCAGTATTTGTGCTCAGTTCAAACTTCATGTGTGTGTGTGTGTGTGTGTGTGTTTGTGTTTGTGGAGTTGTGGAGACTCCTAAATCACTAGAGGAGGCTGAAGACGTGTCCTAAGTGCCGTGCGTTTGCCCTTATCAAAGTCTTATCCCGGTGAGAGAGGGAGATAGATGGCACTGCGATGATGGCGCGTCTCCCCCAATGTGGCCTTTTCATTTGTACCTCCTCGTCCCTGTTTCCTCCTCCCAGTGGTATGTGAGTAATGAGCCCACGGCAAGTCGGGCTAATTAGACCCGACATCACACCAGAATCAGCACGCACCCTCCTGCACAGCTCCAACACTTTACCGCTCAAACTTCAAGACAGGTGCACACATCCGGTCTTTTTTTTCAGAGGCAATTAAAAACATTGCTGTCAGATGTGTTGCTATGTTATATTCTAATTCAAAGTCACTCAAGATTGTTAAGTGTTGAATAAAGTTACATTTAAAATAAAACTGCAATCTAACTGAGTTTGCGGGTAAACTGTAAAACAACAGGGATGTCCGTGTAGCTAAACTAAATAGCTACATAAGTTCTTTGTATTGGACAAAACATTATTGTATTAAATAAATGAGAGAAGTAATATTAAATGTTCATACTCTTGTAAGGGTTTGTTTCATTTGTGAGCTGGGCAGACAGGCGGCCCATAACCCTGAAATACTTGCAACAGTAACATGCCTTTAACAATGCAGATTCTATAGTTCTCTTTTATGTAATTCTATCAGTCAAAGTGTATTGTTCCCTGAGGCTTCTGGGGCCCGGGGCATCCTCCTTTAACTCAACCCGTTTGGAAGCTAAAGCAATGCTAAAGGCTATACCGCAATGTGCACGCAAGATAAAAAGTCATTCTCACCCCAGAGGAAGTATAGAGGCTCCTCATGTCGGAACAATGCTTTTAGGTTCACTCTAGTCTCAACGGGGGGAGGCAGGACCGTGAGATCTTTGTCATCATGAATCCTGCATGTGCTCATTGGTTGCATATTCCATAGACAGTGTATAATGTATATATAATGTGAATGTCGCGAAGCCTTAAATAGGGCAGTGAAAAAGTGGACCCCTGGGTAAGTGTAGCTGTGGGCGAGGGTTTGGCCAAGCGTCGTGCTGGTGTGTATTGGAAAGGGTTTGTGACAAGTGGAATTGAGTTGGCATAAAAACTATATACTGCATGTGGGTTTGTAATACATTTGTATCTTATATCACTCTTTCTTTGTCAGGTTTGGCTATGAGTACTTTACACAGGTTTTCAATAGTTTACTCCAGGGGTGTCCAAATTTTTTTCACCGAGGGCGGCATTTTGAAACGTATATGAAGCAGAGGGCCACAGACAACTCAACAATGAAGTGAATCTTTCAAAATGTTGTATTTAACATAGTTTGGATGAGCTTCCACACCTTTAATAAGACTTGGAACATTAATATTAGGTTTGTATAACATCAAAATGCTTGAATTTGGTAAAAAGTACTACTTTTTGTTGTTTGGACCACTTTAACAGGAAGCCAGAGGGCCAACAAAAATTGGTCTGAGGGCCGCATTTGGCCCCGTGCCATAGTTTGGACATGCCTGGTTTACACATTGGCAAAATGCATACATGGATTTTTAAAATGAGATATTGTGGAGAATAGTACTTGACTTTATGGCGAACTTAAAGACCTTGTGCAACAAAGCAGGAGTTGCAGTAGTAGCAGTAACAGAAAATCCAAGCTGAGGTCAAAGTAAAAAATGGTTTCATTAGAGCAAAACAGAGACAACTATACCAAAACATTTTTAGCAAAAGCTAATAGATTTCAGAGATAGTTCAGGGCATGATCCACTGTTCCACTGTTCCTGTTCTTAAGCCCCGGATCACTGGACTTAATGACTACAGGCCTGTGGCGCTGACGTCTGTAGTCATGAAGTCATTTGAACGCCTGGTCCTGCCCACCTCAAGTCCTTCACCTCCTCCTGCTGGACCCCTGCAGTTCGCCTACAGAGCCAACAGGTCTGTGGACGACACCATCAACCTGGACTCCACTTCATCCTGCAGCATCTGGACTCCCGGGAACCTACGCCAGGATCCTGTTTGTGGACTTCAGCTCTGCTTTCAACACCATCCTCCCTGCTCTGCTCCAGGACAAGCTCTCCCAGCTCAACGTGCCTGACTCCACCTGCAGGTGGATCACTGACTTCCTGACGGATCGGAGGCAGTGCGTGCGGCTGGGGAAGAATGTCTCAGACACTCGGACTATCAGCACAGGAGCTCCACAGGGCTGTGTACTTTCTCCTCTGCTCTTCTCCCTGTACACAAACTGCTGCACCTCCAGCCACGACTCCGTAAAACTCATCAAGTTTGCGGACGACACACCCTCATCGGGCTCATCTCGGACGGGGATGAGTCTGTCTACAGGAGGGAGGTGGACCGGCTGGTGTCCTGGTGCAGCGGTAACAATCTGGAGTTCAACGCCCAGAAGACAGTGGAGATGATCGTGGACTTCAGGAAAGTCACAGCCCCCCAGCCCCCCCTCATCATGACAGACTCCCCCATCACCACCGTGGACTCCTTCCGCTTCCTGGGCACCACCATCACCCAGGACCTCAAGTGGGAGCCCTCCATCAGCTCCCTCATCAAGAAGGCCCAGCAGAGGATGTACTTTCCTGCGGCAGCTGAGGAAAGCCAAGCTGCCAGTGCAGATGATGGTGCAGTTCTACACGGCCATCATTGAGTCCATCCTCACCTCCTCCATCACCGTGTGGTACGCTGGAGCCACAGCCAGGGACAAACAGAGAGACTACAGCGCATTGTGCGTTCTGCTGAGAAGGTGATCGGCTGCAGACTTCCATCTCTGCAGGACCTGTACGTCTCCAGGGCTCTGGGACGAGCAGGTCGGATCACAGCTGACCCTTCTCACCCTGGACATGGTCTATTTGAACCACTCCCCTCAGGCAGGAGGCTACGGTCCATCCGGACCAGAACCTCCCGCCACAAGAATAGTTTCTTTCCCTCTGCCGTTGGACTCATGAACACTTCAAAACACCTGTCACTTTAACTGCAACTATTCAACCACTCACTGCACTGTCACTTTCTGCACTATAACTTTAAACATAACTGTAAAACTTGTGTACATAGAAATGCCTATTTTTTATTTTTATTGTATAGTAATTTTTAAATTGTTTCCTTAATGCATGCCCTTTTTTGATTGAATATATGTTGTTTTATTATTGCTCAGTGTTTTATGTTGCACCTTAAGGCCGAGACAAGTTCCTATGTTTTGTGAATTTTGTTCATTGACAATGGCAATAAACTCTTTCTGATTCTGATTCTGATTCTGATTCTGATTCTGATTGATTCTGATTCTGAGTGAATGAT
Organism: Chaenogobius annularis; assembly: GCA_015082035.1. Classification (NCBI taxonomy): domain Eukaryota; kingdom Metazoa; phylum Chordata; class Actinopteri; order Gobiiformes; family Gobiidae; genus Chaenogobius; species Chaenogobius annularis. Next base: position 2,506,670 of record BJKM01000002.1, on the reverse strand, counting down.
AAGCGATAAGGACAAATGCATGTATCTATTTAAAGTATGCACTATATATTTTATTAGTAAATTCTTAATTCATGCATGCCATGTTTGATTCTATAGACATTGCTATTATTATTATTTTATTATGTATTGTTTTATGTTGCACCTTAACACTGATACAAGTTCCTATGTTTGTGAACTGTGTTCAGTAAAATTGGCAATGAACCTATACATATATTCTTAGTGTGAATGGGCTTGCCTCTGCACAGAGCTGACCAGTACTTTGACCTGGTTGTGTCACCTTGTTGTCCCTTTGATACAAGTTTAGTTGAACATTCTCGGCAAAGCTATAATATCTCCATGCAAGTAGTGGACCACCCACCACAAAGTGAAATACTGCAACAGACACTGTTTTTCTTATTTTTGACAAAATGTGGTCTCCCTTTATCACTCTTTCCTTAATACACTTTTAGTTTGTGTTCATACTTTTCTTATCTCTTGTAATTTACACAGGATCAATGGATCACGCACTGAACTGTCTCTGAAATCTATTAGGCAGCTTTTGTTAGAATGCTTTGGTATCATCTTCTCTCTATTTTTCTTCTGGCAAAATAACAAGTTGAGAAACCATTTTTAACCCTGACCTCAGATCAACAATTTCAGCTCTTAAAGCATCTAAAGTGAAAGAATTAAAGCAGTAGTAGTTTCTGGGGCTGAAAAGGTCAGGGAAGGTCAGAAAATGTGATGTTCAGGTAATTTTGTTCTAGCAGTGATTGGAGATAACCGGTGTTCATTGCAGTGAGCAGGGACATAGTTTATTCTCCCAGCTCCCAAAAAGTGCCTATAATGACACTGACTGTCGCCATCATGTCTCTATTGATTTTGAGATATCTGTGGCGTCTTCAAACTGCACAAGACCAACACTGAGGACCACACACGACGGCCGAAGGCTCAGGAAAATGATTGAGCATTCGCTGTACGAGAAAGCAGAACGTTTTCCCTTCATCTGAAACATACCTGTAGTTTCATTCACGTCTTGACTTCATGGTGGCAATCCAGAAACATTCCTTTGTGTTTTTACCCAACACATTCTGACCATTTTAATGCTCAAAAGCCTTTCTTATGAATCAATCAAAGTCTTAGTACGTTTACACCACTGTGCTTCTGTAGCATTTCACAGTAAATGCATTATATCTTTTTTACTACCATGTTAAGACAATTGTTTGTTGTCTGTTTTTGCTGTTTCTCATGCATTGTAGACGTTTTTGCAAGAGAAAGTTGAAAAATGAAATGATAAAATAATTTGTCTTTATTTATTCTTTTTTGTCCACCATCTGATAAAAGCGAAATATCAAGATGTTGAACAGGCTAAACATAAAAGTAACGCTGTAACTGTCTTATTTACAGTGAAATCAAACATTCTAGGATGAATCAGGGTCAGTTTGTACTCCAAAACCACATTAAACAAACAACAACTGAAATTCCCGAAAATGTAAAAGGCCTATTACTGTATATGGAATCTGACTTCACTTTCTTATACTTTATTACAAATCGCTATTTCTCATTTTTTATTATTTAGCTTCAGCTTTTAAAGGGGAATCGTAAAAACTCAACCAATGCCCAAACTAGAGACCTCCAGGCTACAGCTTTACTGCTCTTTATATTTACCAAAGTAGATCTAAGCTTGATTTCAAATTCGATTTTTCCTCCGTGCAGAGAATTTCCCAAAGTATAATTAGAAAAGATCAGGCATTTAGAGGCCAAAACGCGTTTCAGCTTCACAAAGAGCCCAGTCATTTGTTTATGCTCAGAAGGGCTCAGCAGCAGCTTCAGGGGGTCCATTTCTGTACCAGTTCCAAATTGGGATGATTGTTGGTGGAAGACGGTCTCTCTCCCAACCAGCTCAATATCTGCCATATTTCCATGTTTACATTCATGTTTACGTTTAGTTAGTATAAATATCCCCCTCAGCTGTGTCACTTCATGTACCCTTGTTTACGTGTCGTCTTGTAACTCCACACTGCTCCTTAGCTATTCACACATCCATTATGGTCATCGCTATAGCAACTCTGATTGTTCCTGTCGGGCCAGTACTACGCTACATATAACTGAACAGCAGTGAGTGGGAGGGGAAGGACGTCAAATGTTAATGAAGCTAAATGTTCTAATTACATCTTACGTTTTTGAGTACAACTGGGGCTTTTAATTACAAAGAAACTGGTCCCAGTTTACATGGTCCAAGGGGAATTTAAAAGCAATTTCCTCCTTGTCTCTAAAACTGCCCTGAAATACAAAGTCATAAAACAACATTTATTTTAGAAATGTTGCCTCTCACCTCTGCTGTGACTGTAGTTTGTCTTCAAATGTGACAAAGGATTGTTCAGCATATTTTTTTTAAAATATTCTCTCTTGCCTTGGGTGAAGATTATTTTGGAGTTAAATTTTCCTAATCGTGCATGTTGCAGAGAGCGCTGTGAGTGCATTCACAGCGTGGTTGTGCCGAGTTGCAGAGCGAAAGGAGGTTGCATGATATTAGAAAAATAATAATAATTGTGACGCCACCTTTCTTTGATGTCCGTTTCAGGTGACTCAATGTGTGTTATACATTCTCAGCAGCATAGTCAGTAAGATATTTCCCCCAATCTTTTAGCGTTTTACTATGCGGTGAGAATTTGCTCTGGGGACGTGATCAATCAGCACCACAACTGACTTAATATAAACCACTGAGCTCAAAGGAAGGAAAGCAAATAAAGCGCTCATGTTATCCTGATGTAATTAACGTTTCCAGCTCAGGCCGACGGGGATGGGTTCATTTCAGTTTCTCTTCATTATATATTAACAACAAGGACATGTTTAATATTAGAACTGTTGCCATCTTGTAAAGAGCTGAGGAATCAAATGAATAACATCAGCGTAAACCAATTGCAGGCTCCCTTCTAAACCGGTCTTAGCGTCCATTATGAATTTACTTACATGATTTTATGAAGTTATTAATCTTAATGGAGGCATGCGGCTTTTCTTGTTTCACTTCAAGGAGAATCTATACAAATCTGTCCGAGCAATAAGTTACAGTGGTTCCGCAGCTCCTTTATGAAAGGAAAATACAGATTATTACCTGTATGTCCCTATATAAATTTCATACTGTAAGTTATTTTCAGAAGTAAAACTGCCAAACAAAACATGCCCTGACTTTTGGGGGGAATGAGCTGTCACTGTCAAGATGATGAGCAATACGTGCAGGCAAAAACTATGGCAAGAGTGGGCTGTTGAGCTTTAAATTACTTTGTGTTATTGCTGTTGCTTTGTTTGTTTACGGAGCTTGGATATTTCTCTTGGGTTTGTGACTATGTGGCTTCAGTCAAAATTGGGATTATTGAGGAAAAGCACCTTCGATGAATGGTATATGAATATTCCGATATTTTTGGAGTATCCTGATAACGATGGTCAAACAATATTATGTCCCGCCAAATGCGTTAAAACATGTCTTTAAACCTCAACTAATAGGTTTAAAAAGTGCAGAAATATTACCTTATGCCCTTATTTGAAAATTTACAACATAACTTTTTCAATGAGCCATTTTTATAGCCATTTTACTGTAAATGATGCACTCAAAATTCCAATTTGGCATACCTTCAAAACAACATTCACGATATTGTTTAAATTTCGATTAATTGCCCACCTATAAACCAAAACCTAGTGAAATGATGTGTTTTTTCTAATGCAACCATGTTGTATTGTTTATGTTGAAGCCTTTATCATTGTTTAGACTTGGTTTTAAGGCTGGATTAAGAAAATTCATCTTGTTTATTTAAGTAGAACAGTTGTGTTTTTCTTCTATATCAGGTAATTGGTAAGAGATTATGCAATTACATGTTAATGACATGTTACCTCAAATTTAACGGTTTTGATAAAGACGGACAAAAAGAAACAACAAAACTATTGGTCTTAAAGCTTGTGCCATTTCATATTGGACATCTTTGATTAGTTACGACTCTGCCCTCGTGTTCCTGACCAAATCGCCCTTCACTCCGTCATGAAACTGATGAACCTTAGCTTGTCTCTCAAAGGATTTGCCCAGATCTGTTCTGCTGGCTGTGACTCAAAATGTCTCCTCTCTCATCTCCTTTTTAAAAAAAAAATGTCTGACAAGTCCTTGGCCCTGCTCCCACCTTCCCTCCTTTCTTTGAGCTGAAGAGTCAAAATGTTCTCTGTATCAGGTTGTGGGACGTAGCCTGTGGTGCCAACTCATTTCACAAATGCTGTTAGCGGTAATGACTAAAACATCTTGCACTGTGGTGCCATAGATTTCCTCTTTTATCCTTCATCCCGTTGCATTCCACTACAAAAAATATAGTTCTCGTGAAAAAATGGTGGAGCCTGGAGCTGTGTAAATGTAAGCAAAGTGCTGACCTTGATGGCCTAATGGCTCCAAATAGCATGTGAATGTCAGAGTGGCCTGCAGAAGGGCAGAGCTGGCCCATAGGGAGCTGCTAAAGCCATTCTGATGGACTTGTGAAAAGGAGTGATTATACCAAGCGGAGCTGGTAAGAGTGTGGTGTGAGGCGGATTGACTTGGCCCTTCTCACCTTCTGTGCAAAAAGTCTTTACAGCTATGGACAAAAAAGGCCATGTCTACGTCGAAAATTGTAATTAAAAGAAGAAATGCTTGTCAGATTATACATCTGCTCAGTGCTTCATTTGTAAATCTAATGTTCACGGAACAAAAAGTGGCTTTGTGACTGAGGTCCAAACAAGGTCAAAACCTTACTAGAACGCACTCAATACATGAGCATAAAGGCTCTCAGAAATACCAACATTTTGTATGCATGTGTTGCAGAGGAATGTTCATCCTGACTCAAGGCACAGCAGCACCTGCTGCAGCAGCCGATCCACGCAGGATGCCCTCACACACACTCGTACCTGATCAGCATCCCTCAGCTTTCATGTGGTCAAAAGAATTTATAAGGCCCAATTATAGTTATACCTGTTACTTCTCCCCAAAAGTATTGCAATAGTGACTACATTTATTTGTGATGAAAGTAACTTGCAATTGATCTTCATATATCATCGCTGCTTGTTCCAGTAAAGAGTTATTCAGCCTTATTTAGCCTTACTTTTCCAGTAAGATGTATTCTCACGATTTTTTTTAGTTCACAAACTCAATCCATCTTGTTAGGCTCCTGCTGATTCATTTGCCGTTTGCACCAGTGATGAACGGGCCAATCACATGGCATATAGGGCCCGCAGGCTGGACTGGAACCAATCACAGTGCAGCATCTTGTTTTGGGCGGAAGTCAAAACAACCAAACCAAAACAAACATGGCGAGAGAAATACGGACTATTTTGTTTTTCAAAAATGTGCATATGATGGCACTTTATATACTTGTGGATGAGAAAGAAGACTGTGCTTTTCTGAACACTGGATTTAACACAATTTAGATTTTTCTGCTTCTTTCACTGTTGTGACGCTTCGACCAATCAGTGTGAAGTATTATTTTAACATCCCGATGGCTTTTGGTAAGAGACTTCCCAGATTGATTCATGTGAAGAACTCAGTTCAGAGTGAGACACAGATCCATCTGGCGTGAGCCAGGTAGTATTTGGCCAGCAAATCACCAAATGCACCCAGAACCAGTGTGAGATATTCTCCTCCACTGCAGAAGCACCAAAACAGACACACGTGGACAGTACAGTCAAGCACAACAATGCTGCCACCTTTATGCAGCAGACAGGCCAAACAGCGCATTTACCAAATGCACGCTGATATCAGAACATAACAGGCTTATGCACACTACATGACAGCGCTTGTAAACTTGTAAAACTAGCAGCCACATAGATACTGAAATAGCTGCATTTACGATTAGAAGAGTAGCAGACAGTTAAATCCCCATCCCATGGCTCGCGTCTTTTTGTCAATCTGTAAACACACTTGGCTATAGTCTCTAAATAACATATGTCCTTAAATCCACTCGTTTGCTGCACATATTTTAGAAAGAGACTATAAAACCATTCTACTCCGGCCCCATATCTGGTATGGTTATATCAGTACTGGGCAAAAACAAATTTTACTTCATTACATGAAAAACAATCAGGTACAGCCTCATTAAGATGGAGGTACAAATAGAAATGGTGGTTGTTCTTGTGTTACTGTGTTCATCAAGGTGCATTGTCCCAAATAAATACAATATGTAATATTCTACTGGATGTATATATCTTTTACAGTGCTGAATGTTTGCCTAGGCCTAAGTAGGCCTACTGGACTGGAAAAATCAACACATTGTCAAATATACTTCCTGATACTGTCCCCATATATTTTTCCAAATTACTCTTTGCTCTTTAAACTATTTATTGTTTTCTTCAATATTTGATCACTTCACTCTTTGACAACAGTAGGTAAAACTCTAAATTGTAATCTACATATGTTTACATTTGTTATGTCTTTGACCCATTTCTGACCTTTTTCTCAAAAGTTGCTTGCAAAAATAAAACACTTTATATGAAAGCCACTAAAACCTGTGCGCAGTAGTAAAAAGACATCATCCAATCACCAGAAAATGGCATAAACGTCAACTAAAGCTGAGATAAAAATGTTTGTGGCTATAGTTTTAAAAGGGCCATTAATCCAGTCTGTAGCAGATGCTTGTAAAACCCAGTGATGGTGTTTGGATGAGGCGTCTCGTCCTGGAACACAAAATCATTACTTCACGTTGTTGCATTTAACAATAAGTCGTCAACTGCAAAGGACAATGGTTTACTTTCCAAATTAGGGACATAAAAACACTGGCCGTTATAGATGTTGACCTTTCTGCATTTTCTAATTGACTTCAAATGTATACTCTATAGCCTTTGAGCAATATGGATTACATTTGGAACAGTAAGAGCCTTTTCCAAAAGTAGTCCTTTAAAAAGCACTTTGGTGGATCAATCTGCGATGTGTTTCAGAATTAACACATTTTAATAATTTTCATAATAATCTGATAATAATAATAATAATAATGATTTTGTTCTTGAGGGCTGCTCAGTTCTTGCAGTTTTGTTCAATATGTTGTACAGGCCTAAATAAAATATAAAGTGTGGTGATAGTGATTACTGACGTTGTAATTCAAAATCTCCCCAGGATCAAACTTTGTAACTTTTAAAATACTGCACCCCTGCTTTGCTTGGTAAAGTACCCCGAGATATTTGAACTGAAGTTCAAGTTTCTCGGGGTCTTGTTCACGAGTGAGGGAAGGATGGAACGTGAGATTGACAGGCAAATCAGTGCAGCGTCTGCAGTGATGCAGTCACTGTCCCACTTGGAGGAGCTCGGAGTAGAGCCGCTGCTCCTCCACGTGGAGAGGAGCCAGCTGAGGTGGCTTGGGCATCTGTTCCAGATGCCTGCTGGGCGCCTCCCTAGGGAGGTGATTCGGGCATTTCCCACCGGGAAGAGGCCCCGGGAAAGACCCAGGACATGCTGGAGGGACTAAGTCTCTCGGCTGGCCTGGGAACGCCTCGGGATCCCCCCTGATGAGTTGGAAGAAGTGTCTGGGGAGGAGGAATGGATGCTTTGCTTGGTCACAAAAAAGAGATCTAAACGTACAATCCAATGAACAAATGTGGCACTCTATTTTTCAGACTCAATACCACAACGGCTAATTTTAGGAGGATATCTTTTGTTAACCATTTACTGCCTTCACACAAACAAAAACACATAATGCTGTCACTCATGACTTTCGTCAGGCTACCCCAGGGCAGAAGTGGCCTACCCACAATCATCAAGTATAATGATAATACATGGAATTTTAAAACACCTTTGTATGTCTGGATAACGATACAACATAATTATTTTTTTTAACATGCCATAGCATTGCATACATCATTATTCATCAAAAGTAGACAGTAACCCCCCATCTGAGCCCAAAGATGCCTAGAACCAGTTACAGTGCACCAAGCATAGTTCTACATCTCCTCAGAAGTTAGTTGTGAGTTGATTGCTTACTCTCACTCTGGACGAAACGGGTCTCTGGTGCTCAGTGAATGCACGTGGGTGACACAGTAGGCGCTGTGGAGTGGCAGATGATTTCCCCAAGTGCCTTTTAATTGAACCATCCTCCCTTGTCTCAGGACACGCCACGTGGCCTGTTACTCTGCTCTGCGCTCCAGTGGTTCAGATGATGACACTAGGAAACATTAAGAGCCTTTTCCAGATGTGAAATCTTCATCAAAATGGCAGCCGATTCTCAAGCGGATCTGTGAAAGCCAATGAGGTGAAATGCTTGATTTGATTTACAACATTCTAACTCAATAATCCATCTCATTTTCACTCGCATGAGGCAATAAAACAGGCTCTCATTCAGCAGTAGACTATTTATCCTTCTATAAAAGCCTGAGTGGGACATGGAAATGAAGTGGTCCATTGACAGGAGTGGAGTGGGGGGTGACAGTGGCCGACAGGTGCACGCCTGTAGGGCCATTGTGGAACATCCTCATTATGTTGAATGGACCAAATAACAAATAATACTCAGAAGTGAGAAGGTCTGTTTTGAACCTCTCAACGCAAGTACTGTATACTGTACACACTAAGTGTGTGCTTGATTGTGGTTTAAAAAAAGAAGCTATCTACAAATTGGGTTTGCATATATTCATAAAAACCCCTTCTCACCCTCTGCTCTTTTTCTAAGCTCGAGTCCAGCAAAGATACTACACAGAACCCAAGAACACAAGCTCCCTGGCCTCCCTGGCCTGGAGCTTAGAAAAAGAGATGAGACCACCCGCGGAGGGTGAGAATTAGCCCCCTTAACAGCACTGCAATCAGGGGAGACGGAGGTGTCCCTATGGTGTGGCCTCCGTTGTATAAAAAAAGACCTGTTGTTTTGGAAAGAGTGCAAGCGTGTCTGCATGTATTTGTCAGATAATTCCATTATGATTAGTAGAGTTTGTCCTCCAGGGAGTTGGAGTCTTCTCTGTTCATCTGATTGTTTTAGCTTGTGTGCTTAAAACAGCATGTCTCACTTCCTCTTTTGTATGATGTAGCTCCGGTACATGAAGTTTAGCTTCTTCAATAAGATCGAGTGAACACTTGAGAATGGCTTCCCATTTTCTCTTAAAATCTAGATTGTGATTACACGCGCTCCCTCTCAAGGCCGCACAAATTCTGTCCAATCCCGCACCATTTGACCCGCGGGATCCCTCCCACCACAGGTCTCTAGTTGGAGCCAACACAGCCAAGGCAGTGGCTAACGGTGCCCTGCGGCGATGCTCGTCTCTACAGCGAAACAACACCGGCCCACTTACCCATCGGCCCACCGAGGAAATTCCTGTGTGCCAGTTCACCCTTGCAATTTCTTTTTCAGGACAGTCTTGGCCCCCGAGAGGGGAAGAGCCTATTGTACATGTTTTAGTGGTTGGGGAAACGGGAGTACCCGGTGAAAACCTATGCAGACACGGATAGAACATGCAAACAGAAAGGCCCCATGCCGCCTTGGAGTCAACCCGAGGACCTTCTTGCTGTGTGGCGAGAGTGGTAATTGCCACTCCACCAGCATATACCCTACATCTTGCTGCCATTTGGATGAGAAAATAAGCTTAAATCACAAGCCAGTTTACAAAGACAAAATAATACAACTCATACTGGGCAGATGAGTTACATCATATTATAGTAGGTTTCTTGCTTCCTCTTTCTTTGGTCCTTGTCTTACCAAATCAATACCCATGACAATATTTTGGGATGATTCAAGTCCAAGTTTGTTGTTGTTGCTTTTGGTTGCATTTGGGACATTAATGAAAAGGAAAGTGGACAAAATGTGGTGTCTCATATCTGAAGACAGGGCCTCGTTGGGCTTTCAGAATGGTTTATCAGTGCAGTGCAAAGCGCCTGTGTCAAATTTGCTGTACAGGCTTTTCTAAATTGGCAGTGAAAGAAGTCTATTCTTCTGGAGATATCTGGTTTATGGCCATGGAATTCTCTTCAATTGTTTCTCCACTTACTCTCTATTACTTATTTTAATGAAATGACCGTTGATGTGACTCTTTGTGGGCTCTTAGACACTGAAGGGGTGTTTCATGACTATTCTGGCTCCTCAATGATACTGGATTTAAAAGTGTGACTTTAATGGGTAAAAGTGCCACCAGTCTTCTTCAGGTCCTATATTTTAAAAGTAAAATTAGAAATACTGAACACCAACAGGGCTAATTGAAGTAATACATGACACAGTGATGAGCATATCTCTTCTTGGTCATCTCATGGTCAAACTCAACAGCTCTAAAACCGAAGTCCTACTGGTAGGCACCCCTTCCACTCTCTCAAAATCAAACAGTTTCACAATTTCTATCAATGACTCCACTGTCCTCCCCTCCCCTCAAGAGTCTGGGTGTCATCCTCGACAGCACCCTTTCTTTCACTCCCACATCAACACATCACTCGTTCTGCCTACTTCCACCTTCGCAACATCTCTCGTCTCCGTCCTTCTCTCACTCCTCACACCACAGCCATACTTGTCCACAGTCTAGTCACCTCCCGGATCGATTACTGTAACTCTCTCCTCTTTGGTCTCCCCAATAAATCCCTCCAGAAACTGCAGCTTCTTCAAAACTCTGCAGCCCGCATTATCACCAGGACGCCCTCCCGCATCACATCACCCCATCCTTCAACAACTTCACTGGCTCCCATAAAACAACGGATTCACTTCAAAATTATCTTAAATACTTTCAAAGCTATCCATAACCTGGCTCCACCGTACATCTCTGACCTCCTCCACATCTCCACTCCCTCTCGCTCCCTCAGGTTCTCCTCCTCTCTCCAGCTCTCTGTCCCTCTTTCCGTCTTATTTCAATGGGGGGCGGAGCCTTCAGCCGCTCTGCTCCTCAGCTCTGGAACTCTCTCCCTCCTGACCTCCGCAACATAGACACCCTTCCACTTTTCAAATCCAGACTTAAACTCACCTGTTCAGACAATCCAACACCACATAACCAGTCACTCCACACAACACATAACTCAGTTCACTCCAACACCACATAACTCAGTCACTCCTACACCACCATAACTCAGTCACTCAACACCACATAACTCAGTCACTCCAACACAATAACTCAGTCACATCCAACACACATAACTCAGTCACTCCACACCACATAACTCAGTCACTCCACACCACACTAAACTCAGTCACTCCAACACCAATAAACTCCAGTCACTCAACACCACATAACTCAGTCACTCCAACACCACATAACTCAGTCACTCCAACAGCCACATAACTCAGTCACTCCAACACCACATAAACTCAGGACAATCCTACACCACATAACTCAGTCACTCCTCACCACATAACTCAGTCACTCCAACACACATAACTCAGTCACTCCAAACACACATAACTCAGGTCACTCCCACCACATAACTCAGTTCACTCCAACACCACATACTCAGTCACTCCACACACATAACTCAGACAATCCTACACAATAACTCAGTCACTCAACACCACACAACTCAGTCACTCCAACCACACAACTCAGTCACTCACACCAACATAACTCAGTCACTCCAACACCACATAACTCAGACATCCTACACCACATAACTCAGTCACTCAACACCACATAACTCAGTCACTCCAACACCAACACACTCAGTCACTCCAACACCACATAACTCAGTCACTCCAACACCACACAACTCAGTCACTCCAACGCCACACAACTCAGTCACTCCAACACCACACAACTCAGTCACTCCTACACCACATAACTCAGTCACTCGACACACATAACTCAGTCACTCCAACACCATCATCCAGTTCTGTACTGTGGGTTTATTTGTTGTTTTATTCTTGTTGTTTTATTTTGTTGTTTTTATTCTACTGTTTTATTCTCTTGTACAGTGTCCTTGGGTGTTCTGAAAGGCACTTTTAAATAAAATTTATTATTATTATTATTATTATTATATTTATATTATATTATAATATATATTATATTAATATATAATATATATCATATTTGTACTTTGTTGTTATGAGTTAAAGCTCCCATTACCCAAATTGTAGTAGTTTGATCCCTAAATTCTGCATAGCACTAAGGACGCTCTAAGGATCAGTACAGTACGTACAGTACGTATATATATCCTGCAATTCCTCAACAAATGACAGGGATATTTACCCACTATTCTAAAATGTAGCCAGAATTGCCCATAAATCAAATCAGTTTTTCCTGTTGACAGTTGAATAGGATAAAATAGTTCCTGCAATCTGACAAGATTGGATCAAATTGCTTAAAATGATCTTGGGTGAATGGCATTGATCTGATGAAAATAAGATAAGGAAGTAATCTTAGAATAAAGTCCTAAAAAGAAAATCTATTATAAAACACCACATAATCAACACTTTTACCCTCCCAAAGCAGAAACCCTGCTTGGAACAAGAAATGGAACTCAATAAAGTGCAAAATACGAGGCAGACAAGGGATAATTGTTCACCTTTTAGTTTTATGTAGCACTCGGCATGGTCTTACTGTATCTGTTTAAAATCTATCAAACATATTCCACAGGAAGTGAAACAATTTAAGTAAATCATAACAAGTATCATTTTACTGTTAAGGCCAAGCAAATGCTAAATAATAAACATGTAGTACTTGAGCTATAAACAGTTAGTTTCAGATTTTCTGCCATAACCTAGCAACCGGGACAACCAGGCTTGAGCACATCACATGACCAACAAGTGCACAATGTATGTACGATCATCACAACATGCAATACACCAACATACCAAAGATCTCACTGAATACATTTTAGACTACAAATTTATATTGAGACACTACTTATGTTGCATGACAGTAAAGGGTCAGTCAATCTTGACATTGTGACAAATTGATGCTTTCACAGAATCAAGACAATTTACTTTAAAATAAATAGATAAATGTATATTATTAATTAATATTTTTTGTTTATTTATACAGGGAAAACCATAATAAACAAACACATCACACAGGATAAAAAACACAAATAAAACATTCAATAAAATTAACCAAAGTTGCTGAAAGCCTTTTTTCCTGTCTCTGTGTTGATACGATGGGATTGTAGGATAAAAATGTCCTGAGACCTCAAACTGTGAATACCTGATCTGAGGTGCAATAAACTTGATAAATATTCAGGCAAAATGCCAACTAGAGCTTTATACACGTCAGCGCTGTTCTCTTCTTGCATCCAATGATTGCCATTCTACTTTAGAATATAATTCACAGTGGTGAATGCAGAAATTATACGAGATAAGTTCCAAGTCTGTCTAAAAACACAAATGTATTGACATTCCAAAATACTTTAAATTGAAATATTAAGGGCAATTTGGTCACTACAGGTTATTTAATAAAATATACTTGATGGTGGGTTTTATTCTATAGTTAGGAATAATTTTGAACTAAAGAATGCTTTTCCATATGCACATATTTTTAGAGCTAATTGGTAAGGTTTTCATCTTGTAACATACTGGGGATCTCATTAGTGCTCGCTGTGTACTGCATTAACATGAAATAATAATCAGATTCATTCATTTGGTTATCTGATGACACTTCCCTCTATCCCTATTACAGGTAGTCGTTTTCCATTGGATACTCTCCTGTTCCTCTCACTAGACAACACTGATATGTCTTCGCTTCTCCCTGCTCTGGGCTTGAAGATGAGCTTTACCTTCTGACAGTTGGACAAACACTCAACCTATGTGGAAAAAGCCCGCTCTTGTCAATAGCATTAGAAACAGCAACAATAGCTTCTGCAAAATGCTGGCATTGTTGTAAAGCACTACAGCATCACATTCCTCACTGCTGTACTCTGCCTTATTTATGGTCTTTATTGCTTCCAATCGATCCACACACAGCCATTTTCCATCTAAAAATCAATATCCCAATTGCATTTGTTTTTTCCCCCACTAACCTTGGCTAATTCCATTGCTCAAAATAAAACCTCCTGAATATCATTCACCGCAAAATGTCATGTCAGAGGTAGAAGCTATACTGTGTCAATACACGGCAACTCTGTGTCAATATAACTCTGTAGCATTTAGGCATTGTTCCTATTGAACTATTTGCAAAATGTAAAGCATATGACAAACAGGACGATTTAGAATTAGCATCAAAACTTTGCCGCTATAATTGCTCATAAAACTGTCAATCACAAATATAACCACACGTTTGCGTTTGATTTTCAGACATGAGAAAATGTATTGTTCACTTTCTCAAGCACCAAAATATTTTTCAAGATATGCTTTTTCCAATTGACAGGATTCTCAGGTCTTCTGGGACAGGTTTGTTATGGGTCCGAAGAATCAGGACCAAACAGAGCGAGGCCGCGTTCAGTTTCTATGATTCTTGTCTGCGTAACACTGCCCCAAAAATTAAAGATCTGCCCCAACTTTGATTGCTTTTAAAACTTGGCTAAAAACATTACTGTTCACGTCAGCATTTACATGAAAATATGAATTGTTGAATTCACTTCCACTGTTTATTGTATTTTGTATCTTGTATTGTCTTGAATGATGAACTGATGTCATGCACTATATTGTATATTTGTCTTTTTCAAAGCACTTTGGGTTGCTTGTGGATGAATTTTGCTTCATAAACAAATTTGCCTCTCCGTAGCACAATAAACACATTGATGCTCCAATAGTTTTAACTTTAATTTTAGAGCAATGGATCCAAACAAAACAACACGTGCTAGTCCACGGTGCAGGGACTGTAGTTTGTCATCTCTGCTGATCTAAAATGTGTGAGTACACATCAAACAGATGTTTAATGACTGCTTCTTACTTCATGCACTTGAATGCCTCTCTTCGTCTGCTTCTGTTTCTATTGAACTGCACTGTTACATGCAGAATCAATATGACTAGATACAGACTTCTCCAGACGTGTTATTGGGATGTTTGAGATTTGAATCAAGACAACACAATTGTTCTTCCTGGGTTTAAGTATTTTGAATAAATTAGACTAGGCCAGTTTTCCTGGTCTGCATGTAAACGTAGGGAGTGACTTGTTGGACGAAAAAGTTATAATTATAAGGAAGGACAAGATAGCCCGCATCTAGACCTTGGACAGATCCAGGTGGGGGGTAGACTCCACTGCTCTTACTCAGCATGACTGGCATGATTTAAATTGAATGGTCCAAAGCAGTTGTAGAGAGCATGAATAAAGTGAAAAGCTGTGGGAGAAATTCATAATTGGTTTCTGAATATGAAACATGATCATCCAAATTCATTACTTTCATTGCAGAATCCACCAATTTATTGTGTCATGTTAGTTATTTGGTGTGTCATGGCAGAAAAATACCAGACTCGTTGTCTCCATGTAAATGCCCCTTATGCTCTCCCACAATTGCTAATTATGCGCCGGAACCCCTGTTCAAAGACTGGCTCCCCTTCTCAAGTGTCAGAAGCCCAGGGGTCTGGATGGGCTTCCTTGCATGAACACCTAGCCTGTTGTCAGTGCATTGTCTTCTGTCAGGGCCAGACTGCCAAAGTGTAAATGTAATCAACAAACCCCCACCCTTGTACCTGTACCCAGCATTTGGCCCGTCGAGCCAACAATATTCAAGTAAGCTGTAATGTCATGTGACCTGTTCAACCTGTGTTCTATAAAAGATCTCTGCTCTATTGATTTACTTTATTTCTTGATAACTATTACTTACTTTTTCCACGACAAGTGGTACACAGGTTAAAAATCCCCTTTTATAAAATGTTGCTCCCTATTTGATATCTTTCAAGGTGCATCTGCATGCACTAATATGTCAGGCAGCTGTAAGACAATGATCTTTTCAAGAAAAAATTATATTCCCTTGGCCAAAGGGCAACAATGAAATAGAGAGGCAGATTAAACAATGTTCACAAGGATTTAGCAAATGGATAACCCAACATCCCTTGTCCTTAGACGCTCCTTCTCAGCAAGTAAAAACTACAAAGGAGAGATCCCACTCCCATGGACGGACAGGCTGATGTGCTTCCATTTTCAGAGTCCATCAGTTCTCTCCAGCGCAGAGAAGAGAGTTCATCCAGGCAGTTGAACGTGGAAGAAGGAGAAATACATGTGAACTGCTATGAACAGACTACAGGTTAACTAAAATAATGATGAGTGTCGTTGATTGGGAAATTAAACTTTTTTGACTCATGAACACTTCAAAACACCTGTCACTTTAACTGCAATATTCAACCACTCACTGCACTGTCACTTTCTGCACTACAACTTTAAACATAACTGTAAACTTGTGTACATAGAATGCCATTTTTATTTATTGTATAGTAATTTTAAATTGTTTCTTAATGCATGCCCTTTTTTGATTGAATATATGTTGTTTTTATTATTACTCAGTGTTTTATGTTGCACCTTAAGGCCAGACAAGTTCCTATGTTTGTATATTTTGTTCATTGACAATGCAATAAACTCTTTCTGATTCTGAAAAAAGAAGCAAAGGATAGTGCTCAATCTGCCATACCTCCCAGCGTAGTTGCTCCTAGGGCAGCGTGGCTGTAGATTTTTATTTCAGTTCCTAACTGGCCTGACCATAACTATTTCAAAGAGGAACGTTTTAAGCCTGGTTTAAATGAAGAGACTGTGTCGGCCTCTTTAACATGCACAGAGAGCTGATTCCACAACACAGGAGCTTGGTCGATAAGCGTTCTACCTCCTACTGTGCTTTCAGAGACCTTGGGACCGCCAGTTGCCAGCATTTAGAGCAAAATGTTCTCTTTGGATGATATGGTACTATAGCATCTTTGAGGAAGGGTGCCCCATCCCGATGTCTCCATGTCATCTATGGCTTTGTAATTGAGGAGAATTTAAATTTGATTCTAAACTCAACAGGGAGCCAGTGAAGAGACTCTAGTACCAGCGTAATGTGCTCTCTTCTTTTAGTTCCTGTTAGTTATCTTGCTGCTGCATTTTGAACCAGTTGAAAGCTTTTTATAGAGCAGGGAATTACAGTAGTCTGATCTAGATGCAACAAAGCTATGGATAAGGCCTCCCCCACTGTGGCCACCTCTGCCAACCCAACCCAAATTAACTTGTTTTGTTTAATGCATGCCCTTCTTGAGTTCATATATGTTGTTTTTATTATTATTAATCGTTGTATTTTGCATCAAATCACCTAAGCAAGTTCCTATGTTTGTGAATTTTGTTCATTGACAGTGGCAATAAACCTTTTCTGATTCTGATTCTGATAAGTTTAGCATCACTTTTAGGGAAGATTTTTCTGATTTGAGCTATTTTACGCAGATGAAAGTAGGCTGTTTTACAGGAATGAGAGCTCTTGGTCCAATAAGACTCCAAGTTTTCTTACAGTAGAACTGGAGGCTACTCTGACATTTCTCAGATAAAGAGTCTTGCTGTCGTTTAGGGCCTAGTACAATGACCTCTGTTCTTTCAGGGTTAGTAGCAGATAATTAAGTGTCAGCTAGGTTTTTATATCCTTTACGCAGGTATGAAGTCTGGTTACTTTATCTGGTCTGATCGGGTTTCATTGATAAATCTGCATAGCAGTGGAAGTTCATGTCATGCTCTCTGATGATGTTCCAGACTGCAGCGTGTAAAATGTAAACAGAATTGGACAGAATACAGAATACTGAACACTGCGACACACCATAGGTTACTTTAGAACAAGGTGAGGAGCTCTGGTTTACATTAACAAACTGGTACCTTTCCGATAAATAGGATTTACAATTGTGTTGGTCAAAGGTACAATAAATACAAAAGGATTAATGTGTAAAACCTAAAACAATAGTATAATACATTTTCCAGTAAATTTTAGCAGACAATATACTTTAGGTTTGTGTCACCGAGTGCACACATTTTAAACAACTAACATACTACTTTTGCTCAAGTACATAATTGACTTTTACATATTATATTCATAAAATATTTTTATGCAAAGTCAAATCCTTTTAAGTAACACATTTTATTTTACTGTCAAATTTCCTAAACCATCTAGTGCCGTTTATTTTCTCTATAAGAATATGAAGCATAAAGCACAAGGCACTATAATTTGTTTTATTTGTAGAAACACTTGGTAACATTAGGAGATGGTACTGATATGAAGAAAGTGTGGGCGTGAGCATGTCCTCCTGTGTCCTCCTCGCTGTTTTTTTTTATTTTTGCCACAGTTTAGCATCATCTCCTTGCTCATGTCAGCTGAGGAGGAGGCTGGCTCTAACTGCATTCATATACCATAGCAACAGCTACTCTTCATTGCTGACATTCATTACATGTTGAGGAAGCGGAGGATGATTATTCACAAACAAATTCTGGAACAAGGACAAGCTTTTCACACATTCTGTTGATTCTTTGCAGGGCTCAGTGTGTCCTGCGTAAAACAGATTCTGGATGTTACACTATAGCAGTGTGTATTCATTAAGTATATGCTATATATGACACATGGAAGTGCACTGTAAAAAAGGCCTCATTTATTGGCAAGAAAGGACGGTTCTCAACAATAAATACTTTGCCAACATATTTTCACTGCATATGTGGGTGATTCTCTCAATACGGGAGTGGGGGTGCTGGAGCCAGTGAGAAATATAAGAACGGTGCAGATGGTTTGGCACCAGTGTTGCTCTGAAGCCTCCCTCTTCTTTCACAGCTAATGCTTAATGTTGAAACACAAGATGCAATAGATTGTGGAGTTTGCTGTGAAATTAAGCTAAGAAATTAAATTATATTTACAACTAAAGCAAAAACTGACATTAAAGTTATGTCTAAAAATAGCACAACAGCAATTTTCTACCATTATTCCTATATATACTTGCTGCCCGAGTGACTGGTGCTCTTTTCTGCATGTCTTTCCATGTCGCCTCAGTCATCAAATCAAGTTCCTGTTGTGAATTTTGTTCATTGACAATGGCAATAAATATATCCTGATTGCTAATTCCTGGTATAAAATTCCTATATAAAGTGTACTTGATGTCGCTTTTTTGGTTTGTTAGACCAGTGCACACTACAGCCAAGTCACCTTGTATGCAGTAAAACACAACATAAAAGTTTAGTTATATGTATACTATGTTAATAGATAATAATGCCTTACACTTGTAATGCACTTTAATGGATCAGCGAAGCCTCTCAAAGCACTTAACTGTTGTCATTATTCATTCACACCATACTCGATTTTCCATTTCCATTTGGATTGGCCAACATGAATGATGCGTTATGCAACTCCTATTTGTGTTAAACTGTTGGTTTTGAATGAACTGAGTTTAATGATTGGTTAGTTTTTATTCATTTGCTTTTTGCAGATATTGTATTAGGTGCACTGAAAGTGCAACTAAGAGACTAAAATGATACATTTCCAGGGAATGACGGGTTCACCTTAGAATGGTATAAAGTTCTAAAAGACACACTCACTCCCCCACTTTTATCAATATACATAGACAATCCGAAACAATTTATGGCGTTACAATTTACGGGATGGAACTTAAAATTGCCTGCTACGCAGATGATATCTTATTGTTTCTGACCAAGCCAGAGATTTCAATACCTAAAATGATGCATTTCCAAAAATCTTAAAATCTATGCTGGCAACTCCCTTTGACATTTAGAAATGACCTACCCATTTAAATGGCAAACAGAATCCCTCAGATATCTAGGTGTGGTTCTCCATAAAGACTTGTGAAAACATTTTTAGAAAAAGAATAGCTCCTTTTTTCCTCTGTAAAGAAAGACCTTGAACAATTTAACCTTATTCCATATTTCAGTCTAAGCCAAAAGATTGAAACTATTAAAATGAGTGTTTTGCCCAGATGTCTCTATTTGTTCCAGATCCTGCCAATTTCCATCCCCGGCTTTTTGATGAATGAAAAAAAACAAACATCTCAACATTTATATGACATGGAAAAAAACCTCATATCCGATTTAAGACCCTACCACTATCAAAAGAAAAAGGTGGTTGGGGCTTACCTTGTCTGAAAAATTATTTCAGCTCAAATCAGAGTGCTGCTGTACTGGTGTGACCCTGAGTACGAGGCACAATAGAGAAATATTGAGTGGAAAACTGTGCCCGCGGTTCCTGTGCAGGCTTTGTTGGCAGAAGCCAACAAAGCCAGAAGTCGACAATCCCTGTGTAAAATCTGTTCTTACGACATGGAAAAAGCTAATCAAAACATACAGTATAAATTAAACAAAATAATTGAAATTAATAAAAATCTTGGGCTGGTTGGTTTATGACCAACATTTTAAACCAATGACAAAAGGCATACGAGTTTTCTTGCAGATTGTAGAAGAGAATCAGATGAAAAGCTGATATGTTGAAAGAATCCTTTGGCCTGGAAATAAAAGGACTTCAGGTATTTACAGAGAAGAAGTTACTATCATCAGGAAATGAAACAAAGCAATGACTGAAATCTTTATTGAAGCATATAAATCAGATTTTCCAAGGGGAATGATATCGAAAGTATTTAAATGCATTAATGAACTGGACAGCAAATCTACTAAATACATCAAAATTAAATAAGATAAAGAGGATCATTTTGTGCTTCACAACGGAGAACCACGGCCTCAGGTTTGGAGGGAGTTCTGTTGGAAGAATGTGACTCGTTTTTTATCACCCCATGTCAAAGTGCACATTAATCATGGGGAAGAGCTGAATGTTGGCGAGATTGGGGTTGCCAGGAGGCACACCATTATCACTGTCCTGTTGCACAAAAATATTGGACAGAAATGAACAAGGCATTGCAGAATGTTTTTGACACCACCATCCCACTCAATTACAGAACTATGTACTTGGGCCTCAAGACGCCTTTGGAACATACTTTTGGCAGCTGGGAAAAAGAGCATCACAAAAACTGTTTGACACAAACTGCACCAACAATTAAGGACTGGATCAACACTATAGCTGACATGCGGACAATGGAAAAAAAGCACATACGGACTAAACTTGGAAATTGACCAATTTTATATAAAATGGACAAAATGGGACCTTATGTGCCTTTCTTTTTTTTTTTATGCCTTACTTTTACAAAATGTTCAATTTGACCCAATCTGTCTTTTGTATAGCCTTGTCTTGCCTTTTTTCTTTTCTTTTATTAATTCATTAATTAAAACATTCTTTGTCTGTAAATTTAAATTGTGTTTTTCTTGAATGAATAAAGGGAAAAAAAGAAGAATTAAAAAAGAAGTTGCTACTAGCAACAGAGTTTGAACTGCTGTTGAAAGAACAGCAGAGGCCGAGTGATGTGCCGGAGCAGGAGGTGTCCACTCTCATTACTCCTGTACCAGGTGCACTAAGCTTTCTGGTGGCGTGTCCGTCATCTGCTTGGCTCATGAAAATGTTATTGCTTTGCCTTGAATATTCCACATAATATATAAACATATCCCTTTTTCATTTATTAAATTCCAGGTGTTTTTAAATTCCTGGTTTGGTGAAGTAGTCTGTTTGTTCTATGCCATTTTGGAACATTCCAGGCAAAACAATAACATCTTCAAGGAGAATAGAAGGTTCTGGACCCTCTACAAAAATCTTATTCATGAGTCCAAAGTGACTTCACACATTTGTTAGTACTGCCATATTGAGGACAAGTTTGACACAGTTTGCAAAAAGTCTGAAAACAAAGAATTCCTTTTCTGTAACATCCCCAAAGACCCCGTTTGTCATCAGGAGGGACCAGTGGACTTACAGAAATCACTCCAGACTGAGCACTGAGCTGTTTCTTTCAGGTAATTAGCACATGGCTAATGCTAGTTTACATATTATAGCATGGCTATGCTAATAAACGTTAGCTTTCTTTCAAACAGTTTTAACAAGCTTAATTTACAACTGTCTGGGTGTTATATTTTCGGATCAGCTTTGAGGGCTTGTCCGGTGCAGAGGGCTTGGGGAAGCTTTAATGTAAATGTTCCCCAAAAGTTTGTTGTGGCAAGTTGTGTTAGCGACTCGCCACTGTAGATAAGGATGAAAACCCATCACTTCTGTCATCTTGAAGTATCAAACCTTTTCATTTTCAATTCCATGACTATCTACAAGGTAGAGGCAACAGCATACGGCAGTGCTTCTCATTTTTTTTTTCTGTTAAGCCCCCCTAGGAAGAAGAAAACACTTCGCGCCCCCTACTCTCCGCCGCAACTATAAATACGGTGGGCGTATAAACCCTGCACATGACAAAATGGGGTGAAAAACAATGTACTACATAAGCTTCGTCATATTTCCTTGTCTTATCAGCTTTTTGGTGACTTTTGTTTGTCTCATTATCTTCATCTAGCTCCCCCTTTCTTATATATATATATCTTATAATATTTTTCCATGGTGTCTCTTGAGGGTTTGTTTAGTGCACTTTATATCACTTGCTCTGCGCTGTGTGTGCGTGTGCTCTGTGCAAAAATACCCTAAACCATAATACTCCCCGTGCTCAGTCTGACAATGACAGCGCCACTGTCACCTACTGTAGTAGATATGCAATTACACTTTATTCTATACCAGGGATCTCTTATTATATTTTCCAGGGGGCCAGAATTTTTGGAGTGCTAAGGTCGGGGGCCGGACTACAAAATCACACCACAATTTTATGTTTTATCTCTATAAGATCCACAAACAACTCAAAGTGACACAATTCAACAACAGAAATCAACATAGGACTTTCCTTTCAGAGAATTAAAAATATGACAATATTACATGACTAAAAACAGGACAAAAGCACTAAAACCCAGTGTTTACCAGAAACCTGACTCGACTAGTGCAAAGCAGACCTGGGACACAAGCCGGTTTAAACCAAGACTAAACAAACCATATCTACCAGGAAAACATGAATAAAACTAAACTATAAAGCAGAACTAAAGCAGGACTAAAGCAGGTCTAAAGAAGGACTAAAGAAGGACTAAACCATTACTAAAGGACTAAACCAGGACTATTTTAAAAATAAAGAACATTTGGTTCAAATTAAATCATTAAAATAAATGCCAACAAAAGCTCACTTTGCTTTAGTTCTTCAGAACAAACGCAGCTGTCACTAGGCCACATGCACAGTATCATGCATGTTTTTGGAGTTCTCTGACCGGCAGCAGTCTATTAAAATAACCCACACTGAGCATTGAAATATATGCAGCATAAGAATGAACAACGGGAAAAGTACTGAAAGCACTGAACTGGTGACAACGGATCTGCACCTGAGAAATAGCCTTCATAGTCACGTTAAGATGTAATATGATGTGTGTTTTATTACAATCCGACACATATTACACGGAGAATTACGTATGAATTGAGACGCGCCTAAAGCAAAAGTGCACATGTCCCGGGACGAGACCGCACATCACGCACAGTGGTCTGACATACCTTGCACTCATGCAGACTTTTCAATCCAATGACGAAGCCCGGAAAACACGTTGTCCTGGTGCCACGGCGCGTAATGTTCCTCATTAACGAGCAGACTTCCAAACACGCGGGCACACGGTCCGTACACATGTTACATTTACACCAATATCATCAATGAAGCTGTTTTTACTGTGTCTGCAGCATGACACGTTTCTGCTCAAACAGAGCAGTGTTGCAGAGGAACAGGGCTCTCTGGTCCACCGTGACCAAATTATGGGAAACGGCCGCGGGTCAGACCAAATTGCTTCGGGATCACCTTTTGGAGACCCCTGTTCTATACCATTTTACTTTCCAAATGAGAATAAGAAAATTCAAAATGGGGTCACATGCGCCCCCCCAGTGCTCCCCACTATTTGAGAAACACTGGCATATGGGAACGTCTTCGAAATGGCGGTGACAACAAATTAGTCACATGACTGAAACCCATGGATAGTGCCCTTAAGGCTGATCTTTTAAGTATAATTTTAAGTAAGATTTTTAGTTGTTACAAATAACTTCCAACATTGTATGAATCCATATGAGGAGAGCCTGAGCTCACGATGGGAGTGTGCGCACTGTACGGAGCGATGAATGTATATGTTTACACTGTAACACACACAGGGACAGAGCAGACGTGTGTGCAGCGCAAGGGACATGTCTGTGGTCCCACCATCTTCTCATACCGCTCGTACCCAAACATCATAGAAACCTGTTGGCACTGCAAACTTTAGCACTGCTTTGTTTAAAGTCAGAGGCTTTTACCACAAACCTTTTCTGACTTTTGTATGTGCTGTGATTTGTTGCTTGTTGTGGTGGGTTTCACCTCCGCGTCTTTGGCCCCACAGAGCGGTGTTTACTGCCACCTGCAGCTGTATTTTACCGGACCCTACGTCTTACGACAAATATCAAATGTGTCCCTGCGACTGTACGATCAGCAGTTGTGCGTTCAGCATGAAATTGTTGTGCGACTAAATCTGCCCAAAAATGTCCAGCTTTAGCTAACCAAGAGAAAATCTGCCCAATGCAACACTTTGTTCCACTTGAATCATCAATGCTCTATCCTTGCTCTGGTTGTGCGGTTGTGGGCAAATCCTCTCTTTGGCCTGGAGCTGCGCCGGGGAGAACTGTCTGCTGCTCATGTAAATGAGCTTTAAAAGAGATGTACTATGGTGACTTAAATGAATAAGCAATTACGTTGGTCCTGTAGATAGAGGAGATATGACACAGAGAGTCACACAGGCATACAGACATGCACTCATAATTTAGGACGCCAAGACAAAACATGCTGCAAATGTTTTAGTGGCCAGTGTTCATAATGTCCTCACAGGAGAACTTAATGTATTCATGGGTTTTCTTTTTCTTTGTTATGGGATTTTGCAAATTCATCGCTCTCATTGAAACTAGAACACATTTTTTTGAATTTTTCTTAGCCATTTTTGTGCTGATGAATGTTGCAGTCTGCAGAAAATGACTAAATAAAAGGTAATATTCACCTTAAATGTGATCTAGAATCTTGCGTCATATCATTTTTCTATGACCACACTCTAGCACAGGATTAGTCCTTTTTCCATTTCCACTGCTCTGTACACAGCATATATCCACGGATTAACCCTGTCCTCTCATTTGATATTACTTTGAGATGAAACTTGTTGTAGCCCCTCCAGAAGACTGCGGTGAGTGACAATCTCACAGTTAACAGAAAGCCCATTACTGCAGCAAGGAGGCAGATAACAACACTCGATAGAAGCTTTAGGAAGCGGAGAGACCTTGTTTTTTCTTCTAAGTGATGACCAGGGCAAGGCTTCAGGCTGCCCTAGGGCTAATTAAACCAGGTTGATCCTTTGTAAGTTCATCCAGATTTGTTAATAAAAAGTTTTTGGTGAAACTTCATTAAAACAATTCCAGTGCTTGGTCTAACAGCACAAGGAATGGATGAAAACGTGTATTGTTGGAACTAGATTTTTTAACACCGCACAGCGCATATTGAAAGGGCCCCCAAAGACCTCTGAGATGTTCTCACTGATATTTAATGGAGAGATTTGGAGCCAAGGCTTAAACAGCGCCTGAGGGTAACATCTTCCAAACGTTTATAAGAGCAGCTCGACACACATAAAATCAGAAATTCTCACCTGGAGGGTCGCAAAGCAGTGTAGTGCATAACAAATCCCAGCGCTGAGATGCTTAAGTGGAGGTTAAAAACAGGTGACATGCTGACTGATACACACAGCAGCGCACAGGGCAATTGTACTTTGTGGTTAAGTACCCTTTGTGTCAAGAGTATAGCAAAAATACATTGAACAGATATTTTAAGATCCAACAGAATTGCATTGAATTAGCCACGCCGCATCAAGAGCACTTCACAAAATCTATTCAGACTTAATTTATTGAAATGGCAGAGTTACAGATCTCCATGTGTGAGGTCAACACAAACAACAAAATATCGTTCTGGCATTTACTAACATCATTAAAGCAATATCTACTTTGGCTATCTTGACAGCAGGACCAACAAACCAGTATGGCACCTCCATAACTCACTGTCGCCCATTGAGACAGCTGCTGTTGTGATTTTGGGTGTTACAAAAATAAATTGAATTGAATTGAATAACCTTGTGAAATAAAGATGATCCATCACAAGGTGGACTTACATCACATGCTTTTTATCCTTATTTATAGAAAGCAATAGAGCTCTGGATTGTCCCATCACACATCATAGAAGTTTCAGCCTATTGTTGAACCAATGGAGAGTTTAAGATGCTTAATACTAAACTTGTATTCTAACACTTTAGATTGATAAATGTATTTACCAGTAGCTCAGCCATTCATCAGGTTGGTCCACTGCTTCTTTGTTACTTTTTTAACATCATTCTGGTTGATGTATTTGCACACCAGCAACAAACATGGTGGATTTCCATGGTAAGGGACATTTTTTTGACGTTCCATTCCGAGCTCTATAATGCTTTATGAACACTAATAGAAAGACATTTCTTGGGAGCTGGGTTTTTGCAGTTGCATCAGAATATCACGACAGGCTTCATTACCAGAGAAGATGGCGTGTGAGTAATCTCCACACTTAACCCTCGAGAGACCCCCGGTCACTGAGCAGGGCCACATCTTCACGACTGACTGCATTCATAGACATCGTATAAAGCTCTCTCGTTTGGAAACACAGATCCTTCAGAGTTCAGCCTGAGTTGTGAGCTGGTGCCACGGCCTGGTCAGCTAATTCCCATGTCACAATCTTTCATTCACCCCTGTGGCCTACAACTTATCCAACCCACCCGAACATAAAGGTCTAAAGTTTAGAATGTCCTCACATGCAGAAGAACACACAATATATCTACAGGAAGGTTATTGCAGATGCAAGTTAACACTGTAACACAAATTCAAGTTCACTCATCTACGGTCCAATCAATTCCACCGTTTAATTTTGCCTCATCCACTCGGACAAACTGAGAATTCCAGCTGAGATTACTTTTACTTTTGTTCTGCCTGCGTGTGGAGTTAACAACTTATTATGAACAGATGCAGCAAATACAGGCACATAGTTCAAATGGAGTGATTGTAAGAAATTGTAAAACAACAATTGCCAAGAGTAATTGGTTTGATTAAGTTTGAACAAGATGGGGGAACAGTTTCTTTAGTTAGTTTCTATTTTAACTCACTAATTTAACTATTGTGAAACTTCTGGTGGTATCAGTTGTGGTGACAATTGAAGCAGCAGTTGCAGGTATTATTTAGTAGTAGTATTTTGTATTTTGATGAGCCATTTTTTCTTTCATAATTATACTTAGTGAGTATTCCCACATCAGTGAGGAAGATACGCCTACAGTACATTACCTACATGTATATCCAAGATTTCCCTTGCTGTTGTGGCAGAAAAGCAATATTTACTATGGTTAATACCAATCTATAGCAAGGCCCACAAAAGTGTTTTGTGATTTGTGTTTTAATGATCAGATTCTCTTCTAAATTCACATATTCAGCTCATCCAGAGGTATGAACAAAAAGACTGGTATATGTAATAATGATGTGTTTATGTTTGTACATATCTAAACTACAGGGTTAGGAGTTTTCTGTGCAGAATTAGACGTTATTTTGTTGTTGTGGAGGTAATTATAGTACTTAAAAAATGTCAGCCTCTGCGAATTGCATCCATTTAAATTGCAATTTTGAAATGATTGCAATTACTCTAGCAGTCCTAATCCAGGATATAATTTGTTGAATTTTATTAATGATTGTGTGAACATGCAATCTCTTTATCTTGATTGCTCATTTCCATTTTACCTCACCAGTCTGTTTAAAAAGACAGTCAAAGAAAAACAAAGAGACTGTTGCAGCTGATATCAATGTTATCCCTTTGTGTTTATTTACATTTTTCAGTTTTTTAAACAACATAAATGAAACACAGAGCAGAAACAAGATACAGAGGTTTTAAAAGACCTAAACGTGTTGTTTCGACATAATCATTCCATTTGGTCGGAAGTTTATTAAATGTGTCCATTTTCAAATTTAGTCCGAATTTCATTTTCTCAATTTTTTTGTACTGTCAGTTATAATGTTGGTCCTTGAGTGTTGGTTCATTCTGTGTCATCCATTTCCTTTTGCCCTGCAGCCAAAAGTGTGTTCCAAAGGTAACAATTTTTCTGTCTGTGGCTGGAATTTTGAGGCCCAAAAATACATAATTTTGAAGTCAAGTGAGAGGGTAATACTGAAAAAAATCTGCTGTGCTCTACTGATCTCAAACCAATATCTCTGAACAATAGAACAGTCCCAAAACACATGATAATGATGAGCCATTTGACAACCACAGTTTCTCCAGCAACCGGTATTTCCCTGAGAAGTGGAAATTTTCCCCAATTCTTTTTTTCCAGACATGTGATGTTGTGCCCCAAGTTTAATATAAGGAGGTGAACGTCCAAAGTAAGGTCAGACTCTCTAACTTACTGCTGATTATGTTATATTTTGTTTGTAAAAATTCCACCCTTCACTCGCACTTTCCCTCATCTCTGCCTTCAAGGACGAGACCTGGAGTGCACCACTCGTGCCCTCTTGCTGCTGGAAGTTTGGACACGCTCTCCTTGTCTTTACCATTTCTTCAAATCTTGCCTGCGCTCTTGAATGAATAATGTAGCGTTGGCCTTTTAGAAGCGGGGTGGTAGCAAGGACGTGGTGCTAGAGAGGACAAGCCCCTCTGTCTCTCTGCCCGTCTCCGCTGTTCTGTTGGAGTGGCCACAGATTCACTGTGTCTGTTGTTTGAAGCATCCTGTCAATTTGATATATTATACCACAGCCTGAGAGTTCCCCAATGCTGCAAAAATGTGCAGATGTCTGGGATGTGGAGGGAATGGCTGAAAGTTGAGAAAGTATAACTATAAGTTGAGAGAACTACCAGAACTGTTGCTCTCTGTTCCTTTTGCCCACACAGAGCAGGGGAAGAAAGCCTTTGTCCACTCAGCTCCTTTTGCATGGAATATGTTGCAGAAAGACTGGAAAATGAGTTCTTGTCCTTAAATGCCTTAAAATCCCAGTTGAAAGCATTGGAGACATCAATAACGTGCAACTGTTGCGTTTTTCGTTGTTGGCGGTTTGTTTGTATTTATGTAACCGTGTAAACGTGCTGCCTCTTGACCAGGACTTGCTTGGAAACGAGGTTTTCAATCTTAATGCTCCTGTTAAATAAGGTTTAAAAAAAAAAAAAAAAAAACTGGCTGTGGACAATTGTTTAGAATACAGAGAAACTGATGGCTGATATTGATTAATTTCCCCCAAATTATGTATTTTCAAATCTCAAAATCTCAAAATGTCATCTGATATGACATTACTGGACAAATGCTCTTTGAAGGGCAATTTTCATCCTTATCTCTTAATCATAAATCCTAATACCTTTTCCCAATTGTACATTCCTCTAAATTTTTGTGAGTAATAAGACAAATATTAAATTAATTGCTTGTTTATTTACTTAAGCATTCATATTAAATCAAGAATAAAAACCTACAACAACCAACCGCAAAACAGTCAGGCCTATCTTACGGGCTAAAGTCCCTGTTTGGAGTTTAATATCTCTTATTTGAGTTTATATCTTCGACTCTATCTTGCAATGTTGTCAAAGAGTATCTAAATGTCCATACTGTGATCTGTAGTCCAAGCATATAACCACACTGTCACACCTTCCTTACATTTTTTTGACATAACATTCCCAAATTCCTCTATTTTGCATTCAGCTCCCGGATCTCCATCAACATTTAAATTCAGGCTGCAGAGATTTGCTGAAGTTCAAGAGCATTAGTTGAAGCTGGCACTGATGAGCAATACTGCAAGCCCCGCAGTTGTTGTCCTAAATTATCCCCCAAAGTGCTAAATGGACTTGATTACAGGCTTTTTTAAATTCCTGCAAGCTCGTGTTCAACCTCACTAACACTGCAAGCTTAAAGCGCTAATATCACTCGAAATATCCCTGTATAGATTAGCATTCCTAATTGACGTACTGAAAAGATTAAAGCTAATTTGATCTGAAAGGAAGAAAAAGTGTTCAGCAAGTCGCTGGCCGTAAGACAAATGTTTGTTTGTGCAGGGTGTGTGGGCTCAGCAAAACAACTTATAGAGCAATGTAGCAATATTGTTATCTTGAAAAACCCAAATTGCCGTCAAATGCTTGTAAAGGTCAACTCGGCAGTGAAGTTCTTATTGCTATAAAGGGGTGAACACAGACAAAGAAGTAAAATACGCCACTCTTAAAGGCAGTTCAAAAGTGTGAAGTGGTCCACAGGTTCAGGGCACCAGCTGTTTTTTTACGCGCTGTGAAGTGACTTAAAGTGACAGGATGTCCCCAATCTTTCCAAACACCTCAGTCTAATGGAAAGAGGTGGACCGGGAATTCTGCAGTGTTCCAGAAATCAGCTCGGAATTCGCCAGCTCGGAGAACAGTGATGTATATCCGTTCTCTTTTTCTATTTTCCATACGCAGTCATAAATGTTTCTTTCCGTTGCAAGCCGAGCATCACCCAGGTTTATTTATTGATCAATATTTAGTCCTATAGGCTGCGTTCTATTGTTGAAACAAGCACACTCGGCTTTCTCACTTTTCAAAGAGTTTCTTTCATGGAAACTACTGGTGATTGCATTATTGTGTGTTCTCATGAGCTGTTCCATTCTCCATAACGTTGTCTACGAGAATTTAGTTGACGGTCTGTTCCAAACACTTTGTTCCAAGCCCTTTTTTATATTTTCCATTGAAAACCCACATCAGGAGAAATATTCAGAGCAACAGATAAACAAAGTAACACAGATGAACTCATCATCGCAGTTATGGTTATTAGTATATGGAGCTCAACAGTCCGGCCCACTTCGAAGTTTGCTGTGGTTTCTGATGAAAATGTATAATTTTTGCCAAAGAGGTTTAGAAAAATTCAGCTATCAAGAGTGAAAAGACACAACGGAGGCTAACAGGCCACGTGGTAAATAATATTCAGTTGTTGTTTTCAGTCCAAAAAACACACATAAAACTTAAAATTAGGCAAAATGTTTTAATAATTCATTGAGATTATTATTATTATTATTATAGAAATGATTTGTAAAGTTTTAAAAACAGATTTTACATAATATATTTACATAATTACCAGTCTAATGCTCATTACTTACAATATTGCTGATTACTCCCGAGCAAGTTTCAAACATTTAATATACCGGTACATTTTTAAAAAGTTCCTATGGGAGTAATACATGGAAAATGTACTTGTCACTGTCACTGTTGTCACTGTTGAGCTGAACGTGTTTATCCTCAACTGCAAGATGGACACACCTTGTATTTGTACACGTTGTATTTGTACATGCTGTATTAGCTTTGTCCAATGTCGGATGTCCACTGCACGATTTTTGCTGTCTACATAGAAAGATTTCTGATCGTAGGGAAACGAGTCGTGGCTCAAAATTGTGGATGGTAGGTCTGAGAGTGAGACGGGGACAAAGATTAAACTTACGGTAGACCCGAGCCAACCAAAGATGAGCTACTATTTATATATCAAACTTGTCAACCTGATCATTTAGAATTGTTTAGCTCTCCATATGACTGAAATGATTTTCTCTGCACTCTTCTCTTTTATGTCAAACTGTTTTGTGATTTCTGTCATGTCTTTGTGATTTTAATGCATTTTTTCCCGCTGTTGTGTGAAGCACTTTGAATTGCCTTGTGTACGAATTGTGCTCTACAAATAAACTTGCCTTGCCGAATCCTCTCACTACGTCTACAATTAATCCATGTCAAAAATTCAGGGAGTTCAGGAATGCTTTTTAACTGCTGTCATGAGTCTGGGGAACAGAAGAAAGCATTTTCCAGAGCCCTCCCCCTAGACTACATTATATACTCTTCGATAGTTGCTGGATCCACTAAATACTCCTGAGACTCTTAAAGGGGCTGTACCCAATTATTTTCCGTTAAATAAAGTAAAATTTGTTTTGCCCCAGTACAGACGTATTGTAAGAGCATCTATCCTGGTGAAAATGAGACCATTGTGCACACTATCTAATAATAGAGCGTTTTTTTTCTCTGCAAAGTAGGAGGCGCACTGTTAGCATGCTAGTTAGCTTTACCGTGACTGTAAAACTCTGGTCTTTCAAAAGTGAAAAGTGCTTTTGATTTCATCAGAGGGAATAAATAGTATCCTCAAAATGCATTCGGCAAGTGAACAATGCATGTGGACTGTTGCAAAGAGTTTAAATTTAACTAGTTCTGGTTTTCAGGTTTTTACAGTCCGTTACAGTTACAAGACTAAGGTCTATTTGAACCACTCCCCTCAGGCAGGAGGCTGTCCATCCGGACCAGAACCTCCCGCCACAAGAATAGTTTCTTTCCTCTGCCGTTGGACTCATGAACACTTCTTAAACACCTGCCACTTTACTGCAACTATTCACCACTCACTGCACTGTCACTTTCTGCACTACAACTGTAAATTTAACTGTAATTCTCTTGTACATAGTAATGCCTATTTTTATTTTTATTTTATACTATAGTAATTTTAAATTGTCTCTTAATGCATGCCCTTTTGATTTCATATATGTTGTTTTTATTATTGATTAGTGTTTTATGCTACAACCTTAATGCTGAGACAAGTTCCTGTGTTTGTGAATTTTGTTCATTGATAATGGCAATAAACCCTTTCTGATTCTGATTCTGAAGACCGTAAAAATACACAGCGCCTTTAACCTTAAAATATCAAAAGAAAGAGCATGCAGTCCGTCAAATGGAGGATCAAATTAAGCTTTGTTTTGGATAGGTATGCATGTTTTAATTTTTGTTTTTCTTTAATTCGATAGTTGCCATTCACGGTCAGTAGTCGGTTAAGCGGTCATGTCAACGCAGTGCTTTTTTTTTTTTTTTTAACTGTACGAATCATGATTAGATCACATTGCATTACGAGAGCAAACGCATAGCAGCAATAGGTCTTTGTGCACAATGCGGCTGAATAAAAGCTTCTATAAATGTTGTTTTGACGCGTTGTTGTAGTATGAATAAAGCACTCTTTATTCAAGAGTCACTTTGTTCGCCGCTTACCTTAGCTTGTGCATGTAAAGATCGATAGTTTTCCATCTGATGCAAAAAGCAAAATAATCTTGTCTGTTTTGTTCACTAACATGAAATCCATGTAAAATAACCATGTGCGATGCCACAAAAACACTATGCCATAACAACTTCTAAAGAATCATACATTTGTTGTTTTCCACCTGTTGTTTCTAGTGTTATCTTTCACACACACCAAATAGTATGGAATTCTATATTGATATTCTTTTTATCTTGTCGTGTCATTACAAACATCACTTACCAGATTTCAATCTCCAGTCTGTTCCAATAGCTTTGATTCAATAATGCCCTCTCAACCCTTTCCCATTGCTTTGCTTTCCAATCAAAAGCTATTTCATGCTTGTGAAATATACTTTTCTGAATGAGCGCCCACAGCCCTCTGAGACGATGACAAAACACTCCTGCGTCTGACCGCTTTCAAAGTGACAGGAGGGGTTAGTGGTGGGGATGATGAATTGTGCTTCACTGTTGAAGTGCACTCCAGTGAGCTGTCCTATTTAAATGACAAGACGCCTTTGCCGCTGTATGACTAAGTTCTTATGGCTCCACGATGCAGGAGGAGGTGAACATGCTGGCAGCAGAAGCACGTGAAAATGTCGGCCGGTGATTACTTAGCTCTCATCTACCCTGGATAGTAGAGCAGTTCGTCCAACCTGCGTGGTGTCGTATCTTTATTTGAAATGTGTTGTTGGGGCACCAGAGTCTCAGGGGTCAGTAGGTTGCCACAGGGGAAGTGATGAGCAACGTAAATGCTACCGTTCAGTAATACATCATGTCTGTGTCAGAGCGGGCCGCGTCGCTGACAGGACTGCACTTAAGGTCGGCTGTGTCTCACTTTGTTTGTCCTGCTCTCCAGGCACATGGATCTGTCAAGGACTTGGCATTTGGATAGAACTGTTACTGAAGGGAATCATTTGTGGAATAAGAATAAGTATTTTCTTGTTTAATATAAACAGTAAAGAAGATAGTTTGTATAAAAGGATTTTTCGGGTGGTAACAAATAGTACCATGCCTTTGAAGTATTTTTCATATTAGTTTGGCACAGGTTTAACCTCAGGCGCCTTTCCTGATCCAAATTTTCATAGAAAGTGATATTTAGAGTGTTGGTATGGCAAACATAGTGTCAAGATTTTGTTCTGGAATAAATACAACCCAAAAATATTGTATATCAACTATTTGCTATTTTAGCATGTTCTTTTTTTTTCTTTTTTAATCCCGAGGCCCCATGATCTTGGAATAATTTACAAACAGACCTTGAATTGGATGCTGTATTAGCGTCATAGATTCAAGAACATTGTAACATCTGTTTTGTTAACAAATCTTATTAATAATAATAACAACAACAACAAAGACAACAACAACAACAACAACAACAACAATAATAATAAAAATAATAATATCCTTATATGTTACTATATACATGGTTAACTGAATAATCTATTTTCTAATTGCGCCCGCCTTAGTGTTCAAATCCCAATAGGTGGTCTTATTTCGGCTTACTTGTATACACTCAATGACTGTGGGCAGATGTTCTTTTATTGGACCACTTACACAGACATGCACTTTCTGCATGTGTCCCACGTTGAACACTTTTAGCTCACTTTTCCTCATGTCCCACTTTGATTCCAACAAATATGAATTATTTCCAACTAACATTGAAGTCTGTGGAGGTTATATGCAGATCACATTTTCTATTATTGTGTGTGCATTACCGATGTGTCCAAATGTGATTCTTATGTTAAACCAGAGCCACAGGGAGAACATTATACACTACACTACACTACACATTATACACACATAATAACTAATAATGAGAATGTAGCAGAAATTACAGCGTAGTCGGTCAGTCGTATCCTCTCACAGTCAGGATTTGTTTCCATGGACACGGTCTTGGTGAGGTTATGGGTCACATATTTAATGAATGACAGAGGCAGCTTGACCGTTTGGGGCTGTTCTACAGTAAAGAGCGATGATGGATGTACTATAGCTGTACAGCTGATGGCTATGTGATAAATACTTTATAATACCTGAGTCCTGAGTGCCCAGTGAAATACTACAGAGAAATACTTCAACGTAACAACCAAGTTTAAAATAACCAAAAATCTGAAATATGATGTGATAATGGTATGGTGGAATTAGCTAAATTAAACTATATGTGGTTTATAGGATGCCTTCAAATGCATGAATGATAAATGGAATGCTTCCTATAACTAAATGTATATGAACATTCAAATACAGGTTGTTTTTTTGTATTTTTGACTCTCAGTTATGTTCTTATTTTCATTACTAATTGCTCAGTATAATGCCCTTATGAAGAACCACAGATATTTTGTATTCGCCACCCACTCATACCTCCCTAGTGTGTCAATATATAACTGCTAATCAAACCTGGTTAAATGCTAAAAAAACAAGCCTAAATAATAAATGCCAAGGTGCTTAAGAGGCACTGCCTGATCCTCAAACTCCATAATAACTAAACCAACAGTACACAGATGCTGCTCAAGGGACCTGTTTATTGAATGATTAATAAAAGGCCAAAAGCAAAGTCCTTGGTAACTCTGTGTTTACAGAGTTTTAGTGAACGCACCCATGTGATGCTCAATGCACCTGACACTTCTTTTGTTTGCTCCTCATTAGCAACAAAGCAGATACACCCTTTTGCATTTAGAGTAGTAAGTTGTACTGCTTTGGAAAACGAAATGTACCTCGCTTGAGCCTTTGAAGTAGAACTCTCTTAATACTAAATCTCATAAAATCAAGATAGCATTCCTGCAGGTTATCATGGCAAATAAAGCCCTAATGTGCAATTCTTTACAATCATCTGAGCTTGGCGCTGACACAAACAGTGCATCGCTTTTTCACTCATGGCTAGATATACTTAAACAATAAGATAAGAAATACAAATATTATGGTTGAAGATGGACTTTGAAACTTTTCTGGGGGTTTGATCATCACCGGCAGATTGAATTGCGTTGCCTGAAATGTTCCACAGAATGGCATTAAACTTATCTATCTTGCTATCTATCTATTCAATATAATTACAGGTGCTTTTATAGCAAAACACATTAGCCTATTACCTTGACTTTGTAGTGGTATTAGCTTTTTGTCTCCATGGAGAGTTTAATGCCATACTGTGAAATACTTGTGAAACTTTCCAGACAAAAGCAATAATATACAGGAAACGTTACGTAACAGCATGGTAAAACGCATAAACATTTATAGTTTAGTCTGGGAAACAACATTATAGAATTCTGTTACTCTGACAAAGAAAAGTCCAAATTGTCAGGCTTGTCACATTCGCCACACTTCACTAATGATGCTCTGCTCTGCCAGTTTTTCTCTCATGTAACATAGTTCGTGATATTCAGATACACATTGAGCAAGTTTTAGTACAAGTTTAAGCTTTATAAGAGCTAGTATAGGACCACATGTTAACACAAAAAAAATACAGTTTATTGACCAATTATTATTGTGGCATTGAAATTGGTATGCAGTATCAAGACTATTTGTTAGTGTCGACATCGATTTCTTTTCTAGTATTGTGAAAACAGTTTACAGCACTGCTTACTCTGTTTGTGTCTTTATTTGTACTACAACTACAACTCTTTATAATACAGATGAAATAAAACATTACCAGGTGTTCCCGTGTAAAAAAAAAAAAATGTAAATGTGTAAAATAGTTGTTTGTGCCACCTTCTATGCTGTATTTGTGTTCTGTCTGTCCTGTCTGATGGATCGGGCCTCAGTCTTGCATTTGCCACCTTCAGTTCCTCTCCTTCACAGCAGCTTGGGCTTCATTGTGGTTTTTATGGTGTCTTTCCCTGGAGTAGATCAGTTCTGTGGTTGTGGTTTTCATTTGTGTTTCCTGTCAGCCCATGTGAAGAAATGTGGAGGAGTGCCTTTGAAACTACTCGTTGCACATTGCTGCAGTGTTGTTTTATTGTGGGCTACATGGATTGTTTTGTCGCACTTGACTGTGACCAGAGACCACACTCACATTTACCTTACCTCATGTTCTAGTGTCATTATCTAGCCTAGCATCCAGACTGATGATTTAGTGTGGTCTTCCACCTTCTCCTCCGTGTCTCAGGCTAAAGTCAAATGTGCAAGAGCCATACAATCATTTCAGGTTTATTTCAGTGACACTTGATCTTTTTTCCTCAATATTGCGTGAAGTTTAGTTTACACAATTACACAATTGTGGCGAGGCCTGGGTCTACAGGCATGCAAAAGGGTACATTGCAACCTCATTTAAAAATTCTTACATCTTCATGGAAAAGTTGTGTTTTTGCACCACTTAATACTGAATGCTCCTCAGTCATTTTTGTCAGACCCGACCCTGAAAGTCAATGTATTCTTTCTATTTACAACCACCATTAAAGTTTTTATTGGTATATTTTTAATTGCCAGAGCTTGAATAAAGAATTTTGGGGGAAATGCCAAATTTATACCTGATCACTATCATTTCCTATGACTGTATGTAGTACATGCAGTATAAAGTATAAAGACTTGATTTGACAGGGTTAATGCCTTGAGGATGTTTTCCTTTTTTGGGGGAAAATCAGCTTTCTTAAAATACACCCTTTTTACTTTTACAGCTGTCATGTTAGTCATTTTCAACTGCAACATGCTCAATTAGAGCAATGCATTTTCCTGTCATTCATTGTAAACGCGTAAACACAGAGGCAGGAGCACCTCTGACATGGGAGCTCTGCCTCTGCGGCTGCCACTTCTAAATGTCAGACAGCAACAGGAAGACAATAACACTCATATAAAACCTATAATGTGAATTATGAATGCCTCTTTACCACTCTGAAAATAGTTCTCCTCATTCCCTTACTGCTGGCTGCCTTCTGCCAGCTTGGCATTAAACTTTTATATGTGTTTTGAACTGTTAGGGAGTGCTCTCTTTAGCTGTCAACCTCTGCACTGCACCCCTCTAGATTTATTGTATATGTGACGCTCCGTATTTCTTAGCAAGCCTTGTTACCGGGGGCTTGGGTGGTGCGTATCAAAGTGGATTTTACACGCTTACAGTGGTGCCTAATGGTCTTAATGTGAGGTGCTTTTGATGGCTTCGAATCAAGAGTTAACACTTCTGCAGGACCCCTGGCGAGGATAGAGAGATGCTTTGTACTGTTGTGTTGTGGCGGATCAGCCAATGGGTTCTGAAGGAGAAGCGCCGGACACTCATTGGCATTCAGCCGACGTAGTCCCGGCCCTGAAGCCTCCCAGCTCCCACTGTCCCCGGGTGCCTATCCAAGCCCAGTGTGCTGCCGTCAGCTGATAATAGACAGACATTCACTGGGCCATAGACACTGGGCTACACCAGCTAGTGTCGGTGCCAGGGCTTGGAGGCGATCTTTACTTTGTGTTCGGCGTCATGCCGTTCAAACTGCTACCAATAATGGCTTTGAAAGTGTGAATGTCACTGTAGTGGGAACACGGCTCTGGATGCAAGCTTTTCAATGTATGTATCAAACACATGGAGTCTTTTCTCACTTTCAGTATGTGTAATGGACTTAGTTATCTACTCACAGGGAAGTACTTGTTGGATAAATTGTCATTTGCAGGCGGCCCACAATTAGTTTTTGAGTTTTTGGACTGTCGCACTGTTTGCAAATATTGGACTGGGCTTAGTAAAGCACCGCAGGATGCTTTTGGCAGTGGCATCCTGCTTACCTTCAAAACTATGTACCTGGCCCTCAAAACTCCTGCCGTTTACACAATAAAGGGATACTTTTGGAATATACCTCAGGCAGCAGAAGAAGACCATGACATTCATAAAATGGAAAAATGACTTTCGGACTCAATCTGAAAATTGTCTTATTTGACAGACTAAATGGGACATATAAGAACAACCCAAAAAACACTCATTATGGCGATGGTAGTTAACCTGGCCCACGCCAGATGGATCTGTGACTCACTCTGAACTGAGTTCTTCACATGAATCAATCTGGGAAGGCTCTCACCGAAAGCCATGGGGTGTTAAATAAAGACTTAACGCTGATTGGTCAAAGCGTCAACAACAGAGTAAGTGGAAAAATCTAAATTGTATTAAATCCAGTGTTCAGAAAAGCACAGTCTTCTTTTTCATCCTCAAATGTACAAAGCGCCACTGTGTGCATGTTTTTGAAAAACAAAATAGTCCGTATTTCTCCTAAAATAAACTGAAGTACGGCCATCGGCGCCGCCATGTTTGTTTTGGTTCAGGTTGTTTTGACATCCGCCCAAACCACAATGCTGCACTGTGATTGGTTCCAATCCTGCCTGTGGGCTCTAAATGCCATGTGATTCACCCGTCAAACCACAGGCGTGGACGGCAAACCAATCAACAGGAGCCTAACTAGATGGATTCTCAAGTGGCACAGTGGTGCTGCAAGAAGGTCCTGGGTTTGATTCCCGGTCGGCGTGTGGCCTTGTGGAGTTTGCATGTGCTCCTCATGTCTGCCTTGGTTGTACAATAGGCTCCTCCCCTCGGGGACCAGGGCTCCTCTGAAACAGATTCTAAATCTCAATAATAAAGGTCAATAAGTAATAGATACATATCTTCAGCCATGCATATTTTGGTTGAAAGGAACATAGGGAAGGACATCTGAAAAGAATCTAAAAGGATTACATTGCATGAAATGTATTATAAATCACAAATTTTATCAAGAACATTTAAATTGATTTTTTGGCTGGAATTCAGATTCACCAATCACTGTCAGAATATGCCTAAGAAATGAAATAAAACTTGGACATTTTTTATGCTGTCTACTTTCAGAAAAGCACAATTTGTTCTGCCAAGTGCCAACTTTAACTTTCATATTCCTTAAAAGCTAAGATGTTTTTGAAAGTTATCACAAAATCTCAGACTTTTTCGGCATTTATAATCAGACATCCTGAACGTGTAGTTGTAATTTATGTAGGGTTTCATGTAATGAAAGCAAATTTGTTTATACCACCAGTTCTGAAACATATATCGCTTTCTTGCAGATTTCCCTTTGTGTGAGAAGATCATTGCTTTGGCCGTTCACACCCAGAGTCCTCTCCCGCAGCTCGACCCCCGTCTGGGGCAGGGGCCGCCACTGAAGCATTGGCTCGTTTCCAGGGAGGCTCCGATCCTGCAGCCACTTCAATCACGACTTCACCGCTGGGTAACGTGCAAACAATACAATACACGTCTGTCTGTTTTTAATAGTTTAATAGATTTAAGACATAGTACTTTCTATTTGGGATTTTGTTGTTTTACGCTCATTTTGCTACGTCTTTGGGCATTCATGTGTTTCGTGGAGAAAAGACATTTGTCTAGCCAAGCGTGCAGCAAACTCAAATGAAATTGCCCGAGGGTTCAAAAAAGATTATTTTGGAGTTGGTAATGTCAGTGTTTTTGTGGCGCTCTGGCTCCAGGTGCTGTGTCAAACTCCACAACTACTTTTTTATAGAATTCTGTTACTCTGACAAAGAAAAGTCCAAATTGTCAGGCTTGTCACATTCGCCACACTTCACTAATGTGCTCTGCTTCTGCAGTTTTTCTCTCATGTAACATAGTTCGGTGTGATATTCAGAGGTGTTATGGTACTTTTACTCAATCATTTAGTGTGTGTTTGAAGCAAACCAGTGTCCTCAATGGACCAGCCCCATATGAAAGGAGAATGTTGCGTCAGTAAAAGGCAAGGCGCATGTAGCACCTACTGTATGCCCAAAATGTGCACTACGAGAGAAAGGAAGAAGACTCAAGTAACTGAAGAAAAGCTAGTTGTGAAGTTGCATACATAGCAGCAGTACTTTTGCATAATAACAGCATATTATTAGTGATTTTACATTGGTTACATTTTCTCTTCTTTTCTTACTGTTACAATTATAAAATGTGCTAGCTCTTTGTTACTTGTGTAGATGTTATTCATTCCACTCCTGTTGCCATTATTGCCCTAATTTGTTTGTAAATCTGTGCTTATGGTCATAACTAGTCACTTAGTAGAACATTCAAACATTGGTAAGGCAGCTGAAGCATCTTGCTCAAGGGCAGAACAATGATTTGCACCGGTTGGAGGTAGGATAAAACCTCCAAATATTCGGTTTGGGTGCAAATACTCCACTGAAATACCACGGAGCCTGTTGCTTCTTGAGTTGGATTACATTTTGCTCTAGCACATTTGCTTGCAAATAATAGAAGTAATTGTTGCAATAGTAGTATTTTTTTGTGAACCATAGGGCTTTGAAGCCACATTATACATTATAAATTAATGAATATGTACATATATAAGTAATAAGCTCCATTATGTCACTTCTATAATAAATCATAATTTTGGCATTATTTAATAAGTAATTACTATGGTTTCTTACATAATACTGCATTATTACGAAATGTGGCTGGACAGGGCTTTACTTTCTGATATATTAGTAAATTATCAGTTCTGGATATAGATTTTACAAATGTATTGTCACCTCATCTGGCAAATGCATTTTTGTATTTATGTAACACATTTTGTACTGTCTGCCACATCCATTTTTAGAATTTCTATTCCTTTTGAGCACTTCTGTCTGCAACCTTGTTTAACACGCCTGGAATCACCTTTTCATCTGTTTGTTCTGTCTACTTCCTGCACATGAATCACTCATATGATCTAGTGACTCTTTCTGTTTGTTTCTGTTGCTTTTCTAGCCTCCGGTGCATTTTGTCACTGTGTCCGCCCACTCTTTGCTCCTCACGCTTAAATAAATGCATCCAGGGCTTTTTGTGTAGTGACTGTCGTTTAGGTGTATTTGACCCTTTGAGCCAATTCAATCATTGTCTACCCACAAGTAATATCCTCTGCCTGGCCTTATCGCCGACTCAAAATTACTCAGCAGACTAGCGTCACATCACAAGAAAGACCCGCTACTTCAAGGAGGCTTAAAAAAGGTCATAAACACTTGTAA
Organism: Chaenogobius annularis; assembly: GCA_015082035.1. Taxonomy (NCBI): domain Eukaryota; kingdom Metazoa; phylum Chordata; class Actinopteri; order Gobiiformes; family Gobiidae; genus Chaenogobius; species Chaenogobius annularis. The sequence goes on along the minus strand of BJKM01000002.1, from coordinate 2,464,938 downwards.
GACACAATCAGACTTATAGAGACCAGAACCCGTATCCAAATTGTAGAAGTGTCGAGGGAAATTAGCCTCAAAGCTATAGCGCTAACTCCGCCAACTGTTGTGCCATAAGGGAACACGGTGTCTCGCCACAACTGCAGCGTATAAACAGATCTGGTTTGAAGTTGCAGTCTGTCAAAGTGTTATCTCGCTCCAAGAGATCTGGGCAGGGTTTACTATGCTGTGGCAGCCAGAGATTGTGCTTCCATTACTTTTCAACTGCTCTTATCTGAAGGCTATGACTGGATTTTTATTGTTTTGATAAATGCCATGTTTCTTCTGAAAGTTTAGTCAATCATTTTAAAAATGTTTTTGCTACTTTTATTAACGATTGGGTACCTGCACTTTGCCCCTTTATAGCGTTTATTGTAATAGCAGCATTTATTTATTGCAAACCTAAGAGCCATAAGATATGATTGACTGATCGTTGGCGGCCCACCTCCGCTTCACTTCCCCATTTGAAAAAAGCTGTCCTTACCCCAAAATTCATGCCTGCCTATACTAGCAATGCGCCAAATGTTTGTGAAAGCTAGAAAGCAGTTAAATTCCTATTTTTTCCTTTTGCGGTTAGAAAATCTGGTAATATAGCTTGGTATTAGGACTCGCTGTACAGGAAGGTATGGTTCAGTTCACTTCCTGCACCATTCAAGGTCTTTCTGAGTGAAGTGTGTTTTGTGTCCCAAAGTTGTGGGTATAGACATAATCTGGTATTCACTTTACGCTTGTCTGTGTGGTCATAGAGTTATGGCTGATTGCCGTTTATATTTGTTTTGTATTCATTGCGTGTACATTATTGGTTAGTTCATGGCGTCTGTGTTCATATCACATTCAGCATAACATGTGCAACATGTTTCCCCCAGTGTCATCTCCTATTCTCCTTTGCTCTCTACTCTAGAAACGCTGTTTGGTATGCATCACCATAACATTTGAATAATAACAGTTAATATAATTATTACACGCTTCATTGCAAGCGCATACCCACATCAAATACTGGTCATGGCTTTCAAATATGAAGTCAGCTAGAATTATCTAAATGACAGTCAATAAAAACAACATCTGTTTTTGTTGCTTCTTATGAAACATTAAATCGACCTGATTCGACAACCACAAGAGAAACAGCAATTAGTTACAGGCAATGGTTTGCTGTCAATAAAATTATTCATTAAAAGATAACGATAACTTTGGTAACATGCAGCACAATAAAATCAGCAGTATTGCACGTGCTGAGTCCAATCACAAGGTGCATTGAACCACCAACCTTTGTATAACTGTCCAAATGTTCTGCCTCTGAGCCTGCACTTTACATCTATGCCCTTTCAAACTATGAAGAATAAAGCCTACTATATCAGTTTTGTGTCTTTTCATCTGGTGTTGTGCCAGAATTTTGGCTGTTTGCTGAAATATACTTTAGCTGCAGATTGAAAAAAGAAACCATGACAAATAAGCCTGTGAATGCATGTGTTTTATTACCCATACTTAAAATGGCATTGATCTTCTGCAGCTCTGTTCACCAGGCGCAGCCCACCGAATTACACAGAAGTGCATCAGTCAGCTGTGTCACCCTCTGCGGATATACTACTTTGACTGACTGAGGATAAGTACTTCACATTACCGCACTTCAAACAATGGGAAGTCTCCCTTTAACATCCTGCTTCTGTCTTTGAGCTCCACTAATCTGTGTTCAAGACAGCTTACCCCTCTGCCCACCCCAAACGTCCCAAAGAGCCCGCAGTGTCAGAAAGCCTCTTTATGTTCCACATCACGTCCACTGACTTTTCTGCTACGGCTCTTTCTAATCTCATTCGTCTCTAGTTGTTCTGCGTTTTGTGTCGACGTGGGTTACAAGCGTGTCTGGAGGAGTGGGTAATTACTCTGTAACATTTACCCAAGTAACATTTTGAAGAAACTGAACTTCACAGAGATTTTCAAAAATTCAGTACTGTAATTTCACTTGTGTAATGTTGCCCAGAATCATTTTTGTCCGGCATCTGATTTAAAGGGGTCTATTAAGCTACTGGGCACGTAGATTGTTATAACCCACTTATTTCTATCCAAATCAAACATTCTGTGAGGAATCAGAATCAGTTGCACTCCAAACCCAAAAAAGAAAAGAAAAAAACTTTATGACATGTCCCTAAATAAAATAAAAAGTGACATTGGCTTCAGCTTGTCCCAACAAATACTCAATTTACTGTCAGTTTACGCCTTCAGCAAATGCTTTACTCCTCCATGTATTTACCAAAGAATATCTAACGCGGGGTTTGAAGTCTGACGTTCCTTTGTGCAGTGCTTGTGACCATTTATAATTAGAGTAAATCAGACATCAGAGACTAAAACCACAGAGTCTCAGCTTTACAAAGAGTCTAGCCATTTGTTTATAGTCCAAAGGGTTCAAAAACGGCTTCAATTTTAATTGGATCTACCCACCTCTTGGGAACTTTACCGCCTGGTGATGTCGTCATAGACTTTTTCACACTTTTTATGCGTCAGAATGTGTATTGGTTATCTGAAGTCTATAGGAAGTTTGAGAGAAGGACACAGCATGAGATCGATAGCAGCACAGGGAACACAGAGTTCGCTGTAACCTACTTTAAATGGAATAGCTCAAAGGTGAGAAAAAAAACCACACCATAATTTCTCACATTTTTACGTTTACAATATAGTAAATCTCCTCTGTCCCTTTTCACAATCTAATGCTTAGGGATTATGACTGGACTGAGAAATAGAGCTGACTGCAGTATTTGTTTTGGCGACATAGATATATGCCTCTGTGTGTTCAGGAGTAAATAGCCCGTCATTTGTCTCTTAAAGCCCTGTTGGACTGTATAGTTGGGTTGTGAGGTTGTTTATGCTTCTGCATCTCAATGTTATTCGAGGAAACGGGAATTTATGTGCAGAGACAGGCCTCGTCGTGACGTGTGGGTCAGGGCCATGATAATAGATGGTGGTAGAGAGGTGATGTGGGTCCTGCATGCAAATATATAGCTCCATACAATCACGCAAACCACCTCGTGTGCACTGTAAAAATTAAATCCACGTCAGTAAGCAACCATTCACATAAGATTAATAGGAGCTGACATTTGCTTGGTTGGAGACAGATGCTCTACAATCCCCTCTTCTGCATCTCTGGTCCAAATTGCATTTCATCTGCGTCTGAACACATTTCCCTCACGTATCCGGCCTGCACACACACAGACCTGCCTCCACGATGCATTTTAGGTTGCATTTAATGATCTTGCTATTGACCAGTGTGAGGGAGCCATTGCTTGGATGTAAATGTTGTTGTTACTGGAGACATTTAAATGTTTTCACCTCAGTGGACAGATTGCTGTTAATGTTGTTGTGTAGGCATCTTATAATCACTGCCTGTAACTGGACAATATAAAGGATATTGGGGTTGCTGTAAAATTGCACTTAGTTTTGTGTGGCTAAACCAATTGACTTCGGAATTGAGCTTGTATACTGGTGTATGGCATTGTTTAATTTGTGAGAATAGATTGGATGGATGCCGAATGGAACTAAAAGATGTGTCATTCTCTTGTCAAGGGACATTGTGTTTGGGAACCATTACTTTAGATACTCCCACGTGCTAGACATCCTTCAACATGCCTCAGAACTAATCATAACACTTAACATTTTTACTTAATTTGCTTAACACAGCCAACTAATTAAAATATGTCCCAGCCCTCATATGAAATGTTTTCTTTGCTGCAAATTGTATCCAGTATCAAATCTATCGTGAAACAAAATTAGATGAAATAAATTGAGTTGCATTTGAAAGGAAATCATAAACCTTTTCTCATTTTAAACAGGATCAAAGCAAGACAGCTTCGGTAAAGATTCCCCTTAATTGTGTTTAAAAGGAACCCAAACAAAATGGTATCTTTTACTACTTATAAAGAGCATGTCCCTGATTTTTTCCAATATAATTGAGCTCAATTTGTTTTGCTCCAGTACAGAACTGTTGTAAAAGCAGCTATTCGAATCAAAATGAGACAACAAAGTGCATTCTGCAGCAAATTATAGAGCATTATATTCGCTAAAACCCAGGAAGTGCATTGTACTCCCGCTAGTTGTTGTTTGCTTTATTCTGACGGCAAAACTCGCTCTGACTTCTGGAAGTTTCGAGTAATTAGGAGGCTAGGAATACGAAAGAAAGTGAGATATACTTTTGGACTGCAGCAAACCGTTTTTCATGTTTTTTTTTAACAGAAATTAGGTTCAGCGCCTTTAGCAAAAGCAAATACAATGCTTGCATGTTTTTATCTTTCAAATGAGCAAGCTACATGAGAAAAATGCTTTATTTTTCAATGCTGACTTGAAAAAAGGATAAATAAATTAACTGTTCATTTAATTCATGTATAATGGATGTCCCACTGAATCCTGCTGCTTTGCCAATTAACTTTAAATCATTATGTCTTAGGTTTTGGTTGATTTGATTTGACGGATGATTTCTATTATTTTACATAACGGCTTCAGCGCACACTGTGATTGGATGACATGGATGTGATTTTGACACATTTCGCACTTTACAAACACGTGTAATGTGCGGTGGAATAATGAGCGACTCGTGCTCTGTGGAAGTGGGTTACAGAGATATCACTTATACATAAGCTTTGAGAGGCACCGTTTTTTTGCTCAGAGAGAATGAGGTGAACACGTACTGTATGTACAAGTGCGGAGAGAACGGGCTGCACCAAACATATAGACCATCAGAGTTATTATAAACAATCTCACTTTTTTTCTTTGTTTTCACTTGTGTTCTGCACCAACTAGGTCACTTACAAGGTGCACTGAATACCCCCCGAAATGAGTGCACTTCAGTAGTTCAATTCAAGGTGAAAAGCATAGATTATGTAAATTTGGCACTGCCGGAAATATAGACTGCGGTGATAATTAAAACGATTATATAACTGTACATTTTTAACTATGAAGAAACTACAAATAGAGTCTTAGCACCAGATGGGACCAGAAATGTGTTTTTAGTGGTGAGAGAAACGGGAACATACGGAAGAACCCAGCACAGATACATTCCGCAGACACGCCACACCTTCGTGCTATGGGGCTGAAGCATGAGCAGGACCGTCAGTCAAAATATATTTTTTCTTTATTCTTCATGTTTCTTTGTGTATTTTAAACTTACATTAACTTTATGGATCCACAGGGGAAATGACTTGGACACAGTTGCTCACACATTGTAACATAGCAAGACAGTTCAAATTGTAAAAATAAGTATATCTACAAGTAGCATAAAAGGGGACGTCATGTTGTGCTGGCAAAAGATCTCAACAACTATTAAGTATCTCGATGATCAGATCACATATCTTACTCAAACTACAGTGACACCACCGCAGGTTCACAGGAGATCACGCAATTACAAATACAGTATTTATGCAGAAAACCACAAGTAAACTTTAGTTTAAATGACAGATTAAACTCACATTTCCAAATCTCAAACTAACTCACTCCAAACCTTCTCCTTTCTGCTCTGGTCCATGTCATTGCTTACAATAAGTCAACTAATAAGCATTTTGGTCAACTAAGAATCCATTGACTATTTAATTGACTAAAAGACTAAAGGTGCGCAGCTCTAATATATATCGAAATATAGCAAGACACAGCGCAAAGATGAAAATGGTGATTTTGACATTAGGTTCTCTCTGACATAAGATAAGTACTTTTATTATCTTTTGTCTGTTTTGTAGGTGATTGTGTGTGTAACGTGTGCGTACCATTGCTTCAGTGAATATACGCGTGACACATTGTCATCTCCTCTCTGTGAAAGAAAAGGGATTTGTACTCCCTTCTGTGTGCTGCGTGTGCACTGCTTCATGCCACTATCATGTTACAGCCATTAGCGCTAAACGGAAGTCGATGATCTTGTGTGTAGCGTTTGCACTTTTCTCTGTCTTCATGTAGACTGAATAGCTGCAGAAGTCAGGAGATGTGTTTACTGTTATTGTTGCTCTCTCTGCATTCTGTGGATGTTCTCCAAAGGCTCTTATCACCTCTGGAGCTAATCTGGCAGAGCGTTAATTGCGTGGTTCACGGCCACAGGCTCCTCTGGCTCGTCCTGTATACCAGCGGCTCAGAATTGCCCTTCATTACAGAGGAGGTAATCCCTGTTTAGACCAGGGGAGGCAGGACTACATCCACTCATTCATTAATCTGAGCAGCAGCAGGAGCATTTGTGTATCAACCTTGACATCCAATGTTTACATATTTAAGTGGAAGTGTTCTATATTCAAACTCTTGTTTTATTTGTTAACTTAAAGTAGCCCCAGAGTGCTTATTTAGAAATGATGAAAAGATAAATGGCAAGGTGTGATATTTAAACAGACATATATAAATGGGCTGGAGATGGATGGTGATATAAAGATGAAAATGCCAGGAGAAAAGATATTGTGAATTGTACTTTCAGAACCAAAAGTCACTGCTCACTGTTGAGCTCCAGTGAAAATATTGTATTAGGATTGTAGTTGGTTATTCAAGTCATAAAATATTTCCCAGTAAAACCCTGGGCCCTGTGTTATAATATTTTGCTTTATGAATACATTTAAAGTTTACAATATAAATAGGTATTACTTTTTGTACAGGCAAGGTTGTGAATGTCGTCCTGCACTTGTCCATGCTGTGCAGAACTCGGACTGGCTGAGTCATAAATTACACAGCGTTTGGCGGGCAACATCTCACCTTGACTTGCTGTCTGACTGAATGCCTCAGCGCACGAGTGAAAGATTGCATGTAAATAACTGGCTGCAAAACAGGTAAATTGCCTCTCAGTTCTGTCTTCACATTGTCAGCAGAAATACGTGGCAATGCAATTTTCTCTGCTGCTATGAAGGATGACGAGACACATCCGAGCATCAAACTGGAAATGCAGATCATGGCGGGGCGGCAATGCGGCTTTGAGTAGAGCAGAAGAAATGTTTGCATGTGCAATGACAGCAGGAGTTATGTGGCCTTGTGAAATTGAACAAACAAGTTAATAAAATCTGCTGACTATTCGTTACCCCAGAGTGGGCGCGAGTTGACAAGCGTGCTCTGAAATGTGTCCCGCTGCTTGTTATTTGTGGAGGACAAGTTAGACCCGAAGGCTTTAGGCCAAAACACATAACCCCCTGCCTGTGCTCAAATCTCAGGATTATTTGGATTTATTTATGAATGAATATAGTCGGTTATTCTGTCGTACGGGTCCGGCTGTGGAGAGCAGAGGTCAGGTCGTGGTGATGGGTGGAGGGGCAGACGAAGTGAGCTGCTGTGATTGAGAGGGCTGTCACAGCACCTGCGGTCACAGACTCACGCTCTCTTCTGGGCATGAATAATGTACACAGTGGGCTTGAGTGATGGGTGGGGTAATAATAGCAGGCGGAGTGGCACAAGCACACACCCAGTGACAGTCAATGTCTTAACCACACATCAACGACACACCGCACAAACCCAGACTGCTATGTGGCAATATGCACGTTTCCAATAAAATAAATGGATCGAATGTAAAGATCCACATTAATACATTCAGGATTGTGTGCTTCTAAACTTTTGAGTAGTGGTGAATGCTGATGAAAATGTGGGCTTCCAAATTTGGGGTTATTCCATGTATGTGAAGCGCCTTGCCCTCCTGGTGCGCTAAACCGCCGGATCAATTCATCTTTGCCCCAAAACCAGTTAGACCGCTCTTGTCCCAGTTTGCATGCAGCTAATAGAACCGATTTGGTGCAAGTGACGGCGCTTCAGAGTTAAGGCTAATTTAGCATCAACACCAAAACTTTGCAACTATAATTGCAAATAAAAATCATATATAACTACATTTTTGGAGAACAGAGAAGCGACAACTCATTTATGTTGCTACAAACCGCATTGCTCATGAATCATTTGTTCTCTGCAGCACAAGTCAACACATTGAATGCTGGTAGTTTTTAATTTTTCACAGCAGATGTAAACAAAACACGTGCAAGTCCGCAGTAGTGGAGCTATAGTTTGTCAACCCTACTGTTCTAAAACATGTCCAAACACATGTCTAATATTTTCTGTAGTATGCCTGTTTCTTACCCCGTGCTGTTGATTGTCTCTATAGTCTGCTCCTGTTTTTATCACACTGTTATGGCACTGTTACTTGCAGCAGGAACACGACTACACATGGACTTGTAGTAAATGTAGTGTATATGAACTGGTTTGGATCAAATTGCCAATCTTTAGCTTTTCCATCAGAATGATTAGGTATGTTCATTTGTCATGAGCTGAGACTCAAAAGGACTTTGTTTGGTCATCACTATGAAGGTAAGTTTTTTGTAAATGAGATGATACCAAATCTATTTGAATTTTGACTTGACGAAAGAACAGAAAATATTGAACAAGGAGAAAACAGTTGGGACAGAACTAATGCAACGGGGCATGATCTGCCCTGTCCTGTCCAATGATATCTGCTCCATATTTCAAAGTTATCTTCATTTGTTTTGCACCCATTTTACCAGTTGCTCGATTTGACATAGGCCTATTGAAGAGTGCACTGACATTATAATTTCACTGGTCTGAGAGCTGACATGCTGGATTATTAGTAAATCAGCTATAGCGCCAGGTTGATGATTGCAAAGTCTGTCAGCTGGAAAGCAGACAAAGGAACCATTCAGAGGACGATCAGCAGCTTGCGAGCTCTGACCGGGTTGGATAAATTGAATAAAAGATGCAGAAAGGGTTTAAGCACGGAGCGGGCGATTGTTTCATTAACGTGACTGATACAGCTCTCGAAATAAGGCTGTGGGGCTGAACCGTGTCACTCAGTTGGCTGTAAACTGCTATTAATTTGTGAAGAATAGAGCAAAATTAAGTGTGATTCAGTGAAGTAAACCAAGTGTGCCCGGGCCAAAGCGTGTGGAGAGGTCTGGTCGTGTTTGGCAGCTCACAGGCAACACATTATTAGAGTCATCTACACTTCAGTTGGGTTTCTCATGTTGAAACCAGTAGTGGAAGAAGTACTCATTTTTGTTACCATAGTAAAAGACACTACTAAAAAAAAGGTAAAAGTATGACTAGTGTAGTTGTACGTCTTCTGTAGTTGTACGTCTTCAAAGTATGTGTTTTACGCTATACTTTAAAAAATAAAAAAAAATAAACGAGAGAGAGCGAAAGAGAGAGAGGAAAAGAGAGAGAAAGAGGGAGAGCCACAGAACTTTTATTTTAGTACTTCGTTACGTTTCACCACTGGTTGGAAAACAAAGTGTCCAAAAGGCTTTTGACAGCAATTAGAATTCAGTCAAAAAAGTACAGTCAATAAGTACAGAGTTACACTTTTATCCAGGATCCAGAAAGAAATTATTTCTTACTGGGCATGTTTTATTATAAGGTCTACCGTCTTTGTGTTCCGTTTCGTTCATATTGATTTGTCAATTTGATGCAATTTATCAATGCGATGGAACCTTCTATACGAGCTATTGTGTTGAAACTGAAAGCCTGGTGGCTGGGTCGGTTATAAAGAGATCAGCATTAGGTATTCAAATCTAATAATGTATCCAAGTGAGATAGCAATCTAGGGGAGTGAAAAGGTATGATTGTACAGTGCAATGACCAATATGAAACTCTGAACCGAAGAATGGTTGAAATGTTATTGTTGAACAGGAAAACATTTACACATGCTAATACTAAAACAAATCCTCGTTCTGCAAAGTGGGATAATTGCCACTGTTGGGGAAATTTTCCGTTAATATATTTTTTTCATAGCAAGTCATTTTCAGTTTTATATCTCTTTGAATCCCTTATCTACCCCATAAGCTTTAAAGTGTTTTCCTAAGCTGTTCAATTTCCTGGAAACCTCCGTCTCCTTCCTTCAGAGACTGTGCATCCTCCACTGGGGCTTGCCCTCGTTGATTACTGCTAAGTTCTTTTCTGCTTATCCTCTCAGTTTTCCCCTATGAAGTATCTCTGGGCGCTGCTGTGCCACATTTCACCACATTTCCTCTTGCATCTCATGATTTCTCAGCTGAGCGGCAAATATTTGGTGTCAGGTTCTTGATGACAGTTTGTGGAGGCTAATGGGAATATTCACGTAGAAGATGCACCGTTTCTCTGGGAGTCTTATTGTGGCTATGAAAGAGTATACAACAGTGCAGATAAGTGGTAAATGAGGCCATGTTTACATTAATTGTTGATAGGTCACTAAACAAGATCTTCATAAGTTCTCTAATGTGGTCCCTCTTGAGATTGTATTGTGCTTTAGCCTTGGGAATAAACTGCGGTAGCTTCAAAACCTTCAATCAGTCAACGACCTATACATGTACAAAGCTAATTTAGATTCTTGTTGACTTCTGAACAGTAAGTTTGTCAGTCAATGTTATTTAACCATTTATGTGTTTGATATGTAGGATTCATATATTAACCATGTACGTATACACACACTGTACACCATGCTCTTATTTAGTAACCACTGACAAGAGACTCCAATGAAACCATGTTATTTCTATCTGTAGTTTCTCATCTGATAAAATTAAACCTTTAGGCTATAGTTAGTGTTTTATGATAACAAACCCATTCTCGGCATCTGTATAACATCTAAAGCAGCAAAGTTAATTATGATTTTTTATTTATTGCATAAAATATAGCCCCATTTAATTATTCAACTGCTATACTTGTGATAGTCAGCCAAACCTAATGGTTTTGTGTCAGTTTCCTGCTTCACTGATGCCTCCAGAGTCTCTACTTTGACTTTGAGTGGCTGAGTAACTGGTTAGCACCCTCGCCTCCCCGCAAACAGGGGCCTTTCTGTGTGATCTCCCCAGGTTTCCTCGGGTTTTTCCCATCAACCTAAAAGGCACAATAAGCTAATCCTTCAATTTAGCCTTGACCAAGCCTATAGCTCAGGTCTGAAGATGGGTCCCCGGGCGCTTTACTGTGGTCACCCAAATGCAATATTTCTTGCCAAAAGCTAATTTGCAGCCCTTCTCATAAGTCTGACTTTTTAAAAAGTGTTTCACAAAATACAAAGAACCAACATTAAAAGGACTACATTATTCAAACTGACTCATTCTTTTACTCGCACATACAAATAGCTACAACTTTGGTTAGTTTTGCGCAAACAATACTTCTTCTGACCTTCTGACCTCATATATGGTCTTAATTCAGTCACTGCACCTTGGATTTGGCAGGCAAACTAGGCCACGATAGGTAAATCAAATCAATAAAATGTTTTTATTCCATTCTTATTAAACCTTAAGTGGATGATGCTCTGTGCTTAATATTGTTTTAACTTAAACCTGGGGTATCTGACTTTCATACCGCGAAATGAAGAGGTATGAATCCAACTCATCCCTTTGCTCTCCCAAGCCCTTTGTATTCATCGCATTCATTTCCAGGCGATCGCACGGCGTTAAAACAGCTTTTCAGATGGTGAAGTGAAAGTGGGGTAGACCACCAAAGAGAAACCAATCAGAACGCTGCTTTTAGCTTTTACCTCCAGTTTGGCAAGAAAGAAAATACCTTATTATTCACTACGGACATCACACTGTGGTGATGTCCTTTGGATTGAATATATGTTGTTTTTATTATTGATCAGTGTTTTATGTTGCACCTTAGGGCCGAGACAAGTTCCTATGTTTGTGAATTTTGTTCATTGACAATGGCAATACACCCATTCTGATTCTGATTCTGATTTTGCAATTTGGAGGAAAACACAAAATACACTCATTAAAAAAAAAAGGCAAATAAAGCTGCCCATCTGAGTAAGAACTTTCATGAAAACGGCTCTGTATCGTAACTGTTTCTTTGTTTAGTTGTAAAACAAAATGGTATTTGCAAAAATGTTTGTCAGAAAAAGTATCAGTTAAAATATAATTAATACAAGGCCCCACAGTGACTTGATTAGGATGACTGATAGTTGTGTTTGGATACAAATGTTAATGCATGCATGTTCTTCTAATATTTTAATTCGTTGTGAAGGCAGAGTGATGGCATTGTTTACTCAGCAAGGAGCCTGCGGGGCCCTTCTGATGCTTTATGAGTCTCCTTAGACACTTGATTAAGGGCCCGCTCTCCTTTGGGGCCTCCACCGCACTGGAGCAAAAAGTCAGCTCCATCATCTGCCTGTGCTCTGTGTGGCACCTCTAATATTTATGAGACAGACATTAACCTGTAATGGAAAAGTCATACGGTTTAAATAAATAAATCACTGGGTGTTTGGTCAGAGGGCATCGTCTATAAGGCAGAATTTGAAGAAAAAAACAACAACTTGTTGCTATGTCGACTGTAGCCTCTTGTGGTTTCTCAACAACTTTTTTATATTTTTGGAGACATTTTGTAAGTGTAATAAGTAAGTTTTGCAAGTTGTGTAAGTGTTTAAATCAGTGAAGGAAGTTTGAGGAAAGTTTGTTGAGGAGAGAGCTACAATTGCTGTGTTTTGTTGTTTGTTCAGCACAAGAACATATCAATTATTGTTACTATTACCAAACTCTCCACGTTCAAAAAGCAGACTAAGTCCTGGCAACAGTGTGAGCATGTGTGAATATGTATGTGTGGTGAGTGCGACAGCGAGTTATTCATATTTCTCAAGAAGCAAGAAGTTTATTCTTTCACCTTGAGCTGTAAGAACAAGGACAAACTTCTTATGGCTCATTTATACATGAGGGCTCATTTTATACATGCCCCGCCCCCTGTGTACTCAAACAGCTGTTGCTATGTGGTTGTTTCTATGGAGATTTTATATATGTATATGTATATGTATGTATGTATATATATATATATATGTATGTATGTATTGATATATATATATATATATATATAATATATATATATATATATATATATATATATAATATATATATATATATATATATAATATTAATTTCACCAATCAATGTACAGTTTTCTGCACATTGTGCTCGGCTGATGTGATGAGAATAATAACAGCAGAAGAAGAACTGTAAGAACAAAATTATTGAAAGTGTGTGGATGTGTGAGTGTATATTTATTTATTTTTACACTCATTTAACATTTAGTAAAATCTGATCTGTTAAAATCCCTTCTAGTGTTTGTAGAAGTCTAAACAAGGACGATTCAGGCATTCCAAGATTAGGGCTCAGCACCCACATGCACGTGGATCACACGCCAAAATACCACATTTACAAACGCCATACGCATACTTTCTTACCTCTCTGTGGTTCCAAAACTATGGTATGGTAATGTACATATAGTGCACACGCTTTTTAGGTTGTTGCTGTGTTTGTTTGAGTCAAGTCCTGCTTTGTGGCCTATGAGTCCTTCTCATAGATATAAACAATGCTAGTATGTTAAAAAAAAAAACATAATTCTGTTTTACCAATACCTGGGATGGGAAATGAGCAATAAAACATATTTTCAAGTCATATTCATATTCATATTCACTACAGATATTTGCTATTTTCGTTTATATATTTCTAATGCCGGGGGTATAAGATGGTGGTTGGAGGTGTTTTAGTGCTGTTGGTGCCTGGGTCTCCTCTGCTCATCCTCGATGGCCAGTCTTTTTAGACGAGTTGTTGTGCCCTTTGTTTCTCACTCTTCAGGAAAGCAAGCTCTGGCACTGACCGTCCTGTGTTTTTCAGTGCAGCAATTAAATGCCCCGTTCTTTAAGCTTGTCTTTCATCTTTTCCATTACTCTATTGGTGTTGGCGAGTTCCTGTTTGAGTTACACATTGTTCTATATGTACTGTAGCAATAGTAATAATAAAAACAGATAACTTAGAAAAAGAAAAAAAAAGAAAACTCTTATAATATTAACACTCTTATAGATAAGTTAACATACAGAAGAAAGGTTGTTGTTAGTAGTGCAATAAAAGTACATGTTGACCCCTAAAACTATAACACGGGCTGGGCGATATGGAAAAAATAATAATGTTTTCTTGTTTTGATCTAATTTTATTCTATTTCATTTAGTATTTTCCAAAACAGAATAGAAATGGCTTTAGTGGATAAGGCACAGCACACGTATGCCAGGCTCCAAGTGCAGCCGGCCGCAATGTCGTGAGTTTGAATCCTGACAATTTACTGCATGTCTTCTCCTCTCTCTTGTCTTTCCGTCTCTCTCATTCCCCATTTCACCCTGTCCTCTCCTGTCTAATAAAGCCTACAGGCAAAAAAATCTTTTAAAAAAAAGAATTAAAGAAATGGCTTTAATAATGATTTCATGGACATTAAAGTCTATTATTCTGTGCCATTTAACACAAAAACAAGAGTGACATGAAAAGTCTAACATCTATTCCAAACCAGGTTTTTACTGTGTACTGAGTGGCTTTGGACAACAAAATGATATATAAACAAAAAACATATAATTGACAATTAGACGTCACTGAATCTCAAGCTTTCGATGAATTGCCCAGGTTTATAGAAAGTCATCCATTCCCCACGCAGCGAGGCACGGCTTTGTGTTAAGCTCCAGATGACAGTTCTCTACAATCCATTTTCTCTTTCAGACTTCACCCCAAACCCACGACAACATAGCAGCATCCGTTGTGAAGAAACACTGCTTTGTCTTCTGCTCTTTTCTGGAACCTTAAATGTCAGGACAGTTCCTCCCTCCTCAGCCTACTGTCTTTTAATCAAAGGACTCAGTGTGCACAAAAGTTTATCCTCTCTTCTGTGCTGTCCTCTTTAGAAGACTTTAAAACAGGATCTCCTTGGGGTGAAATTACCACAATGAACAGCGCTTAAATTGAGGGCACCTTGAAGGTTAAAAGGAAGTGCGCTTATGTTAATGTGGGTCTCTGAAGATGAGTTCCAGCTTTTTTCTTTTAAACTTCATCCCTCTGTTAGTCTTAGCTTTATTTAATGGAAACAAATGGTTCTTTGATTCTTTGACCTACAACTATTCAACCATTCACTGCTCCCTCTAAGAATTGATTTTTACTCACGACTTGTTATTTCGGTTAAAGATCAGAGATAAGTAAGGCATAGGTCATGTATTTATTTCCATTTAATTATGTTCTTTACCAGTGCAGTTCTTCATGATGCATGTAAATGATTTGAGAAACACAATATTTATCTATTTGCTTGTGTTCATTGTGAGGTAAACAGATCCCAGTGACCCTGTTTACATAATTCATTTCTGCCCGTCCTAATTGCATACTTATTGAAGTTTATGTCCCAGTCACATCAATGTTGCGTTTTCTATTTCGGTTGAACGTTTCCTCGATCTCAATATCCCTCGTGTCCTCCTCCTTCCTCCCTCTCTTCTGTTTGAAAGAGAGAGAGAACAAACAAACTCATCTCTGCTCGCTTAACATTGTGTGGTTTAAATGAGCATCTACCCCTGAACTTTATTTTTTATTTTTTTGAGTCTATATATTTCAGCGCTGCACCCATTACTATTTTTCCACAAACTTTGATTTATTCCATGACTCTCTCCATCTTGCTTTCTCTCTATTTGCTGTGAAAAAGTTCTGCACAATTAATTGTCACCTTTTTAATGGATGCAACGCTGTCACCCAGATTCCCGTCTCTAGGAATTTCAATGTGTCGTCCTCCCGCAAATCGGAAGTGACAAGGTTGACAGGCCCAAGAGTGCGGGCAGTTGAGCTGAGAGCCAAATGTCACTGCGCTCCCCGTCAGAAACCTTTCCTTGCTTTTATAATGACATTCGTGGTTCAACCGAGCTTCAATACTGGTGAATTCATTAAAGGCTGTGCCATGTGACATCTATTACACTGGATGTTCATTAGCACACAGAATACATCACAGCACACTGTATAGGCTAATTATTTCACATTTCCCCTTAGATATGCCTAGCCTTAACCCATTTTCTGGTTATTTTCTTCTGTCCTGTCATGTTGTCTAACCTATATGACATTCACAGCCCTAACCTTAACATGGGAATGTAGGAACATACAGTTTATGCTGTAAGGTTGGCTAGGAGTAGACTGAGAATGATCCAACGCATGTATTAACTGCATTAAAGCACACTCTGTAAAAGCACACTCTGTTTTGTTGGTAAAAACAAGAAAATGGAATTACAAAGATTCATTAGCACATTCTACCAGCAAAAAGCAAAACTGAAGTGGTACATTTGCTAATCTAAAGAGATCTCAGCATATCACTCCATCAATAACCCATTGCTAATTTTTCAAATTGATCCCAGATTTGCTTTGCACATCGAAGCTAATTATTATGGGAAGTTATAAAACAAAATATGAATATTATGTACAAAACATGTGTTTGTTAAATGGCGTTTTTGAGCTGTGGCCCAGCTATCAGAGCACATAAACAGCTCTCATTAGATGAAATGGGCAGTGCAAATTAGTTGAATGTGAAGCAGGTAGTATGATGGGTGGTCAGGTCGGACAAGGTCGGCATTAGCTACTCTGTAAAAATGCAATTACCATAATATATGTACCATAAGAGCAGTACATCACATTTTCCTCTCACCATCAATATTAAAGTTCATTATTTTCATTTTAGATGCATCAACTGCACTAATACCTCATTATGGCTTCCCTGCAAACAGAATATTTCCTCTGCTTTGTTGTTACTTGTCTTAATTAGGAGGAATTTCACCGGGGCTTTGGTAAATTGCCTTTTTCTGAACCAGGCATTCCCACTGCACACACCACTGCACTGTTAGGCACTGGGAGAGATGATAACGGTGGCTTTTTCAGCACTGCCTATGCACATTCATTTGTGTTCATTTACTTTAATTAAGTGTAAATGCCTTAGATGCACTCGTATGTAAATATGTATTAGACGAGAGTTAAACCTTAATACTTTAATGATACACATGGGACCACAATATGAAGATCAAGATCGTTTTTAACACATTTGACACTTTCGCAAGATTCATCAGTTTTATATTTCTCAATTAGCTATGTTGTTTTGAGTGAGGATTTGAATTTACTAGACTAACCATGTATGTCGGCCTACTTGGCTCCTTCATCTCCTCAAGTCCTGTGGCCTTCTGCTTTGTTTGTAACTGGTTCATAGAAGAGCCATGTGACCTTGTACTGTTTAATTGTACAAAACCTTATGACTGCAGCAAAGTGATATCTCTAATTGTATATTAAATGATCCAGAGGTGTCTACATATGGGACTTCTCAGACTCACACCAGGTAAGTTTGAAGTGATTTTGTGAACAGAGAGTGAGAGATGTGAGTAGAATTTCACACTAGGCCTTTTGAACCATGCCATGCTTAAGCACGTTTGCGGAGTGTGGCCCGCACTCACATCTGCACAAACGAACTGAGCCATGGCCCAGTGACGTCATCATGTAGTGCTGTTTGTTTAGATGTTACGCTGAAGTGCTAACAATGTAGCTGAGAAAATAAGCTCAGCGGCTGGAATTGACCAATATATCTTTCATACAATAAGGGAGTCATGTATTCCGCCTGTAATGCGCGCTTCTGCGTCAGGTTTTGGATTAACAGTGAGTGCAAATATAATCAAGATGGCTGAACTTGACTCAGCGTAAAACGAACAGCTCCAAGAAGTCCCATCACAAGAGAAAGAAAATAAGTCCAAGATGCCAAAACCAAGCCAAAGGGATAAAAATAAATCGAATGAGAAGTCACCTGAAGTCACCCCACGTGAGGAGGATGATGCCGAAGGCTCCACTTCCCTGTCTTACTTTCTGTAAGAACGAAAAGGATTTTGCCCAGAAACCCAGAAGAACTTTGCAGAAATAAAGGACATAACACATATAATATGGTGGAGTTCATGGTGGAGTTCATTCATAAACTGTTAAAAGACCAGCTGGGAATCACTGGTGTGCGTTTGGAAAACGCACACTGAGTTGCCGCCGTCGCTGCAGTGGAGAATGCAGGAGGATGCACGGGCTCCGCGAAACCCAGATCCATTTTGGTTCGATTCCAGAGCTACATGGAGAGGCAGCTGGTGCTCCAGGCTTCATGGGCAAAAAAGGAAGTACGTTTGAATGATAATAGGATTTTCTTTGATGAGGACTTCACGGCGCAAGTGTACAAGGAGCGTTCAAAGTACAGGCTCGTGAGGACAGAGTTACAAGGGCGCAAAATCAAATCATGCTTCTTGTAACCGGCAAAGTTGAAAATGTATGTAGCAGACGAATCCATATGAATTGCTCCACCAAAGATTCGGATTTGATGGCTATGGTGCAGGCAGCAGGCTGGCAAAGCCCAGCAAAAGCTGCAGAACGGGGCGTGCACATGAATTGATCCCCAGCCTAAAGATACTACTGAGTCCGCCTACAGTCCACAAAGGACTAAGGCATGTCCGGAATGAGTAGCTGCCTAAACATGATAGATCCCTGCTGAACTGTTTCGCAAATGACTGAGGTACAAGAAAATGAAGTATTCAGAACTCTTGACAGCGATGAATATAAAATATATGATCATGATCAAGAACTTAATCCGGAAACTCAGTTGTACAGTCGAATGAAAGACGTACTTGCAAATATTATACCAGCGACGAATTTGCTGACGGCATTATAAGTGATTATGATTTCACATTAATTCATTTTAATTGCAGAAGTCTGATTGCAAATTTTCATTTGATTTGTGAATATTTGAGAACATTAGAGGGACATTTTCAAATAATGACACTTTCTGAGACATGGTTACAAAATGAGACCACAGCAGAGTTCGAATTAGAGGGATATGAACTTCACCACGTAAACAGAATGAATAAGCGAGGAGGGGGAGTGGCCCTTTATGTCAGTCTGAAGTGCAGATCTGTGAACACAATGACTACAGTTGTCAATGATTTAATGGAATGTATTACGGTGGAAATAATAACAGAAAAGAACAAAAATTTTGTTGTGACATGCCTGTATAGAGCCCCTGACTCCAGTGTTGAAACCTTCATAGATAATTTAGAAGAACTATTTGAACATTTGAATGACAGCTAAATCTATATTATGTGTGGTGACTACAACATCGATCTGTTGAATATATCCAAAAACACAACATCAGCAAATTTTCTCAATGTAATGTATAGTAAAGGGCTCCATCCACTCATAATCATGCCAACTCAAATAACTATAGACTCCAGAATACTAGGACCGAGCTCCACAAGCTGGCGAGAGACCTATTAGTTCCGTAAGGCCGTGCAAAGCGCTCATCCGCTTCCAAACACTAACTAACGCACTCCACTCATGCACAACCCACTACTAATTAGTAGTGGGAAAATGGAACATTATCGTTGTAAACGGGCAAAGCCCGTGAGAAAGTGCTTTACATGAGGATGACCACCCCATGCAAAGCACTTGTTTGCGCGAAGTAGCTCACTAATGCGCTCCCCAACTCATTCATATAAACATGTAATGCAAAAATGGATTATTATTGTATAGAGAGCCAATAACACAAAGTGGGCGGAGCCCACTCAAAAACAACGATAGTGCCCATCAGTGACCAGGTACCCACACGATGACATAGGAAAGCTCGAAAATGTGTAGTTGATAATATTTGAAAAATGGGAAATATTGTTTTTGCATCGGAATATTCTTCTTCTTTCGTCTCATGACCAATCCCCCTATTTTTCACCCAGTGAACATTAACGAAAAGTCCCAAAAATTTGCACACCTCTAAAAATCACGTCTCTTTACTTCTCCTTTTTCTAAAATAAAAAAATTTGGCACATCAGCGCCCCCAAATGTGCAAGAAATGCATGGAGAGATAGGAAATGGTCAAAAAAAATTCGGATCGTAGAATCATGAAATTTGGCGCAGAGGTAGATGGTGACAAGAGAAGTAAAAAATATTGTTACAGCAACGCTGTCCGCACAACCAAATGTCGGCCATATTGGATAAAAATTTGCCAAGCATGACTCAGGAGTTTTTCTAAATGTCGTACTTTTACAAACTCCTCCTAGGGCGGTAGCCCGATTAACCTGAAATTTGGACTCATCTTCAGGAGTGGGCCATCAAAAGGTATCCAATTTTAGTGTCACGGTTTTTAAAAAAAAAATCCTTTTGAATGATGACCACAAAATTTTGTTCTTCCAAAATGTCAAAATCAAATTTTGCACAAAATTCTATTTTGGCATGCCAATCAAAAAAGTCAATGATATCCATGTCATATTTGTTATGGCGTAGCCAGAACCTCCCATGTTATTCCAATGGGAAAATCGCCCCTATTTGCAAAGCTAAGGGGAGAAGGCGCGAATGCGCCACAGATCCGGCAATAGTTGTAATAAAAGGAGGAAAAAGGCTTGACAGCCCTTCTTTTGCGTTGTGGCGAGGGCCAATCATTGCTGATTGATTAATGACATAACAGACCAATTTACTATATATATATATATATATATATATATATATATATATATATATATATATATATATATATATATATATATATATATATACCTATACATGAACTTTAAAAATTGTCACAGAAAAAACAAAAAGACAGTGTATCAGAGGACAGAAAGAGTAAGAAGTAAAGAAGCAGTCAATACATTTAGGACTGATCTCTCGAAAGAAACATGGAGTGATGTTTTTGTTCAAGATGTGAACCTACGCATATGAGGCTAAAGTGGAAAGAAAAACACAAGAAAGCATGGTTAACCAAAGGATTGCTAAATGTATGTAAAAAGAAAAATAATTTGTATGGATGTTTTGTTAATCTTAGAATACAAAATGCTGAAAACAAAACATAGAAAAAAATTAAATGACAGGTATATTAAGAAGAGCAAAAAAATATTACGTGATAATAGAAATAATATTAAAGGGACATGGAGAATATTACTAAAAGTGATGGAACTGAAAGCACAGAATATAAATATACTAAATTACTTCTTACTCAGAAAATAAAGACATTGATTTAAAAGATATGGCTAATGAGTTTAACTCATATTAGTAAAGATAGGGCCCAATCTTGCACATAAAATCAACAAGCAGGCCAATACAGATGTTAAGAGAGATGAAAATAAAATTATGAATTGTATGTACTTAGATAATATCCCAGAAGCAGAAATCAAATCCATGGTAGCTCAGTTTAAAAACAAAACATCGAAAGACAGTGATGGGATTGATATGACAATTATAAAGAAAATGATCAATTGTATAGCAAAACTGTAGCAAAAGATTCAGTTGTAGTCATTTGGACCAGTCCAGATGACTACAACTGAATCTTTTTCTACAATGGAACTCCTGGATGAATGAGGGATTACTCTGACATGTATAGCAAAACCTTTAAGTCACATTTACAACCAGTCCTTCACTTCTGGATTTTTTCCGAACATAATGAAAATCTCGAAAATAATCGCAGTATTTAAATCAGGTGATAAACACTGCCTAACAAACTATCGACCAATTACTTTAATTCCACAATTTGCTAATATAGTTGAAAAACTCTTTGTTTATACACTAGACTCATTCATAGAAAAACATGATTTGTTAAATGAGTGTCAGTTTGGTTTCAGGAAAAAACAAACCACATTTTTAGTAATTACACAGATAGCAAACCACATCACCACAGCAATTGAAAATGAACAAAGTGCCCTAGCAGTGTTTATCGACCTCAAAAAGGCCTTCAATACCACAGACCATAGCATATTAATAAAATAATTGCAAGGCTATGGAATCAGAGGGGGAGTGTTAAATTGGGTCAGTTCCTACTTGGTAATTAGACAACAATTTGTACAGTTTGCTGGCAACTCCTCAATAAAACTAAATATTGAATGTGGAATTCCCCAAGGTTCCATTCTTGGGCCTAAACTTCATATTATACATTAATGATTTATGTGCAGTATCAAAAATATTGCAATTTGTGCTATTTGCTGATGATCCAAATTTCCTACTGACAGGTAACAATATAAACAACTTAACAAATACAATGGAAAAGGAAATGGTAAAAATAAAATGTTGGATTGATGAAAATAAATTCTCCTTAAATGTAAAAAAGACTAAAAGTATGCTATTTACAAACTTTAATAGAAATATAAACATCCAGTTGTCCATTAATGGAATACATTTTGAACGAGTATCGGAAATAACATTTTTGGGAGTGACACTGGATGAGAAACTAAATTGGAAATCTCATGTAAACAATATACAAAGGAGAATATGCAAAAATATATCAGTCTTACATAAAGTTAAGCATTTTGTCAACCAAAATGCATTTAGGTTTCTAAACTGTACATTGAAAGTTGCTGTTGCCTTTAGCAATACAAACTTTGTTCTCTTCAAGATCCAATTATGAAGACAGCAGGTGGAAGCTCCAGTTTTCTCTGCCCTTTGCCCGAACCACACAAAAACAAATGGGAATATCTGTGGCGGGAGTAAAACCCTGGAACTCTCTGGATTATAACTTAAAAATATCAACTAATGTCTGTATCTTTAAGAAACAGTTTAAAGCAATAACAATCATATCATATAAATGAAAAGAATAAAAAAAAAGACTCAACCATTGATGTGTGGCATGTTGTAAATGTAAAACAGTGTATGTAAAATGTAAAACCAGTTGTTGAAACAAAACGTGTTCAGAACCATCTTGTGTTTAAAAAAAAATGAAATTTCAAGAAAGGGGCAGATATCTCTGCTCCTTTTCGAATTGTGACAATAATTTATGTTAACGTAAATAACACATAATTGAAATCAGAATCAGAATCAGAAAAGGTTTATTGCCATTGTTAATGAACAGAATTCTCAAACGTAGGAACTTGTTTCGGCATTAAGGTGCAACATAAAACACTGGGCAATAATAAAAAATAACATAAATGAAATCAAAGGGGCATGCATTTGAGTTAAAATTACTATATAAGATCAAAATAGACTTACTATGTACACAAGAATGTACATTTAAATTTACAGATGTAGTGCAGAAAGTGATTAAATTGCAGTTAAAGTGACAGGTGTTTAATAAGAAGTGTTCATGAGTCCAACGGCAGAGGGAAAGAAACTATTCTTGTGACGGGAGGTTCTGGTCCGGATGGACCGTAGCCTCCTGCCTGAGGGAGTGGTTCAAAAGACCATGTCCAGGGTGAGAAGGGTCAGCTGTGATCAACCTGCTCGTCCCAGAGCCCTGGAGACGAACAGGTCCTGCAGAGATGGAGTCTGCAGCCAATCACCTTCTCAGCAGAACGCACAATGTGCTGTAGTCTCTGTTTGTCCTGGCTGTGCTCCAGCGTACCACACGGTGATGGAGGAGGTGAGGATGGACTCAATGATGGCGTGTAGAACTGCATCATCATCTGCACAGGCAGATGATGATGCAGGCTTTCCTCAGCTGCCGCAGGAAGTACATCCTCTGCTGGGCCTTCTTGATGAGGGAGCTGATGGTGGGCTCCACTTGAGGTCCTGGTGATGGTGGTGCGAGGAAGCGGAAGGAGTCCATGGTGATGATGGGGAGTCTGTAATGGTGAGGGGGGCTGGGGGCTGTGACTTTTCTGAAGTCCACAATCATTCCACTGTCTTCTGGGCGTTGAACTCCAGGTTGTTAATCGCTGCGGAGTTCATTCACTGTTTTCCTCTTATGAGAAACAACATCGCACATGGCAGGGTTTGTGTACTAATGCATGCGCACATACATGAGGCAATCGTGCCGAGCTTTAGCCCATCTCCAATCAAAAAGTCCACACGCCTCACACTAGACAAACATACCATGCTATCCATCAAGCCACAGTACGATTATTGAGAGTGCACCCTTAATGACAGAAACCACTACGCACCAGAATCCAGCTCTTCCCTTTCACTACCTACTTAAAGGGAAAAATAAAAAGCATCATGTGTTGAATGCTCATTATTATTAGTGGCAAACGCAGTTTGAGTGCCTTGTTGTATCTACAACGTCAGTTGTGGTATCTTTATTTATACAAGAGATATATGTTCACATTTCCATCATGTCTTCTCTTGATGTCATCTCGCTCTTACATGACTACTGTATTATAGATGTCAAGCCTGAGACAGATTTCTTAGAAAAACATTAAATGCAACCTTCACAAATTACTGAAATGTGTGTTAATGTCTGCAATGGTTTTATTTCACTTCTTGCTTTTATTTTGTTTCATTTATAAACGCATGCAGCTTGTACAAGTGGTCAAACAATGTGCTTGCTCTTGGACAAATTACTTAGTTGCTGTAAAGATAATAAAGAGCAAGATTAATGAAATGTCTGGATGGAGGGTATAACAGTAAAGAGATGACAGCTATGGGACTGAATGAGAATAAAGGATGAAAGAATCTGCTTTAATTAGTGTGTGAAAGTAAAGTGGTGTTCAAACATTTGGGAGACATACAAGTTTGGTCAGAAAATCATAAAGAAAAGCCTTCTGATCCATATCTTTCATTATAAAGTAATCAATTCTAATCCAGTCATCATATTGTGCTTCTTGTCGTGGCAGGTTGAACCATAACCCATATATTCTGGACCTTGTAGGACCGTGAGTTACTGGGGCTGACTCAGAAATGCCAAACCTGGCACTTGTCCCCAAACTTAGCATTCTTGTTTGGTACATGGAGTCTATGAACCAGCTGGTCCATTCTTGGTGTTAGTTGGTTTCTTTTGGACGGTGCACAATGGTTTTTTTATCACTTGAGTTAAGTGTCGTAATTGTGGGTGTAAAAAGCATTACAAATCACAGTTGGCGTCGCTGGCAGACAGACGGATGTATTCACAATTACTGCACAGAATTAGGTCTATCTCAGTACAATTTGTCCATCTGTCATGACTGATGTGTGTTTGAGTTTGGATTCGTGGTTTCCTGACACAAACACTATGCCCCCTTTGGCAGCTATTCTTTATGTTTTCCTCTTCTTTTGTGTAATAATTAAGTCTATTATTAGTAAAACGATCATTGGATATGTTCCACTTTTATTCATTACTGAGAAATGCAACTTGGATTGTTCAATTTGCCTAGGGATTTCACACATATGTTTCAGTGTTAAGAAGTTGTATGTCCAACAGCTTGATCTGCTATCACTATTATTGTTTAGAATAATGTTTTTTAAAGAGAAGACATTTTAAGAAATTATTAAACTAAATCTAAAGTAATTTTATTAGAGTTTTGTTTTATCTGCATGTTTGTTTGAGTAACCCAGGAAGTACTCCTCTGTTTTTAAACTCCAAACTCTACACATAAATACAATGAATTGACAAAATTCCTTATATTCTTAGAAATAACTGCAAACCTATTGTAAACTGCTTGGGGTGGGACAGATAAAATTGCCACAAAATTGTGCACAATTTCCCCCCACCCCGGTCTATTTACATTTGGCTTGGACAGAAAAAGGTTAATGACAGTGAGTTAAAGCTCTTGAGAAGCTGTAGTTCTGAAAAGCAGTATCAAATTTGAAATGCCAAAATTGTTGACTGAACTGCACAATTTGACTAATATTATGTCTTGTCCTCGTTGATCCAATCTTATGGGAATTGAATCTCGTCCCCTAACAGATGCTATATTGCTTTAACCTTACTTCAACTGCTTTACTGTTATAAAACATGATTACCTGGCTGGAATAACACCCCCCCCCAGCAGGGTTAACTCTACTGTGAGGGGAGGATGCAGACCACTGTGTCCATGTGTCTTTGGTGAGGGCTTTGTCTGTTTACCCTGATAAAGCACATTGAGTTTTCAGAGGACGTCTTCCTTCAAAGATTATACTGCATTATTACTACATAGAGGATTCTTATTTTCTTTCAACGTCTAACTTATTTTCAGTTTTATCTGTTCATCTGATAACACGACCTTTGTCCTCACTGCTATGATTCCTATTTCCATCTGCTGCTGCTTGCCGTGACCCTTTCCAACCCTTATTTATTGTGTATACTGTACATCAGATGCAAGCACTGCTGAAAGACTGGCATTGTATCGGCCATATTCCACTGGTGAATATTTTGTGTTGTGGTGTGTCTGTGGGTGGGTCCAGATGGCCTTTTCATTTGCTAGCTTTGAAATGAAGGGGGTTTGGTGGTTTGAGGGTAGATAGAAGCTTTGACCAACATTTTCTCTTTAATGTTGCATTTCCTCTATCCTCCAAACTCATCTTTCTGCAAGCTGTTTAAGGTATGTACTACACATTGTGGAGAGTAGCGTTAAGAGACTCAATCCTTTCTCATCTACTGGCGGATATCTTGGTCTTTGTCTTGGTGGCGCGGAGATTACCATCAGCAGTGACATAGCGTAGCCGTATATGTCTTTGATCCTCTCATCTTTTATCTTAAAGTGCTTTGATTTCAAATTCACACATTGCCTACAAAATGTCCTTCCAGCCTCAGCTCATGTGGATGAAAATAAATACCAGTAGAGGGGAGGTATATGAAGGGTGCATGCATTGTTCAGATAATACAACATTTTTCTAATCAATGTAGGTTTAATACAAGTGCTGTTGTCATTGCAGCAGGATACATAGTGTTATCAGTGTGTGGAAAGCGCTTCAATTTTTACGTTATTGCCTCACTTGGCTGAACAATGCCAAATTTGCTGCAGGTCGTTAACAATGTTCATTTATGGTTTGGCTTGAGTTTTGTGCTAAGCTAGTAGAAAGTAACAGGCGTCCTTTGTGTAATAAGCTTATCAATTAGCAAGGTTTTCTATTTAGACTGTGCTTGCTGAAGCAATAACATTAAAAGACCGTGACCAATCCAATTCAACAGTGGGTTCAAAATAATAGATTAATTAAAGCATCGGTGCTATTTTGATGGTAAATCTGATTCATGTAACTTGTGGTCAATTCACAGGGCATACTCTGGGTTTAAAACCAGCTTGGACAGTGTATTTCTTGCATTCTGCACTGTCCGAATAAATTCGTTTATTT
This sequence comes from Chaenogobius annularis, assembly GCA_015082035.1. Taxonomy (NCBI): domain Eukaryota; kingdom Metazoa; phylum Chordata; class Actinopteri; order Gobiiformes; family Gobiidae; genus Chaenogobius; species Chaenogobius annularis. The sequence continues at coordinate 2,438,227 of BJKM01000002.1, read as the reverse complement.
TTATTTAATTTTTTAAATTTCAGTCAGGTGTATTTTCTTTTGTAATCATTCATAACTCTTGCAAATTAAATCTAAATCCACACAAACAACTATATATGTCAAAATCCATTCTGACCTGTCTTTTTAAACAGAGCGTTCTGGGTGCATACTAGATTTAATTCTATTACTTTTGGGGCGATCTTTATCCCATACCACTCTCATTCACCCCAAACACTGCACCACAAGCCCCGTGAGAGGCAATCAGCTGATTGCCAAACTTACTGTATTTCCATGACAACAGGCTTCAGTCGAACAGAGCCCCATGGATGTGCAAGCGCCTGCTTCTCTGGAGCTACACGGTGGTCTTTTATTCCACCTGTGGGACACCGTGACGCACACTGATGAAAGAGCAGAGAAAATGCTTTCTGAACATCACACTCAGACCAAGGCTTAACTGCCCTGACATAGGCAGGAGGTGAAGTGTCTCGCCGATATAAGTTCCGATTCGCCCCGTCATAAGACACCGCTGATGGCCAGCATACGCTAGCTCTTCAACACACATTCATACAGAAAAGCTTAGATCCAAGCATTTTTGAGTAAATTCCAAGCACTTTTACTTCCACTACAGATTCGGTAAGCCAATTTCACACTACTCCAGAGTGCAGGAGGAGCCTCTCCGATAACACCTGTTTAAAGTACACTCAGAGCAGCCGTTTAATTAGCTCCAGAATGTGGCTGTCATGTTCACATTGGTCCAAGTGCACCGTTCTTGCATCGAAGGCGCTTTTATGTGGCCATTTTTGGCAGTGTCAAAACAAGATAACAATACGATAACATGATATATACAAAAAAATACATCTTTGTCGTACCTCAATAATATGGTACGACAAAGTACTTTCTCCTCTGCTCTTCTCCCTGTACACAAACTGCTGCACCTCCAGCCACGACTCCGTAAAATTGATCAAGCTTGCGGATGACACCACCCTCATCGGGCTCATCTCGGACGGGGATGAGTCTGTCTACAGGAGGGAGGTGGACCGTCTGGTGTCCTGGTGCAGCGGTATAATAATCTGGAGTTCAACGCCCAGAAGACAGTGGAGATGATCGTGGACTTCAGGAAAGTCACAGCCCCCAGCCCCCCCTCACCATGACAGACTCCCCCATCACCACCGTGGACTCCTTCAGCTTCCTTGGCACCACCATCACCCAGGACCTCAAGTGGGAGCCCACCATCAACTCCCTCATCAAGAACGCCCAGCAGAGGATGTACTTCCTGCGGCAGCTGAGGAAAGCCAAGCTGCCAGCGCAGATGATGGTGCAGTTTTACACGGCCATCATTGAGTCCATCCTCACCTCCTCCATCACCGTGTGGTACGCTGGAGCCACAGCCAGGGACAAACAGAGACTACAGCACATTGTGCTCTCTGCTGAGAAGGTGATCGGCTGCAGACTTCCATCTCTGCAGGACCTGTTCGTCTCCAGGGCTCTGGGACGAGCAGGTCGGATCACAGCCGACCCTTGTAACCCTGGATATGGTCTATTTGAACCACTCCCCTCAGGCAGGAGGCTACGGCCCATCCGGACCAGAACCTCCCACCACAAGAATAGTTTCTTTGCCTCTGCCGTTGGACTCATGAACACTTCTTAAACACCTGCCACTTTAACTGCAACTATTCACCACACACTGCACTGTCACTTTCTGCACTACAACTGTAAATTTAACTGTAATCTCGTGTACATAGTAATGCCTATTTTATTCTTATTTTATATTATAGTAATTTTAAATGGTCTCTTAATGCATGCCCTTTTGATTTCATATATGTTGTTTTTATTATTGATTAGTGTTTTATGTTACACCTTAATGCTGAGACAAGTTCCTGTGTTTGTGAATTTTGTTCATTGACAATGGCAATAAACCTTTTCTGATTCTGATTCTGATTCTAATTCTAAGCTCTCCCTTTACCTGAGTTGTATCAAAGCTGCAGGTAGCGACACCCTGCAGACATGACCCCTCAGTGACTCAGGGACTGCTCTGTCTGTGCCTGTTGGGTACAGGCCTTTAGTCCGTTAGTCAAGTAGTCACTCAATGGTGTCGTTGGTGTCCAAAGTTTTTATTAATGGACTAAAAATATTACTGTACATGGACAATAGCAGAAAGGAGAATTAATTCTGAGTTATGGGGGTAACTAGACTATCTGCCTTTTCTCTTATGGAGATACTGTTTACTAGTACTTTTTACTCTGCTGTGCCTATGGGGTACACTGTCTGATGTACTCTCTCTGCCTATAAGGTACTCTACCTCTGGGGTACTTTCTCTCAGCCTGCTTTACTCTTCTCTAATACATGTCTTGGTTCAACTCCATTTCACATTTCCATCTCCATTTCGCTTTCATTTGCCAACAAACAAACAATGCTCTTAAACATCCGCCTGTCATGTAAAACTCCCATCTGGGGTTTATTCACACCCAAATGCTTTGGTGGTGCAATGAGGCTGAGTGCACCGTTACATGTAGGATTCTGCTGGTGCGGATGGAAGGAGATGGAGTTCACCTGCACTGAAGGGAGTACTCTGAGGAAAGGAAACAAGGAGATTAGGAGAGAGGAGACAGCAGCAAAGGCAAAGAGATGCTGATGATTCACTTAGGGGAGGAGCAAGTGTTCTAGTCAGCGGAGCTCTAAACTAGAAAACTGCTGCGAAATAAATGGAGAGGAAGATAAGACGAGGATGCGGGAGAAAGTTTTATAGTTTTGTGCTTTGATGTTGTGTTGAAAAGTTTCTTCGACAATTCTCATCTGATTGTTACAAGGAGGTTTCAAGGTACTGTCTCAAATCCTTTGTATTTTTTACACTTACAAAACAGAATATCTATATGTTATAATCTCTTAAATGTTTAGTATTTATGATGATTTTTGTGTAGTCGTACTCAAGACTGGTCTTGGTCTTGAGAGCTCTTGGACTTGGCCTTGTGACTTACTTGAAGGTAACATGTCACGGACTTGTCTCTGCTCTGTTTAGTACATTAACATTTGATTAGTTGTAGACCACTAGAGAAAGTGTCTATGTGATTGGAGGATATAACCAAGCCCACTGGCCCCAAATGGGCAGCACAGACATGCATGGGAGCATCTGACAGGACAAAGACAAGATTCAGAACAAACCTGGAAACGCTTGCTCTGCCCCCAAACCATCTGTGTAGTTGCCTTTGCGTGTGTGATTTTTCTGTCTCATATTTCCCCCCAGGTTCATGGGGGATTCCACCTCCTCAAGTCTAGCCTACGTACCTTTTCCCTCTAACACACCAAAAACCCCAGCCTTATGTTTGCTCTGATTTAATGATACAGAATAATGTGATAAAACGTGTTCTGTGTCAGATTTTAGGTCTTCTATCTGACAAACAAGACGCCTCATTCATTATTTACTTCTTGTGTTCATGATTTATTGACTGGTTGTGTTGTTTGGCTGACATGGCAGTCTGCTTTCTGCTTTACTAATAAAGACTGCAATGTGCAAGACTGATATTTGTACAGCTGTTTATTATGAGAAAATGACACATCTTGCACTGCTGATAAGGTTGTATTTGACAGCTCTTAAATTTACTTTTCTCTCTGTTTTGTCTGCAGCTGCGAATACATATACATTTTATGACATTTTGCCATTTCCTTGCAGAGATTGCCATTGTAAAGTGCCCCAACCATCACACAGACTCTGTATCATACTCTGTATTTCTAATGTGCTTGTCTGTGTTCCTACAGCTGCGGGGCGGCCCTCGTGGCCGGGATGCCACTGTGTGCCTTGCCAGTCCACAGTGGACGGTGAGGGTCAGGAGGAGGCGACAGAGAGCAGGAGACTGAGAGGGGGTGGTCCTCACCAATCAGGAGACATGAACCTCTGTTGGAATGAGATCAAACGCAAGTCCCACAACATACGGTACGCTCTCAGTCTCGACATATATTATACACTGTGGGCTGTAATATGGCTAAATCGTGTGTCTCACTTAAAGGAGACATTTTGGCAAAAATATTACTATATTACTATGAACAGATACTCCATAAACTGTTTAATTTATAACTCTCAAATCACTACAATGCAGTGGTATTAGCTGGTAAAAGATATCTTCATGTCTGGCAAGGTACAAAACTTGGTTTTAATATGTTGACCCTCACACTTAATAAAGACAGTAGCTTGCTTTACATGTGTCAAAGTTATGGCCCTATTAGATACCTTGTATCCAATGGCAACATGTGTGTGAGTTCAAGACTCCCTAATGTACGGTTGGCCCAAGACAGCTAAACCCATTAGAAAGACTTATTTAATGGTGATGGCACCATGGATGTTAAACACTCCTTTAAGCATAATAATTTATTCGGTTTCTGTCTTTTCATTTTAGAACTCTTCTATTTATTTCAATGCATTGTCCAAATATTAATTCTATTCGTTACACTTGAGTGCATTTGTCTGGGTAAAACAATTATCCTTTGCGCTGTCCTTAGAAGCCTAATTGGAAAAGGCCATGCTTGCTTTTTCTCCTCTCCAGCATGCATCCCTGTTCAGACTACTGGCCCCTTTAATTGCTTACTTGACCCTGATGTATTATGGGAGGGGTGAAGTTAAGGAAGGATAGTCGTGAAATTGGTTAAGACATTTCCCCCGTAGCCCTGTGTAATGAGATCACTATGAATGGCCCACAGTGGCTGTTTGTTGTCTGTTGCTCCCTGACCTCATCAAGGAACGAGAGAGAGGGGATTTTGAAAGGACAGAGGCAGTTTGTAGTAAATCATCACAGGAGAGGAGAGAGGATACAGCTGGGGTGGTGGTGGTGGTGGAAGATTGAAAAGAAAGGCTGTCCAACCTTGAGGGTGAAAATGGACCTGAAGAAAGCGTCTGGACAAGCACAGACGCCTGGCTCTATTATAGTCTGTCTGGCATTGAGTGACAGCTGGATTAGATGCCATTCCAATAAGTCTCCTCTATCCTTTAAACTGGTCTACCCATGACAGACAGGATTATGGTAGATTGCTGAAGATATTAGTTATTTGTTGAGCTAACAAACTTAGCAGGACAAAGCTAGCATACATTAGCATCAGCAGTTTTCTGTTTATTGTCCCTTCTCTCTCATCCCCCATTTCACTCTTTACTTTCCTGCCAATAAAGCCTACGGGCAACAAAATCTTAATAAAATAAAAACAATTTAGATTTGATTTATTAAGAGAACATTTTGTTATGTTTGTGTGATGTTAGCTGCTCACGTAGTGGACCCCTGCAAGCCATGACTTGCATGGAAATGCAGACCGCCAATAACCCACCCAGAGACGCCAGAAGTGAACAAGTCTGAGGGACCAGGGCCAGCCGAAATGTGGCTTATCTCATCCTCTTACTTCTAGAGCTGGAATGTCATAAAATCTCAATGAAATTTTCCTTTCTAAAAACAGGTTAAATAAATATTAAAGGGGGAAGAAATGAAGACTGTGTCACACTGTCCTGAGGAGTGAGGGCAGTGCATAGAAAGACTGAATCCTTCTATAGAACATGCTTTCCATATGTTCGCCATGCGTTTTACTATTAAAAACGTGCCCATTAGTGACTGACCACTTGACCGCAAAAAAGAGATATTTACAAGTACTAACAGAGACATATTGAGTGGAATTTAGCCGTCTGTAACTTATGTATAAAAATCTGTGGCCGTGGGAGGAGGAGGCAGTAATCTTACGGTTCCTGCATTTGACAAGACAAGGAAGCAATTACTTGAACCATCTTGTAAAAAATACATATTGTGCTTGTGATGGCTGCATTGAATCACAACTTGACACATAAAGTGGTCTAATAGCTTCTTTGTTACCCATAATTTATTCAGGAGCACTAATTACATGAAATTTCCTTCCACTTCCATTCCTGCCAGTTCATGGCTAATCGAGATGTGTTAATAGATATAATTCCATATTGTCCATGGCACCTTGCCTGACCAGCCAACATGTTTTGACAGACTACTTTACAAAACCGACTGTAGGAGGGACTGGCTGGTCAGGCAACATGGCACCTGCAGTTTCAAATACAAATTCAAAAGCTCAATAATAATCAGTGGCCATCTTCGTACATCTGTGAACTTTGCTTTGACTCTCTTATCTTGTTGTTCTTATATTGTTTGAAAACCTTATCTGGTTTGATTCTTACATAATTCAACAACAATTTTGGGATCTTTGGCATTTTGGAGCCGTTATAGAAATGGCAAAACCAGATTTTTTTTTAAAAATGGCAACCAGATAAAAACAGTTATGGTATCTTCACTCTTGCTGTGTTGCTCTTTAGATTTGAATAGCATAATAATTAGTCTTGTAAAGCTATGTGTAATTTGAAAGTCCAATGTACTGTCAATGCAAGCATTGTTAAAGCTGTCATTGTGAGAGCCTTCCCCACAGGACCCATGGGGACTGCTGTGGGTGGCTCTGTGGTATGCTACAAATGTATTAGCTGCATGTCTTAGATAACTGCAGAGCCAGGCGCCCACACCAGCGTCTGTCTGTGGGAGCGCTCTTCACTTCAACATTACTCTTTGTTTGTAAACTTCCACTCTGTTATTCCCATTCATGTCATACAACTAGACCAATGAAAATCTCTAGAATAAAGATGACTCATATGGTGTGACTGAAATCAGCTACAGCTACATCTTACTCTGAACATAATAATTTTTACACTTTAATATAGAAGAACATTTCACACTCTATTTCTTTACATTCACAATTTAAGTCGCACAACAATGTTGTGCAGCGTAAAGGGGATGAGCCTACAACTGCTGATGGTACGGTTTAGTTTAGTTTAGTTATTTATTTGAGTGGGACAGCATCTATTAGCTCAAAGCTCATTTCCATCCGTAAACAGGAGGTTGAAGGGATTTCAAACATGTTTGACATTTGACGTGAGTCATGGGGTACGAGCACTAATGAAACCTCTAGAATGCGGTGCGTACACTGTAAAACACCGGTGGACTGGAGGCACAGAAGGGAACAGGGTCTTCTGAACAAATCTCCACACACACATACAAAAGCCAGAAATGTTTTGTGGCAAAAGCCTCTGATTTTAAACAAAGCTATCAATCGTGAGTTTGTGAAACATTTTGAACATCTTAAAATTGCACAAAATTGCACAGTGTGAACCCAGCTTTAGGAGCACAATTACACACTAGCCCTTTATTTTGATACTGTTAAATTATCACAAACTGTCATCCCTCCTCTAAAAGTTCCCCCACCTGCGCTCTGTTGGCCTTTGGTGCATCTTTGCCCTACTTTGTCTGTGTATCCTTGGGCCTGTTACACATGACTGCCTTCAGGTCTCTGTGATGTTAATTACATGTTAATGATCAGGTCACAGGCTTAACTACACGGCCATAGGAGTAACAATGCAATTCTGATGTGTATATATGTTCTATATATGAGAAACTGTAGCCATCAATCATCATACTCTCAAACAAATTGCTTTTCCTCGCAGCTGCCTGAAAATCACTTTGATATTCAATAATGGTTAAGCTCAAAGTGAAAAAGACTGCATTTGTTGTGGATATATATTTTCACCATGAACCTGTAGAGTCTAGTGCTGTGAGCTTTGAGCTGCTTGGTAAAACACTCCCCATGCCCCACATTTGGGTTCACCGGTGAGGCTGGAGGTTAATTGTTTTGAACAGCCTTTAGGCATTGATGCTAGTCTGTGTGTGTCGATGTGTGGGTCATGACAACAGCGGACCAGACAAATATTTTACAAAATGTCTGTTTGCCGTCAGCTACTAAAGAGTTGATCTTTAGTATTGCTGTTGCCTGAAGCTATGTATATAGTTTTCCTTTACTTTAATATTTTCATTTCATACAAATATGTTAGATTGATATTTCTGTTATAGCAAACACCCTGTTGACTTTTATCAGAATCCATTCAATTTTGACATTTTTGTGATCATATTCCCACCACAGCCAGTTTGCTATTATAAGTAACAGATAACACATTTAAAAAACGAGCCTGAATATCGTAGAAAAGCTTTCAAAGGTAGTCATTTGGACACAGTTTTAAAATCAAGACAGTTTGACAGCCATTCAACAGTCTTTTTCAATCTGCGGAATTGGTCTGAGAAACTTCAGGGTCGAATTTTCCTGAAACTCGACTGCCTTTGTTAATCTGTTTGTTTACCCTGCCTTGGTTTCACCTGACTAACCTTTCTTTTTTTACCTGTCTGCCCTCATCACTGTTAAGCGCCTGGTTAGCATATGACTGGCTTGTTTTCTCACTTGACCAGGAAAAAAGGACACTTTTGTAAACAGCCAGCAAATTAAACCTTAAGTATGTAACGTTCTTTGCTACTTTCCTCACTGCATTGTTTTTGTTTTGTTTGTTTTTAAGGATTTTTTTGGGCCTGTAGGCTTTATTAGGCAGGACAGCTTAGCATGAAATGGGGATGAGCGAGAAGGGAGGACATTCAGTAAACTGTCAGAGTTGGTATTATAAAATCACGACACTGCATCCGGCCACTCGACCATCGTGCAGCACACTGCATTGGTTTTAATACACTACATTGCTTTGCTGTAGGAGGGACAGAGGGGGTACAGAGGAGGGACGGTGAAGGGACAGAGGAGGGACGGGGGCGGGACGGAGGTGCGCGGAGAAACAGAGGAGGGACAGAGCACATATAGAAGCTAAAGCTGTGACTCGTCCTAAACCCGGGGCAGATATGTGTGAGGGGCGCAGAGGCAGGCTGACCCACTCCTACGCTGCGCACTTGTATTTAGAGATTAACCCCGTGGTGGCACTGGGCGTTTTTCTGTTGCTCAAAACATGTCTTGTCACTCGTATTGTTCAAACATTTCCCCAAACGTCTCCCCCCCAACAACATTTTTTATTATAGTGACTGCAGGCAAACTTACCTGGGCCAATTTGTATCACATTTGAAGTTTGCCAGTTTTGCACACACCGTATCCATTTATTTTGAAATCCATAATCCATTACAGTGCTGTGGTCTGTCCATTAGTCCTGTTTACTTAAATGAAAGCCTGCATGAAGGACAGCAAGGTTCAAATATTTTGAAATACAAATTAACATGTCTTATAAGGACATAAGCCCAGGCACATAATGGATTCCATAAAAACAAGTATTTATTATGAATACTATTTATGTTTCATTTGTCACGTACAGTGTACAAGAAGTACAGTGTTGTAACAAAATAGTTTTACTAGTACCGGGAGCTGTAAAACTACTTGTATGAGTCATGGTTACAGTTACAGGAAAATAACAATAATAAGATCAAATAGTGCTTTATAATCATTTAGTTTATAACTGTATATATTTGGCTAACTACTTTCCTTTAGCAGTATTATTTTGCTGTAATGGTACTTCATTTGAGTACAATTTCATTCTCTCATGTCTGTCTGCAGTAAAATACATATTTCTGTACGTTTTGTGCCTTTGCTTCAAACTCTGACGACAGAGGCAGATGGCGGTGCTCTGAACTCACTCACTACACAAAAGAACAGTCTTCTACCTTTCTGTGAACTGCTGTGAATATCAATACGAATAGACCAGCACAACTTAGCCTATTTAGATATGTATTGCAGGGCATGCATGAAATAGTTATGAAGAGCCATTCCGATTTTAAGACAATACATAACTTCAATCAAAGGGCAACTTGATCTATTTTCAACAGTAGAGAACAATTGCGTCTTGGCTTCTGATCAGTAGACAAATAGAGCAGGCCCTTTATTTTTCAGGGAGGGCCTTTTCAGGCTTGTTTTATAGGTTATATACATTTTTATGGATGAGGATGAGCTGGTTTAAGTACTATAGCGAAGTATTAACTGATAATCACTGTAGGAAATGGACAAAATAGGTGGAGGTTTTATAGGTGGAAGTGCATTTTTAAAATGAGACACCAAATTATGTGAGAAGTCCTGAAAAGTGTGAATTTCAAGAATATTTTAAGCTACTTTCAGAAAAGTGGATTAATATGATTGGAGCGGAGAAGCATATGGAAATGAAAACTGTTCTTATTAACCATAACTCATTCTTTACTTCTAGAGAAGAGAAGAGAAGACTATTTTTAAATGAAGGCATAAGAATCTCAACATGAATTGAATGCATAATTCACAGCAGCTTTACAATGATGAGGTGCTTCTCACCAGTAAATATGCATCGTTTATGTATGTTGGTACGATATTAGTAATTCAATTCCCTTTGCAGATTACTTAACCGCATACCACCACATGTATTTTTTAGACCACCTCCTGTGTCGCCAGTGACTCTCTCCATAATGTGCCCGTAAACCTGCAGATTGTAGTATCATAGCAAAGACTGTGATTCATCCCAGTGTGGGTTAATTATAGCATTTAGTCACAAGAGGATTAACTTCCTGCGTAAGAAGCTGTTCCTAATTCTGATTCTTAAAGCCACATCACGTTTTGCAATTGATTTGGTGAATACTAATATATACATTTTATTCTTCATTCATTCTGTAGCCAGTTGTCCAAGGGAAGGCTGACGGAAGTGAGGCTGCCATTGGCCCCTCTGAGCATCACCAACCACTCACACATGCACATATATGCACACATACTTGGAGTGACTTGTCAAAGGACACAACAGCATCCACTTGTCTAAAAGAGGTTCAAACCACTAATGCTCATTGGAAGAGCACTATTATGGGATAATCTATTTGTGAGATATAACGGTCAGCAAGTGAACATTTATACATGTTCAATGTGTGCTGAAAGCAGGACAAATTGGTAAGACTAAGATTTTAGAGAGTTAGGTACTACATTTTCATACGCAAACAGATCTTCAAAGATAAAAATGTTGCAGTTGCTGGAAACAAGTACCGGTACACTTGTTATTCCCTTGAAATATTACAAAGATGACAGTCAAAGAAACGCTTTAGGCAATATATTAGTTCAACTTCACTGCGTGGTCCCTAAAGTGCCACATGAATTGTATTGTGAGTGACCCCTCAGTGGAAAATCTCAGAACACAGAAAGTGACTTAAGACAGCCTGGTAAACCCAAACGTGTTGGTGCAGTTTTCTGCAATGATACCACATGATTTATTGATATTGAGCTTATTTTTACTGTAGCCATTTGAGACTGGCAGTGTAAGCTTTCCATTTGTGCAACAACCTTGGTACAGCCAAGGGACCCCGAGGCACTCACCAAAAGTCAGGAGTTTGAGGTCAACACTCTTCTTCAGCCAGCCTTAATGCAAATAGCAGGGACAAATGTAATGATGTTCTAAGAGTTTTTCTGGACACACAAAAGCTTTACCTTGCTGCTTCTGAAGCCACAGCCGCCCTGTAGTGAAAATGACAACAAGTGAAAACAACATGGTACCATTACAATTGTAAGTTGGTTTGTATATTTCTTTTTATTTCTTTTTTTATTTCTTTTAATGGATCCCATTCCCTGGGCCCATTGCAATTAAGATTTCACTTCGACCCTGCAAATACAATAATGTAGTTGTCATTCCTTTGCATAATATTTATTTACAGGAAGAATTTCACACTATTTTGAAAGTAATGTTAAATTTCAGTCCATAATAGTGTACAGTAAGCATTTAAATTACACCTTTTACATAGCCCTGTGCAAAACTGTTCTTGTCATGAAGTTGGATTTGGGATGTGGTGGGATAAGAGGACCACTGACTGTTGTTTATGCACGGAATCACAGTAGACAATTTGATTCAGTATAAAAGCATGCATCTGTAGGGTCAGTGTATTGAATAACAAGCTGCCCAATGTCACTTGTATTCTTTCAACTAAATTAAGCCATGACAGAGTGGAATACAACAGTTCTCTGCTTGTTCTAATTCAGCAACCAAGAACAAGTCTTGCTGCTTTGTTTTGAGCAATCTGTATTTTTGCTATATCTTATTGAGATGCAGAAGACCACACTTCAGAACAATATGATGTTAAAGACTGTGATTATTTCTAAAGTGTCACATTTTACATAATGACTGCGTTTTTTAGTTACAGCAATGCTAATGTTTGTATGTGATTGGTCCAAGTCCACTATCAATGACCAGACCCAACAGTTTAGCTTTGACTACTTACTGTATACTCTGTATACTGAACCTATTATCATACCTTTAGTTTTTGTATTTTTAAGAACTAGCTTGTTTCCTTTAACTTAATTCCTTAACTCATACAACACGTCCCGCCGTCTAGACAAAACAGAGTTGATGTTATTGCATGAATCTGTAGCATAAGTAATCTCCTAAAAAGAGAAACTGAAAAGGACCCGTCACAAACAAGTCATCTTTAACATTATCTTTTAGATTATAACTGTAGATTGAGTTCTAATTAGAAATTAGAAAGCAACAGTTTATTATTGATGATTTAATAGTGACCATACTCATTCCATGTTTTAGCTCAACACAATCAAACATTGTAGTGAAGCTTGAGGCTTCACATACTGTAACATAAATGTCAAATTTTAGTCCTGACTTCACCTATAACTTTTTAGTAAAGCCCAAATCCAGACAGAAACTTTATTGACTGTTGCATCGATTTACTCCCAGACAGCTCTCCCTTGAGTTGTTCTGCAAATACAGGCCGCTTTAGCATTTGTACCCTTTTAACCAAACACTGCTCTGTCAACATGGCTCAATGCGCTTTGTGACAGCTGCATGACGTCTTCACAGCTGACAGGCAAGGGCAAGAACAAGGAGAACTGTTCCAGAGATCAAAGCTCATGGGCGATCAGTGCAACGTAGTGGTATCTTCTAAGACAACAGAAGTCACATCAGCCATATTTAAATAATCAGTGAACTGCACTCCAAACGTCTCCCTTTAATCTTTGGGACTGATTGGGGAGGATGAATCATACTTGACAGTGCTATTTTCTAGAGCTTTAATTAGCATCCAATTGGGTTTTGAATATACCTGAGAGGTTACTGAATACAAGATTGAGATTTGCAAAAGTGCAGTTTATTTAATGTTGGCAGTAGTTTGACAGCATTTAAAAGCAAATGTTTAGCGTCCTCAGTTTTCTTTCTAATCTTCTCTTACATCATTTTCTGTTCCCTTGATGCCAATAGATGGTTTTTGGTGTCCCATACTAAGGACAAAAACAGGAAGCGCTCTGCCAGCGACTCCCTATCACAGTGTCCCATTAGTCCATTGTCATTGATTTTCCAAGGCATTGTCATCAAGCCTGTCGGCTGATATTGAGCAGCCGGAGATGGGGACACATGCTCAAATGCACAGCAATCAACAGCTGTGTGTCTTACACTTTGTACAGTCAGAAACATGTATAAGTGGCTTGAGGCAGTTAAAATGACTGCATATCAGTGCTTTATTGAAAATATAACTTCAAAATGAAGTGTTTGTGTTTTCTGCAGTGTAAAAAATAGGGCCCGACCGATATGGATTTTTGGGTATCGATAAAAAGGAGGTTGGAGGTGCCGATATGATTGCCAAGAAATGTAGGGATGTAATAATACCTTTTCAATAGGCAGGTGATTATAAAAAAAATTGTCAGGCTCCATTAGTTTTAAGTTCAATTTGAAAGACTGAAATTATGTTTACATAACACTCTTCATTGACTAGTCCAGTGATTCTGAGGGGCCAGGGTAAGCACATCCTTGAGGGCCGCACAATTAGTAAAATATAATATAGTTAATATGAGATTAGGATCCAGGTTTGAGGTAAAAGAGGTTAAGAACCTTGCACAATCCAATAAAAACAAAAAAAAGAACCCTTGAACTCGTCAACTATTGAAGTGATCGCCCCTAAAGGAGAAGAGAAAGAATTCACGTTTGCATAAATAGCGACCATTAACACCACTTTTCACAGCTATAATTACTTTACAGTAGATCTATGTGAGAACATAAAGGTGATGTTTAATCCAGCACGACCTCAATCAGAGCCATGAATGGTCAGAGCACGCGCAGGACCTCTCTCTCTTTATGGCGTCTCAGACACACAAACAAACTATTCAGTTTACAGTAAAATATTGGACTAGTTTCTGAATTTAAATGGGACGGTATGGTTTTATTCAAGGCCGTGTATAAGCTTTAGGTGAGGTATAACATGCCCATGTGCAATATCGTCCATATTGACTAGATTGTGGCCGATAGCCTCTCATTTTGACCAATAATAAATGTAAATGCCTTAATGTTATACTTTTTCTCTGGAAAGCTACAGGAAAAAAATGGCAGAAAGCTACTCCTTTTAGCTGTCGCACAAGATTGCGTCGCTCTATAGTCTTTGATGGGGTACAGTTAGATACCTACAAGTTAGGCATATGTAAGTCATGTGTACAATTCTTATATCCTTTGGGGAGTTGCTTGGAAGGGGGCAACAGGTTGGAGACCACTGGTCTAATATGTCTGTTGTTAGTTTTGCAATTTCTTGAAACTTGAGTGTATGGTATGGGCTTGAGAAACAGAAGCATCCATGACATTTAGAGTGTTGCCTCTCATTCAAGCAGATTGGTAAAAAAAAATCCTGCTACTTTATTAGGGAAATTGCCTCTTTGACAGAGCCATGTTCATCCCACTGCAAAGGAAATATGATTACTGACATGCTTTTAAAGAGATCTTTCCTGCAGTGTCATAGCGCTGAGCACAATCTCTCCATGCTTTGGCATTTCCATTACAGAGCAGCCAGTGGACTATTTGTCTCAGGCATTGTGGGTAATGGAAACAAGGGCGAGGGTATGTGCTGTGTGCACTTGTGTTGGAGAGTGGGATATTGGAGCTTTGTTGGATCTTTTGTGTAAAGTGCAGTTCTTTGACTGATGACCTTACTCGGACATTTCCAAGGTCTAGGTTTTCTATTTTGAATCAAAAGGCAAACTGTAATAAGTGAAAAGTGCTTGAAAGAGGGACTGTGAACGCAAACTGTGTATATTGTTCAAAAGGCAGGCGCTTTGAGGGGCCCAGCTTGCAGACTTCTTCCAAAGTACTGGTGCTATTTTGCAAAAGTAAAGATAGTTTACTAACATCCAGAGTTATTAGTTTTAAGCTGTGGACGTTTGTTACAACCTCTGAGTGTACATGCTGGGAAATTTAATAACTAGCCAAATCTAATTTTAACAGGTTTTTTTTTCAAAATGCACATAAACCAGGGAACTACAATTGAGGTGTCTTGATTTGAATCTCCCAGATATCAATAATACATCTCTAGAAGTCCATGTTTGCACATATTCATGCTGAATGTAACAAGGCAGACGGATAAACACTTGGCCCATGGTTGATAAATAGCCAGGAAAATATTAGACGTTCATTTGGACATGTACCCACTCATTTTAAATCTGCAGAGATGACTTCCCAAGGCCCTTCCATAGAAAACTTGCATGTGTTGTTTTGTGTTGGCTCGGCGTCTTAAAGTGAAAGTAAAAACGACCAGAGCTTTGACGTGTTTGTTTGCGCTGCAGAGAGCAAATTACTTATGAGTAGGGATGTCACGATTAACCAGTTTTTCAATCATCGCGATTATTTATATAGGTTACGATAGGTTATTCGTGGGGTTTTTGTAATCTGCGGTTAACCGCAGAAATGTCTCCAGGCAAGTCACAGAGAGAGAGAGACAGAGAGACAGAGACAGAAAGACAGAGACACAGACAGACAGCGTAGTCTTACCTGTAAACGCTGTTTTATTCTTCACAAATGTATCAACATTTCAAGTCAGGGCTAAATCGGTACTAGAACAGGACCAAAACAAGTCTACATTTGCTTTTAAACTGGGCTAAAAAGTTCACGCGTGAACGGACAAAAAATAAATAAAAAATGTCTGGATTCACACATATAATTCCTCTATTATAACAGTCTGCCAATTACTGCAGCGGTAGAATGAGGGCCTTCTCTGCTACGGCCATTTCCTCTGTGATCCAATTACCCCAACATAGCGAGCTCAGGGGGCAACAAGAGGCTAAAGGACATCATGGCCCGCAGCACACTGGTCCAGGCGGAAGGATGGACAAAGAACCTAATCATTTCTGAAACATACTCTTTCAAACATGCTTTTACCTTTCCATTTTTCCCTGCTTAGAAACCCCCTCCCCTGAGGCTCAGTGCAAACCACAAGTGTCTGGACTACTACACATACTGATGCACTGCAGCTATTGTTACAGATGCAATGCAAATGCTATAAAGCGGATTTCCTAACATTTCCTAATATTTTCTCAAATCTATATTTTGCAGAGCTCCACTCCTATGATTGCCTTGTCATTCGGACAAACTGTGCTTCTTGTTTGAGCTATTGCAACAGACTGGGCAATTTTTGGTGCTCTTAACCTTCAATTTAAAGTGTCATTGCTGCTGTTGTCTTTTGTTATGCTCAGTCTTGCTGTCTTGCTTTTCAAACTGAGCCATGTAATTTTTATAATGCAATATAAATGCTATCTGAGTGCTAGCTTCTGCTGTGTAATTGAAACACTGGGATGCTCTGACACCACACACCAGCTGTGCCACTGTTACCAGAGTGGAAACCAAAAATGTTGTTGGCAGCTGTTGTCACATGTATTCACCACATTCATTCAGAATGCACCTGCAGCTGTACCTGTGACCAAAGCTGAAAGCTCGGATGGACCGAGGTCAGCTGTCTGAACTCATAGAAGCTCCAATATGCTCCATCAACTTTTGACCAGCCATGTTATAATGTTCACTCATCAAATACGGAAAAGGAGTTGCACACTTTTATGAGGTCTATCCCACTCGAGGAAGCTCTGACCAATCAGGCCCCCACATCTACTGTAATTCATTGATCATAAAGCCCAGCTGCCAAAGCATCTTCAGACAAAAAGGAACAAAGATGTTTGTATACTCCAATCATCCTCATCACGTCAGATCTTTTTGGTGCACAAATTGCCTCTCGTTAATCAGTGTAGAAATTGTAGCATTAGAAGACTTTTTGTTTGACTTGCTTTTTTTCGCTGCAACAGCAGATACTGATATTCTAAGTTGAACTAAAGGAAATAGCAGTCTTATGATCTTTAAATTAGAATAAAAGCGCAAATGTGCACTATATAGGTTCTTGCATTTGTGAGAGAACTGCAATACATATGTTTAAAAATTTGCAATGCTATTACAGCGATAAAGACAACTAATTTAGTAATATAGCACTAACAAACACACACTTAGAAACATTCATAACTATAAAATCAGCAAATGTCACATCTTCAAAGCATGGCCTGGTGTCCCTGACAGCATGTGTCTCTGTGTTCTTAAGCAGGGTCCGACTGGAGGCCTTCTCTGACAATAGCGGGAAGCTGCAGCTCTCACTTCAGGAGATCATTGAATGGCTGACTTCCAAAGACGAGGAGCTGTCGGAGCAGCTGCCCATAGGGGGCGATGTGGGGGCGGTACAGCACCAAAGGGAGTTCCACCAGGTACGTGCTGGATCCACATCTTGTATGTAGCTCACTTCACACCTTCACCTCCGGGGAACAACAATTAGCACTGATCCCTTCTGCACCTGCTCATATTGATTAAGGGCTCTTTGCTCAGCTCAGGGGAATACAGGAGTTCCTATTTAAAGCTCATGTTGGCTAACATACTGTAGGGCCCTTCAGGAGACTGAAACCATGATGTGTGCCATGTTTTAATAAGTGAACTGAAATGACCCCAACTGCCTTTGCTTGATTAGTTTAGAAGACTTATAATTCTGTATTCGTTTTAAACCTTTGTCTTCATCTCTTTTTCAAGACCATGATAACTTCATTGTACCCCTGCAAAGCTGTTGCAAGTAGACAATGTAAATCATATTACTATCTCAGCTTTTCATTTGAGCTGTTTGAGTTTTTAAGCACTACTTAAATGAATAATGCACACACACTGTGGAATATTAGAATAATCTCATTTCAGACCGTGGCTCAACATTAAAGGCCATTGGGTCATGAGTTGCTGACAGTGTAGTCTGCTTTCCTCTGCTCCTGCCTCAGATAATTCTTGTAACGCTTCAGTGACTCAAACTGGCCCTGAAATCCATTGAAGTGCTTGTAGAGTGAAGGACACACCAGTTCATCATATCAGCCTTTATTGATCACAGCAGAATCCACCTCATCAACTGTCCAATAACAATCAGAATGTAATAATGCAAAAAAAAAAAGAAAGTTTTATGATGGGCTGGTCATTTAAATTTTGAATGCATGATTAAAGGATCATTTTGTTGAACAATCAAGATGTTTTGGCTGCCATCCAGAAGCCATTATAAGCTGTCATTATGGCAGTTTAAGCATCTTAATTTCAAAAATAATTTCATTGTATCTAAGGCCCAAAGTCGCTGGGATAGGCTCCAGTCACCCGCAACCCTAACGGGAACAAGCAGCAGAAAATGAATGAATGATTTTCAAAAATATTATCCAGATGATTACCTTTTCTACCGTTGCCAGGAATCTTCCACTGTATGGACTGAAATCTTGCATTTTCCAATGACAGGTGTTTTTATAGGCTCTCACTGAAAGCCGTCGGGACTAGGTAGAACCAATGTTTGTAGCTGACTGGACGAAGTGTCACAACAGGGGAAAAAGCTGAGAGATTAAGTTTTGTTAAATCCAGTTGAGATCGAAGCACAGATCATTCTGTCCACAAATGCACGATGCGCTTCTATGTCTATGTTTTTCAAAAACTAAATAAGCTATTACTATAATAAGCTGAAGTACATCTGTTGGCGCTGCCAAACCACAATGCTGTCCTGGGATTGATCTGAACCACTGTTTTTTCTGGGGCCAACAGCTAACAGCGGGAGCAAGGCCAGATGGATGCTCAAGAGTTTGTGAACTCACAAAAATCATGAAAATTCATCTGGCTGGCCAGGTTAAGATAATGCCATGCTATTAAACATTAC
The DNA here is from genome assembly GCA_015082035.1 of Chaenogobius annularis. Lineage (NCBI taxonomy): Eukaryota > Metazoa > Chordata > Actinopteri > Gobiiformes > Gobiidae > Chaenogobius > Chaenogobius annularis. The sequence goes on along the minus strand of BJKM01000002.1, from coordinate 2,419,448 downwards.
AGCCCAAGCAATATTTTCTTCATGGAGACAAGCAGGTGGCAGATCCCCTGATAGAAAAGTTCCATACTGCACCTTAACTTTTTGCCAGAGACTCTGACAACAAAGGTAGTTCATACATGCTGCTTAACTAAAAATTGTTTGAAATAAAACTAAATAAAATGTTTTAACTTTATTTTAAAGGAGGAAAATTCCCTCAGTTGTCACCCAGCAACACGCCTGAGTTAATTAAGGATTCTTTCTATTTATGAATTTAGTCAGTGTTGTCCATTTGGGGCATAATAAAATCCTGCGTGTGTGCCACGATGCCGAATCTGATTTGACGACAGCTTTAGGCTTCAGTGAGATTGGGCACTAATGAGAGATTTACTGAGATCACCATGGCACAAAATGTACCGCTTTGACAGTTGTTATCTGAGCTTATTACCGCTTTTTCCTTATTGGTAAAAATGCACACATCTGAGGAATGACAATTTAGCATAAAAGAGATACTAGGTTCATATCCAATGGATCTACTGACCTGAGCTAAATTGATAATTAAAGTAAAATGAAGTTAAAAAAAAGACCCATTACAGATATAGTGTAAAAGCGTCTAATTATAAAGAGTTTCAATCGGCCATGAACCAGGAAGTAACACTTGTGCGCTGTTAGCATGCCAGTTCTTGTTGCAAACTCCTCTAACCTATAGAGGGTCAACTGTGCCAAAGTTAAATAAATGCATACACAGTTAAATAATTCCTAAATTGTGCTATTAAAAAATAAATAAATAGACAATTAATTAATTCAACGTGCAATGAATAAACAGCATTTTCAGTCAATTTTTTATATGTTCAATTAATTAATTGAATTACTTCCTATTATTGCAATAGGAATCAGTGCAATAGAAATCAGTGCAATAAGAATCAGTGCAATAAGAATCAGTTCAATACAGGGGTAGGTGCAACACTTTTTGGGTTCTAATTGTTGTCTGTCACTCTGGCTTATTTATTGTTGAATGTTTTTGCTAACATGACGCTATCGTTGTTTGCCTGTTTTGTCCAAATGTACATAGTCTGTGTAAATAGCATGTGTTTTATCTTTCTGTAACATTTATCTGCCAGGGGGGTCTGTAGATAACCTGGTTCCACCAGATTGATATGTGGATCACTCTGAATAAGGTGCTGGACATTTATCAATCTGGATAGGCTCTTACTGAAAGCAGTCAGGGAAAGGTGTAACATCATGATGCATATTGGAATCTGATTGGTCGAAGCGTCACAAGAACAGGAACAAGCTGAGAAATCAAACTGTTCTTAAATCCAGTCAGAGAAAAGCACAGACTTCTTCCCCGTCCACACATTTTTTAAAGACAAAATAGTCCGTAAATCTACTAAAATAGGCCAAAGTCCATCTGTCGGCGTTGCCATGTTGGTTTAGGTTCATCCTTTTGACTGTGATTAATTTAGCTGGCCAGGTTAGTCTGCAGATGGAAATTAGCCTAACGCTATAATCTGGCATAGTTACATTTGCTTAAATGTTCACTAATATGCATTCCCTCTTTTCCTTGAATCAATCAATCAATTAATCAAATGTGTCATTAATTTTGTTAATAATTTATGATACAACAAAATGTTTAATTCAATCCTCGAATACAATATGAAATAAATAAATGTACCAATAAATAATTGGTACATTTTACAATCATTTAAAAAATATATATATTTTTTTCATAATTTCATTTTACATTTATGCTGCGTTCCACTGGTCCTCGAGGTTGGAAATTGGACCTCGAAGTGAAGTTTTCTCAGAATTTTCTGTGTTCCAGTTGTCAAGACGGAAAAGCAATTACCAGTGTATTACTGTAACTACCGTACTCAATCAAGTCATAAAAGCAAAGAAAGAGCTTAGCCTTTCCAGTTTATAAAACAATGTTTGAGAGTGAATGTATTCTTTTTTTTACAGTAGCTCTGTGAAGACGTTAGCAACATTAGCATAACCATGCATTTATAAGAGCAAAAGCTCAAAGGCAGTGCAGGAGCAGCTTCACACAGAGCGAGTCGGCAGGGGAGAGCAAATAAAGGTAGAAAAACATGTCACAATAAGTCCTATCACTAATGAAGCTGTCAGGTGTTTATTTTTCACCAAACGCAGGGCACAGCCATGTTCAATTTTTCAACTTTGAAATTTTCTCAGATCTTCCAAGTAGGAATTCCGAACTGAAAGAGTGTCGGAACTCAGAAGATTTATTTTTATCTTTATTTTTTTTTTATTTACTTTAATCCCTCCTAAAACCTTAATAGAAATCATATGACCTTACTCAAATATTTGGAAAGTTAGTTTCAGAATAGTTTATTTTCTGAAAAAAATCTAAATAAAAGATGCATAGCACTTGATATTTGAAGGTGATGTATTACAAGCATGAAAAATAAAATAAAATCATGCGGAAATTCCCCTGGACCCTTAAAAAACTTAACAAAGGATCAAGGGTTTTCTACTGCACATAGGAAAGGAAATGTGTCTCATATAGTCTAGTTGAAGACTGGCTTATTGCTTTGAAGGAGTTTTCCAGATATTTCAAACCAAATATCAAATCTAAAGGGTTAGTTAAAAGCTGGCTGTGGTTTATTCTATCTCACACTGAAGTATCATCCACATGTGTAATTGCTTCATGGCCAACTTTCTCCTCTTCTTTCAAGTTTTCTTAGCTGACAGTTTATGTTCCTAAAAAAACCCTTACTGGAACAGAAATCTCATAGCGTGTTTTCCCCTTCTGCTTGTGTTGGGTGTGAAATCCGCCCAATTAACAGGACAACTACAGCAGTCACACTTGATCTTCTTTACTATACAATTTTTTAAAAACCAAATCCTACAACAATTTTTTGCCAAACTAGACTACAAAATATGTTTTGTTGTTTTAATGTTTTTATAGCTCTGAAAAATTTAAACATGAGTTACTGACTGTGAGGGGGCTTGCATCTCCATAAACCTGACTGATACATTGCGTGTAGCCTTCACCTGCTTGTCTCCATGGAGATGTTGTTCCTTCTGTAATAATATTCCACAGTTAAGCATAAACCATACTATCTCTATAGAGAATGTTGAGAAGGAGTGTTTTACCTTTATATTTCCATGGAATCATGCTAGTGACTTGCAAGTTACGCTTTAATATCAGCTCTCCTCTCCTTCTACTGTTCCATTTATAGCACAGCATTGCTTTATATCTGAGATGCCTTTTACCTCCCCAGTGTACGGCTGCTCTAAAACTTCCACCAACAAAGAAGGCGAGGAAATTGCATCTTAGTTTTCTTTAGAGAATTAGAATGTTTTAAGAAATGTGAATAATTGATCGTAAGTGGATTATTCTGCTGTCATTTTGCAGTTTGGGGGCTCGCTGCTGCAGTCAGTGTGGCTTCGGAGATGAGCATTAAAGGAGTTAGTGGAAAAGTCAGCAATGAAGGAGATTTGGTGTCACTCTAGAGGAAAACTGACATGAAAAAAAAAAAAAAAAAAGACAAGATAGCATATTTTCCCTTGAACCATTCTGGGCCACTTTTTTGTCATATTCTCTGTGAGCTCACAGACTATAAAACTGAGAAGTGATAGTTTCTCAACAGCAATTTGGAAATGGGTGAAGCCAGGTGCAGGAAATGTGTGTTATTTTCCAAATAGGGATTGTAATTTAATTAGACTTTTTTTGTCCTTGCTGCACGCAGGGAGATATTCAGTTCCCCCTGTACTAGCAGATGTGGCAATATGTTCTTAAGAAGTAAGCAAGGTCTAAATTCAGAATAAACCAGGACAGAAGTAAAACAGAACAGAACCACAAGCCTAAACTGTGAAACTCGGTTTATTACATCAACGATGTCACTTCCTCCCGTTTACTTCTTCTATTCCACACACAAAATGTATCTTAATCTGATCTGAAGGCCTCTGCTTTTAATGTCCCCTCATCCAAAGCTGCTGCCTTGTGAGTGTGAACTTTAGCCGGAATTAAAGTTTTAACATGACAGCTGGCTCAGGGAATCCACAGCTCATCTCCTCTTTGGGCAGAGAAGCAGTAAAAGAAGGATGGAGAGAATAAAGGGGGAGAGAGGAGGCGAGGTTGGGAGAATGGTAGGTTTTCTTCTGAAAATGTACAACTGTGAAAATATAACTTTTTTTGCATGTTTGTTCTGTGCTCTGAGGAGCTGTGTCAACAGGGGGCCTGTTTGACTCTACCTGTTGGGTACTATCACTTCTGCCCAACTCCAGTCCTGCCGTTTAACCAAAACACTGTTACCGTGGTAACACACCGACAGGACACAAGTTGACTAATTCCACCCGTAATGCAGACTCAGGTTGAAATCCGTAATCTCTTTATAGCATAAGATGATTGACTACCTAAATGAATAACTTTGAGCTTTGGGGAGATCTGTGGTATTACTCACATAATGTGTTTTTATACACAACAAAGACAAGTACTTTTAAATGAATAAACGCAGCAGATACAGTGAAGGATGAAGGTAAGAGAATGAGTGCAAGTCTTTTTTTTCATACCAAAAGACTCTTGACTTGACACTAACTTTTATCCCAATGGTTCGTGACTTTTGGACAATCACTTGGACTTAAAATAAGACCACACACCCTGTAACTTTGCCCGTTTCATCCCCCCGTCGAGTGGTCTGTGGTGAAGTGAGTTCCTGATACATGTGCTGATTGTGAGTGTGCCCTATTCCTGAACTCACCTCTATACTGTGGCTATAGTCTAATGGACTTGTCAGATGATCCAGCCACACATGGACAGTACAGTTTATAAGAGATGCATCACGGAAGCCTATGTGGGTCACGCTTCTGACAGAGGCGACAAATGGAACATGTCGTGGGAAAGCTAACACTCAAAACAGTGGATTGAAAAACATTCTCTCACTTATGGTCAAAAGAAAACGCACAAAATAATCTTGAGACGACTCATACTCAGATTTTCTCTCTTCTCTCTCTTCATGACCTCAAGCTTTTACTAGAAAGTTCATCAGAGAAGCTTGAACAGATCGGTCATACAGTGGGATATATGGTTCATAGTGGTACTTTACCTCATTTTGCTTTATTGTACAGTGAAATCCACAGTGAAAGAACTGGGCTATAAGACAGTAGAGATGACTGATCTAGTTTCTGTCAGGCCTTGGGGATGTTGCCATACGTGTCGTCTGTTGCAGTACACATGGCCTATGATTTACACAAAGGGACACTTTTCACCGAGCTCCTATGCTGCTTTGGCTCTTGTTAATTCGGCCGCCTTTGAGCGCAGACCAGCCGACCATCACACCCAGTAGATTTGTCTTTGTGCTGCGCCCTGGGCTCTTAACACAGCCATAGAAATCCCTGTGTTACATCCCTGTTCTGAACGTTCTGTCTGAAATCTATAGGTGGCCTGTGTATTCAAATGAACCCGCTTTTCTGCCTTTGAACTCCAGTATGTGGGTGTTCTTGCCTATGTCTCTGCTGCTTCCTATCAATTTGACTGTCAATTTGAGCGTGATCCGTCTTGGTTGAAACTAAATGTGACTTGACGGCAGCTCAGGGCTCCAGATTGGGTTTTAATGAGCGTTTCATTGAGGTCACAGAAAGACAAACTTTGCCATTCTCACACAAAAACGTACACAATGAAATATTTACATGCACACACTTTAGTTTAAGTAATTCAAACACTGTGTAACCATTAGCAATAATTAACCACTTTGACATGCCTTTAATATATTGCCCTGCACCAGTTTAATGCTCGTAAACCCAGACCCTTCTCACTGTGAAACGACAGCCATGGCGACCTCAATTTTTTATAAACTAATATCAGCAGGTATCCTTCTGATTAATGAGCACGCTCCACTCCTTCCCATTTGTTCATATCGCACATTAATCTTTCAGTAATCTTTCCAATTACGGTAAGAGTTTGGGGTTCAGCACCAGAGAAGAAGGTAGACTGGTCAGATTTTAATTGTAAAGTGTGACATTTTGCAAGAATTTTGTAATCATATAAATTATACTTTGACTAATGGTGTGGCCGCATTTAATCTGGCACCATATTTATCTTTGCAGTTAGCTCTCATAAATACATTGATGTGTTTGCTGTGTGTATTAAGCACTTGTATGCATATATTCAGACTTACTTATTAATGAAGCAGCTGGTAACCTCCAGGACACTGTTTGTTCTTGTTGTCATCCTGTACTGACGTTTGTCTCTGCGTCCTGCCAGGCCTTCATGGAGGATGTGAAGTCTCGCGGGCCCTTCATCTACTCAGTGCTTGAGTCAGCCCAGGCGTTTTTGGCCCAGCACCCGTTCCAGGAGCCTGAGGAGAGCCTGAGCGATGGAAAAGGTCTGCACCCTTCACTGTCGAGCCAACCACTGCTCCAGTCAAAATATCACAGTCACCACCGCTGTGGAGCCGCGAGCCCCTGCTCCAACTCACGGCCCTCGCGCCGGTGAACTCCTCCATTAGCAGTTATAACGGCGCTGCCACACTGGATGCAGGAAGTGCCCAAGTCGGGACCAATTAAGTGGAGTTCACCCTCTCCTCAGCACCGTCTGTTTAGATCAATAATAAAGTGAGCAGTGTGTCTCTTCCACCCACATCTCTGCTGTAGCCCAGCACTCACCTGGAGGCGACACAGCACTGTTTCTCATGACATTCCCGTCTTATCTTTTTCTCATTTATTTTTATTTATTTATTTTTGGGCCCGTAGGCTTTATTAGACAGGACAGCTCAGTGTGAAATGGGGATGAGAAGGATGGGCGTACGCGCAGTATACTGTTGTAGCCAGGATTCGAACTCAAGACACTGCAGCCAGCTGCACATGGAGCCTGGCATGTGTGCTGCTGCCTTAACCACTCAACCATTGGGTAACACTCTCATTTATCTTCTATGAGTAAGTATAATGTGTTAACTTTCTTCTACAGAAGTGTCTCCACGACGGCGTATTCTCAATGTGAGTCGATCGGTGTGGAAGCAGGCGAACGTAGCCAGTGACCTATGGGAGAAGCTGACAGCACGCTGCGTAGACCGCCACAGGTCAGACATGCTTACCATTTATCAGTGTTTTCATGGGAGACATTCATCAGAGCTGTAAAGCTCTGTGGGGCCTGTGCTTCACTGGAGCTCTCAGTTTGCCAACTTTGAGAGATTGTGCACGTCCATGCAATTTTATTAAGGGGAAATGGCCAATATTTTGAATGGACAAGCAGGGAAAGAAAAAGTCTCATCCACATTATTTATTATTTGAAAAAGTGGCATAATAATAATTATTATTACACCCATTATCCCATTAAACGTCTCCAATATATACCATGTACTGTAAAATAATGCCAAGAGATTTAGCTGGAGATGTAGACGTCAGGGCCCTGTTCATTTCTACGCTTTGCCTATGCCAGGAAATACCACTGATCAGTAACAAAGATGATCCTGGGGACATTTTAATGAAATTAGGGGAAGCACGTACAGTTTATTTCTCGTTAAGGAAATATTGTTCATGACATTTCCTAATCCAGTTTTTCCATTATACTTTAGCAAATCAAAAACTCATTCATCTATTCCAGATACACTTACTTTGTTGCAGACACATGGAGCTTACGTTGGAGCGATTACTACAGATCCAGGCTGCCATGGAGGAGCTTGCTGTAGCATTGGACCAGGCTGAAGGGGTCCGAGACGCCTGGGAGCCTGTCGGAGACCTCTTCATCGACTCTCTACAGGATCATATAGATGCAACCAAGGTACAATGTTCTATTTTGTATTTTTCCTTCTCTCCTATGAGCCAATTATACTTCCTTTTCTGGGATATGATTGCCTCAAGCTGAGTTTGCAGACAACAAAGAGTGACATTCAAAATTACACATGAATATTTTATACCAGTTGTGTGTTTGTTTTGCTAGCTTCTATATACAGGGCATTCATGTTTGATGTGACACTTTGACAAGACACTTCAATCTGACACAGTGAGAGGCAGGGGCGTTGAATAGATGCTTTTAAACAAATGGCAGGTCATTGGTGTAGTCATTATGGAGTGCGATGTTGCCGCTGTATATAATTGTGCGGCATGTCTCATTCATTAGGAGTGAGGGCTCTTCACTATAATCATGTCAGCGTTTAGACTCCTGTCATCACCAGCACATGTTTCACCAGCTCTGAGGGCCTGCCCTGTCACTTGTCCTCATGTATCCTACACGTTCAGACAGAGGAAGCCTGCCATAAATCTGCTAACAAGATGCCCGCACACCACATTACACAACAAGACACAGGACAAACACTACTGCACCATATACTATAAAATACTTTTTGCAAAATCAGTAAATGCATTATTAATATCTCAAAAGCAAGTCAGTCTCGCATAAATCGGAAATCCTAAGAGTAAGTTTTTCAGGTGTTCATACCTCTACCATTGCAAAAATGAACCTCTTATGATCAAATAAATCTGTTTTGAATCTAATTTCATTCAACTTCGAATGCAATGGACTTTATGGTTCATACGATGCGAGCTTGGATAATATTATGACTTCAGTATAACTGTAGATACTAACTTGTGTGGCTATATATTTTCATATGTACCTGCACAAGTCAATAATTTGAATTTCCTTGCCTTAAAGTCTTAATCTTCAAATCAAGCCAGCATTCCACGCTCATAACCTTTAAACTCAAAGTCCATTACAATATGTTTTCATTTTGGCTCGGGAAGCTAATACATGGTTCCTGCCAAATTACTTCCAAAACAGAACTGACAAGTATAATGGATCACATTTGTATTGATTCTTTTGAAAATTAATTTCTTTGGCATTTGTCCAAAGTGAATGTTCATTCTCTGTGCTTTTTCTATTTTTCTACATTTAATATCTCACCTATTGCTCCACTGTCCTCTTTCTCTCATGGTGCAGTTGTTTAAGGAGGAGCTGACGCAGGTGAAGGAGGGCATGAAGCATGTCAATGACCTAGCGCACCAGCTGGCCATTTCAGATGTCCATTTGTCCATGGAAAATGCACGTGCCCTGGAGCATCTCAACAGCAGGTGGAAAGTGCTTCAGGTAGAGTTCCTCTCTCTGTTCTGCTGCAAGAGTATTCAAAAGAATTTGCATTGGCTGATGACTATTCTGCCTCCTCACATTTTTACAGGCTTGGTTTCTATACTCTTGGATCCGTCACATACCAAAATGCTTCGAATGGCTGTATGTGTTTTTATTCAGCTTGCAGTACAGAGTTTGACTTTTTAAACTATTTTTTATTTTCTTATTTTTTTATTTTTTTTATTTTAACATATAAAATATATTATCATCGACAAACAGTTACATGAAAAGGAGCAGAAAGAAGAGCAATCTTATGTTATCTGCCCCCTTTTCAACTTGTACTTGACACTGATTTTTAAAACACATTACAATAAATTTGCTATAAAATTACATAAAAAATTACACTGCAAACAGATCTTCGGTCCTTTCTCTCAACAACCTAATTTTGTTTTCCATACTTATTATGATATGTTTCAAGTCTTTCTTAACTGCAGTTATTGGTCTTGATTATTTGATATCCTTGTCAAGATCATTCCATAAAGTCACTCCTTTCACAGAAACGCTTCGTTCCCTTACTTTGGTTCTGAATCGGTGCGTTTTGAAAATGTTTGTTCCTTTTAGGTTAGAGTGACTTGTTCTTTTTTCCAAAAATCCTTGAATGTTTAAGGTACATTTTTGTCATTTGTTTTATACATTACTTTGAGAATACTTCGGTCAGCAATATCATGAATTTTTAATACTTTAAGTGGAACAAATAATGGGTTTGATGGATCTCCATAACGACTGCCAGTGAAAATTCTCAAGGCCCTTTTCTATATAAATAAATAAATATAAATAAATACAAGTGGATCCCCAAATTTCTACACAGTAGGTCAAATATGGGACAATGATTGAGTTGTATAATGGTAATAATGCTGTGCTATTTAGTGAGAACTTGACTTCATGCAACATTGCAATAGCTTTGGATATTTTTCCTTTTGTGTAATTTATGTGAGATCTCCAACTCAGATCTTCATCAATTATCACTCCTAGAAATGTTGTTTGTTTTACTCTTTGAATTTCTTCACCCTCAATTTCTAATTTTATATTATATATATATTTTTTGTCATTGAACAAAATCAAATTTGTTTTATTAATGTTGAGAATTAATCAATTTAAATCAAACCACTGTTTAACTTTTTTGACCGCCTCATTTTTTCCAGTATAAAATAATGTTGTACACATACAGATACACACATGTACATACACTTAAAGAAGAATTACTGATTATCAAGTTCAAGATAATTGCCCCATTTTGTCCATTATCTTTTAAATTTGTCTTTTTTTAAGATCAGTCCTGAGGTTATTTTTTCCATTGTGCGTATGTCTGATATGATATTTGTCCAGTCCTGTATCATTGTTTGAGTCATCCATTTTTGTGTGAGGGCCTTCTTCTCAGCTGCCAAGAGTATGTTCCAAAGATAGCCCTCCATTGTGTCCATTGTGAGGGGTTTGAGGCCGAAGTACATTATTCCAAAATTGAATGGGATGGTGGTGTCAAAAACAATCTGCATTGCCTTATTAATTTCCGTCCAGTATTTTTGTATGATGTGACAGTGCATGATAATGGTGTGCCTCTTGGCGACCACAGTTTCTCCAACATTCAGCCCCTCCCTGTGAATCATGTGCACTTTGACATGGTGTTTTGAAAAAACGTGTCTCTTCCAACAGAACTCCAGCAAAATATGGGACCCTGTGGTCCTCCATTGTGATTGGCATGTCTCTTTCTAGTCCTCAGACGCTCAAAACTATTTTACCCTCTTCTTCCCATTCGATTTTAATATACTTAGTAGATTGTCTGTCCAAGTCATTAATGCATTTATATACTTTTGATATTATTCCCTTCAAGTTCAGATTTATATGCCTTGATAAAGATTTCAGTCAGGGTGTTATATTTGTTGTTATTTTGCTTTATATCTTGGTTATAATAATTCCTTATTTGTAAATATCTATAAAAATCCTGTTTTGCCAGGCCAAAGGATTCTTTCAACATCAAAACCTTTCATTTGATTTTCTTTTACAATCTGGTAAAAAACTTTTATGCCTTTGGTTGTCCATATCTTGACTCTCTTATCGATGCTGTTTGTCTTAAAGCTTTGATCATATGCCAACCAGTTTAAGATAAACATCTTTATTTAGTTTATATGTTTTAATGAGCTTGTTCCATGTCATGAGCACTGATTTTTATTTTCTATTTCCTCCAAGTGAATCAACTGTTTGTCATCTGCGAGCAGGGCGTGTACAGGACCTCCAATGGACTGTCCACAAATTGTCACATTAACACCATTATCACTTTACTCAAGTGCAGAGAAACAAGTTTCTTTCCCTCTGGAAGATGTAGGTATGAAAATAAAATAATTGGTCATATTTGTAATAAAATAAAAAGATGACATATTGACCATGGATCTTTGTAATTAATCTAGTTGCAGCAGACATCAAATATATTGTGAAGGTACAGAGAGCAAACTCTTTACTGCGTCACAGACCAGTCACAGAGCAATCCTTCTTGTGGACTAATATAATCTTTATCCTGACATTTAACAGACAGGGCGGCTCAGTCAACTTAACTCAATCACGTAGGAGGTGGGGCAGAAACAGTATGTCCACCGCAACTTCCGCCTCACTTTAAATCTACTTGACAAAGCACCACTACTCAAATGTATTTCTGTCAATTGTCCCCATCAACTGCATTTGGTACAACTGTGAACACCAAACCAAGACATTTTATTTTCAGGGAATTATTATAAAAAGTACTACAGTTAAGGTTTTATTGCGTGGTGATAATGTTACACATGAATGCAAAGCGTAACTGGTATGAAAGCGTACTTTTAAACACAACATATTCCACTCTTAAGTGCCATGATGCCTCTCACCGTCACTTGCTGTATCTGTTTTGCTGTTCTAAAAGTATGGCTGCAGACAGAATGAAGTGAGCTAAAGCAATATTTTACATTGTCCAACTTTAGTCTCAGGCGGTTTCTCCTTCAGCAGCCTCTGTAGTGCTCAAGTACAACTACTCAACCTCAACTCATGGCATTGGGCAGCTTCAAATGCACTGGTTTGTCTTGCCTTTTGTAACACAATTGCAATAACATTTAAAAAACCATGCAAGATAGGTAATATTCAGGTCATAATTCATTTTATTTTCAAGTCGCCAGAGTTTGGGTTCAACATAATCTTGAATGTTGGACGTGTTTCAATAAAAATGACTAAAAACCATTCCGCATCCATGCTGGAGAATGAGCCCATTGTATTCCATCAGTGCAGAATACAGTGCAGTGGTGCAGGAGTCTTGTTTTTCTGATCTCAAACCAATCAAATCATTTGGTTTTGGTTGGCAACACCTCACCATGTTGACACTATTTCTTCAGAATTCAGAAGAATCAGAAGAACAAGAAGCCACCTTTATTTTGGTTTCCTGTTTTGGTCCATATTACCCCAGACTTTGTACAAACCATGTCTGACCATCTGAAAAGAGAAGTATTTTTCTACACAGACACTTATCTAGCTTATTCAAGGCCATGCGATGCTCAATGTGTGTCTCCATTAATTGCGTCATTCATTTAGTTTATTTTTGATCTTGTACCCTTTTTCTGTAATAGTCCTTCTGCTTAATTCACCCTGGGCCAAGTATGTTTTGTGTTGACTCGATGACTATTTCTTTGCTGTACTTACTGTATCCTTATGGCTTTGCGACAGAGGGATCCACTTCTGTCATGTCTTTGGTTGCAACCTCTGATCTCGTGCATGTTCTCTGCTTTTTGGTTATTGTTTGAGCACTGATAAAATGGGCCTTTAATCATTAGTGTGGCTCTCTTTTGATCCTAGAAAAAAAGGTTTAGAAAAATATATTTGAGCTCGTAAGTAATTATTATTTCTTTTCATTTGAAATCAAAGTCCAAAAACCTTTGAATTTGTGCAAGGACGGCTTTTCACGTAATTAAAATGATGAATGTAAATCCCAGAAACGTTGTCTGCTCTGCTGTTTCAGGCTCCCCTCACTATTATGAGAACATATTTCTAAATTTGATTTGGTAATATTTGTCAACCGTGGATAATTCAGTCATTTGTCTTCCTTATGGCAGCCTTGGATGTTTGTACTACAAATAGATTGTGCAACAGCCCTCGCTGGCACATTCACAACACTTTATATTAATACAAATCAATTATATCACACTTTTATTTTGGGTGGATTGGGCAATGAGGTGTGATAAGTGTAATGAGACTATATTTGTGCACTCACTGCTGGTTCTATTACAATTCTCCCCTGAATATCTGAACTGCCCTGAGAGCTTTTACCAGTCCATTTCAAAAGTGAATGCTTTCAAAGTACCAGTATATGTATTTTTTACAATGAATTCTGTAACATGCACAACATAAGCAGGGCATCTAAAAAGGCATGAATGTGCAACGCATAAATCGACTCTTCAAAGTGCAATACATTTATTTAAGATAATAATAACAATTTCTATGTAATTCAACAAATCCATGGAGCATTATTTTATGTTGACTTTACTGAGAAAAATATCTAGATGATTTCAATATATGTATTTTCAGCACATTAATATCAACTTTTAGGCACATGATGTAAAGCCATTCAAGTAATTCATTTGATGTTTTATGATGCAACCCACAACCTTAACTGCTCACTGTCCTTATTTCAACTGAATGCTTGACTTTGTATAATCTTTGGCTATATTTCCTCATTGCTGCTCTTCAAAGGAGTCCTGCAGAGGGTTGTAGAGGGAAAAGGCATCATTTCTATTCCGCTCTAAGTAATAGAGAGGAAGCAGGTGGTCGTAGGTCTGCCGGATTCTATTGTGGGGATTGGTGATGGAGCGCGCTAACGGCACGGCTTCTTTTGACTTAATGTGGCGTGTGTCTTTTTAGGGATCCATCGAGGAGCGTCTGAAGCAGCTCCAGGACGCACACCGAGACTTTGGTCCGGGATCGCAGCACTTCCTCTCCAGTAAGAGCGCCCGTCTTCTTCTGCCGGTTTGAAGTCTATGCCCTTGTGTTGCCCTAATCTGTTCCATGCTGAGCCAAAGCGCCGGCTCCGTGTGTACATAAAAAGGCCATAGAAGTCGACTTGTGAGTGACTATATGGGTTCCGGATGGAGTTTTAGTCTTTCTTCATCACTGACTTTTGAAAAAAAAAGTTCGTACATGGAACATTAACAGCGTACCAGCTGGTGAGATGTTTTACCATTTAGCAAAAAAGTGTCACACATTTAAAATCATTTAGGGATAACACAATTATTTTGTGAAGACATAACATAGTTTTACAATTATTCACTGTTATTGACACCAGGACAAAACAACAGTGAAACCCTTTCATTGTCAGATGGAGTACCATTCCTCAAGTATGTCACTAGTCTTATCAAATAAAACCTTCTGAAGGGAAAAAGTAATGGAACTGTCACATAAATAACGAGATAAAAAGCACTTTACATTTAAGTTTGTTTTTTTCCTGTTGTGTGAAGCACTTTGAATTGCCTTTGTGTACGAATTGTGCTCTACAAATAAACTTGTCTTTCCTTAAATGGACTTTTTTATTTGTAGAGATTGAAATGTCATTACTTTTATTTTCTTCACACGGTTGTTATTTTTTGTTCTTTTATTGTAACCTGATTAATCACAATTATTGATGAACTGAATAATCTTGACATCCCTAGTATCAAAATAGGATTTGTATACAACACACTATTCGTCGACTGTTTGAATCTGCCACAGTGGACTCTTTCTGGTTTGATCAGCCCGACATGTGCCTTGTTTTTCTACTTGTACCTGCTGTTCCTCAAAGGCTAGTGAGAAGAGAGCAGGGAACACACAAATGTGATTTAGCCTGCCCGCTTTATACTGATTAAGCAGTGTTTGTGTCCTCAGCAGCCGCATTGCATTTTACGGTTGTCATGCTGGCTCCAAGGGGCCCCAGTGGAGCTTAGACAGTCAAAGTGTAGAGCCAGCTCAGAATAGTGCTCCCTGAAGGAACGTCTGGCTTTGGGTTTGTTGTTCTCACAGTGCGCTTGTTTTATGGAGCTCAAGCACTAATGCATAAACACACACTGTCAGCTTTTACTATCATATTGTGATCTGTCCAACTTATTTCAGACCGTAGCTCTCTCAACAGTCTGGTTATTGGTTACTGGTCAATTTTGCTGTCTCACTACCTTCGGTAAGGACATTTGAGCCAGTGTGACACATAGCAAATACTGTGGTGACAATTTTCAAATTATGTATTCCAGCATCGACCACAAAACTTTTCAGTGCTTCAAAACTACAAAGGAAAAACAAACATAAACATACTTACCTTTTTCTTTTCACAGTTTTCCCCTTAAGTGCTAGATCTTTCACCAAACTTTATACATAACAACTCACGTGGAACAGCAATAATAGTCCACTGGAACCTATAACACAGATGATATGCTGTGCGCTCTCTTTGATGCTGTCCTCATGTTCTCCACTGCAGTTCGCTTCCTCTGTTCCTCCCTTTGTCCCTCCTTCCCTCACTTACCCTCCTGTACTGTATCAGTCCAAGCCAAACAGCCAAAGACTCTGCAGAGGAGCCTCACAATAGAGCGGTTCCCTTGGCTTTTCTGTGCCGGTTGTAGCTCTGTTAAGAGGCTCTGAATGGACATGCTGTCTGGACACTGGGTCAGGGATGCACAGAGGCCTTCCATGCCCAACATTTCTATTCTGATTCAGTATGTTTGTGTTTGTGTAGGTTCAGTGCAGATACCATGGGAGCGTGCCATCTCCCCCAACAAAGTGCCCTACTACATCAAGTAAGTATGTGTCCTTAGGTGGATATACACCTAAAATACCATAAAATATCATATCCAGTATACTTCTCAAATAGTGTTGTCATGATGCTAAAATTAACTTACCAAAATTAATTAAAATGAATAAAAACTAAAAATGCTTGGTCTGCTTAACAAATGATACGACAATGATGATTAAACCACTCTTTTTTAAACATTAAAATGTTAGGTTGCGGCACGCGTGTGCCGGGCTCTAGGTGCAGCCGGCTGCCGTGTCGTGGGTTTGAATCCGATGATTTACTGCATGTCCTCCCCTCCCTCTCATTCCCCATGTCACTCTGTCCTCTCCTGTCTAATAAAGCCTATGGTCAACAAAATCTTCAAACAAATGTATATAAAATAAAATGTAATCTTTAACACACAATGATTCTTTGATCATATCATGTGATATTACACTAGTTCTTATTTACAAAAGATCAGGACTAGATTCTAAATCTATTCAGGAAAGGTCCGTCTTCGTTCCTTTTCAGTATTGATACTAGTTTCTGGATATATACATATGTATATATTTTTTTACATCCCTATTCTCAAATGAGCTGAATGGAAAAGAAAGTGTAGCGACTTTGAATACCTTTTTATATTTTGACAAACAGGCAATTAAAAGGTTCAAATCTTTTATAAACATCTGACTAATTTCCCAATTGTTTCACCTGCTTCACCTGGTCATTTAATTACAGTTCCATCTTGATCTTGGTGACATGAGGTTCTTTTGTCTCATTTGTGATCTTTTCTTTTGCTTTTCTGCTAACAGCCACCAAGCTCAGACGACATGCTGGGACCATCCAAAGATGACAGAACTGTACCAGGCCCTGGGTAAGTGAGGAGACAATTAGAAAGTCCTCGTTGCCCCTCTATCCAGTTACTTTGAAACTCCTGTCACACGGCTCATTACTGTCCCAGGATTTGGATCACCTGAGGGACTACAGCAGTGATGTCATTAACCTATTGGGCCCAATTTGCCAGTACTCTGATTGCTTTTTCTTAAGCCCTTAATTAATTTTGATGAAACGACATGATGCGTTGCGATAATCTGATCCGACACCACACTAGCAGGGGACTGAGGGAGCGGATCCTGCTACCAACCAACATGTGTGTGAGGAAGCGTGTTACTGTACGTAGATGATATCGGTGTACATAATTAATAGACTGAATAATGTGAATATTTCTTAGTAGTAGTAGTAGTATCTATCAAATACATGTATAATATATAAAATAAACTGAGGAAAGATGCTGTTGCTATATTTTTTGTATGTACCAAAAATAACAGTAACGGAGGTTTTAAAAAGTTGTCAAAGGGAAAAGTTTAAGTAAGTTTCAGTTTCCACCCATTGGCAATTTTCAATTCTCTGGCAACAACAGGTTGAATATACACTGCAAAGAGGGGAGGAGCACTGAACGCAAACACCTTAATCAAGTTGTTTACTACACACAAGTTCCAGGAAGCCATTGTCCTCTTGTAGAGCTCTGTCAAAAGAAACTTTTGTTACTATTAAACACACATGGATGATTATAGGTCAGGGGTCGCCTCTCTCAGTCGTCTGCATAGACCTGTTCTAAATATAGAACAGCTCAGCCAAAGCTTTGTGTTTCACCAAAAACTCCATTAGGCTACAGTATATGAGAGCTGGGCATGTAGCGATGGCAACAGATGAGATAACAGCTCCCTATTTTTTAAAAATACACCCAGTAATCCTGTAGTTACAAGTCGCTAAAATCGCCAAGCCAAAAGTGCCGTATCCTGTGGACAGTGCTGGATTTGCAGCACAACACGCCAAACATGTTTTAAACAGGTCTAATTCAAACCAGGACTCACACAGGACTGAATCAGGTCTAAACAGAGCCACATGAGAAGAAACTGTCTGAAAGGGTAAATCCTCACATTTCAATTATGTTTTCTTGTATTTGATTTGCACCTTTGCTTTTATATTGACAATTATGTTAATTTACTCATTGAATGAGTTAGTGCTAGATTTAACAGATTTTTAACTAGATTTTTTTACCTGATTTCCTGATATTCTCTTAAACTGCCGTTCTGTTCGTATCACTCATTGGTTTAAAATGTAAATTAAGATTGTGTTTTCATATTCAAAAATACATAGAAATACATACATAGACTTTGGACTGTATTGTCCCCGGGGGGAAATTCTTTTTCACAAACACAGAACTCGTTGACAGATCCAGACAAAAATAAAACCAAAAAACAATAGACATATAGAATAAGTGCACTCAGCGGGGCCTGTTGTTCAAGAATGTGATAGCCGAGGATGTCAGGCTTCTTCCAAAGCGGGCCCTCCTGCACCTGAGTGCCCTGTACCTCCGTCCTGAGGGCAGAGGGGTGAGGTGTTCATGTAGTGGGTGAGGGAAGTCCTGTTTTATGGAGAGTGCACTGCGTCCAATGGCCTGGTTGTTAATGTCTGTAAGGTTAGGTGTGGAGAGTCCAATTGATTTAAGTTGTATTTCAATTAATTCATGTCCATTTGAGTTATGCATTGTCCTTGCTTCAGAAAATTCCTGTTCTCACCTACCCCCTATCCCCGCCGACATCCCTGTAATTAGCTGTGATTATTTGGTAAAGATTAAGACTCCAAGTGATACATGTAGAGTTAAAAAAAACATTTAAATGACAATCTGCTGCTTATCAGTTCTGCAGTTTTAAACAGGAAGTCAGTGGCCTTGTTTTAGATCAGTATTGCGGTTTATAATGAACAATTTACTTATGTTATAGTTCAATACTAAGTGCCTGGAAAAAAGCACATTATGCCTCCTTTAATAAAGAATGAACAAAGACTTAAGAAGGATTCAGACTTAGTAAATACTTGATTAAGATATATGGTATTATAAGAAGTTAATCTTGAATTCTTCTTTGTAAACTATTTGTTCATCACGACGCAAATCTGTTTTTTAAGCTTTTCTTTGTCTGTAGAAAGTGCAGTTATTATAAACTATTACCATTAGTTTATAGAATATTCTAGAGCATGCAATGAGGATGGCTGACCAGTTTGTTATTAACATCAGAATTGTAAAACAAAAAGCAAATAGACAGTAGATCTGCTGCTTATTTTAGTTCAATAACCGATATATATTCAACCTCAAACAACATCAATTATCTCTTGTCAACTTGAATGCAAGTCATGATACCACTGTATGCAGATCTGAGATAGAGTCTAATTAGTGTCTTGGATAGCGTGATAAACAGCACAGTGTATTCCTCGATGGCATCAGTGAACGGATGTGTTTTCCCTCATCAGTGCATTTGCTGTAATCTCTTTTATCTCTCTCTCCTTCCATTAGCGGATCTGAACAACATCAAGTTCTCAGCATACAGGACGGCCATGAAGCTGCGGCGGGTGCAGAAAGTGCTTAGATGTGCGTACTGGATTTCAATACTGCAACTTCCCCTTGAGTGCAATATCTAATCTTATCAGAATTGATCCTTTATAACCAGCCCTATTTTGGGAACATGATCTAACCACTATACAGTTTTTATATAGCTCTCTGTTAAAAGCAAGCCAAAATCAGTTAAGCGTTGCAAGTTTCACCATCATAGGAGAAAAGTTGAATAATCCAGTCCGTTTGATTTTTATCAATCAATCCATGTTAAATAAAACTTGTATGACGAGTATTAGTCCGTAAATACAGATTTGATTTGTCCAATATTTATTGCAAAAATATTTTTTTTATCAGGATTTTGCAGACTTTTTCCCCCAGCTAAACGGCAGAGTCACGTGAACATGGAGAAAGTAGTGAGCTGCGTGTCTGAATCGCTCTGTGAATGAGTGCATTACAGGGTCTCTAGAGTATATAGGGGCTAGGATGACATTTTGATGCAGTCACAGAGTAGAAAACATTTTTGATACCTACACCACACTTCTTTAGAGTGAGTTTCTTCAATTCGGCTGCCCTTCTCTGACAGCTATCTCTCTTTGGGCTTGGGACTGGTGCAAAGAATATACTGAATTGACAGATGACAGCGAGGTAGATGTTGCGTCATGTTGTCTCTAAGTAGTCTTTTCCGAGCTGTAATTCTCTTGGCATTTTCCATTTCACTTATCATTCAAACAGAATGTAACTGACTCCAAGTAGTCCCGTTTGCCATTGCTGTTACTCTGAATTACATCCCATTGCATGGCCTTCTCTTTGTTCTTCAATCTTTTCCCTGCGCCGTACCTCTGCACCTCCCCACATGAATGCATAATCACAACTCCACTTTAAAGATCCCAGTTCTACTAAGGCTACAACTGCACTGACAGATAAGTGAAACAACAAGACAGGCTATCCATTTATACCGTAAAACTTCCAATATGGTGCATGTAAAATCCTGTTGGTGCTTGCTGTGAATCATTTGTACTTTCCTGCCTGTTCCTCTTGTGAATGTTCTTATCTCTTCCTCTTGTTGCCTGCTACAGCTGATAGCACCAGAGTATTTAATTGCTGTGATAACTGCAGTACTCTCTGGTCTATGAATGATTCAGCTGCACCATGTAAAAGCCAGTCAAAAGTACATTATGTGCTTCCTTTCCAACGTTGCCAATACTAGCCTTATCTTTCTGCCTTATTATCGCACTATCCAATTATACCTGACGTTGGGCTTTTAGAACCGCTACCAGGGATGGGCCATCAAATTAGTTTAGCTGAAATCAGATTTGTGTCACTGCTCTTGAATCCTGCAGTCAGTCAGTTAGTGGGTAAGAGAATGAATACACAGTGCAGCCAGCCGTGCACCTTTGGTCGAGGTGAGAGATCCAGCGCCGTATCGCTGGGTGTTTGTCTTAATAAGTGGAACAGCATTTACGAAACTAATGCTTTCAAGCTTCTGCGGGTTAGCTAGCTGTATATAAGACATTTAAAGGCCCACTTTCTGTGCTCCATGAACTCTATAACTTAATCTATAGCAATAAAGCGAATGGGTTTATTGTGATAAGCGCTGCACAATTAGGTTAAAATATTCTTTTATGTTGTGGCAGTCCTTAAATTGTGCGTACTGAACAAACTGTTGTATTGGTTCAATAGTCAGGGGAATCAAAAGATAAGTTCTAAACTTATATGAACAGAGATGATTCCAAGAAGAAGGGCATTCAACATAATACTGTGGCAGCCCACCCCCTAACAAGCCACAGTGTTTGTCCTTGTTTGTCCAATGCTGCCAGTAGGTCTACTATATTATTTCATACCATCTTTAGCAAATCCCTTCCACGATTTTGTTATTAACAATATGTTTGGTGAATGGAATTTAAAAAAAGATAAAACACTAGTAAAAATCTGCACACAATTTTCCCATTCCCTCACGTTGAGGGACTTCTTGGTCATTCCCATTTCCATTAACTGCATGTTTTAGTCGCAATATCTGGTCTGACTCGACTCGTTTTGACTATTTGCAGTGGACCTGGTGTGACTTGTGTTTTACTGGTTGCAGTGGACCTGGTGGACTCTGTGTTTTACTGGTGCAGTGACTGGTGGTAATTGTGTTTTACTGGTTGCAGTGGACTGGTTGTGACTTGTGTTTTTGGTGTGACTTGTGTTTTACTGGTTGCAGTGGACCTGGTGTGACTTGTGTTTTACTGGTTGCAGTGGACCTGGTGTTGTGGACTGGTTGCTGGTGTGACT
This sequence comes from Chaenogobius annularis, assembly GCA_015082035.1. Lineage (NCBI taxonomy): Eukaryota > Metazoa > Chordata > Actinopteri > Gobiiformes > Gobiidae > Chaenogobius > Chaenogobius annularis. The sequence goes on along the minus strand of BJKM01000002.1, from coordinate 2,397,986 downwards.
GTGTTTTACTGGTTGCAGTGACCTGGTGTGACTTGTGTTTTTACTGGTTGCAGTGGACCTGGTGTGACTTGTGTTTTACTGGTTGCAGTGGACCTGGTGTGACTTGTGTTTTACTGTTGCAGTGGACCTGGGTGACTTGTGTTTACTGGTGCGTGGACTTGGTGTGACTTTGTGTTACTGGTTGCAGTGGACCTGGTGTGACTTGTGTTTTACTGGTTGCAGTGGACCTGGTGTGACTTGTGTTTTTACTGGTTGCAGTTGACCTGGTGTGACTTGTGTTTTTACTGGTTGCAGTGGACCTGGTGTGACTTGCTGTTTTACTGGTTGGCAGTGGACCTGGTGTGACTTGTGTTTTACTGGTTGCAGTGGACCTGGTTGCCTTGAGCAGTCTGGCAGAGAGGTTTTTCGGGAGCAGGATCTACAGCAGCCTGAACATGTGATGGACGTGGTGGAGGTGATCCATGGGCTCACGGCACTGTACGAGCGTCTGGAGGAGGAGCGCTCAGTCATGGTCAACATCCCGCTGTGTGTGGACATGTGCCTCAACTGGCTGCTCAACGTCTATGACAGGTGGGTTTTTCGCTGTGGCTGGGGGTGATGTGTAGTAATACTCAATATAGAAAATGTATGTGTACAATATTTTGCAGCACAATTTGGATTTCGCCCACATTATTCAACAGAAACAGCAAACTGCTTTCTTCTGGAAAAAAATCTCCTTCTTCGCTCTCTCTCCTCTCTCTCCTCTCTCTCCTCTCTCTCCTCTCTCTCTCTCGCTCCTCTCTCTCCTCTCTCTCCTCCGCTCCTCTCTCTCCTCTCGCTCCTCTCTCTCTCCTTCTCTCCTCTCGCTCCTCTCGCTCCTCTCTCTCCTCTCTCTCCTCTCTCTCCTCTCGCTCCCTCTCTCTCTCTCCTCTCTCTCCTCTCGCTCCTCTCTCTCCTCTCTCTCCTCTCTCTCGCTCTCTCTCTCTCTCTCTCTCCGTCCTCTCTCTCTCTAACTATATATCATACACCCACACACACACACACACACACACACACATATATATACACATACATATATATACACTCATATATATATATATATATATACATACATCATACATATATACATACATACATATATACTGTACATTTTTTTGTTTTTTTGTTTTTTTTATACTCACACACACATACACACACATTATAACATAAAGAGTATTATAATAGGCCTAGTTCTTTTTCACAATATACTAAAGAATTATATTTTATATCAAATAATTGGTTTTAAATCATTGTTTTTCAAATGAGATGAAATGTTTTATTGCTCTTTTAAAAGTTGATTTGAGGTAGAATATAGGCTTAAAGCTGACTTGTGAATTCTGCTTTTGTTCTGATCAGAATATCAGCCCTTGGACTCTGACTGACCTTCCTGACTGACTTTGGCATGTCATAATTCAGTTCCTCATCACGCTCGTTTCTTCATGAATATGGGTTGGATTGTAATAAAACACATATCATTTTGCTGCTTAACATACTGAGAAAATGTCTGTGCTTCCACTGCCGACCTGTGTCTGCCTTCCTCCACGGCTGCTCTGCTTATTCTCTGCTGGTCTCCTGCGTGCTTGGTGCGAGAGGGAGAGAGAGGGGGGAGAGGGGAAACAAAGGAAAGACTCATTTGAACTATTTCTTACACCTCGCTCATCTCTAACACATGGAAGGCTGAACTTCTCGTTCTTTGTGAATGAGGGACTTACGTGGTTTTGTGTCAGAGGTTCAGGTCCCGACGAAATGACGCTTCGATCCAAATCCGGTGGTTTACACAGTGGTTTAAAATCATATCTGGAAGGGAGAAAACAGTGTGCTGTCATTCATGATGAAAGTTCTGCATTTCTTAAAATAAATACTGTTGTGCCACAAAGGTCCATTCTCGGGCGCTAGCTTTTTTCATTGTATATTTATGAGCAGAGTAGCAGAGTTTCAAATGTATGCTGACGATGCTGTGATTTATGTGCGTGGAAAGACTGTGCATGCAGTTTCAAACCAACTGTCTAAACACCTTCAAACCGTGACGATATGGTTTCAAAATGTAGGTCTGTTACTGAATTCTAATAAGACCATGTCTGTTTGCCTTGCCTTTAGGAACAAGTCCATATCTGAACAACTCAATCTACAGATAAATGGACACAATATTGAGCAGGTCTCAGAGACCAAATACCTGGGGATTTCACTGGATTCACAACTCAGATTTGACAGTCATCTCAAAATTGTTTCATGGCGCACTCACTTATGTTACTGCTGCAGTTTCTGGTCACAGGCCACTGCCACTTCTGTCAATTCTCTCCAAATGATTTTAATAGAGCCATACTAATTCTGGATAAGAAACCAATTACCGGTAGGTCACAACACTGTGTTAGTTTGAATAATTTAAATATGTTAACTTTCGGAATTACATAGAATTTGAACAGATTAAAGTCCGCAGGTTCTTGGTGACTTGATAGTTCCTCTCAGGATAGTGGGGGGTCAGTAACCACCAGAGGAGCTCAGCGTCCTGAGATGTAAGACTACTTTTGGACAGTCAGCTTTCATTGCACAAGGCACCAAACAACTCTTTACCTGTAGAACTGATCGGAGGTCAGATATGTAACAATCTTTGACCATTTTTATTTATTTATGATGTATATTGTCTTTTCTATTGTGTTGTGTTGTTTATATAAAAGCCCAACTAAGGACGGACATTGAGAGTTAGCGCCAGCTAAAATGTTGCAGTGTGTGACATTGAGCTCATGAAACCTACTTGTCCCTCTCAGATAAACATAAATAGATACATATGGTGTACCCCATGTGTTTAAGGTGTTATGTTGTCTTAGAAAAATTTAGAATTTAAACTAATAATAAATCTTGAAAATACTACTTAATTCAAAACACGGACTGTGGAATTAGATGAAAAACAGTGATTCCCAGATGAAACGAAACCAGGATTACTATTGCAACAACACATCATCAGTAGGGTAAAACTAACCTGGCTCACGACGGTCTAATCCCAGCTCACGTTCCCTGGGAATAGTGAATTTGAAGTGAAAGACATGCTCATTTGCTGTTGGATTTGCAGTGAAGTCAAACCATTAATTAAAATCCAACAAGTACATGTCTTCATGTTTCTGTAAGTTATTTATTGGATGACTATATGTTTTACATTTGTCTGTAAAAGTCCATTTGGAGCAGCCATGCCAGTCTTTAGCATGGCTTGTTGAACTAGATCAATATTTTGCCACAACAGTCTTCAAAGTTTGTGCATAAAAGTATCCTGGATCCAGCATCCAACATTTGCTTTGCTATATTATTAAATATAATGAAACCATAAACAATGCATTCAATAAATAATAAGGTTGCTAGAGATCTCAGAGTTCTGCGTTTAGGAACCCTCTCTAGTTTAGTCAATTATGAATGTGTTTAATTATGTGTTTATCTCCTGCAGCCAAAGCAGCCGTAGGAGTAAGCTTAACAGGCCATCAGCCTGTTAATAATACTGCACTCAAGCATACTCATCCATGTGAATTAATAGAAAGGTTTGCCAAAATACTGTTCTCAACTTTCATTCAAAATGTCAACAGGTGACATGTTTTTTTTGCTATGAAACAGGAAAGAATATAGTGTGCCTTGAATCAAATATTCTTGTGCAATAGCCCCCACATCAGGGCATATAAAGTGTAACATAAGATTTGTGAGGATTATGTTCCCGGCCAAATGACTTCTTTCCTTGTTCTAAATGAGATTGTTGGCTGTAAGGCTATCATCTGAGGACATTATACTTCACAGCAGAGGCCTGACTGTAAAGCTCGCTTATTCACTCTCTTTCGTGCTACGCTCCTGACAGATACCTCCCACTCCTGCGGATCACAGCACTCCAGCACCATGTACGGAGGGATTATTTGTCATTTGCATACATTATATGTTGTTTAACTGTATTAGAGTCGAACTTGCCGTGTGTTAGTTATAAAACTGTCTGTATGGAAGGCGGGGAACAGAGCACTTACAAAGGTGATACAAACCAAACTGATGAGGCTTTGTTATTATTATTTAAATATCGCTGCATTATCTCCAAGGAAGGTATCAGACCTCAAGAATCAGTAAAGGTTGGCAATGGTGCTCAAAAGCGTGATACACATAGGCAAGGCAAAGCAAGTTTATTCATATAATATATATTATACAAATAATTCAAAGTACTTTACACAGCAGGAACAGATGCATTAACATCACATACAAACAGATTAAAACATCAATATTTGTTATAAAATGTACTTTTAAAAGAGAAGACTGCAGATAAAATCCTTATATCCATATGCACAACTGTTCTGAGCATGATCAGAAAGAAATCAAATAATGTTTCTGTTTACATATCCTTTAAAAAATATTTTAACTCTAAACGTGTAATAATAATCCACTTTTGAGTGGCCATGTAACCTCAGTCACTGAGCCACTGAGCCACTGAGCGTCTGAGCTGCTATTAAAAGTCTTGTTTTAGTGTAAGACTGGTTTAGATGTACTTTTCCAGCCAGAAAGTTGTTGTTGTTTTTCCCATTACAAGATTTTGGAGATTTTTTTCACCTATATGTTCTTCTAGTTGTCAGTTTCCTCAACAATCCTTTTTGTTTCACCAGCTAATAATGATTTCTACTGTGTGACCTTTACAATCAATGGCAGCTCTCTGAATTACACAGTTTGCTCCAGTTTGTCATCTTTTATAATTGCTGTTTCTGACAAGACATTGATTCTTTAACATTCACCCACAGCACCCTCTCTGCAGACTACCACCACACTGAGAAAACACCCAAAGCTACTTAACAAATGTTCAGGCCGAGTGCCAGTTTTATTCCACGTGCTACACTGCAGCGCTTGCTATGCGATCACCGACAATCTCGCCTTGCTCCGACTGACTGTGAGGGTCCATCCCAGCAGAGTGCTCTGGGTTTCTGGCACAGCAAACAATAAGAGTCACCCCACTTTGCCTTTTTAATAGCTAGCTGCCTCTTAACCACTGGCTGCTAATGAGAGAAAATCACAGACTTTATCCTCTGCATAAATTTCCGTAATTGCTTTTTGTTTTCCAATAAACATGAGTGGTGAATAAGAATGAGGATTATTCGAGTGCCGATTTTGGTTTATTTATGACGGTATCAGCACAGTCCATATTATTGCTTGTATGTCCCGTTTATAGTATAAAAACGACGTGTCTCCAGGGATGATGTGGTGGGGCGAGTATTGAAGATGGCATATGGCGCACTGCAGAAAGTGTGTAAAAGGTGCTGACAGAATGTGGTCCCTGCACATGGGAGGTGCTGTAAAGCTGTCAGACACGTTGTAGTTGTTCATCATGATTTCAGATCCAAAGCCAGATCATGGAGAACTGTGCATTTTAACTGCGTTGAAGTAGAAATGTAGCAATTACCAAAATATCTTATATTGCATTGTCAAAAGTCTCACAACAATACCGTAGGCAGTCACAGTATATGAAATTACCATTTCAGTGCCAACAACATGAAGACATAATTGTTTATTTAGCACTTTTATATTTCAAGTCTTCGGAATATGACAGTGATGAGTCTCAACAAAGGCTTGTCAAAGCTTTAATAAAGGAAAAGGTTTCATTTTCACAATTGTTAGTCCACTGTTGTCCACAATATCGCAATAAATATTTTACAGTGAAATTAATATTGTGATAGTATCAGTATATTTAGATATGAATACATCCCTACTTTGTATACATGGCTGAATTCTTTATTGATGATTTATTTCATAATTAATATTTAAATGTTGTCAGTATTAGAGGTGTTCTCTATGTATTATTATTATTATTATTATTATTATTAGTAGTAGTAGTGGTAATATTATTATTGTTGTTGTTGTTGTTGTTGTTGTTGTTGTTATCATTTTCAGCAGTGAATAAAAGTGAGATTGAAGAGTTGTCATATATGTGCCCCGTCACCTGAATCCCTTTGCAGAAATACATATAGAAAGTGAAGGATTGATTTGAATCTAATTTAAACTGCTTTAAATAAGCTTCTTTGTGCTTGTGCATTTGTTATCCTTATGCATCAGATTGTGGGTTTGATAATTGTGGCTATAATGTTTTTGATTATAATGTTTCTGAATAAGTCGTATGTGCTTTGAAATGTGTATTTGACATTGAATGGTTTTCTGTCTGCGTGTGGATACTATTGTTGAGGCTGTAAGACACCTCTATATATTCAATATACATATTTTCAAAGTACATATATTTTGAATTAAATGATAATGAAAAGTAATGAATGGAATGCATATACCAAAAGTATTATGGATTAATAAATGTTTGAGGAAAAGATCAACTGTATCAGAAGATGTTATTGTCTTCTTTTGTTTTTTGACTGGATACCTATGTTTATGCAAGTTTGTTTGTTTATGTGTTTCAAAGTTTCTATAGTAAGAACATCCCTACTAACTTCTACTGCAAATCATATTTTTAACTTAGTATTTATAAACGTCATCCTACATGTTTCATCAAGCCACTTTTGGCCACTGCTCACATTTTGCAAACCGTCCCTCCTGTATGACTAATGCACCTGCCTTAAAACCAATCTGCAATATTTTACCAGTATCTCCGGCTGATTTCGACAAGCAACCTCTGAATTTCTTCATTCCAATTTTATACTTCACTGAGTTGATGCTCTCAGATGAATATGATTCCGCACTTAACGATTCAAACGTTAATTCAATAAGCCAGTCTCTTTTGCCAACTGCTGCTGCTCGCCACATTTCTCATTTCCTCATTGTTGGCATGTGAGCTATGAAATCTGAACACTGAACATAACTTTGCAAACGCCTTACTAGTACCTTATCAATAAAAAAATACAAGGATAAGGCATCATATTCTGCTTGGCACTCTCATATAGCCTCTATTTACATGTTGTTCTATGTTGTCATGTTTAAGTGCGCCTGTAGTGTTTTTGATGTGTGCTGGTAGGGTTTCACATTTCTAGTAATAACCGGCACTAACCTGCGCCTCTTATAGAAGTGATATAATAATAATAATAATAATATCATAATTTTATTTCACTTCACAAGCTGACAAGCCTGTCATTGTGCTACAGTAAAGTTATGATTTGTATAGACACTGCTGCTGGGTTAGAGTGACAGATACAACGCTGTTAATCTTTGCAATTGGCTCCTCTGATCACCAGCAATCACTCTCACACCACATTTAGATGGGTTAAGTGTCTTGCTAATGACACAACAACAATATGCACTCAGATCTGGTATCCATATGCTGACCTTCTGAGTTTTGGGCAAATGCTCTAACCACTGAACTGCTGCCAAACCCATGTCATTTGTCTGTCCCGCTCTACAGGGCTGACCAACTAGACAAATGCTTTCCAAACAGGTACAAACTTAACCTTTCCGCGAACAAGCTATTGTGCTTAGCCTCTTATAAAGCAGCCTCTCTTTTCATTGCACCAATAGTTTTGAGTGTTGCTTTATATATGTTTTATGTATATCTCTACCATAAAGAAAACATATTATGCTTTTTTCTGCTATATAGTTCTATGACACCCGTGGATCAATACTTTATATTTTGGACAATATTTTGGACACTGACTTCCAATTTAAAAGTGCGGCACTGGTTTCCGCTTGCCCCTTTGTGGTGCATCATCGTAATTGTTATCACAACAGAGTGACGCGCTGATGGACCCGACACGCTACAGTTCAACACAGCGAGCAGTGGATTATTTTTCATTTGTGCCAAAATGGCTATGGTATGCTACTAAATCCTACGATTCTTCATACGAAGAAGAATTAAAATGACACAAAATTGCATCTCCAAAATGTATTTTTTAATTGTAAATCTGGACTACTTAAACTAGTTATCTATACACCAAGACTACGATGACACTAGGCGTTTAAATAGCCTGAATAATACGTTGGATGGGACCTTTAATATGCTATATCCATGTTTCTTCTTGAACTGTGTACATTGTGGCTTACCTGTTTTCATTACCATAATCTTTTCTCTCCTCTCTCTCCTTAAGTCCCCGAAATGGGAAGATACGTGTGCTGAGTTTTAAGATGGGTCTGGTGAGCTTATGCAACGCCGACGTCCAGGAGAAGTACAAATGTGAGTGTGATGTTAGTGCCCATGTGCCTAATGCATCTGCCTAACCCTGAACAATGAAGCAAAACAAAGCGCTTGTAAATGCCAGCATAACATAAAGGCATCCACTTAGTCTAATGGAAGAAGTTACTCTCTAATGCAAAAAGCTTTTTTTTTTACATACACAGTGCACCAGGGGCCTTAAAAGGATTGCTTGTCAGAAACTCAATTCATGTATTCACACAGGGCTTTCTCTTACTTCACGAGTCAACTAGCACTGATTTTACTTTTATCATAAATCATGTCAACATGCTTTATTACGCCGGCTGAGATAGGATTTTACCATTTATAAACTGCTTTTTCGTCTGGAGTAAAACGGTGAGTGAGCTTTGAATCCACAATAGCAATGTGAGCAGCTTGTATTTGATAGGAGATACAGGAGAACACAGAGACTCTGAGGCAGGTTTACTCAAGCCTGGCACACCATCTGCCTGCGATAGCACATTGGTTATCAATTCAAACGTGTGTGAGGCGAGACTGGACTGTGTCTCCAGGCTTAAGGTGTGTGCTTGCTCTTACACAGTCCCTTGCCCCAAACTTTAAGATTTATCAAGATTTTTTTTATTAGTGTTTTTGCATGGATTCACAGTGATTCGCATATTCATTTGACATTATATACTGTTTTTATTCACACCAGTCAGTCATTATGTGTTCAGGTTTTTGAGTTGGCGCCAGTTTGCACAAAGTTATCATTTCAATCCAACTTTATTTGTATAGCACATTTTTACCAATACAAGGTCTCCAAAGTGCTGCACAGTGAACACAACATCGATAGTCACATAAAATCACTAAGTTATAATTAAGAGTGGTAAGAAAATAATTGGATGATTTGTCTGACATTGGAGAACAATTTGTCTTAATATGGAATAAGCCACCAACCTCCACACAAAATGTATGCAATGTGACAAAACAGTTTAAACCATCATAATGATGCATGAAATAACCCTAGGATTATGTTTTTTGTTTTGTTTTTTTGTTGAAAATTGTTTCCTTATCTCGACTGAAACAACTGAGAGTCAGCTGTAATGACATTTCATTTGCTGTTTATTGCGCTTTGCCCGAAACTTTCAAAAGCTGAAATTATGCACCAGGGCAGATCCAACTGAATTAATAATGCCACTTTCAAAACAGACCATGTGCCTGGGCCACTGAGTCTTAATAGAGAGATTGTGCCAAATGAATAATGTAATTTCAACAATTTAAAAGAGTTTTGTGCCATTGTAACAGTTCAAGGACACAGTCAGCTCAGTGCAGAGCTGCACACTCTGTAGATGAACTACTTCAAATGTAAATTACTTGTATATTGTGATTCATAAATTCAAACTAAAAATGCATCCCTTTCAAACAGTTCAGAGATGTGTATAGTGCTGGTTATAGGAGCTGGGGCAGGGCGAGATACAAAAATGTGTATCATGATATCATTAATGTCTCTCAATCCATATCTCAGTATCTTTTTAATATATTTTTTCATATAATGAGGAGGTTGAAATGTTTGTTTGCATAGAAACAGTGAGCATGAGAAAGTAGAGGGAGGTGAAGCTGAAACAATAAAATAAGGCAGAACAGCCAAGCTCTGATTTTAACACCACATGACATTATCTCAGTATTTACGATATGGGCACATTTAGGTTATATCATGCTCACAATTATATAAATATATCTTAAATATACACTCACATATCCTGGCAGAGACCTCTAAAACCCACATGTTTTAGAAGTCACGCTCAGGCTTCACTCAAGCTTACTTCAATTTAGCCTGGGTGAACTTGGTGTCAAGTAAATTGGGTGCACATCAGTACTGTGCAGGGTAATGTATGTATATTTTTATTAAATAATTCAGATCTGAAATCTAAAACAGTTTCAAATAAAACCCAAACGGGCTCTCGATGACATATGTTCTTATTACATGACAGCTAAAAGCCACCAAGGTTCAATTTAAATTGGATCTCTATTTTTGAACCAGCAGGAGCACATGCACAACTATAACCTGACTATATCTTCTTTCTTTTTTCCTTGTTTTGGTTGTAGTCTTGTTCCGTCAGGTAGCGTGTCCAGGTGGTTCCACAGACCAGCGGCACCTCAGCATGCTGCTCCACGAGGCCATCCAGATCCCCCGACAGCTGGGAGAGGTGGCAGCGTTCGGGGGCAGCAACGTGGAGCCCAGCGTCCGCAGCTGCTTCCGAGTGGTGAGCGCAAACTACCTTACACGTCCTACAACGCTCACTGAGCAGTAAGCAGTTATCTATAAGAACTCACTGAAATAGATAAGCAGTGGTTTGTTGGGCCAATCGAGGGGGTGTTTTACGTTTTACTGTGCCCTATTTTTAATGAGGCAAACTGAAATGAGACATGAATGTAAAACAAAAAGTCATTTTCATTTACTCCTACAGTAAGTAGAACATTAAAAGTAAAACTGTGTACGTTCAACAATTGTGCCCACCATTTACTTTTGGAACTTGGAATTTTTTGTGAAAAAGCGACATAAAACGACAGACGTGAAAGGAAAATTATGCATGATTTCTAGATACAAAAAATCTATTATAAAAACTGAAAAGTGCACTTTCTTGTAAGTATTGTGTATTGTTTGTGTGTTTTTTATTTTACAATCGTGATGGAAGAAAAACACCATTGTGTTTGTGAATCTTAAAGCTGTGTGGAGTCCATTGTCCAGCGCTCACTTAGTCAGACTCTACAGAAGCAGTTACGTAAATGCAGTTAAATGCAGGAGAAAGGCTGAACAGATTGTTACAAAGCAGCAGACATTACATCAGATGAATATTTCATTGCGTTGCTTTTAATGCATATAAAACACAGTCAGTAGATGCTTGTTGTTACCCACTATAGATCGAGTCTAGGGGAAGTCTGAGATGTTAAATTGGGAAGTAGCATAAAAATGTACCAGATTAAATGCTCGTGGAGGGCTGGGCTAATTAGAAAGCATGGGGAGCACTCGGATTAAGTTGCTCTCTGTTGAAGATGGGTTTGAGGCTGTGTGAACTACACCTTCTGACATTATACACAGAACACCAGCTCATAAAGGCGTTGTTGGGGTCGGGCCATCACTTCTCACAAGTTGCCCTCTGTAAAGCTGTTTAATTCCCTAATTTTTGAAGCAGATCCTAATTAGCCACACTTAATTCTGGGCCATGCTCACTGTTTCTGCTGCGGCTGATTAAATCAATGTCTTCACCCATTTGCTCCATGTGAGGGCATTTAGCTGCAGATGAAATATCCATGTTGTGAGAATTGGGGCTTGACCCGTGTGCCCATTTATCACTTGGCTCGGATATGATTGACATTTGCTGGCACTGCAGTCTGGCTCTGCACCAGCATACAGCAGCAAACTTACGCTTGCAATGATTCTCTTGGCAAAGGTTCAGTGAAGTGAGGTTGTTAGATCAAAGTCAACTTTGTAATGTGAATACACAGAACATGCGTATGCTTTTATTTGGTGGAGGCATTTGGACTCCGCAGTTTAGTTCATGAGTGGAACACAGCAGTGTATTGGTGAGCGTTTATCCCACAGATTTTTTATTGATGTATAAAGCTCCCATCTGCTCAGTACGTGAACAAAACAGTCAGGTCCAGGTGCGCGCTGAGTGAGGGGTTGTTATTTGACCTCCTGTGTGGAGCAGTCTGTCTCTGCTCTGGAGAAGAGCTCCTTATCCCCAGAGGCTCAGCACCTCTGAATGCCCTGCTGCGCTGTGATCAGCACGCACACACATTTATTATGCTGCTCTGCTTGAGCAGTGGAGGGAGCCCCAGGGAAATCAACCTCTTAATGCATCTCTGATGCAGACTTAATGAGAATTTAGCACATCAAGGATTCTCTGCGCTTGGCAAGTCATTCTTTTATTAGCTTTACTTCCTTTTATCCCACTTTCTGGAATTTCCAACAAGGAAGTGCCAAGACACAAACAGCCAGTCTTATACTTGATGTCTTTGCCGTGTAATGATGTCTTTAACGTTAATGCTAACACTCCCCTTGTGCTACATCTCTCTGTTATGTATGTGCATTAATTCCCTCATTTCTTCATTTGCCCTCTGCTGCCTTCACATGTCTCTAGTGCTGCCTTGTGTTCCAGGCCCCAGGGAAAGCCACCATCGAGGTGTCTCACTTCCTGGAGTGGATGAGCCTGGAGCCTCAGTCCATGGTGTGGCTGCCCGTCCTGCACCGTGTAGCAGCGGCTGAGTCCACCAAGCACCAGGCCAAGTGCTCCGTCTGCAAACAGTGCCCCATCAAGGGCTTCAGGTGAGGTCCATTTCACCTCAGGGCTGCCAGTTACATCAGCAGTGTTGGACACTCTGTGATAGACAAATGCATTGTAACTTTCAGTTTACTGTCATAAACTTGTCTTACACTGGACTAACATCATCTGTGGCTGTTACTCTTGTGGATGTGGACAGGTATCGCAGTCTGAAGCAGTTCAATGTGGACATCTGCCAGACCTGCTTTCTCACCGGACGCACAACCAAGGGAAAGAAGTTGCACTACCCCATCATGGAGTACTACACCCCTGTAAGACAAACTCATGCTGACAAAATTCTAATCTGAGGCTTTAGGCAATGTCAGTATACAACAGCTCCTGGTATCAGCGGCTTTAGATGAGAGATCTGCTCTACAAGTTTCCATCTTCTCACTACTATATCATTTAAGTGTGACTCCACAGTAGCGTCTTCTTGGCTTGCTGGGGTACAGTAAAAAATACCCCAAGAGTTATTTTAGCAGATCAGTATTTATAATGACTGAAAACAACCAGAATTAGTGGTGTGTAAAGAGTGACATAATATACAGTATATGTATTCAATTTCTCGAAACAATACTTATATACTTATATATTAGTATCACTACTGTGGTCTGACAAAAAGTTGTGTTTATCTAAAGTTACTACTTGTCACTTGTTACCTGACGCTTAAATTTGAAGAGTAATAAAACAGTCTTTCAGGAATTCTTACTATGCGTCTGCTTTCTGTCCCCTTCCTTCTGCCTCCTGTCATTTGTTAAATTGCACGACAGACAACGTCAGGGGAGAAGATGAGAGACTTCGCCAAGACTCTGAAGAACAAGTTTAGGTCAAAGCAATACTTCACCAAGCACCCGCAGAGAGGTTACCTGCCTGTGCAGTCTGTGCTGGAAGCTGAAGCCTCCGAAACGTGAGCCCCACTCCCAAAACGCTGATAATGATAATGCCTGGCCACCCTATTTCAGCAAAATGGGTCAAAAGCACATCTCTTTGGTTGTGATTTCCATAATGGTGTTCTCCTATCCACTGTCTGGCTGCTAATATAGGAGCGAGTTTCACCCAAACGTGCAATGAGATAAGGTCGGGGCCTCTGTAGCACCCACATACAGCATTATTAGACATGCTCACGTCTGTTTGTGGAGGGCTCAACTTTTCAACCTAATGGAGGAAAACAGACTAAAATGCAGACCAAATATGCAAACCTTTAAAAACATGTTTGTATAAGATATATTTAACTCAAAATATTTTAAATGTATATACCAAGTAGAGAGAAGAGACTTGCATACTGTGGATTTCAGAGGAGAGAATTACATTTTCAGTGAGAGTAAAAAGGCATACTCATAAGATTTGGCAGGGTAAACAAAATAAAAGTCATTTCAATTGCTTTACAGAATAAGAAGATGCACTAAAATCACAATACCAGCAATTACATTTTTATTTTATTTTTTATTAACGTTAAAAGAGAAGCTAAACAGAGCTGTTTGGAGCCCAGATTTGAACGTCGTCTGAGTAGAGGCCAATCTCACATCTTCATGAAGACTGTTCAAAGTCAAGTAGTAAATAACAGATAACAAGTGTAGACACAAACAACTTGACAAATGACTGTCTTTTCAGATTTAACATATTTATGAATAGCCACAGGTATGCATCCACAAAGGAAAAATAAATCAGAAGAAAATACGTTGTAGTAACAGCAACTTAATATGTCCTCCATCTTAATCCTGTCAATTTTGTTTGGTCTTTTTTTTAAGAAGCTCTGCTGACCTGTTCTAAATCACTGATCCTGCACATTGGAATAGAAAATAAGTTGCTCCCTCATTGTAGAATTTGATGTTACAGTTTTTATTACTATGTATTTCGACCTTGTATAGAGTCAGAGCTATTTACGAATATTTGAAGCCTGATATCATCTCACGCACTTCGACTGTTTATGGTCAGCAACATATCAGCCAATGCAAAGTGTATGATCTGCTTTTATTTATGTTTGGGTCGGTTGCAGATAAGCGCATATATGTAGCAAAATGCACAACCTAACTGTGACTAAACAATTAAACTACAAAATGAAGTGTAAATGTGCGAACACAAAATAGTGTTCGCATATGTTTCCCACTCAGCGTGCTCCCTCCTTGTTACTTCAGTAGAGTTGCTTTCCTCTGCCATGTTACTGTTTGAGTATTGTCTTTCCTCTTCCTCCAGGCCATGCTCGTCCCCCAGACTGCCCCACGCCGACACGCACAGCCGCATTGAGCACTACGCCAGCAGGTATACGCAAACGCTTACAACACTGGCATACTCGTCCCCTTTTCCCCTCGTGATAATACTCTAAGTCCAGCCGGTCCGACCTCTGGCTGCACCGCCGCTCACTGATTGAAGTATCGATTTGGCCCTAGTCTGGTTCTCCAGCCGGGGCGGACTCCGCTTGTACTGCTCTTCAAGAGTTGGATGTGTGTCAAGGGGGCGTCGGTTTTTCGGCTCGTGGTTTACTAGGGGCGCGCGGATCCGGTTGCTCACCTGGGAGCTGTCCTCGCGGGTTAGTGTCTGCCTGACAGGTTATAAACAGAGTGCGACATTGGAAGCCCACTCTCAGCGTTGCCCACAGCCGTGTTGTGTGCAGCGAGCCAACAGCAAACCAGACTAGGCAGAATTGTTCTCCCGTTCTTGTCCTTGTCTTATCTCAAATCCCTCTACGCTATTGTCTCCAAACTGCAAATGTATTTTAGACTTCATTCATGCTCAGCTTTCCATTTTATCACAAAATCTTTTCTTCCTAATTTATTCACTGCTGCTCATACAGTTTTTATACCACTACCGTAAGCACTGGGGAACATGGCCAAAATTAACCATAAATGAAAAACTTCGCCAAGGGGAAAGCTTATTTAATTTTAATGAAACAGAGATCTAGTGGTTTGACCTTAACAAAGTTTGACAGGGAATGTTATAAGGTCAAACAAGATTCTTCACTAAAGTTTCACACAGATTTATCATTATTTAAAAGGTCCTCCTTCAATGATTGTGTGTTGTGTGTGTGTGTGTGTGTGTGTGTGTGTGTTTTCCCCATAGTTTGCTGTTTTAATGATCAACAAGATGATTCACAAAGCAGGACTTTAATTCAATTTTAAGAAAAGGTCAGGAATGAGCTATGGGATGAATATGTTGCTAAAATAATAATAGAAATTTCAAAATCTTAGACAATAATGTTACACTGATATTTTCATTGCTCTTCTTGACACAAAGTAACACGAATTCAGTGTGAAAATGTAATATCTTGAATAAACTTAACTTAGTAATAACATCTCAATCATAACAATACCCAAATTAACAAATCTCTTCCTATCTTGATGCTTTCTTTATATTAGAACTTTCTTACTACAGTTTCCACTAGTAGATATTGGTTTGCTAATATGTGTCTTTGGTGAATATGTAATGCTTGTGTTAAGCACATGCATGATGAAAATAACAAAGAATTCAAAAAAGAGAATAAGTCTGCACAGTGTATGAACTCAGACTGCAAAGATATTATGAAAATGGACCACTTTATCTGTTCTTCAACTGCATACAGAACAAACTACTATCATCTTTGGTATTTCTTTCTTTTTCTTCCTTCTTCTCTGTTTAGATAAGTGAGGTTTAATGCAACACTTTAGTCACCAATTTCAAAAATGGAAAATAACAAAATACCACGATGTTGCTTTGAGAAACTGCACTTTTTGGGAACAATTTAGTCATAGCTTTTTGATCTTGATGGTAAAATGGAAGTAAAATGGCAAGTAGTTGTTACTAGCAATAGAATAATCTGCTTTTTACTCATTTAATCTCTGCACTTTTATTTTTAACTTTGAACTTTAATTTGCCTTATTAACATTGTTATCTATTGATTGTCAACTAGCTGTAGTTTTGTAGGTTTGAGTCCCAATGAATCTGACTTAGAGTTGGTTGGAAGCACAAAAACATGTAAATTGATTCAAATTGTAAAAAGACATTTTGTGCACTTTTTCCACATGGACAGGTGTTTGAAGTTGATACAGTACATGCTGTTGTTGTAACAAACATACTTGCATCTTCTTTTCTACTCTCCCTTCTATCTCTCTCCTCCCTCGCCTCCCACGCCTCTGTGCTCTCCATGTAAAAGAGACTTCCTCCCTTTTATCTTGGGCCCTGCTTCCACATGGCACTGTGCATGGATGAGGGGGACATAATAAAAAACCTCTTAGGAATCTGATTTGTCCTTTCGGCCACTCCACTCTTTCCTCTTCTCCTCTCATCCTTTTACATTTGGATCCATGCACACATGTGCTTGTTTGCTATAACTCTGCACTAGCCCTCATTTACTGCTGTCCTCGGCTTGTGCTGCTTCCTGATGAATGGTGTTGCTGGGTAAATTACGAGCAGTCAGCATTTGTAGCCTCAGTAACAAGACACAGATAAAGCATCAACTTCCTTCAGTAGTGGACTTGCAGAGACACAGTTAGTTCTTGTACCTTTCTGATGACATTCAGACACGAGCTGGTCTGTTCAAATGGGCACTGCTTTCATGTTGTCCTTCCGTCATGTACTGTTAGGGGATTAGATCATAAAACCGTTGCTGCATTTAAATGAGGTTTGTTGTGGTGATGTGTGGTGGAGTTGTGCGGTATATTCTTGTATTAACCTTAATCACACGGGTTGTAGCACTGACTTTGTGACTGTGTGGGTTGCAGTTTATAACTTGAGCAAAGAAAAGGTCAGCACTGCTGTCAAATGAGACAACCTACTTTTTTGTCATTTAAATGTATGTTTGAGCAATAGAGTTAGCCTATAAGCTTAAACCACAAGTGTATTCATTTCTTTATGATAACATCACATGATGATAGGTAAGTGATGTCATCATTATTGTCAAGTGTCGATGGACTTTTTAAGCCATGGAAAACACAAACGGGGATCTGTTTATCGGCTTTTCAATTGTCCCACAGTTTCATGAATAGAATATTGTCTGAAATGCTGTATCTTGTCAAAGGGAAGCAAGTGAAAACATATTTTGAAAGTAAAACTACACCTTGTTTGCACACTACATTCCTTGCATTCTGCTAAACAATGTTGCTGGATTTTAGCTGGAGTTTAGTTTTACAGCCTTGTGTCTTTCTTCACCCTCCATGCCATATGGTGGGAGCAGCAAGCTTAATACAAGTTGTTGGAAGTTTTTGCCGATGCCATTTCTTTTGTGTTGTGTGAAAGCTCTTACAGAGCAGCCTGTGCAAAGCAGCTGTCCACACACTGTCAGTGCACTGCCACAAGCGCTGTCCTTGGTCCTGAAAGCCACACAGCTGCCCCGTCTCCTTCTCTCACTGACAAACAATGTGCAGTGGGCTAGTGGTACATTTTGAAAAGGCATTTACTGCCTGAATGCTGGAAGTCTAAGTCCAGTATTTTATCAGAATTTTGTTCTCTGTCCTTATAGACATTTTTACAGCTTTTGTGCTCCAGAGCAGATGTATTATGTCTGTAACAAAAGGTCAGGGATGTTTATGTCTTGCATTGGTAGAAACTTGATATAAGGTATGTTCTTCACTTATTTTATTTGCATTATTATTTTAGTGTACTTTTTTTTTTTACTTGAAAAAATTCCTAACTTTCCAGCCAAAATAGCACTTTAATTATGTATGGATTTTTTTGGGGATTTCTTCTATTACCGGTCAAAGTAATTTTCTTTTGTATAATAACAATGCCCTGACCCCACGCTGTCTTGATTCTCTTTGTCCACCTAAATATGCAGTAATCATGTGCACGCATTTGTTGTGCACTTACAGATTGGCAGAGATGGAAAGCCAGAATTGCTCTTTCTTCACGGATAGCCTCTCTCCTGATGAAAGTCTGTAAGTATATGGCCACCCACACATTACTTCCCCTTCATAACCATTAAAGGATTTCTGTTAGCCAGTTTCAATGCACACAGCCTCTCCTCTTGACACATTTGGTTCCCTTTGTTTATATGTAATATGTTGTGCTGCACTTTGGAGGCATGGCTGCTCAATCACATAAACAATCAACATATAATGAAAATGACCCAGTATGAGAGAGAGCTGCTCTCTGTGATTACACTGTGTGAATAGTAAACGCACAAATGCCTGGAGTGTATTGCTGGCTAAAATGAATACATTGTTTCAAGCTGGGGTGCAGATGAGTCAAATTTGTATTCTAAAGCAACGCATATTGGCAAAAATGAAAGCATGTATTTCGTTTTACCCAGTTCCTTCATTATATTATATTTTAAAGTTACAGCTGCCTTTCCTCCAGCTTGTTCAACAATTTCTATTGTGCTAGAAATGTGCTTTTTTTCTCTGTGATTGACACAAAACTATTGTGACTCTATATTGTGATAAAGGTGTTTAGTGACCCAGCATCTTATCAAGATGTTCCATGGGTCTTTTTGCAAATGTATATCTATGAAAGTTTTGTACGTCTGACCAGTGACATTTGATCTCGAGCTCCATACCTCCAAAATCCCCCATAAGAGCTTATTCAAGTGCATGTGCTTAAACTGCGTCTTGGCCATGTGTTTGCACAACAGCATCAATTCTGCATGAAGACACTTTCCTATTCATGGGTTTCTGCATTTTTTCTATAGGCACAATTTTAAGTACTTTTCATCATTCGAAAGAAATAATATTTTGTTTTTAATTGACAATTGCTTTGGCAATAGTGATAAATTGTTATAACTCTGAACCCCTGGGTTAGCGGTTTCATTATTTCCAGTACCTTTCTTGTTTTCACGTTTAATGTTTTTTGTGTAAGTGTTCCTGCTGCATGACCCTATAGCGCCTGCTGCGCTTTGTGCTTCCTGCTATTGTAGACTTGAATCATTCATATCTTGTCTATAGCCATCCCAGTGTAGCTTAGGCACTGTTCAAGTTCACTTATTGCTGAGAAGTGTTGTATGTGAGGCCTTTGATGTCAAAAAGATGTGATGCAACCAGATCTGACCAGCAATAAAAAATAAAGAAATATGACCAGATTCATTTATCAGTCAATATCAACGACATAAAGAGAGTATAATACACCTCTATACGTTATACATTATTCTTTTATAAGGTAGTTTATTTGATATAATAGCTTTGTTGTTATTATTACAAGTTCAGCCTTAGAAGGTGCCTCTCTTATTGTTAGTAAATGCCACAGGTGGGGGAAAATAGTGTGATAAACCTGGATTAACCCAGCAGTTAAAACTGTTACCTCAGTAAGTAGCCTTTATTGTTGTTTTATAGTGATTCCAACAAGCTAAGTATAGCTCCTGAATCCAAATGTCAAAATGCAGAGTCATTTCATCCTCCTAAACAAAGACTGTTATCAGTAAAGTTTTACTAGTGAAGGGTCAATGACTTGCTTTACCTGTAATGTTCCACAGAATGGAATTAAACTTATCTATCTTCATTAAGACAAGCAGTTGACACCATCAGGCCAAGTTACATTTTAGATCTGTGGAGCAGCGAGTCTGCTCACAGTTAGAAGGCATGTGCTATGTATTTTTAGCCATAAAAACACCTGGTGTGCCATATGCCATACTCTAGAATAGACTTGGTCATTATGTGTCTATGATATTGATTTGAATTGCAGCTCTTTCTCTTTTTTATTGTTTTAGCTATGGAACATGTGCCGCACTTCTGTTTTTTAGATTAAATGAAATTAATGAATGAAATACAGAAACATTGAACTGTCATAGTGGGTTTTTCATTAACGTGAGGAAGTATTAAGTTAAAAAGAGAAAATGTTATAAGGAGTTAAGTTTCACATTTTAATGGCTTTATTCAAAAGCCTGAAAATAATGTTCTGGCCACACTGGCAGTTCCAAATTTCCATCATGAAATGATAAATTACAATAGCTTATATTTCACAGAAATGTTCTTATGAGCATTTGTGATGATTGCGTTGGAACAATCTTTTCCACATCTGTGATAGAACATTCATTAACTGCATGAACATGGAGATAAGCAGGTGGCAAACCCCACTCTAGAAAAGTTACATACTGTATCATTGAGAGAGGATGAGAGAAGATTGAAAGGGTGAATCAGACTTTTACTATCAATATTGTGCAGTAAGTTACTCTCTATCTGTGGCCAATTACTGAGTGTAAAATATCCCTTATATGAGACACATAATGGTTTATTTTTATATTTTATATAATTTTTTTTTTAAAAATTTAAAATATTTTATATAATGGTTTATTTTTATATTTTATATAATGTTTTTTTTTTAATATTTTTTAATATTTTATATAATGGTTTATTTTTATATTTTGAACAGATAATCTTCAGGTAGTGTCTAGCTTGCATGCCACTGCAAACTTGTTTGAGTGTTGCATAGTTTGTCTGACCTTGTTGCAGTGGTGTGTTTCCGCCCACTCCGTCCTGTCTCCTCTCATTGCGTCCCGTCCTATAATTCCTGTAACTCCTTGCCCTGTGGCTGGTGGCCTGAATGCACTGCTCTCCTCCTCCTCCTCCATCCCTGCCCTGCTCTGTGCTGCTGTGGCCGTGCTCTAGTGGCTCAGTGTGCTGTCTCCTGTGTGGGGGACTCAGGGATGAAGACCAGTACCTCCTGCGTCACTCCAGCCCCGCCCTAGACCCGGACTCCCCCTGTCAGCACATGCTCCTGGCCCAGCTGGAGCACCAGGACAAGGACCAGTTGCAGCGCACCCTGGCCCGCCTGGAGAACGAGAACAGGTAAGGGCCAAAGAGAGCCAACACTGTCTACTGCCATACTACATGAGGACCAAGGCTGAACGATATTGGAAATGTTAATTGCTGCAATATTAATATTATTGCGATGTTTTAATGTATTTTATGACACAATAATATTGTTAAAACAAAATAAACAAAACTGAGACTTAATCAAGGCTAATTTAGATTTGAAATGGAAAAGCATAAATAAAAATCAACCTTTTTCATTTTAAGAACAGTGCTTCAGGACCTTGTTTTAATATATTTTTGACACAATCATTTCCGTTATAGTGAAACTAAAATGTGCACGCCTTAATTTGTCAGAAAAAAGCTTTACATTGATAACAATTAGGTTTAATCCCTCATTCGATTGATTAGAAATAATAATAATAATAATAATAATAATAATAATAATAATAATAATAATAATAATAATAATAATAGTAATAATAATAATAATAATAATAATAATAATAATAATAATAATAATAATAGATTTAATTTATAATGCACTTTACATTTGAAAGCAAATCTCAAAGTGCTACAAGGATAAAAACAACTGAACAACCAGATTAAATCAAGGCTAATTTGGGACTTTAGGAAAATAATTAATAAAATCTGCCTTTTTCATTGAAAAACACATTTTAAAATCTGATTAACGACATTGAAGGCGTTTTTGCGCAAAATTGAATTTGTTGTGATATAAATAACTTTTGAAAGGCCTCTAAAATGGGGAAAAAGTCATGCGATCATTTGAAACCATGAATGAATTTATCTATCTATGTAAGTAGGTATTTTATGATCCAAAATAATACATGAGTTGAGTAATATATACAATGACCCTACATAATGTTAAAGCACAAAGTTCTGGGGTAAATGCTCTGTCCATTAAGCTGTGTATATAAAATCTACGAAAACTAAAACTAAATGCATTACTGGTTGATATGCTGACCTCTTGTGGTATGACGTTGCAGCGTATTTGATCTAATCTAACATAACCCTTTAAAACATACCACAAATCGCAATCGCCAAAACAAAGCCTCGCACATTTTAAGCAAACGATTTCATTCTGTGAAAACTTATTCTGCCCGTCTTTGTCATCAGAGAACATTTTGCCAGAGAAACGGCATAGAGCTTTTGCTTATTTAAGTATGCAAAAAATACCCCCCTCTAACACACTTAAAACGGCTTACTCACAGGAATACTGGATTCATTATTCACAGAGCTTTTTGCTGATTCGAAATTATGATGATTGAATTTGTAGAAGCACATTGGTTCTAAAATAGATTGATGAAGATGTTTACTGAATATATTTCACCACTGTTCTCAACATACGAGAGACAAAACAGAAAATGAAATGCTAATACCTGAAGCCAAAGAAACCCTTTTGCAATATGTTACTCAATGTCTGCTGGCATTTACAAAGAGTAAAAAACATTCTATGACACTGACACTTTACAAATAATCTGCAGACAGTCACACTCAAGTATAAACTCATTCCTCATTTGAAGATGTAATTACACTATATCTGCTACCTTAAATCCTGATCTAGACTTATTCAATAAAGCTAAAAGATGAGATGTTTCTCTGTAAACAAAGCACATTCGTTACCCCATCTGATTTAAACTGTAACCAGAGGCAAACTTTAGTGAATGATTCATGATGCAAAATGTTATATTTTTATTAGTGACATTTTTCAGGCACACACAGTCATGCGCCCTTAAGATGCAGAAGACCTTGACCTACGGTTGCTCTTGTCAGTGTGGCGCATGTTGTTTTATATATAATTCAATTAAACAGTAATAGTATGTAGTGTTGGCATGTAATCTGAGATGTAATATAATTTATTCTAATCAGAGTCTGAGAGTTATTCCAATGTAGTAAGGATAGTCCTTGAAGCAGTCAGATGTACTCCCACACAGGTGACGCTGATATACTGTACATACTCAAACAAGGACTCTGCATGACGACGTGGGAAATCATTAGCGTCATGCTGCTCGGTTTGATTAGACTAATCAAGTTTCTATTTCCAACATAAAAAATATATAACTGGTTCGTACTGTCAGGAAGGTTAAAATCACAAACACACCCACAACATCCTCTACAAACTAATCTAAAATCGAATCTTAGCTATTTTCCCTGGTCACTGTATGAGCTGTACCTTTGCTTTGCCAGGAGGAAATCATCAACTTTTGTGGAATTCTGTTAAGTTTTCAAAGTTAATAAAAAGTTATAACTTTTCTGGAACTTGAATGTGTGTAGTGTTGTGGGTGTGTGTATGTGTGTGTGTGTGTGTGTGTGTGCGCGCTCACACTGTCTTGCTCTCTCACCACCAGGGTGCTGCAGGGCGAGTACAGGCGGCTGAAGTGGAAGCATGAAGAGGCAGCATCAGTGCCCATGCTGACTGAGGCAGGGGAGGAGGGTTTGGGCTCTCCCACTGGAGGAGCTCAGGACGAGGAGCTGCTCGCTGAGGCCCGAGTCCTGCGTCAACACAAGAGCCGTCTGGAAACACGCATGCAGATCCTGGAGGACCACAACAAACAGCTGGAGTCGCAGCTGCGCCGGCTCAGGGAGCTACTGCTACAGGTACTAGACCTGAGGCGTGGGGCCGCTGGTGCTGCTCGTCTGCATTTGCCTCTTTTATTTTTTCAATATTTGACCAGGTAATTCAGTCGCGAACACATTCTCATTTAAAATGCTGACCTGGCATGCCCCTCTCAGTGTGGAGAGGGGCATTAAGAGGACAATGTGGTTGGCAGTTAGTGGCATTCAGAAAGTCACAAATGCTAAATTCACACTGTAGCCACAAGTTTATTCACGTGCACACGATCTATAATCTGTCAGCAGCTGTCACGTCTAAGTAACAGATGCTGAGAATATAATTAAACTGTGTTGGTACGTAATATAATACAACTGAATAAATCTTTCTACTTCTATTTTGTTGATTTCTTTATACTACTTGGGCTGGGTATTTCCTAGTACCTCATGATACAATACGTGGCCTGATACATGGATATCCTTCCAGCAGATTCAGCCTTCATGTTGCAATTTGTCATAAATGTATGTTTTTTTTTCACAATACACATCTCTGTATCAATCGTGTATTGCCAAGAAGTTCGTCATGATATTGATATTTTGAGTACAGCCCTACTACCCACACTAAATCATGTGCGTAGATATTTTTCTTCCACATACACGCACTATATGTACCAGGCTGCTAACTGTCCACAACATAGACCTTTCAAATTAGACATCACATCATTTTGTTTCAGTATCAGAGCAGAAACCTGAGTGGCTTAATGGTTTTGTGTAACAGCTGCTGCTAGAAAGCCTACGCTGAGCAAGAGCCATCACATTGTTGTTCTGTGAAACACCTAATGATTCTGTGGTGGTCTGTGGTAGGATGAATGTCATTCACACACAACTATCATGTGTTCTGTTCCAGCCCAAAGATGACTCCGAGGCTAACGGGTCAGAGCCCTCCACACTGTCGTCGCCTGTGTCTGGGGCAGGCCGCCATGGAGAGCCGGCAGAGAGCAGGGAGACCACCGACACGGAAACAGCAGGTCAGACCCCGACGCATCTTGAAGCTTTTAATGGTACAGCACATAACACAGAGGTTACACCAGGACTGAGCTGTAGAGGGCACAGTTCAATACATCTGAAAAGAACTGGGTTTTGCCAGTCAATGTACAACAATATCTAGTCATAATCTGCATTCATTAAAGTTCTTGAATGAAATATGAGAACGCCAAACAAAAATACGTAACTTAATAGTCATTTTGGAGGGTCCCATATGGATTAATACCATACTAATACCAATATCCAATATTTGGCTTGTTGATGTGGCAGATAGCAAGTAAAAATTGAAGTAAAGATCACAAATTTACTTTTCACTTAACAACAAACTGTATTTATTTGGGATTTAAATTCATTTGTGTCATGATTGTGTAAACATACAGCCACATTTTCAAATATCGGTGCCAAATACCGGCCAACATTGTAGAAAATATATCGGCTGATACCAATCCTGGAACTGATCCCACCTATTCCTGCTATAAACTACTCTCTCACTCTCCCAAAAACATCAAATTTGCATTCTTCTTGATTACGAGGACACACGAGGAGACTATCCCAGCTACTGTGGGTTTTAGGTGGGATTTATTGACAACGGTCGTTGAACAATCGCCTCTCACTTAAAAAAAACAACAAACTAATAAAAACTCTTTCCCGGTTTGCCATACTGTAGTTTGCTAATGTTTACATGTAAGGTAGACCAAACATATCTGTATGAGCTACTGCTGTTCCCAGTCAGTTTAGTTCGAATGTCTGTAACTGTGCCAGGGATAAGGTTGTTGCGTATCATGCTTGTTTCAGGAGAGGAGCCGGAGCACGAGCAGGACACAGTGTTGCAGTTACAGGAGGTCATTGAGCAGCTCAGAAATGTCTTCCCATCTGAGCCGGGTGAGTTCTGACATAGTCAATCCCTTTGGCTCTTTACAGACAGCCTCCATCGCCCCGGGGACAGAGGAGGGTTGAGACGAGTGCAAATATGTATCAATGCAGTCGATATTCAGAGGAACTGGAACCGAGATTAAATGAGAGCGGATAGAGACAGTCGTAGAGAATAGAGGAGGAGAATTTGTCAGTCTTTCCTGATTAATTTGCAATTTGCAGAGGAGATTTTCTGTGACAAAGTATTATAATTACAGCCCAACTAATCACAAGCTAAAAAGTGCCAAATTAATGTTACAAAATAGAGATATAGAAGTAGAAAATGTCCAGGCGACACTGTAGTATGAACACTCGTGCCTCCTGTATTGAAAGTATAAACAATCCACGTAACGCTATTAGGTCAATCTAACTATCACAATCTAATTTGCTAAATCATGTATAGCTAAGGTTTATGTATAAGACAAATGTAAAATTACCCAGACACGTGCAGAAATAGCACTTATTTGGAAGTTTACAACATATTTATTCCCATTTTAATTAGCTTTCTTTTTTTAAATTCTGCATATCAAAAGAGCATGCATGACACTATAATTGTTAATTGTATAATTGTATTTCTTAAAGCATACTAGGGGTGGACATTGCAATTGCATAAACTGTTAAACAACAAATTCTACAATACGATTCTGACCTGATTAATTACAGTGTTGACTGGTGTATGTGGCATGTAAAATGTAACAGTAACAGTATATAAAAGTACTTAAATGTAGATACGAATTCATCTAGAAGTAGGCTAATTATAAAAAAATCAAATGTAGCTAAGCAAATTCAGCAGGTGGACTGAGGCGGGAATTGGTGATGAATTACAATGTTCTGTTCAGGTCAATGCTGTGTGACAAAAATAGTATTCTTTATCACAATCAAAAACACACTCAATTGGTTTCTTCTCTAATTTCCCACTGCAGGCACCACCTCTCACATCTGACTCTGTGTGGAATGTGTCTAATCTCTGCGAGGAGGTCATGAGGCTGCAGCAGTGGTCAAGCCCAGGGTCAGAGCTCATCGTGCAGCGACGGCTACGCTAACAGAGCTAACCCTCCACTGGAACTGTGTGCACTAAACAGCCTTTATCATGCAAACTGCTAACGCTGTGAACGCGCGGAGGGAAACTTTAGCAGACGCAATTCAGGGAAATGTCAAAAGGAGCCGCCAAGACACTGTGCTCACCAGTATGATCTGTGTTGTCAATGGGAGGTGTGAAGCTTCAGTATCAACCAACAGCACAAACTGGACCTTCTCTGGACACGTGTAAAGACAGATACGCACTTGTTTCCGCATCTCTGGTGTGTTTAATCCAGTTTTTCTTTTTGACGTAACGTTAACTAGATCAGGGCGGAGTTGGGTGTTGTGTTTTAAGTGGCTGGTGGTAGAGCGTCAGGGAGTTTGGCAGCATCCACAACAAGCTTATTTACTTTGTGCGGATGACACAACATCAGTTAAAACCATGATTTATTCACAACAGCCAAAAGCACCCACTAGCACAGCAGCTCCGTATGCACTCACAATGCGTAAACACACACACACACACACACAAACGCACACTCTAATCCTCTCCAAGTGTGTCGCCTGCCTCTCCTAAGTGAGCCCTTTACACCACTAGTCCTCACTCTCTTGCTGCTACATGCATTTACTCAACTTCACCAGATCGCTCTTAACGCGTCGCACACAACTCCATGAACCAGCTTCCTGCATGACAACGAAATGCATCCGTTACCTTTTTATCAGCCGAAGTTTAGACAAGCTAAAAGTTGTGCACCACTTTCTTTTATGGGCTAAAAATGGAGAGTGGAAATACATGCAAAGTCCACTGGCGTATTCTGCCACAGGCTACTGACGAGAACACTTTTAGAGACCATAAGGATGAAGTCTGTCATCGTAATGCTATCCTACACAGGCTTCATCCCTATAAAGTAAAGCTCATGGATATATTATTGTAGCTTTTGTGTCAAATGATTTTATTGTCTAATTATTGTCAAGTTATTTTATGCTTTTTACTGCATTTGAAAAACAGTACAAAATATATTTCAAAATCGTAGTCTATAAATATAAAGATACATAACTTGAAACTAGTCAAATAATCCATCTTAATTTTCCGCCATAGAGGATTTTTGCTTGGAATGTTCCACAGTATGGCTTTAAACAAGTCAATTACAGGTTTTTTAATGGAAAATACCTTGAGCAGGCTCTTCACGCCCCAGATCTGACCTGTAACTTGGCATGGTTGTCATCACCTGTTTGTCTCGATGGAAACAGATTCTAATGGCATACGGAACATTCCAGGCAAAGCAATAACATCTCCTTGGAGACAAACAGGTGTCATAATGTCATAATAATGTAGTTCGATTAATATTCTGGAGTCATATCAAAAATCTTTTTTTGTGTGTGCAAAGTACTCCTCACCAGGGCCCGTGGGTGCTTCCAGTTGTGAACATAGCACAGTCAACAAATGCCTTAAACCGAACTTAAAGAGTTTTTCTACAGGACACAGGTGTTTATTGAGAGAGGCAGGTCTCATCTGGAGAACACAGCACCAGGAGGAAGTGCACACAGCATGTTAGCATCCATACATCCAATCAGCTCATGTCAGTGAACCCATGATGCTCGAAGCGACTAAAGATCAGAGAAATGAGACGAAAGGTGAAGAAAAGATTCAGTTTTTGTTGCTTGAGGGCTAGAGGGAGAGAACCACTTTGATGTGCCTGCTGCAGCTAAGGTCTGCCCCGAGTGGACGAGCTCGCTGAAACAAAGTCGAATATGGCCATGTGTGAGAGACGTAACAATTATGTCTACTCTTTAGGAGCGGAGACAACTAGAGCTCCATCTTGGACCTCCTAATGTCCCTCTGATCTCTGCTACATGAATGTGAAACCCAGAGCTGCATTCATTACAGACTGATGCTTCAGGCACGTAGAGCTCACATTTGACATCCTTCTCCTCAGCACCTCGCGCCGCTGCCTGCTCAGTTTTTATACTGTTGCTATGGGAACTGTCCCCAAGGACGCAGTTCCACAGATTTGCGAGTCGGAAAAGGTGATGTGCCGTTCATAATACAAATGCTAATAGCCTTAAGGAAAGCAAAAGCGCTATTTGTTTGCCAAATAACTCATCTTCGCTCATTCTTCACTGAAGCTTAACCAGTCTGTAGCTACTCCACAAAGTCATTACCATCTGCTCAAGTAACACGTGGGAAAAGTAGAAAAGCCAAAGTCTACATACAACATTGATATTATAACATTTGAACAAAAGTATTCTGAAAGGATGATGGGAAAGTCAAGTTCTTTCAATTGTTTTAACAAAGACAAACATGAAATTGCAATAGTATGCAGAACTGTTGTATTCATGTATATTTTGACAATATAGCTTCCAAACACCTAATCGAACCGACATATTTTCGTTGAATTTTAACTCTAAAAGAATGACTTTGCCACATTATTATACTGTATTGAACACTCATTACTTGCCTCGTCTCACATATGTTGTTTTGTCTTTCATGCAGACACCATTGCAACACTGACAACGTGTGAATGAAGAGAAAGAATTCCCTGCAGGGTTTGCATGTCACTATTTATTACATTGAATATTAGGCATAATTAAACAGAGTTACACTAATATGACAGTTATTACACAGCTTGTCCACACACATAGCCTCTCACTGCTGCTGGACAAGGCAGATCTAGATCCATCCAGTCTCAGTAGGGTCCCGTATGCATTTGTGATGTTGGGATCAATGTACGGTTTTGGACAGAGTGTGTTCGCCTCTGTAAAGCACGTTCAGCCATGCCCTAACACCAAACATGCTCCCTGTGGCGTGACTGAAGCTCTGATTGAAGAGGGAGTCCAGTCTCCAGAGAAAACCGCGATCAAGGCCTTGTATTGACTCGCGTTACAGCATGCGGTCGCCCCTCTCGCCTAACAGTTCTCATCATTATTCCCCTTGCGTCACAGCATCATGTCACTTTGCACATGAAAGGACAAAATATGACGACACTGTCCTACCTTAAATCATATGTATGTTTTATTGGGTTCAAATCACCATTAATATACCTCATGAATAACTTAAAGAGTGTCTGATTTGTTGATTTACTGTTGTTGTCCATGTACAGCACTTAAACACTACTTGCTGTCTGGAGTTTTTAATATGTATGTATAAAAGAGTTTTATGAAAAAGAAAGGATTTATACTGTATTAAGAGAGTGACTGGTGGCTTTTTACTTTGTGTACAGAAATAAAACTTTGTATTTGCCATTAGCCCGCCTATATCTGTGTTTCTTTTGTGTCCTCTTTGTTGAAATGTGGCTTTGTATTTGATGAAAGTAGGGCTTCCTGAGATAAACAGTAAACAATGGTTGATAGAAGTTCAGCGCAGGATATTCAACACAAAAATAAATCGCAATTTCTCACTCAACACAAATCCTACCCTGCAATGCAAATATTCGATCATTTATGAATTGACTTTTTCTGAAATTGGTTGTTATATATTGTACTAGTGTTGTCAAAAAAAAAAAAAAGGAAAAAAAAAAGATATTAAAAACACAAAAAGTTGCTCAAAACTAGACATTTGTATTCTTTCAGGACTAGTTTTGGAATAGTCTTGGATCTATATCTCAACTAGAACAAGGAAATGTTTAAAAAGATCTAATTTCATTATAGTTGTGCATTGAAAATGATATCCTATTGTATTAAAAATAAGTATACTAGTGTAGTATTGACATCTGTATCAAGCTTTTTCATTTGCATCTAAATTGAGGTTGAAATGTTATTATTGTGAGAATGTCGGTGTAATCCCTCATTGTGAGAATGTAGAAATACTATTCCTCATTTGTCACAGCCTCTGCTCCCTCTTCCTGGCTCATCTCAAATGAAGTGCCACCATCTCCTGTCTGATCGCTGGTCTCTTTGTTTGGCTTTGTGACTTTTTCTGGTCCTGGTGCAACATGTGATCGATACTGGTCTTTCTCGGTGGCCTTATCGCGCTCCGATCCGCTACAATCGCCTGCTTCGCTGATGGGCGCCGGATCACTATCTTTATCTGATGTGTCTCGATTAGCCGCTGCATCCTCCACAACACTCTTTCTATTATCTAACCCTCCGACTCCCCCACACTCATCACAAGCCTCTGTTTTCTCATCTGGAAGTTTCTCTATTCCGACTTGTCCCATTTGATCTTCTTTGGTCTCCCCTTGCGCAAATTTAACATTCTTCTTTTTGGGTTTAGTGGCTTTGGCCTTGTCTCCGTCTGGCCCCCATTTTTGCTGAGTTGTTTCCCAGTAGTTTTTGTTCTGGCTTGAATGCTTGACGCGCACATTCTCGCCCAGCTTTTTCAGCTCCTGGCGAACAATTGGTCTGAACTTGGGGTCCAATTTCTCCACCATGACGAAGTCCTTCCTCGCTTCATCCTCGTTGCACAAGGCAGCGTGTGCCCGTGCACGCTGGTAAATCGCCTTGAAGTTACCTGAGGAGAGGGGAATAGTGAAATTATTTGTGTGAAGGAACAAGGAGCACGAGGTCAGCTGGGAAAAACATATCCGAGTGCAAAATTTAGGGTGGGACATAAATGAATACAAAAGGAGAGACTAAGAACATCAGTTTTAGACGGGATTTGACTATAAATAATTCAGACGCAGCAAAGACAAAAACACTGAATATATTTCTGACTGTGATGTCCACGGGTGGGTGCCAGGGGAACAAAAAAAAGACTCAGCAATGTGGCGCGCACTGTTTGGTTGATATTTCCCTGGTAAACAGAGGGATCAAGAATTGCTGCAGCGTGAAAGCAGGCATTTGCTAAGGGCCAAGCAACAGATCTTATTATTCCTACAACTGCAATATGAAAAAGCACGCCTGGCATATATTTGATCCAGTCTCCTGTTTCATACCTTTGTGCTTCTTCAGTAACTTGTTATTGAGCTCCACGACTTGCTGGTGCTGCTTCAGTTCCAATAGGCACTGGCTGAGGTTGAGTGCCAGAGGAAGGCGCACTTTCTCCAGGGAATCCCAGTCGTCTCCCTCGTGGTCTACCTGCTGATGAGATGAAGAGTACAAGGGTCTTGGCTGGAAAATGTTTGTAACTAAATCCTTGATTGACGAGGTGAAGCTGTGATAGTTAAAGATGTAGATGAATGTAAATGAAAAAGGATGGCTGAGGTGCGTTGAATGAAATGAAAGATGTCAGGTGAGGATGCTGATGAGTGCAGGGGGCTGTATTGTGTGTGAAAGGTGTGACAGGCGAGACAGTGAGGGGCGGTGCTGGAGAGGAAGTTTAAGAAAGAAATAGCAGAGGCGCAGGCGAGCTGTCACAGTGATAACTCTTTGCATAGCGTTATTTTTAGCTCTTTCTCTGCTCTTCACTTTACCAGAATACCTACAATGCTGCAGCTGCCTCTGCTTTTTGAAAAAAGACAGATGATAATGGTTTACACAGAGCAATGTGTTGGAGAAAAAGATTCAGTTGTAGTCATCTGGACTCCATTTTAGAAAAAACAAAACATTTCAAAACAGAGCAATGTGTTTGTTACAGTGATAAATCCAGCTGGATGTTGCAATCACAAAAATGATTGTAATGTGGCACGCTTAAGTTTGCGATCCAACATAAAACCCAAAAGGACTTTTATATGGATTCCGCCTGGAGATTTTGGCTTGATTACAATTCCCTAAAACTTGTTATTTTTAGTGAATTTACCTTCAGCTATAAAAGAGAAAATACCCAAGTCAAAAGTCATTTATTTCTTATAGTTTTTTTTTTTACTTTATGTTCGACCCGCGACCCAGCCTGAGTGTCGAGATTCGGCCCGCGACCCAAAATGAGTTTGACACCCCTGCGGATGCCCAAAACCTGTGTGTACTATTGCGCTCACCTTATTTTGCAGGTGGTCAACATATTCCATGGCCTCTTTGAACTTCAGCGACGCTTCTTCAAATTTCCCCTGTGTTATCAGGAAGTTCCCCTCCTTTTGAAGCAGCATGACCAGTCGGAGCATCTGCTGCCAATCTTTGCCCTCGGTCAAACTCATCTCAGACGGCTGCTCCTCCTCTGCAACACCAGATTCATCTTTACAAACTTCCTCAGGAGGTGTTTCTGCTGTTTCTTCACACTCATCCCTCTCCTCCTTGTTCTCCAGCTTATTCCAGTATGTTTCCTTCTCCTCCCAGTACTTCTCTTTCATGCGTTCGGACAGGTTCTTCAGCTCTCGGTGCACCAGTGAGTTCAGGGTGACATCAAGTTGTGCAACCATATTGAAGTCTTTCCTTGCTTCCTTTTCGTTCCACACAGCTGTATGTGCTTTTGCCCTTTTGTAATAAGCTTTCACACAATCTGGCCAAAGAGAGAAAACATTAATGGAACAAATAAGACACAAACAATGTCATTAGAGTCAGAGCTCTGCATACACTGATAAAGCAAGTTTGTCCTTTGCACCAAGTTATAATTGTCCTGTGTACTGTTTTGCCTTTCTCACCTAGCAAAAACCAAATATGTAAACACGACACATTGGATTTTCCACTGCAATGCCACCCTTTCAGATGAATCGGCTCATGAGCAACTGGGTTAACTCAATTTCTCTGTTCCTTGGCATTTCATTTGCCTTCCTGCTAAATCTTCATCCAGCCCAAATTCCAACAGATATTGTTGTAGCCTAGAGCAGTGGCACAGACGCTGCAGCAGACTTCAGCAAGAGGGGAATTTGTTTAAAGTGATGGGGAACGGGAGTAATGCAAACAACAGCGGGGAAAGTAGTGCAGGTGGGTTGGAAAAAGCCAGAAGTGTGACAATGATGATGATGACAAAGAGGCAGGCAGTGGGGCTTACATATTTCGCTGTATGCAATCTCATCCAAGTATAAATCTGAGATCCGTGACACTCAGCGGCCTAACGGCAGACTGCAGTGGCCGAGGAGCATAATTTATAAGGCTCTGGTCTGGAGCAGACACTTTGCCAGTGTGTCAGCTCCTGTAGGAATATGCGAGTAGCCATGGGTTTGACAGTACAAGTCCCCAGCGTGCTCCAAAGAACCCCGGGTGATGCCAACCTCCCACACACTTATTGTACAGTTGCAGTGTATAAGCCTAGGCAAAGCTCAGGCATCAAGCTTGTGTTATTGTGACTCACTTATTGTTAGTAATGAGAAGAAGGCTATATAGGAGGCTTGGAATAAATAAATAGTCTATTGTGTGTGAATGTGTATAGTGTATCCTCATAGTTGCCAGACTATTCAATTTAACCAGGTTTGGGATCAGCACAAAATGTTCACTAACCTTTTTGTGTGTGCTAAATTTCATGTAGTATCGTATTATATTTTTCCCCACTATCATTATTTAGACAATTCATGGCCTTTTGTGTGCCATATTTTTGCCATATATTAGGACTGGGAAATATGGAAAAAAAAAGTATCAAATTTTTGTCTCATAAGAATTGATTTAAAATTAATTTCAATGTAGATTTCATGAACCTAAACAGGAT
This sequence comes from Chaenogobius annularis, assembly GCA_015082035.1. Classification (NCBI taxonomy): domain Eukaryota; kingdom Metazoa; phylum Chordata; class Actinopteri; order Gobiiformes; family Gobiidae; genus Chaenogobius; species Chaenogobius annularis. The sequence goes on along the minus strand of BJKM01000002.1, from coordinate 2,363,930 downwards.
ATTCTTCTGGCAAAGTCTGAACTCTGCTCCAAACCAAATGCTTTTACTGACATGAGATTGGTTGTAATCCTCTATCCCTACTTATATCACTGACAATGAAAAATGACAGAATCTCAACTGGACTGAAATAAAATTGGACATTTATAAAAAATAAAAAAAAGACTAACTTCTGCAGAAAATTTTAAACTGATTTTCCGTTTGCTGGGCGGTGAAACAAATGGGACAGCGACGCAAGGGGACATTAACCAGACTTTCAACAAACTACTCTTTTTGTTTTTGTGCTTTCACTCTCTGTGTCTTGTTCAAAACAAAAATAAGAAAACAAATAAAAAGAAACGCCTAACCCTATCACATATACAGTACAGTACGAGTTAGAATACTGCAACATAGTATTAGAATAAGATGTAGAGGGTTGGAACACGACTTTTTCCACATTCCCAGCCTCTATCGTGGCTCTACATTAATCTGGAAGCTATAGGACTCCTGGGACTGACTGTCATGATGCTAACAGCTAGTGCAAACCCCTAACTGCAGCTCCCACAGCAGTATTTTTTTCCCACAATGGGGCCTGTTATGGAAATCACCTCACATTTGCACTGAATCTATTTTTGTCCATGCTAGTAGGCCATTTAAACACATGCCACAAATCACATCGTCTTCCCCATCCTTGCATTGTTAATATAGTTTATAGAATCCCAGTTTTTCTAATATAAATGGTTGGGTTCAGGATTACAAGTACATAAATAATAAAATAAAAAATAGTAAGATTTCAGATTACAGAACTATAAGTAAGTAGTAATATATAGCAGTATTACTATCAGAGCCCATCCAAACTGCATTGCCGGCCCGATAAAAGTCAAACGGCGCGTTACAATGAAGGGATTACCTTTGTGTTTCTCCAGCAGTTCAGAAGTGTGTTCAATGACTTCATAATACTCCTCCAACTCCAGCATGCACTGGCAGTAGTTCAGCTCCAGAGGGATTATCATGCGACCCAAGTTGATGTAGTCGATATCACCGGGCATCTCCTGCAACAGCCAGAACAGCGCTGGGTCATTGGCGACTTGTAAAATCATAACATTTGCCAGAATCGTTGTGGGTACTATGAAAAGACTAAAAATTCTCAATGCTACTTCTGATCCAGCACAGAAAAATGAAAATATTGATGCGATATAAAAACCGTTAATTTAACAAATAGAAATCGACTCGTGTCCCAAAAAACATGACAGGAATCTCGATATAGGATTATTTCATAGATGGACCACATTTCTTTGGTGATCATATCCACGCCTACAAACCCTACATCAAATGCTAAAACTCCCCAAAGGCCAAACGTTTGTATTTATATTTCCTCCATATTCTCTCGACTCACTCTGGACTGGACAGTTTTGAGTAGCAGCACCGCCTCCTTGTACTTGCTGGCCGCCTCTCTAAACTCCTTCTGCTTGACAAGTGCGTTGCCCTGCATGTGTAGGATGGGCACAGTCTGCAGCTTCTCATCCTTCTCCATCATCCATGACTCCCTGTGGTACGACATGGGGTCTCCCACCTGGAAACAGCAGGGGTGGATGACAGCCGCAGCGGTGGATGAAGAGAAGGTGAGTGGACGAGACAAGCATTAATAATAGCTTTTATCTTCTTGTGCACAAATTTAAACGGACAGTGATGTTAATTTATTATAGCGACTGAATCTAGAGCAAGTTCAGGGTCATTTATGATTTCACAGTAACACATTTTAGCAGAAAGGAAAGCGAGTTTTGTCAGAGCAGTTACTGAGTCTTAGAAAATACACCAGTGTAAGACTGTCGTATAAATAAATAAGAAGGTCTTCGACAGCACCAAACTATTTTTTACAAATGTCAGCTCTGTGGTAGACATGTTCTGTCTCACTGTTTGGGGAAGTTTACCTGTAGGAGCTCCATGATGAAAACAAGAGGCTGGGGGGTCCTCATCAGCTCATCCAGCTCTGCATATCCTGTGGAGTGGTAATGGAAGAGGTTTCCCATGCCACACATGTGCCGCTGGCCATCCAGGGGGTCTTTACCTTCAGCAATCAACCGCATACCCTTAGATACAATGGGGTACAGTCCTGTGTGCTATAAAAGAAACACATCAGTATCAGCAAGTATACAACAAGGACAAGTGTGGATCAACTTCCAGACACTGCAGTTAGTGAAGTATAGTGGTAGTGTTGTATTTTTCCAACAAACATTTTAGATTTATTATGATTTCCAGACCTTTACCAATGCCTCCTGCCAAAAATATTGTGGTCAGTTTTCCTTTTGTTGACTCAAAAACAACCATGTTTCTTTCATCCTTTTTCATATGGTCCTAATAATACTTCTGAGACTGAGGCACTTCATCATGTCAGCCCCCCAGTGCTGTTGGCTTAGACCAATCAGTGCCGCATGAAACAGTGGACACCATCTTACTTGCAAATGAAATATTTTCTCTGGAAGGAAAGGACCAACATTTGCACAAAGGAGCGGTGCGGATGGTAATGTTTCCACACATGTTTTTTTATAGAAAAGATGTAGGTGGCTCAGAGCATGCTTCGTGTGCATGATAATAAGGGGCTCCCTCGCTCTCATAAACACTTATTAGACCTCTCTGACTGGCTATTATTGTTTCTGTTTGAGCCTTCAGAATTACTTACCATTGCATCGCACCAGAACTCAGCCACTTCTCCTAATCTCATTGATGTCAGGAGTGTCTCCCACACCTCCAGTTTAAACATTTTCCCAACAAAGATCTCGGCTGGTCGGCCTGCACACCGACTGTCATCGATAACTGTGCGTTCAAAGTTGTCCAGAAGAGTTTGGAAGTGAAACACCAACTAGAGAATCAAATCAAATCATTTTTAACATTAGTGGACACATCAAATAGAGGCAAAAGACACATATGTTTTTTCAATGTGAAATATTGGGACAGTGAGCGAACATTTTGTCCTCAAAGCTTTAATGTTATAAAAATGATCATGGATGGAACATTATTATCTACTGCACTGTCCGGTTAAATCTAGTGCGCTCTCTCCATATAGAGCATTCATTAAGGTCTTTTCAGAAACGTCATCAGTGTTATACCGACCTTATCTATAAATAAAAAATTAAAAAATCACAAAAATGCTCTGAAAAAGAAGGTGATGAATCAGCAACGTGTGATGAGCAACAAAGACTGACCTGGGAGCTGACGGAGGGGCTTTTGTAGGTTCTACAGACTGGATCCGATTCAGTGTGAATGCGAATACATATTTGTCATAATAACGTGTGCATAGTTTCATTTGCATAATTGGCAGCAAATCATATTAGAAAGGGCAACAGGGACAGACAGCTGGTCACACTGTTTTGACAAAACTGAAACGATACAAAAAATGTTCCACAATAATGCCATTTATCTGTATGTATTTGTCTGGAAGTATAATCATGCAATAAGGTGTGCAAGTGGAAGTGGAAATAGCCCCCCAGGGAGGGAACACATTATCATGCAGCCGCACAGGTAATGCTGGAGACCCTTGCTGGCATTGTCCAGGGAAATGCGCGTCTGTCCAGGCTCGGTGCCACATGGAGGATGTGAGCGGGAAGGAGAACACTACCACCAGCACATCAGACACACACTGCCAAAAAACATGTTGCAATTTGGTTGGCCAAATGTTAGCTCTGTGCGAACGGCCAGACAAGACTAATTTCCTCCCCTTATGAATAATTCACACAAGTCTGACTTATGTGGACAATGGCTCACAAAACTAAAAATAGACCTTTTGTGTGGAGCCAATACATCAGAGGAATTAGTCAGAGCATAATTTATCCTCAAAGAGCCTGGTTTGGGTTGTTATTTTACTTATAATTAGGGCTTCTGACTAACCTTGGTGCCAGGTGGGAAATGTGGGAGGGGTCCATTTCCTCCTGCCAGGATCCTCTTCTTCACTCCAGGATGGGTGAGAAGATATGTGTCCTCCATGGTGAGCACTCCAGACAGAAAAAGTTCCTATTTTTCTTTCCCTGGTGTTGTGTCCTTGTGGCTTTCTAATTAGCCCAGTGGAGAGAGTCTTGGCTGTTAGCTGCTCTCTGACAGATGGCAGGATTAGCCCGGGTTTGGAGATGGCCACTTTAATCTGACAAACTAATCCCCCGTCTTCTCCTGCCATTGGTAGGGCAATTTCTGCGGGATAGAGAAGACCACAGGCCAAAGGGAAAACAAAGGTTTTAACTGAGAAGAAAGTGCCAGAAGAGTCTTGAATAAGTCCCTTCTGGAAGGGCCGGAATTAGGATGCTTCTGTTTGTTTTATTTGCAAAATTGAGCGTGCAATTTGAGCATCAGTAAGAAAGTAAAAGAAGCTATCACTGTGGATGGAAAAAAATGATTTTTATTCAATTGCAAATAACTAACAGTGGTGACAAATAATACACAAGAAGCACAAGATACAATTTCAGCACAACTCAAGTGAGCGTTGATCCTTCAGACTGTGTCTTCTGTTTCCACTGAGTGTGAACAAGGCGTGAGGCTGCCACCTGTTGGTCACTTCTCCACTAGAGAGTCCAGCTGCTCCTGCAGCGAGGCTAGCTGTTGGAGCAGAGAGGATAAAAGGTGAGATTGATATCCCACTGCCCTCTGTGTAATTGGAGGGTAAATGGATGACACAGTAAATCATGGCCTTTTGTCAAATACAAATGCCAGCTTGTGTTACTTGGGGTGACCAACGACATAAATAGCAGAACAGAGTGCAATACTTAAGAGCTAATAAACAAAGACTTTGTCAAGCGGGTGTGATGCTGGCATTTTAGAGGAAGGCTCTTACTTGTTCCATCTCTCGCTCTTCCTGCTGAATAATCTCATCCAACAAAGCCTGGAAACGGTTCTGTGAAGAGAGACAGAAGAGAGTCAACATGCTGAGTTTCATTAAATTGTGTCTCAAATGTAGCACTGCCTTGACTGCTCATGTCACTCTGACAGAAAGGCCACTTGCAATGCCAGTTAGAGACGGCTGACCTTTTCCTTGGGCGTGTGATAAAAACAACTAAAGATGGGCTTCTTCACTCCGACACACAGGGCAACAAAAGTCATAAATGGGACTGAGGAAGGTCCATGGCTGCTCATATATCAGTCTGTTGTGTTCAATTAAACAATAAAATTAGCAATAAAAGTAGAGGCTGTAGTGTTAGGGCTAGTATTATTAGAAGGTTGTGTGGGAAAATTATATCATTAATTCAAAAAAAGAAAAGAAAAAAAGAACATAAAAAATACTTTTGAACAGGTTTTACATCACTGTTGACAAAATGTGTAGCTTGAGTTTGCTTTTGCCTTCAAGCTCATCTGCAAGTCATTTCTGTTGGGTACACGCAGACCTACTTTCAGTACGACTGGTTGCGAGTCTTACTTTGAGGGCCTGGTTTTCCACTTTCATGATGAGCTCCTCCTGCTGTTTCTTTCGGGCACGAGTCTCTTGAAGCTTGGCCTTGATACCGTTGATCTGCACCTGATATTCCATTACTGCAGAAACAGAGGGTCACATAGTGGGGGAAAAGTGTCACTTTGGGAATTGTTGGTCTCAAACAAGAAACAAGATCACCCTCTGCCTGCTGAACCATGAGGTTGCCACATTTCATTTAGACAAATTGGAGTTTATGAGAAATCCATTTGGTTTTGAGCCAGCAGACTGCAAAGCTTAAAACACTAAACTATATTAATTTGCACTGGACTTCACAGGAACTTATTAAAACAAACTAAAGTGGCACAACAATTTGTGCCTTCATCCACCAACCACCCAGTACCAAACTAATTGTATCCATCAGAGGAGAGGTGAGAATCTGTGGGTGAAGCTGTGATTTCAAGTTAAAATATGGGCAACAATTGATCCAAGTGTGTGCTTGAAGGTTGACCTGAAAAACTCTTATTACACGTTCAGACAGCTCGCAGGGTTTTTTTCTTCCCTCCGTTTTGATGAGAAGCTGGCAAGTTTTGATTACTTTTAAAAGGTGGTCGAGTCTCCAAGTACAGATCAGCATGCCAAGTACTCCTGACTACTGTGGCAGGTGTAAATCTATAAATGAAAGTATGTTTAGACATGGTGCAACACTAAACCCGAGCACTGAGGAGACAAATGTATACTGATGTAATGACATTATCTTTTATCCAAAGCTAGATACTAACTCCAAATCCCTGCTGCCATATTCTCACCGATCTGGTTGGTCTGATCGGCCTCGTTCTGGGTGGAGTCGGACTCATTGAGCTTGTCATGAAGTTGTCGGACCAGATCATCCTCAGTGTCCATGATGTTCAAGTCTTCGTCGTCGTGCCTGTCCCCCTCGTCCTCCTCGTCCTCGCTGGAGCTGCTAATGTCGTTGAAGATCTCCCTCAGTTCATCGCGCTGGGCTGCTCAAGTAGGGCACATAAAGAGAGGCGATAACATGGATCCAAAAACAGACTCAAAACTTAAAAGTTAACCTGCATTGTAAAAGGACCACGAATAACACGTCATCTCCCCAGCTATACAACACAAATGATACAACTGTACCGCTACTTAGATTAGATTAAGGCTCAGGAGGATTTTACCTATGGTGCATGTTTTGGGTTGAGCACCTGGATGAAAGCCAGGGACGCAGGGAGAAACATGCAAACTCCACACAGAAAAGCATGATCTGGCTCAGGAGTTGAACCCACACCCTACTTGCTGTGGTTCGAGAGTGCAGCCACTCTGCCACCGTGCCGCTTGGGAGGTGCAGTGGCAGGAAGAAATTTAAGGTTAGAGATCTCTTTTTGTTTTCTGTTTCTAATTATGCCATCGCTACTTCATCCCTGCAGTACATGCAGACCAATAGTTAGTCATTTTCTATACAGCTCAAAAGATTTAAAAGAAACACTTTTTAATCAATTTAGAAAAATCAATTTAGTCAAACTTTTTAACGACTGACCAGGTCTGTTTTTACATATTGTGTGTGATTTTAATTGACTGGCCTTTTGAGACTGGTTTACAAATGTTTAATGAGTCAGCTGTTTGTGGTGTCAATGAAATAAACTATACCCAACAGAGGGGCAACAATGAGATGAACCTCAAAAAAGAAATGGAGATTGTGAGAGGTTACAGGCAATTGTCCTTGGACCTCAGATTATTCAATTAGTTCAGTGAAACCCTTGTCCAGATGAGATCATCTGAGCATCATCCCATTGTCACATTAGCTCATTTATATTTATCAAGATGGAACAGAAGGGGTGTCAGTGACACTAAAACACCTCTTACCCCATAATAATTAGTAGAACTTAATTATAATAATTGGCATCTATGCATTAACTAAATGTTGTCTAAAATAATTGTAACTGATGCAAACAAACCAGTGCATCAAATAATATCCATCCTTTAGTTCCAAAAACATGACCAAACGAATGTTTGTGTAGATGTTTCACACTAGGTTTTCCCCATTGGAAAAATGACTGTTGCTTTAATTATTTTTAGCAGTACTTATACTGTAGTTTTTATAGAATGTCTTACCACTTTGTCCATGGCCCATCTTGTGTCCTGAGGTTCCAGGTGAAGAGTCCAGGTTGCCCAATGAACCGTGCTGATCTGCATCTTTGGATTCGTCTTCAGCTATAACTTCCCATCCTACACAGGTCTGTTAAGGTCCTACTTTTTACAACTTTCAAAATCTAAAGTTAAACCGCAATATTCTAAGATTATGACTTTGAAACACTTTGAATATGTTGTGTGTGAACTGTTTTCTTGATCTCCTAGACTAACATTTACTTTTTATTACAGACATTGCCAACATTTGTTAAATACCGGTATACAAATATAGAAGGAGGATACGGACACTGACAGCATCTGCATCTGTACTCAGCAATCTCTTCACTTCCTTCTCCACATCAGGAGATTCAATGTACTGCAATAGAGAGAAAGACAGATTGGGTTAAATATATCTTAATGCTCTCCTGTAACTCCCCCTCTCTCTCAATCATGAAAAGCGTCCCAGTTGGCAACATGCCAAGAAGCACATTAGCGATTAAAGACAGAAAGGCCAATCCATAGGGCTCAGCTCTGTCTCCTGGAAGATTTTTTAGAAGATGTGAAGTGCGCACACTACACTGAAAATGCCTTCTTTATTGTAAATGTTGAATTTCATCTTCAATACAATAGTATAGAACAATATATACAAAACATAATTTGAAACAATAGAGAAACAGACATAACATGGTTAGTAAATCCGAGTGGGAATTAAATGTCAGTACCTTCTTCTTAGCAGTTTTGCGAAATCTCCTCTTGCGGGTGTTTTTTAGCGGACAGGTGACTGATGGGGAAAAAGAGCAAAAATCAAAACAGTTTACTACCTAAGAAGTACAATAAAATCACATTAGCTCCAATAGCACTAACTTACTGCCGTGGTTCCATACAAACTTCTTGTCCTTGTCCTTGTCTTTTTTCTTGCTTTTGGGGTCAGTGCCAGTTGGCTCCTCTAAAGGTGGGTAAAGATCTCCATCTAATGTACAAACCAGCATCTAGTACAGAAGAGTTAAATAATGTTATATGGCATCTACTGTATGTTTAAACAGGTAGAACTGATTTTTGGGTCAAATAATAACCACTATGGTGTGTACACAGTAATCGATAGTTTTACCTGACAAACATCAGCGGTTTTGTAGAATGTCTTTTTGTCTACAGTTTTAAGGGATTCAATCATGCAGGGAAGATCAACAAGTTTGCAAGCCAAAGGGACACGGTCGACCCTTACAATTCCATGACGTCCATCAGCTGCAAAAGAGACATAAGGCTTTATTTATTTATAACAAGAACGAGTCTCAAAATAAATGAAGAAAACCAGATCCTTTTGATTTGAGTAAAAGGTGTATATACCCATTATTTTAAATTGTTATATTACATATCCTGTTTTATAGGTTGTGTTCAGAATGTTTCTTACGGTGCAGCTCAATGGTCAGTCTGTCCTTCATGTTCATGCTGCTGGACTGGGCGATCCTTCTCACTGTAGAAGCATACTCCTGTGAAAGTAAATCACAAACATATTAACGAAATGTTCTCAGACTTGTTTCACAGATTGAGAATGACTCTTGGATGAGAGTTGAAACGTTTTGTTTTTCTAAAAACAGAGTCCAGATGACTACAACTGAAACACTCCTGGACGAATGAGGGATTACAGCGACATATTAACAAAAGCAAAGAATTAACTAAACTGAGCATCTGCAACTGGAGTGCTAGGACTTACTGTAGGCAGGCGCAGAACAAACTGACTTTCAAGCTCGTAGGGGGCATCTTCCTTGTTTTTGGAGCCAGTCTTCCCGACTAGGTACCAAAAAAATGAGACAAATACATCATAAATTAGTAATAGCAGTTGTATTACACTCTACTGGCAATAACATACATCAAAAGTTGAATATTGTAAAGGCATGAAGTGTGTAGTGTAAAATTTGTCATATGGGATTAGAAAACGCCTCTAATTAAAGAGCTTCAGATTTGCTATGCATGGTTTCAAGGCAAATATTTTTTTCTGGGGAAAACCCTTTTATTTTTTAAACCAATAACTGGACAGAAATATCTCAATCAATTTGAATAGAATTAAATGGGAAACCTTTATCTACAGTTCTGATTTGAAGTATACACAGTATTTTCACTTGCAAGTTTTGTAGCCAAAACAAAGATATTTTGGTCTTAATCTGTAGTTTAATCATTTGGGATGTTTTCTAATCACCAATGACAGTAAATTCAATACAAGTAGAGGTGCTCCGGACTCAGACTACTGCCTCTACGACCCAGCTACAAAAATGTAACGTGTGAAGGGAAAGTGTTCCCGGAATGGTCATTTTAGAAAATGTTTTCCTTGTTTGAAAATCTACAAAGTCTGGACCCAAGACAAAGCACGTTTGTATAACGTTAGCTTGTTTATCAATAATAATAATAATAATAATAATAAAAAAGTTTTGCCAGCAACTTTTGCCAAAAAAGTTGCTGGCAAAATCTGCAGATTTTGCCAGCAATGCAGCTTCACATTATTGGTCTATGGAGGTGTAAATGCAAGTTAGCAAAGCGTAATTGCTACGTTGTTAGCTACCTTTAGCATCAATGGCTAAACAGTACCTTTAATCTTAGTCGTCATCTTTAGCAATTGTACGATCCGTGTCACTGCAAAAACAATACACTTCCAGCCAGTCAAACACTTCAACTGCTTCCGTGTTTTTTGAGAGATGTGCAGTCAGTTTAGGTGAGAATACTAAACCGCAGCTGCAGCTTCAACAGCTTCGGCACTGGCACTGGCACTGGCGCCCGGAGATGCCCGTTCACGAGCATCACCGGATGTTTGCATTGTATACTTTTATTGTTTAAATATCTATTACTATCTCAATACCAAATTGTTATTATTTAAAGCAATATTATACAGTTTACAATTTTAATAGTATTTCATATATATTTTTTGTTGTGTATTTAATCTAAGGATTTAAGCATAAAGTCTGCCAATCCAAGCAGTTCTTGGCAGATTCATTACTAGTGTGAAATCCAGAGATTTGATATTCAACATTTTGGGATCGTCTGACATTATTGCCATCTGTGCTTGGTTAGAGGAGATCGCTTTTGTTTTGAAAGTCAAACACACCTTCCTTAAATCTTATTCCTGTTCCGGGTTGTTATCGATCGCTCTGTTGCTCGTCTGTCTTTTGCCTTCTGCCTGGTTGCGTTGTATGAGACCAAAGTTAGGGTTTTATTGTCCTCGCCGCTGCTTGTGAGCGCGGTTTCCCCGGGATGAGCGTCACTGTGGCCGTCAGAGGCGCATGGAGGGCCACGGGGGCCCGGTGGATGCTCGTGCTCGTCAGCCTCTGTGTGTGCGTCTGTGTTTGCCGAGCAGAATCACCTCAGGAGGAGGAGGACAGTGCCATGGAGAACATCGTTACAGAGAAAAGGGCAGAGGAGAGCCACAGACAGGACAGTGCAGACCTACTCATCTTCATCCTGCTGCTCACCCTTACCATCCTCACCATCTGGCTCTTCAAACACCGCCGCTTCAGGTTCCTCCATGAAACTGGGCTGGCCATGATTTATGGTAAGTGAGGGTCACACCTGAAGAGCTGTGAGATGTGTGTACCACACATTTTATGATCGCTAGAAATAATTAAATTTTACCTTTCATGCTCAGTATGGGCATACATGCTTCAGAATCAGAACAACAATCTATAATCCACCCTTAATGTTCAGTTGTATCACAGATTAGGTTTTTGTAGCCCCCCCCCAGGCCTCTAAAAATCCTCTACAGTAATAACCTTTGGTACAGACAGATATATAATGGGTAATGTGGTGGATTGTTGGAAGCTATGTTAAATGTTCTAATATAAATGAGCGTTCCACTTTGTCTCTTTTACAAAAGGTAATTGGTCAAGCCACACACATTGACTAATAGTACAGTTCTAGGGATGATTAGCAAAACACTTATCCACCACATCTATTTGCCAAGTCTCTCAACATAGTTTTAAAAGAAATCAGTTGTGAAACACAGAGGCAGCAGGAGGCACTGAACTGAAAGGCCTATTTCCCCCATTTCAGTCCTGACTTGGGGAACTGCAGGAGGAACTGGTCTCGGGATCAAAGGCTGTGTGGGACGAGTGACTGTATATGAGGGAAGACTTGCTCTCAAACTGCCCTAATAATAACGCTCACTTGTTTTTCTTGCAGGACTGCTGGTTGGTGTGGTCTTACGGTACGGGATTCATATGCCTCGAGATGGTGCCAGTGTTATTTTGAACTGTAACGTTAATGCCAGCCCTGCCACTGTCCTTGTCAATGTCAGTGGCAAGTTCTATGAGTACACTCTGAAAAGGGTCATCAGCTCCAGTGGAAACAAAGTGGACGATGTGTCAGACAATGAGAATGAGATGCTGCGCAAGGTAAGCATCATACACAAAACATGGTAATGTCATGTATCTAATATCTTAAAAAGGTTGCTTTTTTCAAAAGTTATTGCTGCCACATATATTTGTAATTTCAGTTTTATAGCGGTTATAATATCATAATACAATTTTTCCTTTGTTGGTGAGTTACGATTAATCCTTGATGTTCTGTCTGTCTCTATCAAAGGTGACCTTTGATCCTGAAGTGTTCTTCAATATTCTGCTACCACCCATCATTTTTCACGCTGGTTACAGTCTGAAACGGGTACAGATTTTTTAATTTTTAATCAAACAACTGGAATTTTGATTTAGCTAAACTATAAATAATGACCACCTTATATTATCTGGAACGTATTTGAATTATTAGTTAATGTCTATATTCTGTGATTTTAGAGGCACTTTTTTCGAAATATGGGATCCATTTTGGCCTATGCCTTTCTGGGGACGGTAGTTTCCACATTCATAATCGGGTAATGTATATATTTTTCTCATCCTGTTTGATGTGTTGTTAAGAATGTAACATACCCACTCTTTCGTTACTTGTTAGTTTGCTGATGTACGGCACTGTGACACTCATGAAGCGGGTTGGGCAACTGGCCGGCGAGTTCTTCTTCACTGACTGCCTGTTCTTTGGAGCCATTGTCTCAGCCACAGACCCTGGTAAAAATGCACTTCGTTTTAATTACATGCTACTTTATGTCACTATAGTACAATTTATACTGGGTTTTTAGTGGTACCTTAAATGCTTGTGTGCAACTAGACAGTCTCATGTTGATCCAGTCTCAAAGATCCATAACAATTGGGTGCTAAATTGCACATTACAGGTGTAATGTTTTTTCATTTGCAGTGACTGTCCTGGCCATCTTCCATGAGCTGCAGGTTGATGCAGATCTTTATGCGTTATTGTTCGGAGAGAGCGTGCTCAACGATGCTGTCGCTGTTGTTCTGTCTTCGTAAGTGTATATATAGAATCTATACAGTGTTGCAAGTTGAAATAGTAATTTCAGCACAGATTCTGAGTTTCAGAGGCTTTGGGCTAAAGATTTTGATCAGCTGCTGAACAGCTTGTTTCATTTCACACCTAGATAATTTGCCTGCTACAAATTTGATGCCCCCTTTTTAAAGTTGTATGTAAAGTGGATACTAAAGTGACACGTAACACCTGTGCTATGGCGAGGATAACCTTTTCTTCCCTACATAACCTTATCCCAGCATTGGCAACCTGACAAACTTAATTGAATAGGTATCGAGTAGATTTTGGCATAATGTGACATAGCCTGAGGACACACATTACAAATTGTTCACTATTTCATGTTGATTAGTCTTTAACCCCTCTTGCTTAGGGGCCTATTTTTCCCAAAACACCTGAAAAAATGAGCCCCATTTAAAACTGAAACTGTTTTTGAATCCTCTGGAGCACAAACAATTGGCTGGAGCCTTTGTGAAGCTGAGACTCTGTAGTTTTGGACTCTGATGTCTGTTTTATTCTAATTATAAGTAGAAACAAGCTCTGCACAGTGGAAATCAAATTTTAAATGCTTTGTAGATTTTCTTTGTTAAATATATGAATGAATGATGTCTGGAGGTATGTCTGAGTGACACTATTTTTAGCATTTATTAGGTTTTTACAATTCTCTTTTAAAAGCTGAAGGTAAATTCACTAAAAATGAGCTTTAGGGACTTGCAATAAAGCAAAAATGGCCAGGCGGAATCCACATAAAAGTCCTATTCATTTTATTTTAGGGTATTTTTCATTTCTGGGTTTGAAGTACAAATTGACCCTGATGCTTCCCAGAATGATTGATTTGGCTGGAAATAAGAGGGTTACAGCTAAATTTTTATGTACAGCAGATCAAGTAGCTTAAGAGTTCCCTTTTATTAGATGGTGGACAAAATGGAATAAATAAAGAAAAAGTCCAACGTCCCATGCGCATGAAAGTAATTCAACATACTCACTGTGTAATTTTCAGATCAATAGTGGCATACCAGCCAGCAGGTGACAACAGCCACACCTTTGAGGGGATGGCTCTGCTCAAATCTTTTGGAATGTTTCTTGGAGTCTTCAGTGGATCCTTTGCACTGGGAGTGGCCACTGGAATTGTCACAGCTCTGATATCCTTTTGGAGGTTTTGTTATCTACAATTACCGGTAAACAAAATACATTGATTATTTGTGGTAATTATAAAGTAATAAGTTGGTCTCCTTGACACCCGTTTGCACGTAACAAAGTTCACCAAGCTGAGAGATTTCCAGCTGCTGGAGACTGCTCTGTTCTTCCTCATGTCTTGGAGTACTTTCCTTTTGGCCGAGGCCTGTGGATTTACAGGTGACAGATTTAGCCAAACACTGAACACTGAACACTGAACACTGCACACCTCACTGTCAGACTGAGAGAAGTTTGTTTTGTTTGTTCTTCAGGTGTCGTAGCTGTGTTGTTCTGTGGGATCACACAGGCCCACTATACCTTCAACAATCTCTCCCCTGAGTCCCAGGACAGGACCAAGCAGGTCAGCTCAGTACTCTGTGCATTTGGAAGAAACTTTTAAAATTGACAAGCCTAGGCGTCTTTAACTCGACAACAGGTCTTTTCATCCTTTGCCTTGATTTTGACACTCTGTCTTTTGTGTTGCAGCTTTTTGAATTGCTCAATTTCCTTGCAGAGAACTTCATTTTCTCTTACATGGGTCTGACTCTGTTCACCTTCCACAACCATGTCTTTAATCCCATGTTCATCGTTGGAGCTTTTGTATCCTTTACTATGTAGTAGCTCAGTTTAACTTTCAAGTGTTTTGTGTTGTTTCCTTCACCCATCGTGTCCCTCAGCTGGCTGTGTTTCTGGGAAGAGCTGCTAACATCTACCCACTGTCTTTGCTGCTTAATCTGGGAAGACGTCATAAAATCAGATCTAACTTCCAGCACATGATGATGTTTGCAGGTTAGGCACAACTTCAGGCTATATTTCACTGGGCAATGAACCGCTTGTAACTAACTGTGATTTCAGGCCTGCGAGGTGCCATGACCTTTGCTCTGTCCATCAGGGACACAGCCACATACGCTCGACAGATGATGTTCTCCACTACGCTGCTGATTGTATTTTTCACAGTTTGGATTTGTGGAGGAGGCACCACTCAGATGTTGTCTTGTCAGCGCATTCGGTATGGTTTTGCTAATTATGTAGATGGTAGTTGTTTTTTTACATAAATATCATCATCAGTTGGCAATGTTGTCATTTTCAATGGTTATTCTTTTCTACATAAACATCAAAGTTTTTGTTTTCAGAGTGGGTGTAGATTCTGATCAGGATAACTCCGTAAGTGAAGGAATAAATATGTAATCTAATTATTATCACAGACAAATCACATTCTCTTCTATTTCTTTTCAGATGAGTCTAGCTGAGGGTCCAGAGAGAAGAAGCACTAAACACGAGAGTGCTTGGCTTTTTAGAATCTGGTACAACTTCGACCACAAGTATCCTTTGTCATTGATTCAATACTTTACATGTTTATACCACTAGATTTGACACTGAAATGTGTATCTGGTATGTGTAGTTTGCATTTATTAACAGCAGAGGGAGAACATTCCGCACATTTTATTTATTTTTATTAACCTTTATTTAACCTTTTATTTAACTAGAAAAGTCCCATCTCTTTTTCAAGGGAGGGCCCAAGAGGCATCAACGGCACAACCTTCAATCGACAAAGCCTTTCATATAAAACACACTATATACAGTATATGTTAGAGACACAATTATAAACAGAAGTATAAGATTTTCAGAAGTATAAGATTTTGGGTGATAACTAGCAGTGGACATTCTTCCTCTGTCCTGACACTGTGATCTTGGGGACACAAGGCGTTTATGCTCTGTGCTTTGATTATCTGCCTACTGGTTTATGGACATGATGAAGTACCTTGCATTATAATTGCCTTTGCATATGCTTTATATCAATATCCACGTTTACTCTGGACATGCCCTTGACTCTGACCTCTTCAGTTACCTGAAGCCCATCCTGACTCACAGTGGGCCCCCTCTCACAGCCACACTGCCCCCCTGCTGTGGACCCCTGGCCCGCTTACTCACCAGTCCTCAGGCCTTTGAGGTCAGACTTTCACATTAGCAAATTCAATTGTAAAAAAGTGACCAACGTGATGTATTTAGAGTCGTGGTTCTCCATGCAATGAATATGAATCTAGCAGCCCTGCTCTTTGTGTATTTGACTTGACTGGGAAGAAGACGTGATTGTGTTGATGGTGAGGTTATGCTTTTCATTGCAGAATGAGGGCCAACTGAAGGATGACGACTCTGACCTCATCCTGACAGACGATATTAACCTGGCCTATGGGGACATCACAGTCAACACGGACGGAACAGGGGTACTCACGAGCAGTGCTGGGTTTGCCAGTGGCATGAGTTCTGATGACCTGGACCGTGAGCTGACTTATGGAGACAGTGAGGTGGTGATGAGGGGCACTCGCCTGGTACTGCCGATGGACGACTCTGAGCCCTCCCTCAAAGACCCACGCATACACTTTTGAATTTAAAGAAGGCCATCCTACTTAAAGAGACTAGTGTCATCTAACAAACAGTACCTGACTTCTCATTCTTTCTACTTCTCGACTATTTGCAGTTTTCTTACATTTCTTTTACATTTTCACAACTCCCTCACATTATTTGGCAGCAGATCTCTGTCTCTCTACCTCATTCTTGTCCTGCTCATTTCTTGTATTCAATGTGCCATTTACATTCACTTAATATATTTATGTTAATAGCATTTAGCAGTTAGGTACTCTTTGGGCGTTGGTATCAGTCACGTTACTGTAGCATTACTCAAAGGTTCAGCAGCATGTGTTAGTGTGCAAATACAAATACCAGCCACTAGCTGATTTGTTTCTGTACAGTCTATAATAAGAGTACTATATCTTTGATATGCATGCTGAGGATGCTTGTTTTACTTTGTATGAAAACGGGGAGCCTGGGCTTATGTTTTCATACATTGAATGTTGCCTTTGCTGACCCAGTCAATGACTTTTCTGTACATTTGGTTACAATCAAGTGCCTGGGAATTGTAGTTTATCTCATAGCCAAGCCAGTTTAGGGTCATTCTGCTACATTATTTCATGAATACAAAAACACACCACTGTCTATACATAGCAATATACTCAGTGGTGTTTTGCTGTTACTTTGCTGTAAATAGTAGATTATTCAAATGTGTGGCAGCGTAACTGGCAATGTGAGTCTCTCCCAATGACCTTTGACTGTGACATGGAGAGGGAAAAGACTTTATTTTTAAACTGATGAAGCTTGCGGCAGAACAAAGGGCTGTCGTTAGGAGACAAAAAATAGTGAGGTAAAATATACTGAGAGTGCCATTTCCATTCTGCGTTTGTGTACGAATATTTTCAAATGTAAATGCAGAAGTACTTCATATTATTCCTTCTCTGATATATTTCTTGCCAAACACATTAGAGTTTTTAATTTTCAACTACACTCCCTGAGTCCTTGCAGTAAACTGGAATATGATGTAGACAGGTAAAAATGGCATAGTTTTGGAACAAAATTACAATGTAATTGTTTATCTGAAGTTTTCTACAGAGAGTTGTGAACGTAGTAATCATGACTGAAACGATCATTTGAATGCTGCCTCTGAGTAAGATACTCTTTGTAGAGTCAATGTACCTTAACTATCACCTTGGGGAATAGTTGTTCTGTTCTTTAATTTTAGGTTTACATGTGAACAAGAGTAAAAAAAAAAGTATTACCATGAAAAGGTACTGTGTAGAAACAGAAAAGGCTGTGATCTCATTTGGACGCTCTGTTGCAGCTGTTGTTGGACGAACAGGAAACGTTGATAGGACGTCTCCATGGTAACACGGTGTTGATGCAGACAGCAGCCAGGAAACAAACCACCACAGTGAAGCTACTGAATACTATGGTGTGCAAAAACAAGAGTAGTGTTGTTGTGAGGTGATTCTGCTGTGCAGAAGTTTACCCAGTGTTTTCAGGCAGACACATTCCCCAAGAAATTATGTTTACCTTTCACTCTTTATTTTATAAAAAGAAGCTAGGGAAATTTAAAGCTTACTTATTTGCACTCATCTTCAAAGAATGTCATTTTTGT
This sequence comes from Chaenogobius annularis, assembly GCA_015082035.1. NCBI lineage: Eukaryota > Metazoa > Chordata > Actinopteri > Gobiiformes > Gobiidae > Chaenogobius > Chaenogobius annularis. Next base: position 2,345,937 of record BJKM01000002.1, on the reverse strand, counting down.
TTAATTGTCTTGCTGTTCATTGTATTTACCTACTGTTTTTATGTTTTTTGTTTTGTTTTGGAAAGATGTGCGTAAAACACATTCCTTTGCATTAAGTGAAGCAGAGTTACCTTCTAAGTTAACAGTGTTTCATAAAGCCATATTTGCATTTAATGTAGTTTGAGTGTGATATGCTTGCAAAAGGCTGTGTAAACGCTTTTGTGCCAGAGAACAAGGCAGGACTATGCCTCACCTGTTCTCAAAGTAATTCAAGTACAGAGTACAGTTGTGTGCACAATTCCGCACCATATATTTATCATTCCATACATTTGTCTGAAGTAGCTGACCAAAGAGGCCTGCTGTGCTTGGTGTTTCAGACAGTGTATCTCTTGTTTTTGTATGTGAGTGAGTCTATGCTGAAATGTGTGTGGAAGAGGGAGGGGCTTGTCTGTGTGAACATATTATACTCAACTGTGTGTGTGTGTGTGTGTGTGTGTGTGTGTGTGCAGCAGTCAATAAAGCCTGTGCTTTGGATTAAACCTGCTCTGGAACCGTCTCCTCGTTTGTGTATTCCCCCAGGATTTCTGCAGACACAAAATGCACAAGGCCAGATCCCTTCCTAATTGTATTGATTTGCTCATCACCATTGTCAAGAGCACACACTTACAGTAACTGGCAGAGTGACACACATTCACATACAACATCTTTTCTACATGGCATTATAAACAAAGATAAGTTACACAGATAAAATAAGTAATGATGTAAACAAATCATAATGAGATTGGATATTCAAATTCCCCTGCAATGTTATTTTTTAGTTCCCAAAAATGTAGATGATCATCAGTACAATTCTGGGCTCTGGACAACATTCCCTCTGGTTTGCTCACCTGAAGAACAGCAGTGTTGTAGTTGAGTAAAGTATAGTACAATATATTTAGATGTGTCCAAAACCTATTAGTGTTGACATGAGAGGTGCATGAGGTACTTGAAATGTACCAACACAACAAATAGTGCCTTAAATTAGGGAGATTATGGATGATGAATTATCTTCTCAATGATTCATAAATTCATACCTTTAACCAGAAGGTCCATCTCGTTGTGAGTTGCCTGGTGTTTATCCTAAGGCTACTCACTCATTTTAGTGCGATATACTGTTTTACCAAAGAAGGAGACAGACGGAATAGAGTGGAATATCTCATTACACAATTTTCTTGGACCATCTCTTAAAGAAACATTTGTGATGTAGCCTAGGAAATGACGCTGTTTTCTCAATTGCCTCGGGTGCGGAGAGAAATATTTCAGACTGCTTATAAATTCATTCCTGGTTGAGGTAATTGTTTATGAGCTCTTAAAGAGGGTTGGCTTGGTCCAGAAGTTGTCTCCCTCTCCTCTCTTTAAAGCTGCGCAGTCTCCAGAGTGCACAGTGCGCACCTCTGCGCCACAGACGCTTCATCTGCTCCAAGAGGTGAGTACAGTGACTTTACTTTGACTTCATGTCGGACATGTAAAACTCTTTTTTATTATTTGCTGATGCTAGTCGTGTATTGACCATGTTAATCCGATCTCAAACTGCATATATTTGTCCAGTTAGTTTCCAAACATTCTCAGGGAAGTAGAAAAGCAAAGGAACTAAGTCAAACGCACATGAAACATCTAGTTTGCTTCAACGTCCATATTTTACTCCTATGTTAAAGAGCATAGCATCAGTTAATGGCAATAAAAGTGTATTATCTGCTCCATTTATATGAGAATGATGAGAAGATTATACTTTATCTGTAGTAGTATTGTATGTCTTAATGCATGCAGTAATGTAGTGTATGTATACATTATTCTAGTTATAGGCTAAATACTGATACCTGCTCCTTATGCTTAGAGCCTATTTTCCCAAAAACGCCTGAAAAAATGAGCCCCATTTCAAAGTGAAGCTGTTCCTGAACCCTCTGCAGCACAAACATTTGGCTGGAGCCTTTGTGAAGCTCAGAAGTTTTGGACTCTGATGTCTGTTTTACTTTAAGTAGAAAAAGGGTCTGCACAGAGGAAATCAGATTTTAAATCCCGCCTAGATTTTCTTTGTTAAATCTATAAATGATTTCTGGAAGTATGGTCTGATTGACACTAGTTTGAGCATTTATTGGGTTTGACAATTCTCTTTTAAAAGCTGAAGGTAAATTCACTAAAAATGAGCTTTAGGGACAGGCGGGATCCACATAAAAGTCCAATTCATTTTCCATTTTATTTTAGGGTAATTTTTTTACTTGATGGTTCGGAGTACAATCTGACCCTGATGCTTCCCAGAATTATTAATTTGACTGGAACTAAGAGGGTTACAGCTTTATTTTTATGTACAGCATATTAAGCAGCTTGAGAGTTTTCTTTTAGAAGATGGTGGACAAAATGGAATAAATAAAGAAAAATCCTAAGCGTAAGGGGATAAGGTTACCTCATGAAGTTGTTTCTAAATAAAAGCAAATACACAATATTCACAACGCATCATTCAATTTCAATCAACACCTCTGGGACTGGTACCTGGAGCGATCGAATTCAGATCAGCACGTTTTAAGAGCTTTAAGGATGAGCAAAAACACTATTCAGTTCATTTGGACTACATTTATTTGGAGAGGCCAAAATGTTGGGCTTAACAGGTCTAAGATTTGATCCACACCAAGAACACCGTAGTGTATGTCAAAATGCTGTATACATCTGTGTGGAAACTAATTATAAACTTGCATAACTGTAACTGGGTGGGTGTTTTTTTGTCGATTTTTAAACATGTAACCTACTTGTAATTGATAGTAAATATTGCCATGCAATTGTAATTAACTGACAGGTCTCAGTCACCCCAAAGCACTGCTGTCCATGCTCTTTTCTACATACTCAACGAATATGCAGAGTTTAAAACTGTTTAAGTAGTAAGTTTTGTATAAAAGTGCATAAAAAGGAACAATTTACTAACCCTAACCCTTATATTTTTAAAAGTATGTTTCATGCATACTTTTCATTTACTTAGGTACAAACATTTGCAGCTGTACTTGTACTGGTAATTGAGTATATTTTTTGCCAGGTAAAAGAACTTTTACACATTTTCAGTACTCTCGCAGTACATTATTACTGTTTCTCATGTAGGCCAATGAGATTAGCTTGATGAAAGAAAACCTTCTGAATGATTAAGTAAAGTTTATGTTACATAAACAACCTGATACTAAATGTGGCACTCCACATTTAGCTTTGAATTGAAAGGAGTCATTTTTGTTTATGAAATTGTCACAATATATATTAAGATTATAGTGTAATCTTAATAAACATAATCATTATAAGGTTTAAGTATCAATAAACTGAATAACCTTCGCATCCCTATGACCTATGAATGGTGTGATTCACAGCACGTCGGCTTAAACCTTTAAAGCTGTTCACCTTTAAAACACATCCGCTCGAGTACACAGTCTCCTCCTCTGTGTAGACCAGGACCAATCCAAACCCATGAGGTCACCAAGGAAACCTGGAGGTTGTGGTCATCTGTCTAGCCAAACAGTGACATCACCCTTTACAATCCATGTAGTGTTTACAATGCAACAAGCCATTTCACAATAACAAATGACTTACATTATTTGGGAATGTTGTATTATTGTTGACAGTTTAGTGAGACATTTATAACAAATTCCTTTGGGAGCACTGGGGCCAGCTGTTCTCTCGGGGGCAGCCCTCACTCTCACTCAAGAGGACAGTCTGTACATGTCTTTTATCCTCTCAAATAGAGCGAGGTGACTAAGTGGAGACAGGAAGGGTGGAGAGTGAGTGGAAGAAACACATGCGATTTCAGAGGCTCAGAAAACACCTCCAAAATAGGCAATGCAGCTCGATAATACGAGTGGGAGAGAGAGATGTTTAAAGTCTGCATTCACTCATAAGTTTGGTTAAAATACATAGAGGTTTGCATCTTATTTTTCTCAAGCCATGTGTTTGTGACTTATGTCTGTTATGCCTCTCAATAATTGACTTCCATCTGTTACGTTTGCTGCTCTAAATCTTTTGGGACAGCTACATCATTCATTTTCATTGTTGACCTCTCTTTTATTCTTTATCAAACACAAATATTTAACATTTAAAACTGGAGCACTAGTCCCAAGAAAACTAAAACTCTAATAATGGTTAATTATATTTAAAAAAAAAAAAATTATAGTAAAGAAAACAATATGTGATACTCAATACTAATTTCAATACCACATTAAAAAAACAAAACAAACCCCAGAAAACTCCATCTCCTTCTTAAAGCCATAATCGTACGCAATATAATGAGTGTTTTACACAGTTTCACCATGTGTCTGGACATATTACTTTTGATCTGAAATTAAAAGTTCAAAAGTATCAATTCCTGGTCAATTGAGTATTGTTTTAATACTAGTTTTATCATTGACTATATAATAATGCCTTACACTGACCTGGGATCTCATATGGAATAGGACAGTTCCTCATGCAGAGATTTGCAGAAGTGGCTTATGCTGAAATACTTCAAATAGCCTGAGAGTTGTGAAGTGTGTCAAGATACTGGATGTCTAAGTTTGTTGACCATCAGAACAGGACCCAGATTCATGAACACTCAACACATTATGATGATATTGACCACTCAAGTCTGCCCATGCTTCCATTGTAGGGTTGACTTTTGGTATTGTATGATGTTCCATGCCATTGGCCAAAGTCTCTAATTAATCTAGTATTTGTGTTCTTCTAAATACTTCGAGAGTGTGGAGCATTGCTCGTGTAACAGTGTTGACAGAGCTGCTTTCGTGACCTTTCGGACCAGTGCTCTGCTGTTACACCCTTTCCCTGTTGAAGTGCCAGATCTCTGTCCACACATCTCCATGATCAGTTCCAGCATTTCCCCTGGATTGCTTAGACTGGCAGCTTGGTCCTACATAAACGAGCACGCTCTATTATTTTAGCAGTACTGAGTGACTTCCTGTTTCCACGAGTAGCTAAAGAGGTGATAGGTGATATCCCACCATTATGTGGCTGCTGTGAGTAATTGGATTCAAACCTTAATGAAACACACCAAACAAAATACATGCTAAACTGAAAATATTACAAATTGCATGAAGGTAGAACATTATTTATTATAATTTGGACTACTATTTAGCATATGTTCAATTTAAAGGTGCACTGTGTGACCCTCTGCTCGTCTTCTGGAAGATGTTGCTGAAATGTTTCAAAGTATGACATTAAACTTACTTAAACTCGGATGACAAGCAGGGGGATACTGCCGGGCCAAGTTGCAGGTCAGATCTGTGGAGAGGTGAGCCCGTTAACAGTAAGAATGAATGCTTCTCGAGGTACTTTTGAGCAATGAAAACACAACATAGTAAAAACACACTAAAAACGCTCCAACAACAAACGCTATTTAAGCTACTATTTGTAGTCAAAGTGTCGCATAAATTAGCAGTAAACCAATATGATCCCGTCAGTCCATTTACAAAAGGGCCCAGAGCAGTGCATCTACTGGAAACATTTGCCAGTTTCAGCCCCGGTCATTACAGTCATTACTTAGAGCTCGTGGGTTGGAATAATTGGGTGACGGAGTACAACAGGACAAACATCTCACAATCTTTTAATCACAACCAGATGCTGTTTTAAATCGTAGACTGGGGACACCGCACCAATTAGTTGTAATTAAAGGTATGGAGATAATATGGAGTTTTTAATATTGTCCTTGAAATACAGTATGGAGAAAAAGAAAGCTGAACACTCTCTTCTGTTTATGTAAAGAATCTTATAAATAAATATGGTAGATTATTGAAATAATATATATCTCCCTCTTCCTCTCAATTATCCCTCTATAATTGTTTATCTAATGTACAAAACATACTTACCTTGAGCAAAGATAAGCACACTTGATGCAGTGGTCATCAAGTCATTTGTACAGGATCAGAACAATGAAGGCGGTGGGAGGATCTGCTTTCCTCTGTGGCTTTATCATTCTGGTATTTTTACCCCTGATGCCATTGCTGTGGAATCCAACATGGACTTAATGCAACAAATCAGTCAGTCCAACGGTCCCCCCCCCCATCCCATCCACCATTATCTCCCATGTGAAGCCTAAAAAGGAGCAGAGGTTTGTGAGGGTCGGGTCACAGAATGGTATAAAGACCCCTGCCCGCATCACGCCCTTATCATCCCTCTGTGGGTGCTACTGGACTATTCTACATACAGAGGCTACCAGACCAAAGCCACCATGACCTTCTACAGACATTCAGGTATCAGCTATTTAGAATTGTAGTTTTTTTCTGACTAGATCTTTTCTGTGCTAACATAAAATAATAAGATGTTTATGTTTCTGGTTGGATATATGAATGTCTTGTAATGCCATGATATCATATTCTTAATCCTAAAGGCTCTGTGAAAATTAAATGTGATTACACTGACTTATAAAATAAGCTTATAATATGCTTGCAAATGGATGTTTAGATTTACCTGTGCTGATTGGTTGGTCAGGAGGACACAAAAGTGGCCATATCACAACAAAATGTACCTGTTGTATAAAATAAATCCATTCCTGAACCTGGGTATATTGTTGATATTCCAACTCTCATAATATCCATTTTAACAACTACGGCTATGTTTGTCCTATTTCAAAATATATATTGAAATAAGACCAGCAAACGTTAAACAGCACATTAAAAGTCACACACTGCACTGAAAACAAGGGTCTTCTGCTTGGTACAAGTCTTCAAAGGCATTCACAGAACATTACTGGACATGCAGTTCATGGTCATTTTACTGTTCCAGCCTGTAACAACAAAAACTGTTATGTTCAGATGTATGAAGCCCTGAAACAGACACTACCAAGCTCTCAAGTATTAAAAGACTATTGAAACGTTGCAATGTAATTAATATGAATTAATTCTTAATTATGGGGAAGGATGTATTTATCTATTTGAGATTGTATGCGTTGTGTATTAAGATGCATTGTCATTTAACTGTATGTAATCAATGAGTTTTACAGCTGTAGACCTTAGGAAATGCAGCTACTGTCAATACAAACTTGGTCCAGAGAGTCAGATAAGGTCAAGTTTGTTATACTTGTACAGAGTGACAGACAACATAATGTAACCTTTAGAACAAGCTTGTGTTATCATTCATCGTAATCCCATCCCTCTTCCATGACTGTGACTCACCTCCACAACTGATCCACCTCTGACCTTTGCATCTTCCAGTTGGACTTACCACTGGGGCTAAAGTTGTTTAGTCCTGTCCATAAAGAGCAGAATGTGGGCACATACCACGGCTGTTCGAACTGGGGGCAGCTGTCATAACAAAAGCTTTACGTATCGCTCCCCACATCTCTCACTGAACCACAATAGCTGCACGGTCCCAGTGGTCCTCTGTCCCTTTGCCTTTAGCTCTTGAAGGTCACACTACTTTAAATAGAAACGGCTGGATAATAGTGTGCATATTGATGGATGGACTAAGTTGGACAGATTTTGAGAGTGCTGTTGTGTGTCCCAGTTTTTATCCCTGATGCACAGCTGCAGTTAAGAGCTGAGTGTATACCTCACCGAAATAGCTGTACTTGAAAATGTTTCCCTTGCCCTGTTCTTGATAAGACCAATTTACTAGAATGGAATCTAAATGCAATTGTAATATAACTTAATCAAAATGTGAAAAAGGGCATTTCAGTTCACAATGCACAGTGTTCGTAGACATAGACTAGACCTTTGGAAAAGAGACGCTGATGTCATCTAAATTAGAGTTTAACAGTGTCTATTAAGGTGCACAAGATCATTGCACCCAAGACAATATATACGGTTTCATTTATCCAGTCCTGCATCACCTTTTCTGAGCCTCGTCTAAAATCTAGGTTTTCTTCCACATTCAAGGTTTGAATTATGATCACATTATTTATTGATTAGATTAAAACAAACAATAAATCTATTGATGTCATAAATTTGGTTATGTAATGTCTGGCTGACTTGAACATGTTCCAGTGTGAACATTTTTTAGCAGCAAATTGATAAGACGTAAGAGTAGTTCCAGGAAACCACTTAGGCCACTCCGATGGGAGCGCAGGAATGTTGACGAATGACCAAACCAAAGTAATCCAGATTACTGTGTTTAGACTGACTCGTAATAAAGTGAAGCCCACACAAAATATGTTGATATAAATCTGTGTAGGACAGTGTAGGGAGGTCTGTTCTGTATGTGGGTGAATATAAATATGGCTGTTGCTTTTCCAGGGAGGGCTTGATAAAAGTCACCCCAGACTGGAGCTGCAGACAACAGGCTCACTTTCTCACTCTCTCACACAGCTCATCTTTGAAGTATCCCGATGAAGATGCTGTTGTATCTTTGGTTATTTTATTGATATAAAGTGGAAACATTTTTATAATATTATTTGTCAATATAATGTTTTTGATATAGAGAGTCTGATTTAAAAGACTGTTGCCGTTGGAACTAATACTAATACTGGAGAACTTTGATTCGTTGTCACTCTCCTCATCAAACACAGAATTACATTAGCCACCTGAATAGCACAGTATTAGTTATTTTCATCTTATGAATGCTGAACATAGATGATATGTTTGCAATTGTTCTGCAGTGGTTGAGTAGAAGCGTTTCCCCACTGGTTGGAAGTTCAATCTCCGCTCCTGCCCACGAGCAAGACACATCAATAACCCTGAATACAAACTTAACACTGTTGTTTGGCATGTTGGCAGGTCCGAGGCACTACATGAGCGCCACCATGACAGACCGCTTTGACTGCCACTACTGCCGGGATAATCTGCACGGGAAGAAGTATGTGAAGAAGGATGACAAACACGTGTGCACCAAGTGTTTCGACAAGCTGTGTGCCAACACCTGCGCCGAGTGCAGACGCCCCATCGGAGCTGATGCCAAGGTCTAGTCCTGCTCACTTATGTCATTCATGGAGTAGTATCAGCCTGCACTTATTTCTCCTTAAGGCTACAGTATTGTGCCTCTCTTTTTAGCCAAGTAAGATATTATAGTCTAAGAAGGTATGTAAGCACATTCATTCGCTCTCAATATACTTGTCTTGGATCACCACATGTCTCTGTACTCTGACTGCACACCACGAGCAAAGCAAACCTCGGTTTAATGAAGTCAGACTTATGTATTAAACATTTACTGTGTGCTGCCAGGAGCTGCACCATAAAAACCGCCACTGGCATGAGGATTGCTTCCGCTGCGCCAAGTGCTACAAGCCCCTGGCCAGTGAGCCCTTCTGCGCCCGCGACGATGGAAAGATCATGTGCGGCAAGTGCAGCTCTCGGGAGGACGGCAACCGCTGCCAAGGCTGCTACAAAGTGGTCATGCCAGGTAACAACCGTGGACGCTATTTGAAGATGAGCAGGGAGTAGATTCCTGATCATCACTGCATAGATAAATATGGCTCTGCTCAAAATAATGCATTTAGTATCACTTGGGGTGCCAATTAGTACCGCTACTTAAATTTGTGTTTCAGGATCCCAGAATGTGGAGTACAAGAACAAGGTGTGGCATGAGGAGTGCTTCACCTGTTTTGAATGTAAGCAGCCAATCCGCACGCAGAGCTTCCTGGCTAAAGGGGATGACATCTACTGCGCCCCATGCCACGACAAGAAGTTTGCCAAGAAGTGCTTCCATTGCAAGCAGGTACATTGACGAAACAGTTCACCAGCCAATAAAGTCCTTTACAGTATATTATTGGTTCAAGAGGATTCTGTTTCCACAGCCGATCACATCTGGAGGCATCAGTTATCAGGACCAGCCATGGCACTCGGAGTGTTTCAAGTGCAATACCTGCAGTAAACCTCTGGCAGGGACTCGCTTCACCTCTCATGACAACCACGTGTACTGTGTCGACTGCTACAAAACAGATGTGGCCAAGAAATGCCATGGTTGTAAGAACCCAATAACAGGTGAGATCAGGAGGCTTTTAAAGGCTTTTCATCCACAAAATCTATTAAAAAAAGCCTCATCCACAAGCAGTCTCTGTAAAAATCTTTAATGTCATTGTGAAGGAACAACATTTACAACCTAGAAATGTGCTTTATCAGTGGGGTGCAATACATAACAACAATTAAAAAAAATTATAATGGATGACAAAATGTATATATCATAGATATCATAGATCTATAGCTATACATCTATCCTATAGGATATATAATTGATTTCTCACCCTTCGTGGGCATTGGGCAGTTTCCACAGCCACATAGTTTGCTATGAAGGCTCTTAAGAGTCCCATTGATGTTGTTCAACTTCAAGCATTCATTGATCCATGTGTGGCATTGAGTCTTGTAATCAGTTCAGGCAGTACACAGATTGGTGCGTCGGGTTGTGCAGTCTTGAGCGACTGTTCTGTCAACCAGGAGTTGATGATTGGCTCCTCTGGTGTCATGTCATGACTTTCATGTGCTTTGCTCATATATTGATTGAAAAGCCGGGGAAAATGCTCGATTTTAATCAGAGGGTCCCAAGGTTGTTATTCTTATGCCCAGTTAATATCATTTACATCTGTTTGGCTTTTATGCATTTATGGTTAACATTGAACATATGTGTTAATGAAATAATAATCTTAATATTAAATGCTCTGCTTTTAAAATTTAGGTTTCGGCCATGGCACAAACGTGGTCAACTATGAGGGCTACTCCTGGCATGAGTACTGCTTCAACTGCAAGAAGTGCTGCCTCTCTCTGGCCAATAAGCGCTTTGTCATCAGCGGCGATCACGTCTACTGCCCCGACTGTGCAAAAAAACTGTAAAACGTTATCACGCAGATGGCAATGGTAGTGCTTTGGAATATGCTGAAGTTGCTTTAAAATGTATAGGTTGGCATTATTAGACTGAACTCAGTAGCTTGAGGCATATACAATATGTAAATAGAATATTTTGCAGTGTATGAATATTGCTTAATCCAGATTGCTAATGAAACCAAAGCTCGTCAATGCTGCTGACGGCACATGCTATTTCAGCTATAAAGAACCACTGCCTCTGAATATTGCCATGCCGTAAAAGGATAAAATGAAATGTTCAGATGTTTAACTAAAAAAATAAATATATGGCAAAGTGATCATTTGTAAGTCTTTATTGTTAACAGTTTGCTTTTTTCAATAAGTTTTAAACATATTTACAGTACAAATTAACCTCTGAACAAACATGGCGGGGTATGGAGACTCTCAAAGCTGCCCTCCTAGGGTGGACTGATTGTCGAGGCTGAGGTGAAGACAAGAATTTTAGTTATCCATATTATAATGAAAATAATCTTACATTAAGACAGTTTTTTGTAACGTGAGAAAGCCATTTGAATGTATGAGTATAGGTCCCTGATAGGCAGCAGGATGTGAGCACATACAATATGTTTTCAAGCAGCATTTAAGATCATCTAAGAGAAAAACTACAAGCAGCGCTTGAAAAACATATTGGGGTTTTATACAAGTTTCTATTTTTTTATTTAGGGTAAAAATAAAAATGGGATAGCATGAGGATACAGATGTTTTTACTACATCGGACTGAACTTTACATTCTTTGAGCTCATTTTTCAAGGCTAAAATCTTAAGTCTGAGAAGCGGCGCACAAGGCAGAAATCTAGGTCCACATTTTTCAAGTGTTACCTGTAGCCCTGCAGTAACAAGAAAATATTTTCACAAAAACAGTGGGTTTATGGCTGACAAATGTTTCCTGATTGCCCTAACACAGGGCATTAGTCCAACAGCTACTTTACGCTCTGACACCAACTTTCCGCCACTTCACATATCTAACCTTTCCATTACCAATACGGCTTCACCGGTCTAATACTGACTATATACACACAATACAATGACATTTAAATATGTAGACTTGCATTTCCATAAATCATCAGTCAACTATCAGGAATAATATTTGAAATGGATGAAATGCATTTTGTTAGGAGCAGCTAGTGAACTGGGACTAATGGGACTCAAAGTACTCAAGGGAAACCTGGTTAAGTTTCAGTAAATCTGAACATTGCCAGTGCCCAGCTTTGTAACAATGGGAAACAAGCAAACCTCACCCAAAGAGGTGTGGGAATTGTGCTTTATAGTTTTAAAATGTTCACTTTGAACAGCTGGAATTCAGATAATGTACAGTGATTCGGTTAGTAAACATACGTCTATACACACATAAATTAACCTAAAAGGACCATAAGCCCTACTTAAAGTAATTGCTAAGACTTCACTGACTAAACACCTTCAGCAGGCTTTCTACAGTCGTTGGTTTGTAACAGTTGTGCTGCTGGAGCCTCTGGTGGACAGACTGGAAAGCGGTGAATAAAGTGTGAATAGTGGGTCTGCTCTAAGCAGATGGTGCAGTGTGGCGCAAATGAAGCTTAAACAACCCAAACACAATATAATATTGAACAAGTTTAAATATTGGACAATAACAAAACGATAAGGCCATATGTTTGGTCGCTGCAGAAAACAGCTGGTCAAGTAATTCATAGATCACATGCTTAACTGGGGAGGGCCGCAGCCCACCCTCACTCAAGTTACAGTACATGTATCAATCCTTCTATAGTTTATATTGCCTCAGTATAGAAACGATAAATGTGTATCCTGTAAAGTTATCAAACAAAGGAAATAACTATAGTTACAAATTCAGCAAAATTAATAAGTTACATTAATGTACCCCCAACAAAACAAAGAAAGTTATTATAAAATATTGTCAAACTTGGACATCACATAGAAAAGGAATTTAGTACTTCAAAACCAAACAGTGGAAAAAGGACCTGGAGCTAAACTCACTAAAGGTCTCCTTAATTTAAATGGAATTTCCCTGAAGTGTTTGGAAAGATACTGAAAGCTTTCCTCGTCCTTTTGGGTGCACATTTAGCACTTGTGGCAGTCTGTTTCCTCATGAGCTCCTTGTTGCTTAGACATGGAGCCAGAGGAAGCTGGTATCAACTAGCAAAGGATTTCATTGATATATTCTGGAGGAGTACATCTGGACGAGGATACCAGGGTCAAATATTATGAAAAAAGACAGTTATATCCTGAATCACAGTTAGTTGGTGCAGGAGAGTGGTGGACACTCACTTGACAGTGCTTCAATGGGCTGATTAGAGGAATGAATTGTGTTTACAGGAGTAGTTTTGTCTTCAAATGTAACCCTGTTCCCATCAGGGGTCCCACCACAGTCCAGTAAAACCTGATTACAGTCCTCTGCCTCCATGAGGGGACGGCTGTTGTGCCCATTAAGGTCAATGAGGCCCTCAAAGCTCCACTGGTTAGATTTTCCGTTGAGAGCGGAGATGACCTTGGCTGAGTCCTGCTCATTCACAAACTCAGAGCCTTCCACAACACGCGTCTTGGGCACAAGACTGAAGAAGAAGTGACAAGTGAGTAAAGAACCGATCCACTGTTCTTTTGCGTCTGAATATTCACAAACACCTAATTAAATGATTCATTTATAGTATTGTCGTACCCCTCAGTCTGAGTGTCGTCTGTGCTCAGACCGTTGTTATTCTCCTTGTTTTCTGTCTGTGGGTTTCCGTTCACACTGCACACGGGCTCTTCACTTTGAGGTGTGGGTTCTCCTGACGACAGCTCATGCACAGGTATTTCAGTTTCTTCTAAAGCCTTACAGGTCTCTGCTAAACGATAGCATACCATTAATCAATAATGTGTTTGCTCAGGTATTATAAACATCTTATCCTACCATTAGATTCACAGTCCTGATCTGGGTCCTCGTCTGGGTCCTCGTCTGGGTCCTCGTCTGGGTCCTCGTCTGGGTCCTCGTCTGGGTCCTCGTCTGGGTCCTCGTCTGGGTCTGGGTCCTCGTCGTCTCCATTTATGTCTTTATCTTCATCTTTCTACAGAAACAAAGGATAATATTAAACCGATCCTTGAATATGCTTACAAACACATCTATAGCAAGTATTTAATACACTAAATAAATTTTATACATTTGTGATAATATTGTGAACACTCAAACTTTGTACAAAAGCTGTGAACAATGTGGACTAACCTTAGAGTCATTCTGATCACCTTTCCTGGTCCTCTTCATTATTTCTTCAATTCTCTGTGGAAAACAGGCATGTTTTATGTGATCTACAGACACACAAAGCACTCTTACTGTTACCTTCTTCCTCTCCATGCGTTCCTGCTGGTTCTGTTGCATTTGGCGTTCCCTCTCTTCTTGAGCTTTCTTGGCATCCTCCAGGGCACGGGCATCTGCCTCCTCCTTCTCTTTCTGAATCTCAGCCTGCCTCTGCGCCTCCTCCTCTGCCTCTCGCACCTTCTCCTCTTCAGCCTGACGAGCCTCTTCCTCCTCTCTGATCCTACGTTCCTCTGCAAGCTGCTTCTCCTCCTCAAGGCGCTTCAGTCGAGCCTCCTCAGCTAATCGCTTTTCTTCTTCTAATCTGACTCTGGAAAAAATATAATAAAATGTTTGTAGCTCTGTGTGTGATAAGTCATACATACATTTTAACTGAGTCACAAAATAATGAATGAATAGTTGAAAACAATGTTTCTTACTTCTCCTCTTCCTCCCTCTGTATCTTCAGCTGCTCCTCCTTCTCCTTCTGCTCCCGCATCAGCCTGCGATTCTCGGCTAAAATCTTGGCAGCTTCAGCTGCAGAGTTTGTTCCTGTTGCACCTTTAGTGTTTATAGTTAAAGAACAAAAAGATGAAGAAATTATTAAACAAGACAATACAATTAAAACTGTTAAGGGGTTTGGTTTTAATTACAAAGATACAACATTTAAAAATAATATATATTAAAAGTTGTATTAATATAACGTAAGGGTCCGGTGCTACAAAGATGGATACGCGGATTGAGGCAAGTTTGGTGTTAACCTTATTACCAGTCTATGAAGTTTGATCACCATCAAGTTCAGGCAGATACTTGTACAAGGCCCTTGCTTGCACAATCACTTGCAGGGCCCCACTGTGACCAGATGGTGGCACATGTGAGCGCTCTTAAATCTGGAACAGGATGTGGCTCCAGCTGGGGGTTAATAGGCCTCCTGCTCCTTTGAGATTTACTGCAAACTGAGCTCTGGCCACCTCACTCCCTCTTGTGTGCAGCAGGGAATGGAACAAATAGTATTTTAACTCTTATTGTGGAAAAAAACACCATTTAAATATTTTTTTAATTTACACAACTTTACAGAATAGACTGAATGCTTTTAGATAAAAATGCATTCCAACTCGCATGCATGTAGCTGGTTCTCTGCTTTCTGAACATCATTGTTTTGTTTTATTTAAGTAGCCAGGATTTCCACTAAGGACACTTCATTCTGTCAAACTTAAAGTGCATATTACAGGCTCTCATGTTTTTCTAATTATGACATGGTTTGGTGGGATAGAACCTGTGGTGAATATCATAGTTTCACATATGTCACGTGGCAATTTCGTTGCAATTTTGTGGCAATTTGTAAAGAAAAGAAAAGTTGAAAATTACAGGAAGCAGTGCTGCGTTCTGAAACAGAATCCCTCTGTTTTATCAATAAGTGACATTACATAAAAAATACAGACAATTTATGCAACTGACATTTTTCTGAAAGTTTAAATAATCATTTAAGTACCTAATAATAATAATAATAATAATAATAATAATAATAATCGTTATCAGGCATTATTATTTGTCAAATCATAACTATTGTGTATTTAATATAGATTTGTTCTGTGTTTACAATATGGTTGTCAGGTAACATTTATGGAATGATCTCTCTGTGTATTATCTGCTGCTCATGTCCAATCAGGAAGTAACATTATTAAATTTACCAAAATTGTAAAACTAAAAAATAGAAATAGATAAAAATAAATGTGTAGTAAAACGTAAAATACATTCACACTCACTCACATATAATAAGTCACATGCATTTTAAATAAAACAGTAGACAAGGAGTTTTTCAGAAACATTGTTCATCGCTCACCATCTTTCTCTTTGCTCTTGCTGGAATCCGGAGATGGAGCAGCCACAGGCTGGACAGGGCACAAATCCTTGGATTTTGAGTCTCTTTTTCTGAGGGTGGGGGGCCCTGTTGGAGTAAGAGCTGGTTTCTGGATGGGTGGAGGTTTAGATGTTGCAGACTGAGGAGATGGAGGGCGCTGTTTCATTGCACCAGGTGAAGGTGGTCGTGCTTTTGAATTTTGTCTAGGAAAATAATGGTGTATTTGTGATCTCAAATAATTCAATTCTATATGTTCAATGTTAGGTGTTTTACTAACTTTACTGCTCCTGGGGAGGGAGTCCTCATTGGAGCTGGACTAGGAGCTGGAGATGGTGAGCGATTTCGAGTGGAAGTAGATGGTGAGGCTGGACGTTGTGCCCCCGTCTGCCTATTCTTCTGTAATTTGACAGAATCAGGGGTTAGAAAATGTGATTAAAATTAAAGTGGAAATGGATGCTACTAAAAAATAATAAAGTACATCATCACTCTAATCCTCAACAGTGTAAACGTGGTGAATTTATCATTTATTCCATGTCATCAAAATATCAAATTTCAACTGAAAACACACAAGTTTATCATCGGCCGATGACATGGCAACTGTGTCAAAGTGTGTGCTTTACCAGTAATAGCACAATGCAATGATGATATTGGTCTTTAACATTAGGCCCTTGGGTCAGGGTTGGGTCTGCTTTGCATGGTCTGTCTCTGTAATCAGGCCACTGTGATGCCTTTGTCTCATGCGATCACAAAGAGACCCTTCACTGCTGCACAGGAGAAGCACTGGAGCCAGGCACCGCAGGCAACCCAGTAAAGACCCAGCGATGGCTGTGGTGTTGTCAGGAGTCCACAATAGCCCATTAAACTTACAGAAATGAAAGAGTTATCAAACCCTGGTCTCGAAGACAGGCCTTTCCCTATAGTTAGCATTCTGCATTACAACTTGGCACGGATATGGACCTGTGCATAAATAAGTAGCTTCATTGGCATCCACTTATATGAACGAAGGCCTTTTTTGGCAATTATTTTGTTATTCTCTAGGATGCATTTTACTGACAATCATAAAAAAGAAAAATACTGTTATACTTTAAATTAGTAAAACAATAAATATTAAACCAGATGTGTGGTAGTACCATTGAAGGGTCAATGGCTCCATCGGCGGAGACAGAAGTGCTCATGCCACTCTTCTGCCGGTCACTGCTGCGGCTCCTCACGGGCCCACGTGGAGGAGGGTGCAGTGGGCTGGCAGAGGCTGAGCGAGGACACAGGTGACACTCTGGTAAAGGACAAGTCATCGCACGGACGAGGGTCGAGGGGGGGGGGGGGCGGTGGAGGGGACAGCAAAGCAGCAGAGAGCGAGTAAAAGGGGAATGCACAAGAAGGACAAGACAGAGGGATATCAAGGGGTTTATAGGATAAAGGAAAGTGGCAGGAAAGGTCATTTGTTGGGGACAAGAGCACAAAAAGACAGCAATGTATTAGGCAGGGCTTCATAAGCAGGCAGCAGATTAAATGGCTCTGATTGGGCTGAGCATTACTGAGCAACATGTAAAAATTACACAATAAAATCTCCCAACAGAGATCCCAAAGCTTCTAGGCACACGAACAAGACAACACGATCTTCAGTTAAGGAGCACACATTTACACACAAATGGAAATTAGTCCACTCAAAGACTAGTCATTATGGTTCAATTATATTTTTACACCCACAAACTAAATCAAATAAAACATTCTATTCTCATGTCAGAGGCAATACGTTTTTGTAAAAAATTAATAAAAATGTAATGCAAATGGATGCCTTACTGTATCAAAACAATAGGTAACAGTTCTCTTGTAACCAAAGGTCAGCGTAAGCAGTAAGAAGGGGAAAGACTGTTGTCTCCAGGCTAAAAGCTTGCTGTGTCAGATTGAGAGATTAGCCCTGATAATCCTTAACCTGGAGAACGGTCCCTGTCGTGCCCAACTCTCAAGAGCCTTCTGAATCATTTAGGCATTCACACCAAGCAGTTGTCAACAGTCAAAGAAATTTCACTAGCAGAAGTCGAACAAAGTGACGACTCATGCCGTCGCCACAACACCGGGCTGGTCTTTTAGTGACAAAAATGGACCTACAGAGAACAAAATGAGCACGTCTTGTCAAAAGGTATTGTCAATTTAAAAAATATACATAAAAAGTCCACCTAAAGCTATTGTAAGTGTGTATTAGTATCTCAGGAATAATTCTAATACTGAGGGAACAGAGTCCCGCGGGTAAGCAGCTTAAAACAAATCTTCCAGCACTGTCAGTCTCCTCAGTTACTACGAACACACCCCAAGTCTACACCACAACCCTACACAGAATAAATAGTTGTGTCCAGTCGCAGACGGCATGTGAGCAGCAGGGCTGAGGCGTGTACACCAAGTGACAGTGCAGCCTCATGACACTAGTTTAGAGCAAATGACAAGCATGTGTACCACGCAGAAGCAAAAGCAAGAACCTACACTAGAGAGCACGTCTACAACAATGTTTAGGGTGCCAAAAAGCATAAAGGTCTGCAGCGGAGCATTACATGAATAATAAAAGGACTGCTCTAGTTCTGTGTCACCCTCCCTCCTCCTCGGTCTATGTGGATGTTACCTGGAGAATCTGCTCCTTCAGCGGACAGGGCAGCAGCACTCTTGCTCCTAGCTAGTGAGGCCTGGGTGGGTGTGAGCAGGCGACTAAGAAGCCCTTCATCCACAGGGCTGACCGGTGGCCTGCGAGCTACACGGCCGAAAAGTAATCCCCCCCAAAAACAAGAGAAATAGAAGAGACCCATGGAAGAAAGAGGGGGGTGAAGGAGGAGAGAACAAGGGAAACACAAGTGTGTTAACTTTGAGAAGGTCACCATGTGATTTAACAAAGATTCAGATTCAGCATTAAGAAGTCTAAATAGTCTTACGTGGGTCCACACCGTCATGACTTTACAGTAAGCTAACAGAACTACAGCTGGAGAAAGGACACCATGGAAGACTATTAAGTTTCAAAGCTTGAGTATATTAAGAGTAGTAATACAGAGCTGAAGTGGATGATCAGGTCAAATCAATGGTTCCTTTAAGTTGTACAGAGTTGTACCGACTGACTGAGGGGGAGAAACATTGTGAACATCAAAGACAACACACCACATTACAGGGGTGAAACAGACAACAAGGATTAGGCAAGAGAATTGTGATCAGGCAAGTGTTCTTTAGTTTGGAGCTCTAAATTTTGAACTTGAAAAGTTTATAAATCAAAGAACACTTGCTTTTGTGAAATGAAGCAAGTTTATCAAAGAATGTAGGAATTAAGAGTGCACTGCTGAATGATGCCACAGATAAGAATGAAAATAGCCGTTTAATTTATTCTATTTTATTTACTAAATTCGAGCTTTCCAAGTTGTACACTGCACTAAAGTGGTCATCTGTATGTGGGGTTTGAGCCGTTATGTTGCTTTGCTGTGTATACCCGATTTAAGTGCATTTGACAAAAACAATATACTGAAAATTGGAGTCAACAGAAAGAATCCGCCGTTAGTTCTGAAAGAGTGAATGTTATATGGTTGCGATTAGAGATGCAGCGATACTGGTATATAGATGATCAGAGCAAAATGAGCAAAGGTGAAGGATTCATAATGTTTTTACTGGAATATATTCAAAAGTACTGAATGCATTTGATTATGTTCACTTTGTTTTAAGGAATGTTTCAGCACTGTTGTTGATTACAATGATATCAGGGCTAAAAAAGTCTTAACCCTAACCCTGGATCGGTGCATCTCTAGTTCAAAGATTCAAGCCGACCATTAATGACATTGTCTGAAAAGAAGAAAACAACCAGCATCTTGTGACAAAAAAAAACATCACGGTGTGTTAGGAGACACAATGCAACACAGGACTGAGGATAAAAGTATGTTAGAAAGCACATTGATTCAATTTTCACAAATATTCTGGGAAGGGTCAAGAGAGACAAGATGGAGGATTTTTGAAAAACTGAAACTCTGAAGAGTACCATGGCGAAGTGAGACCGAAATGTGCTGTGAAAACGGATATTAACCCCGGCAAGCTCATGTGCAAGCAGTTACCAGTTATCAAGCATGCTAGTCTGAATGCAGAAAGACAAAAAAAAGTTGATTGTTCATGCCAGCCACCTTGATCATCCGTTGTTCCCTTATCAGGTTTGGCAGGGCTTTGCGGTCTGCCCACACTTACTCGAGTAAGGGAGGAGCTTCTCATCTTCATGGAACGGCCTACACACATGAGACTGTTATGGCTAAACAAGCCAAACCAGGTTAAATATATAGTTTAAAACAACCTAAATCAAGGGGTAGCTAAATATTCAAGATAAAAACTCATTTGTTAAACCATTATCCAACACAAGACCATTTGTTGTTATTAGTGTTAAAAAGTGGTTTCTTTTGCACCTGTCTGTTCCACCTGAGGTTTTTTGAAGTCCTCCTTGGTGACCTGTGCAGCATTACGGTTGCTAGGCAACCGATTACAAGATGAGCTTCTGGCTTTAAAACCTGGGACACAATGACGAAACACCCAGCCATCAATTTAGCACACAAGTACATACAAATAAGGCTACCATTGGATTACCAACTGGAAATGGAAAATCTGACTTAAATGTATTTCCTAAGGCTGGGCTGCACAAACAACTTCAACTCAGATGAGTGAGAAGTTCACTTTTAATATTCTAAAATGTTTAAAATGACAACAAGTGAACCTTGTTAATGCATCCCAGCCTAACTGTTGATAACAGCGAAAGGCTTAAACACAACTGAGGAATGAGGGAGAGAAAGGGAGAGGAAGGAGAACACAAAGCTGAGGAGGACTTACTCTTATCGGGGGATTTGCCAAGGGCGGAGGAGGAGGAGGAGAGGCGTTTGCTGATGCCAGCCTCGGACGGCTGCTTCAGGTTGGAGGTGGATGTGGAACGCTTGTCCACTGTGAGGGAGGAGGAGACAAACAAGGGAGGATGGGTTTATACTGGAGGCAGGCTAGACTGGAGAGGGCATTTGGGTGCACAAACAATAGGAATACAGTTCAAGGATGAACACAAAACTCCAGAAAACTGTGGCGTGCTATTAAAAATGTGTTCAGATAAAAAAACACTAATGCTTAACTTAGTAATGTATCAGCGTCCCTTTCAGTCATGTATTGTATTAAGAATTAGTCAAGACAAATGTCAGAGCACTAACATGTCACATGCTTCCCGCTCAAATTAGGCTTATACCAACAACAACAAAACCTACTTCACACCAATACCAACAAGTGCAGTCATATCCAGCATACTCAGAAGGTTTACCCAGGCCAAAGCTCATGCTGCAGAAAAACACTGAGTGAATATAACTGGTGAGGGTTGGGATTAAGTGAGGAAACCGAAGTGCCCGTGCCAGTCCAAACTATCAACAAAATAAAACCTTGTCGACTCCGTAGTGGCTTTTCTGGAGAGGCGGGGGAGATTACTATAGTTACTGGAGATGAGGCGCTGGCTTCAGTCTCTCCTGTAGGGAAACAAATCTCTCAGGGAAGAAAGTGACAAAATAAAGGTGATGCATAACCTCCACAGAAAGAAGAGGCAGGAAAAAAAACATTGGAAATAAAGTATTGTTTATGAAAAACTTTCTAGAGTTTGATGATGTCATAATTTCAGATAGAGCCCAGTCCTGTAACTCTGGGAGATTTACTGTTTTTGAAAGTAATAACAAAATTGAAAATCCACAAACAATGAAGCTAAAAAAACTCATTTGTACTGAGAAAACACATGTGGAAAGGCCCACTGTTTACAGAGATTATAACCACAAAACATATGTATTTTGATCATTTCTACTATTCTGACCTGCACCTCCTTTTTAGACTACGGGCAGTTCTGATGGTTAGATCATGAATGCAACCCGTTATAATGCAGATTCAAGTTCCACAAACGCGTAATTGCTTTAAATGGGTTGTATTGCAGCCCTGGAAGAAGATCCTCTGATGCCAGCCTTGTTTGTGTCTTGAAACTTGCCTGCTCGTCCTTCTGAGTCGAGCCCTCCCCAGGACCACCTCTTCTGCTTCGGCTCTACTCTTTGGCTACGCTCCTGTGTCCTCAGCATCACGGCTTTATAGTGTTCCTGGGAATCATGCACAATTTTATTTGTTCAAAAACATGAAGAATACTCAATTCAATAAAAAGATAAACTAGTTGTTGAAAAATCCTAAGCAAAGTCCATGTGAGCCGTGGGCACCTTTTCCTCTTCTTGTTTCTGCTTCCTCTTCTCTTCTGCGGCCAGTCGCTTCTGCTCTTCTTTCTTTCGTTGTTCTTCCACTTTCTTCTGCCGTTCTTCCATTTTACGTTCCACTTGTATTTTAGATTTTCGTTCCCGCTCCATAATCTGTGATTCTCGAAGAGCTTTTTGGAGATAGGGGGGGAAGCGTGTTAAGACGTTGTTCAAAGAACTAGGCTTTTTACTTTAGATCTTCCAGTGGTTCCCAAATGGGGAGCGGGGCGATTGCAGGGGGTTCCCAGAGCTTTGTCTTTTCAGCGGGTCAGGTCATCAAAGTAATAATTTGTGCAAATTAAACCAGACAAATGATTGGAAAGTGGGAAGATATACAAAACAACTGTTGGCATTTGCTTGAAATAAATGCTTGTTAGTCATTTTATTATATAAGGCTTTTGTTTGGGCTACAGTTTGACAGGGAGGACCCGGAAAGAAGTCTCTGGTTCAAGCAAGGGGGGTTTCAAGGAAAAAGTTTGGGAACCACTGTTCTAGTCCACCGTTTCTTAAAAAAGAAAAGAATTATTTGTGTATTCTTACCTTGTTGTTTTTCTGCTTCTTCTCTTCTCTCTCTTGCTACTCTTAGTTTGTCATCTACTCTTAACGTGGCACCATCAATAACTGTACAAACAGATAAATAAAAAGGAGCATGTGGGCACTGACAGTGTGTGCTATGTTGCTGCTGATGCATGTGACTCATTAATGAGCTTTGTCACCTGTTATGGTAATAAGATGATGACTATGGGCTGAGGCGTGTGGTTTGAGCCAGAGGACAGAGGACAGAGGACAGAGGACAGAGGACAGAGGACAGAGGACAGAGCGACAGGAGGCAGAGGGCGGACTGGACAGACAGAGGGCGGACTGGACAGGACAGAGGGCGGACTGGACAGGACAGAGGCGGACTGGACAGGACAGAGCGCGGACTGGACAGGACAGAGGGGGACTGGACAGGACAGGACGCGCGACTGGACAGGACAGCGAGCGGACAGCACAGAGGGACAGCAGACAAGAACAGTGGCGCGACAGAAAACAGTGCGCGGACAGAACAGTGGCGCGGACAGAACAGTGCCGGACAGAACAGTGCACGGACAGAACAGTGCACGGACAGAACAGTGCACGGACAGAACAGTGCACGGACAGCAGACAGAACAGTGCGCAGACAGCAGACAGACAGTGCACGGACAGAACAGTGCACGGACAGCAGACAGAACAGTGCCGCAGACAGCAGACAGAACAGTGCAGGACAGAACAGTGCACGGACAGCAGACAGAAACAGTGCGCAGACAGCACAGAACAGTGCACGGACAGAACAGTGCGCAGACAGCAGACAGAACAGTGCACGCGACAGAACAGTGCACGGACAGCAGACAGAACAGTGCGCAGACAGCAGACAGAACAGTGCGCAGACAGCAGACAGAACAGTGCGCAGACAGCAGACCAGAACAGTGCGCAGACAGCAGACAGAAACAGTGCGCAGACAGCAGACAGGACAGTGCGCAGACAGCAGACAGGACAGTGCGCAGACAGGACAGTGCAGACAGGACAGTGCGCAGACAGAACAGTGCGCAGACAGCAGACAGAACAGTGCGCAGACAGCAGACAGAACAGTGCGCAGACAGAACAGAGCGCAGACAGCACAGTGAGCAGACAGCAGACAGAACATTGCGCAGACAAAAGACAGAAAAAGTGCGCAGACTCGACAGAGCAGTAGTGTGTAATAGGAATGCGTGGTCATTACCTGGTTTACAACCCTGAGTTTTCACAGCAGTGTGGGCTGCAGGCACAGGACTGGTTCCTGTGAGGCTTCTCCGCTCTTCAGCTTGGGCCTGCGCTGCAGCAGCTGCACCCAAAAACACAGCAAGAGATCTTTAATGAAGAGGTCCACACTCACTCCTCGGTCAGTGAAAGCATGTGGTTTGGAGCAGAGCTCAGACTTTGCAGGAGGAAATTTAACCATTATTTCTGTTGAATGGAAAACATTATGTTCAGGAAAATATTGAATGTCATTTTTAATTTTTTTTCAATAAAGACAAAATAAAATCACGATCAATAGGAGAACATATATTTTTGTTACATTGCCCAGCCCTTTAGTGACAATCACATCAAAGATCAGAACTGCAACATTTGCTAATTTTTTATTTTAAATGAAATTTGATGTGCTCCCCATAGGAATACCAGATCAAGACAGATCCAATTGATTTGAAAGTACAGAACAATCCAGCTATTCAGCCATGTGCAGGCTCTGCTGTCAGCGCCGCCTCGAGCTGGCCGTACGCTGCACTCTGTCACACGCTCAATGAAACACCTTTAGGATCAGCCCTTGTGAGCTTCCACAAACAAGGCTCATATGATCGACTCTTTGGGCAACAAAGGAAATTTACCATAAAAATGTACCTTTATCAATAATGAGCATTAGCACTTTGTCTCTGTATTCTATAGAGAAAGTATTTATTGTACTGAAAGTACTCCGGTACTGCTTTGTAGCCTGGAATCCTGAGAGTTTCTGTCTGTTCTGTTTCTAAAACCGAAGATCTCTCAGTCTGGTCCTCCAGCACTCTGCCAAACTCAGTCCAAGTTTAGGTTATTTTATTTCAGTGACGCTTGAGGAAAAGATCCAGCTCATTTAGCACTAACTCAAACTTCTCAGATTTACGTTCAGTGCATCGCTCATCGAGTCTGCAATGTACAGTGTGTAATGACACATCTCTGATTGGTAAATGCACCTGTCAATCTGAACTCTAGGCCGATGTCCAGAGAAACAACAAATGTGATGTGTTTACATCTTTTAGAGCTGACAGTTGCTATGGTATTGATACATGATACATACAGGAGCAAAACCAGGCCTAAACCCCATGTAAAATATAAGAGTAGTTTGTGAGTGGAAGGGAGTTAAAGATGCAGGAAGGAACAAAAAGGATGTGATGAAGCATTATGAGCCCAAGCGTCAGCCGTATCTCTTCCCTGTTTTCTGCTGTGTCAGACCACGCTCCGCTGAGTCGTACAGGTGGACTTTTCTGAGTATTCATTTACGCTCCCTCCATCTGTCTTAAATCACTCAATACGACAAATATCCTTTCCAACAATGCAACAGATGAGACTGGATTTTGGACATAACACGGATAATCCTGTTTAATTGCAAAGTGGCTCTACATTTGAACTCAAATCAGGCTTGATTTCAAATAAATCTAAATAATAACAAGTGACTACTGGTTGTAATCCAGAGGTAAAAACAACCACATTAAGTGCAATGACCTCAGACAAATGCATTATGGGTAATCCTAAAGGCTGAGTGATCTAATGAGTAGAAAGGCAGATCATGTAACTCCATTTCCCTGTCCTCTGCCTGTGGTCCAAAACCTTTGTCTCACATTACTGTCTCTCCTCTCATAAATGAATGATCAGACGACTCCTCAGTGATACACAGAGAACTGACTTTACTGATGCAGGAAAATGTCATCAATGATGATACTGAAGACTATTAACCCACGATAAGAATCATAATCCCAGTAAACTATTTTCTAATGAACTATATTCAAATTCAAACATGAGCTGTAATCGTAACTAGCACGAAGAAACAATAGTCAAAGATGAATTAATTATAACATACATATGCATACAAGTATTATCAATAATACATTCCCAAAGGCAAATAAAAGATGCAGCCAATCCAATAACCTTTATCTCTCATTAATTGACTGATACTATTGGACTATTAAAGTGACAGGCCCTGGCTTATGCTCATATTTTATGTGCTCTCATGTGCAAGACAGATTTCCAATAAAAAGGGGCAATAAAGGGTTCATTCATTCATATTAAAAAAGGGACATATGTCAAATTGAGTTTTTTATCATGTTATAACGATGTTCCATCATCAATAACTTATTCTTACTCAAGAGTTGTATTCAGATTGATTCATGCATGATTGAGTGATCATGTATCGTTCTGTCTTTGGGGCTTGAGAGCTCAGAAAACTTCTGTCGTCACGTACCCCCTATCTCCACCCACTGCGTTGTACTGACTTGCGATTAACAAAATATTCAGACTGAGATAGGGCTGGGTATTTCCAAGTACATCAAATTGACGAAACTGGGGCTCGAACCCATGACACTGCTGCAAGTCGCACATGGAGCTTGGCATAAGTGCTGCCGCCTTAACCACTCGACCGCCAGGCAACACCTGCATTTCCGCAAGGGAGCTGCAGGGGGAGCTCTATCACTACTTCTGCCCAAACCCAATATGACACGAAACACAATTGACAATTAATTGAAAATCTGCTGACAATGACATTTCACTGTGAAGAGGCGGGGCTTATCAGTGCCGCAGTTTTGAACAGGAAGTCAATGGATTTGTTTCTATTTTAAGCTGTTTTAGATCAATATTGCAGTATACAATGGACAAAATGCAAAATAATGATGTACATATGTTATAGTTTAATAAGAAATACAAAAAAAACACCATAATATGTCTTCAAATATGAATGACAAGCAGCGGTTTGTGAAAAAGGTACATTAGCACGACTGAGACAAACCCCACAGACATGACTGTGCTGATGGAGTTGGCTGAATGACTAATGGCTGCAGGGAGCCAGTGTGGGGCTGTATGGGGCAGGTGTGCTGTGGTCATAGACATGCAAAGAGCCCTCACACATCACTTCATCACTATGGAGATCCACGTCACACACAAATGCAACTGCTAATCCACTATTAAGGGCATGTTTTGCAGCAGAAAGAACCACGTTTGTGTGATTATAAGTTATAATAGCTGTGATAGATTTTCCCCCGCTCCATGCATTATTGAAGATCATGAAGGAAAACAAATTAACCGATTAATCGCAACTAATCAATAGTTGAATTCGTCTATTTTAATTAGAAAAATACGACCATGCGCTACGAGACGTTTTATGACACTGGTTGAGGTTGAAGAATCCTACAAGAAGTGAAATGACTATAAAAGTCACTACAAAAGTGAATAATGTATCACTTACTTATGTTAATTTTGACAAAGTTTTAATTTAGTTTGAGTCTTGGTGATTTTGAGACAAATAATCAGCTTTAGTTTTAAATGAATGTTTGATCGACAAAATCCATAATAGTTTTAGTCTACCAGAATTATTATTTCTTCTAAGGATGATGCCTATGTTGCTTCATGGGATAGTATAAAAACACGTTGGATGGCATTTTTTATGGTCTAGTTTGGGGCTCTGGGATTTAAAAGTGGAAACACCTCCACTCGTTGATTTCATTCACACAATGAAAATATCAGTACTTTAAGTTATAATTTTACTCAACAAATACATATATAATGTTAGTCCATAGTTTGGTTTTAAAATATTTTACTATACACAACATGCTCCCATTTTCCAATTTTGCCTATCTCCAAAACAAATTTAGCTTTGCCCTGAAGTCTTATGGAGAGCACAGTCACTGAACAGGAAGTACTTAATAACAAGGGTGAACAG
Organism: Chaenogobius annularis; assembly: GCA_015082035.1. Lineage (NCBI taxonomy): Eukaryota > Metazoa > Chordata > Actinopteri > Gobiiformes > Gobiidae > Chaenogobius > Chaenogobius annularis. The sequence goes on along the minus strand of BJKM01000002.1, from coordinate 2,318,345 downwards.
TCATTCAGCACCGCAGTCAGTTCACAACTGCAGATTCTATCACAAAGTCAATATAGAACAACACAAGTCTAAACATTATTGAGTAAAGTGAGTAAGTAACAACATCCAAATTATTATCATGATGTGCATCTCACGATTCAATATTTTGAGGCTAGCAGAAATGTAGATGTGTTACTTTTTCCCCTTCAGAATGCCTTGTCAGTAATATGTACCAAAGGCTTGTCATATAGTGTCAAATAACAGTTCTGTCTTCATGTTGTCTGAACTGAAAGAGCGAATAAAAAAAGCATTTAAGTCAGCAAAGGAGTGTGTAATTCAATATATTGTGAGACTTTTGACTATACAATACCACAATATGTCAGTTGTTACATCCCTAAAACTCATTCATGTCTTTCTTCGCCTGATCACGCTCGACACAAGGCTTCTGTGGGATTACTTAGTGCTAACGTGAGGGAGTAAGCCGTTTGAAGTTAATGATGACACATGCCTTCTCCTCTACCAAATAGACCAGATTTCACACCTTTTAAAACATTTAACTTGTAAACAATAATAACCCAATATTTTTTACTGAATGATTAAAAAAATAGTAAGTACAATTGCAAATACTGTGATGTCAGTCTGAACTTTAAACAAATGATTATGTTTTGCAATTCAAATCTGAGCATGTGCACAGACTAATGGATTTTACGACTAAGAAATAAAAGCATGAAGGACTTGGACAAAGCATTTCAGAGGCCAAGAGGCTTTGTGTAGAATTAAGGCAGGTCCATTTCCTCTTTCGGTTAAATTCAACCAGCTCTGAAATATTTGTCATGCTTTTGATTCAGCAGCAGCTACAGACCAAAGAATCCTTGCAGTGGCTTACTGCAAACTCCTCCACTGTATAAGCAGTGTGCGAGCACACATTCTTCTGGAAATAGCTATGTACAGATTACATTTACATTATAATTTCCCTTTCACCCAAGGAAGGAGAAAATCTGCATGATTGTGTAAGGAAAAACCTTTTAAAGAATTTAAAACCTGAAGTAAAAACATATCTTAGACTAAACAGAGTGTTTTTTTGTCGAACCACAAATATGGGTGGATGACAATTCCAGTTCAAAAAGTGATAAAAGTTAACACAATAAAAATAGGAAGAGGAATACAGTCAAATCTGGATTTTTTTATTGCCCGAAGTAAACCAAGTTCACATGACAGTTTGGACACTGCTGTAGTAAAGACCATCTATAAAGCATGGTCCAAATTAATTTGCACTATCAAAGGACCACCACATGGAGAAAGAAAACAAACATTTCACCAATAAACTTCACACCAAAGTGAAGACAAAAACTTAACGTTGCAGCAGTTTCAGTGTAAAATGCACGTTACCTTAAGTACGTAAAGATATGCTTTACCGCAACCAAATTGTGTCCAATCACAGGCCTGTCTCTCCAGCATTATCTTAAATTCAGGTCAGACATTGTTGTGATGTTCCCTCTGTGGGCAATGGAGGGGGTTTTGCCATATGTCCATGAATAACTGTGGTGCTGTACTGTTGATAATGCAAAATGGTTAACCAATGTAAACTCTATTTTGGATTATCACAGACGTAGCCTCCTTGAAATGTGTCAATGTGGAAAGACCTTAATTATTGTGTATGATCATGAATTAAGTTGTTAAGTTGTTTCATTTCTGCTTAAGAGACATGAACATCCTGGACATATCAACATTTACAGCAAGGACAAAAGAATATAAAATGTTTTGTACTCAACCAATGGAGTTCCATTCATTGGTCTGTAACTTTGGTGTCACATACATTAATGGGAAAGACCAGTCACAAACACATGCTGATATGATACACGGCTTGATTGATGAAATGGTCTGATTATTGACTTATTGAGCCATTATTCTGTCTGGTTACTTTGAGCACAGGGTCAGAGCACATTATAGATCCATGAGACAGAGTCATAATGTGATGCGCATAAGCTAACACTCTTTCACAAATACAAAGTTACATCTTAAGCAAACGACGACGAACAACTCTGACCGACGAGAACTTAAATAACATGAGGTAGCAGCACACGTAGACTGATCAATAACTTTTAGTTTCGAAACTTTCCCATTATAAACACGATCTGGAGGCTACTTGCTAACCGCCTTTAGGACGCGTCCAAATGCCTGGTTAGCTCAGGCTGTGTTAGCCGAGCATCTGCAAGCGAAACCTAGCACTTGTCGCGTTAACAAGACAAAACTCAACCAAATACGCTCCAGGATCAAGTTTAACCTTACCCATTTGGGCTCGCAAGCCTTTTAGAGTTGTAGCGCCATCCGCCATTTCTGTAAAGTTTCCTTTCCTGTTTTTTCTAACCCAGGGGCGCGTAAAACACCGCAGCCGGGTGGACCAGGGTGGACCGGGTTGGACTCGGACACCACTGGGACGTGGACGCCAAAGAGTCACTAAAACTACAGAGGACTCACTCTGCCGCATTTCCGGAGGAGGTCACAAACGTAAATAATGTGACTTAAGTTTAAAATAACCATAACTGAATCAACCATGAAATATAATGTAGATGCATCACCAAGGTATAGACAATAGTTTGATGTCTTAATGAAATACATTTTTGTAGTGACATAGTATTGACTTTTCCCGTTGTTTTGTAGACTTAAGACATGTACCTATAGCCTAATTGTCTTAAATGAGTGATGAGATCAGTCTTAGCTTCACTCGACAAACAAACGCAGAAGCATGGGCTATTATCAACATGTCTTCAACATATGTGTTTGTGACATTGATCTAGGTATGTAGCAGTGGCGCTGACAGTTGTCAAATCCAAGAACTCCCTCTAGTGTTTACTTAGTAAAAGTGAAAAAGTGATCAGGTGCCACCATGTGGCCCAAGTCTCTGCTTTTCTGATGATGGGTCTGCCATCTGCTTGCCTCCGTGAAGATGTTTGCTTTGCCTGGAATGTCCCACGGTATGGTAATAAACTTATCTATCTCCATAGAGACTTGGCAGCCGGTGACGCCACAGGCCAAGTTACAGGTCAGACCTGTGGAGAGGTGACCCCGCTCTCAGCAAGAATTCATGTTTTATAGGTATTTTAGGGGAAATGAAATGACCATATAATTAATGCTATGCAGTGGAACATTCCAGACAAAGCCATATCATCTGAAACAAACAGGTGGTGGACCCAAGTCAGAAAAGTTACATAGTGCACCTTTTAACAAATGTTATAATCTGAACAATAGCACAAACCAAGTGGTACAGTGTTATGTTCCAATATGCTTTGTTCTCCAAAATTCAAAGAACACTTCAACAAAACGTTGCACATAAAGTAATAATTTATATACAACATTCTTTTAACAAAATAGTCTAAAATCTTACCAGTTTGAATACTTCAGATGTCCAAAGTTACTCAAGGAAATCTTGTTGCGGAGGGCGGCTTCATATGAGAGACTAACACCAATTTGCAGGCATCTACTTTTACTGTTACAGTGAACACTACACCCTCTGTTCTGGTCTCTCTCACATGCTTTAGCCAAAGGGTTCATCATCTGTTTTACATGGTAAACAGGAAGAGCACGTAGGTAGACCATTTCAAACATCTTGGATATTATGTTGTAATATAACAAGGAGGTAGCCCATGGCCATGACTGGCCTTGATACAAAATACAAGAAATGAGCAAAAGAGAATAGTTGCCTAAAGTCTGCCTTGGACTCATTGTATATGTTGAATGAGTGTTAATCCGAATGAAATGACACCATCATGAAAACTTTTGGAATTAAACTATCAAATTGCTGCCCCTCAATGATTATGTACGGTAGCACTAGGAGCAGACCTATATGTGCAGCAGCTTGGTAACTGTCTTCAAAGCACATCCCCACGGTTTGTTTAAGTGGTCATTTTTACAGCATGTGTCCTAGCAACTAGGCCTACTTGAGGTTCAGACAGAAGTGCAGCGCCTGGCTAGCAACTGTGTTGGTGGATGCGCTGGAAGAGGTCCTGAGTCATGGTTGGAACAGGAACTATGGTGGGACTTCAAATTAACTCATTAAAAGATTCTGCTTCAGGTGTTTGTTGTCAAAAGACATAATGAGTTATTAGAGGTATTTTTACTTTCAAATTGTTGCATGTGTTTTCCATAATATCTTTGCAGTAGCCTATAACAAAATGAAACAGGAGCAGAGGAACATCTTCAGGAGTTAAACTGGCTTATTTCTGCCCTGTGAAGCTGTCTAATACAGTCTGTTGAGAATCTTGAATGATAAACTATTCATGATAAATGAATTGACTGTGCATCTCTCATGCGTCAACATACCTTTGACCATTGTATCCCATTCATTCACTGCATAAGTGGTCTCCAGATTCTGTTCCCGAACTGTTTTCAGTCCTCTCCAACTATTATTGAAGTCTTTTCCATAAATTAATAATAAGTTATCATGTAAATATATAAGCATTAGTTTAGACATGGTTTGTTCTTCATTTGAATCATTCTATGGTACTTTAGACCTGTTTTGATTTTGGGTTAGTCCTGGTTGGTACTCTAGTCCTAGTTTAATTCTAGTTCAGCACTGGATGGGCAATTTTGCAAAGCAATGTTGGTAAAGAATCTTGTTATTCCTCACAAAAATCGTATCAGTTATCAGATTATTATTATTATTATTATTATTATTATTATTATTATTATTATTATTATTATTATTATAATAATAATAATAATAATAATAATAATAATAATAATAATAATAATAATAATAATAATAATATTATTATTATTATTATTATTATTATTATAAATAATTTTATTGCATTCACTCAATGTGTTGAAACAGTGTTGCATCAGTTATTAGATTATTATTATTATTATTATTATTATTATTATTATTATTATTATTATGATGATGATGATGATGATGATGATGATGATGATGAGTATTATTCTAAGTTATTTTATTGCATTCACTCAATTTAATGAAATCGTGTTGGGGATATTTTGTGCGACCCAAAATGCTGTTACAGTGGCATGTTGTGCACCCCCGGGCCAGAGGCCTTGCCCCTCAGAAAAATCTGGTCCGCAGGAAAATTAAGTCGAATAGCCCTGCACAAGAGCATCATGGCGTTCAGATTGATTATGTATTACCTACGTTTACCCACCAGGGGGTACTATACAAGCAACTATAATAGTCCGGTGTGGGTTCTTTTCACACTCTTGTCAGGCCTCATCAGCCTAAAACACCACTGAGGTGCCCATAGCTTCAATTATTTTATTAATGTTTAGGGGTGAAAAAACCCCAAACAAAATAGACATAACACTTGCCAAACTTGACATGCTAGTTAAAGGGACCACAACTGTTGTCTTTTTTTGCAAGTTGTAAAGTTCTCTAAGCTTGGACAGGAGCTGGTGCCACGAGTTCCACGATACAATAGTGGAACTAACACGTGATTCTTCTCAAACCTAACGGATAAGTCACGAGAAAACTCACAAGCATATGTTTTACTGGACTTGAGTACTTTGACTTGTTTCTCGCAATCCCTGATTTGACCACTAGTAGGCAGTGCGCTGTTCCAACCCCTCAGGCCACAGCGAGGCTGAAAACAGGATTGTATAAAGTGATCTTAGCAAACAGTCTTCTATGGCCTCGCTGTGCTAACATATCCTTATGAAGCAAACATCCTGCTGCAGTTATAATCACCCAACAGCATGCGCTAAACTAATTACATTTGTTGAACTTTTGATAACATGGGAAGACGTAATATGGATGGGAAAATCATTTGACAGTGTTTACAGTAGCGAGTCGACATAGGTAAAATTATAATTTTCTATAGGCCTATAATGTTTAATAAAAATGGGGGCAGGTGAAATTACAAAAGTTCTTACGCAGATTTTAATTGTAATATAGCAATTAAGGCCGGATATTTATCATGGAATTACCATTTCATCAAAAGGGGAAGTTTGCCTTTCACCTGACAGTATGACATAATTTGCCAACAGAATTCAAGTTACATTTGTCAAATGTAACTCATCATCCAAATTTGTCTCTTTAGCTGGTGTTGCTTCTAGTATTTGTACGGTGTAATTTTAACAATAATACAATTATATACACTTCTGCATATATAAAGGTGTGACTACTGTTTTGTGATTTGCTTGACAACTGTAGATGATGATGAACGTTTTTGATAACAAAGTTGGTCAAAGGTTTAACTCATTCTATTAACTCATTCAACAATAATCATTTTAAACTCTTACAAGAGATTATGTTTTAACATTTCTCCTTGTTTCGCGTTTATTGCAGCTAATTAATGAGTAACTTGGTCAGAGGGCGTGGAGCATTTCTTCCATAGGAATAAAGACACAAGCTTACATAATTATGGATTCAGTTTGTGTGAAAGCCCCTTTTGTGTTTAAATATGTCTTTTACCTATAACGCCAAAGTCCCTAATTTGGAGGAAATGAAACTGGTGAGTACAGCCAATAGACCTTTTATGATGCACGCCTTAAGATGATAACAATATTACTTCTTTTCAGTGAACTGTCTTATCACTGCTAAGACAGGATTTTTTGCTGTTGTCATGCATTTTGTCAAAGGTCTGTTTTTATTGGTCATATGTGTGCTGCTCCCGTGCCAACAGATCTCAAGTAAGATTTATATATCATATTAGGTACTGTAAATGTCTCTTTGACTTACAGTAACATGTCTACCTCGTTACAGCGGTCTTGGCCAGCAGCAGCAGTCTTTGGGGTAAAAGGCTGGAGTTTAATTCGTCTCCGTGTCTTTGGCAGCTCAGTCCGGACACTGTCATTCCGGCTTTGGAGGAGCTAAGCGTATGCCTCCAGCTGAAGTGTGCTTTGGAGACAGAATGGACCGCGTTTGTGTACAAGGCTCCAGAGAGTAGTCACATTGAGCTTGGTCTTCAAGGCAATAAGGATCTTCTAACAATATGGTTGTTTGGAACTGAAACAAAAGTTAAAAAAAGACTAAATCATAATGAGTGGCACTCACTCTGCACGACCTGGTCTGGAAAACAAAAAAAAATGCAATTATACATTAATGGAACAAAGGAGACTACTAAATTTTTAGGAGCTACCGCCCTCTCCCATTTAGCCTCGAATGGAACGCTTACATTAGGGCGATCTCATTTTGTGATGGGAAAAACAATGCAACCAGAGTATGGGAACAGCCTCATCGGAGACATTAGTCAATTTAGGATTTGGTCCAAATTTTGGAGCGAAGAAGAACTTAAGAGACAAGAGTGCATTGATGCAGATGTGATCAGCTGGGACCAGCGCCACTGGAAGACCAACTGCTTTCCCCCCAAAGACCACAGCCTGAAATGTAGTAAGTAACCCTGCTGAATCATAACCATCACTGTTTTGACAAAAGTCTACATCATGTGAATGTTAACCATACAATTGTCAATTCATTTTTCAGATTGGCCAAGGTACAAAGTCAAACTGAAAGTTCAGTATCTATATATTAGTGAAATGTATTCAATTACATTTTTGAAAAATGCCACAAAGCAATGGGTAAGAACTCTGTGAGCCTAAGTTTGATTACGTGCAAATAACTTACTAATTGACTGCATTCTCGACATGTTTTCGCAGTTGGAAAGCATTTTTCCAAGCAATATTTCTGTCACTGAGATATTTGTCTCGTCAAGGTACTATAAACAAAACGTACAGTTTAGAGGTGTGTATTGATAAGATTTCAAACTGACATATGTGTGTTCCTATATAGTCACTCATGCAGCTCAGTTAATAATTCTTCAGCGTTAAATGGAAAGCAGGTGCAGGTCCTTTAATATTCCTCCCTGTTTTCTGTTATTTCTGCATATCAGATTTTTTATTTTTATTTCTGTCTTTAGGAATCACACTCTTCGGCTTCCATCTCCTTTGCATGGTAAAGAAATCAGAATTTCACATAACGCAACGTTAAACGTCTAACTATATTATTTTGTGAATAGTTTTCTTGTCAAGGTTTTTGTAGAAGTGGAACCTGCAGTAGATGTTGGACTGGTTCAAGTGGACATCACTGATAGGCTTTGTTCCCCATTTGCTCCTGACTTCCTAAACGCCACGGCAGACCCTGACAGCATTCTGGTCTTATCTGTAGGTGAGTACAGGCCACAGCAGCACTATCACCTGGAGGATCAGACTGTAATCAACAAATTGTCTAAAGAAGGAACTACTTGTCAGTGGATGAACCAAGATGAGGAACAAGGGTGATTATTAGAATGTTGATGTTGGCATCATCAAAACAATAAAACCATAGAAATGGATCCACAGATCAAACAACAGATAGAAGCAAGGCAAGTTTATTTGTAGAGCACAATTCGTACACAAGGCAATTCAAAGTGCAGATAGGGTCACATTTCAACACTATTCGCATTCTTCGTTAAAGATAACATGCATCCTTCCAGCAAAGAACAAACTTTACTGAAAAGGTAATGCCCAAGCTTTTGTCCTTATGCATATCTCTTTGTTTAATGTAGATTCATTTCCTGCTGGGACAGATAGACCACCGACATCCAACACAGTCAGTTCATCAGGTACGACCCTAGTTCACTATGCTCCTATTCAGCTCAGCTTATATTGCATTATATTTTTATACTATTGTATAAATGTGTGTTTTTACAGGTGTAAAGCCAACACAAAGTATGCCGGTGTATCCTGGTAACACGACAGAGGATCCTCTAGATATAAACAAAACATTCTGTGAGTGAAAAATTACATACTAATTATACATTTTATTAATAAATTGTATCGTTTTTGTTGCAGACAAAGCAGATATATTTTTTAGAGTGGATCTAGCGTTAGGAATAACTGGATCTCTCTCATATCCCCTGGATTTGATAAAAACATGGGTAAGTGCTCTTATAATGACAGCAAAAACAGTTTAACGAATGCTTGTTGTTGTATTTTTGTTGTTGAAGGTAAAGGAAAGGCTAAATTACAGCAGCACCATGAAAGCATTCAACTTCTTAATATCAGAGACAGCTTCCAGGTAAGTCCTGTTCATGTGGAGAAAAATGACTGAAAAAGATGTGTGTCACCTGAAAGTTTAATGTGCATTTACAGAAATGTTGTACAGTACAGTGGGCCTTTGGTAGGTGCATAATATTGAAACAAAATTTCATACTAAATAAGGTGTGTCTAGATTCAAGCTTTTTTTCTTTTCTTTTTTCTAGGCTGCCGTTGCACAACAAAAACAGTATGTCAAAAAATCTAAATTGTCTTTTCCTATTTTATTCACTACCTTGTGTGACATTTCCCTTATTCCAGATACACCTGTATCTTCCATGTGCGAGAAAATTACATGGAAAATGTTTCCGTGGTTCTAAACTATATTAAAACTACTCTGAATTTTTCATTTTCAAATGAGTCTATCAGTGTTCAACCAATTAGTGTGAAAACAAAGCACATAGGTACACTTTGTTTTATATTTATAAAAAAAAGCATTGAATCAGTTACCTAATAAACCAGTTTTCATTATTACATGCTGTGTTACAGAGCCATCAGACTGCCCTGAAGAGAGAACATCTTCAATCTATGGAAAATACTTTTGGCCTACAACATTTCCTCAGGACATTCAAACCATGAGATGTCAGAAGCCACCACAAGAAAATGCATTCAGGCTTTGGTATAAATATAAGTGAATAGTTGTAATTTGTGTTTGTGCATTGTTTGTGTAGTTAAAATGTATTCTTCTTATATAATTAGTAAGCTGGAGATCAGCACGGACACAACGAAATGGACTAAACCTGATATGACAAACTGCTACCCAAGAGTGACCATACCTCAAATAGAAAATATCACTGTCACTACAGGTAATTACGATGGTATGATTTTTATTGCATATTCCTATTAAACATAAAAAATGTGCATGTTTTTGTCAGAAAATGCGGCTGAGGTTGTGGAGACCATACAGGACCTGGTTAATGTGCAGCTCAGTAATTCCTCCCAGCTTTCCCCTGAGGACCTAAACACTGTGGTGGGAAAGCTCAAAGAAGTAGTGGACGTGGGCTCAAACCTTGACCTTGGTGCAAACATTGTCACTATTGTGTCCAACATTCTTGTTTCCAATACAAATGTTACCACGCTGTCCAATGAGTAAGTGAAGAAACTCTACTGTCAAAGGGTGTTTGTGAGAGGACTTCAATTAACTGTCTAATATTACTTTCAAAAGAGTTTTGAATCTGACGTCAAAAATGGGCGATACCATGGATTTCCAAGGCAGGAATGAGAGTATTACTGCTCCATCTCTGGCGCTGTCTCTGTGCAATGTGGAAACAGAAGGATTTAGCGGCCTCACATTTGGTGTATCGTCTGTGTCGACAAACCTAGAGCCAGAGGTGGGTCTCTGTACGAACCAAAAAGAGTTTCACACCTGTTTCAAAGGCACAATGTGCAGTCTTGTATAAATAGGTAACTATGTATGACTAGCTAATCCCTCAAGATGATTTGGTCACATAATGCGTAGGCAAAAGGTTTGCAACCAGCAAGTATAAACCCTTTAACATGCAACGTCATCAGAATGTTCAAAATTTTGGAATCGTGACGACTGGATGCAAAATGAAAAAGCAAAAATTACAAAATATATATTGTCTTTGCCTAAAGAATTCTTTGGCCTGTAGGTTTAATTAGACAGGACACTTCCAGCGTGAAATGGGGATGAGAGAAGGAAAGACATACAACAAATTGTCGGAGCAGCATGACAAAATACATGTTGAATTATGAATTCAAACCTAAATACGAATTATTTTAAGTCTTTATAACAACAATTTCTAATGAAGAAATGTAAGATAGTTTTCTTCTCTATTACAAAAGTGTTAAAATAAAAAACAAAAAAATAAACAAATAATGTATGATACAATTGTAACTCTTTAAACCAGGCTTTGATATCACCTACATGTGTTTTTTATTTGCCAACTCCCCACTGATTCTTCTTATTTTGTTATAATCTATAAGGCTAAATCAAAGCCTAAATTAAAATTGTATTCCACTTTTTCCTCCATACTGGAATTTTGAATGCATTTGTTTACTAACTTTTAAAGGCTCCAAGTTCATAATTAATATACAATATTGTGCCATTCCTAGGTCTTTGTTGAGAAGAAGTTTGTCAGTGATCAAATTCAAAACATAAAAGCAAGCATCTCGTTGCCACCTGAAGTTCAGAATTTCTTTTCTCAAGACACGAATAAAACCCGTCTCCAATTCTTGTTCTTTGCTACAGACAGACTTTTTCAGGTACAGTTGCATTGTATCATTTCTGTTTACCAATCTGCTTTTAACTCTTCATGTGATATTAATTTGACAGGATCCTTCTTTGGCCATTTCAACAACCAGGAAAAGGACACTAAATTCCTACATTGTATCTGCCAGTCTAAATGATAGTAATGTACGGAATTTAACAGAAAGAGTTGTGGTGAATCTTAGTCAACAAAAAGCAGCACAAGTAATTTATTATTTAATCATTTAAAATATACTAATTCATATCATTTATTTATCAATTGCTTTTCTATTTTCACAGCCAAATCAACTGCACTGTGTGTTTTGGGATTTCCATAACAATGGTTCGGGGGTTTGTTATTTTGATGTGGATTAAAATAATGTTTGCTGTTTTTGTCATGCTGTGTGTGTGTGTGTGTGTGTGTGTGTGTGTTTTAGGTGGACATGGGGGATGGAACGAAAAGGGCTGTGAAACCCATAGCATTTCTCAGTATCAGACCAGATGCCTCTGTGATCATCTCACACATTTTGCAGTGTTATTGGTGAGTCACTTTAATTTGTCATATGTATAACAGCCAAATACAATTAGGTTAGCTGTATTTTTTGTTCTCCTTCTGTTCTTTTAGTGTTTTTTATTCAATGTTACAATAAATGGTGCGCAATATATTGTTTACAATAAAAACTATATGGCAAATGTGGTAAAAAGAACTAATAAAAAAATAATGATTCAAGTTATATTGTAAACATGATGATTGATGTAAAGTGATATTTCTACACATCTACAGATTATTGTTATTGAGGTACTGGGGCATTTCTAGGGAGTGGCCAAAGTACAAAGTACAAATTACCTTGCAATTATCTACAACTTGCTGCTATTCTTGATTCTGTCACTGGAGGGAGCCAAACTGTATTTTTTACTGTGATGATGTTTGAACAGGATGTATCCAGAACTCCTATTGGTGAAGTTGATTCTCAGATATTGACTGTCATCTCATACATTGGGTGTGGTATTTCAGCCATTTTCCTTGGCATTACACTCCTCACTTATTTTGCATTTGAGTAAGTCACAAATGAACAGTTTAAAACTGTGAAGTGTACGTTTAAACTAAAACAGTTTTCTCTAACAGGAAGCTGCGTCGGGACAACCCTTCTAAAATCCTCATCAACCTCTCTGCAGCTTTGTTAGGGCTGTGCATGCTTTTCCTGCTTGACACTTGGCTCTCATCATTCTCCAACTACAGCCTGTGCATTGCCACTGCTGCTACTCTACATTATTTCTTGCTGGCTTCATTCACATGGATGGGCCTGGAGGCTCTGCACATGTATCTGGCCCTGGTTAAAGTCTTCAACATCTATGTGCCCTCATACATACTCAAGTTCTGTGCTGTTGGATGGGGTGAGGAATTCATAATCATATTATTTTCTTCATTACATTCAGCCATTACACTGAAAAACAAACCCTTTGCTCTCATCTGCACAAAGGCACAACCAGACTGAGATGTATCGAAAATGAATTGATAATATCGCAGTTGTTTTTTATATCTGCAAAACTGGAATACTGTGTGTATTGTCCACAATAAACATGTTTTAAAAGGCTACAAAAATAATAAACAAAAAGAGATTATAAGGTATATATAACTTTTTTGGTGGGAGTCTGCCACTTATGTCTTCATAAAGTTGATAGAGTGAACTTTATGAAGTCCACAGTAGGTCATTAAACATATATGTTGCAATGAAGACAAGCAGGTCAAGTTACAGGTCAGGTCTGTGGTGAGGCGACATCGTTCACAGTAAGAGTATTAGTAATAGTAAGGTAATTTTGAGTAATAACTACACCTATAATTCAATAAAGACAAGATAGATACGCTTAATGTCATTCTGTGCAACATTCCAGACATTTCAGTCTAACCGCGATTCTGTTTCGAGTAGGTCTTCCTTTGGTCATTGTGAGCTTGGTGCTGGCTATAGATAAAGACAGTTATGGTGGTTCCTCGTTTCAAAAGACTGCAGCGGTGCTTCAATCCAGTGATTCTTTGTAAGTTTATATTTTACCCAAAAATTTAAAACTGATTGTTTATACTGTATGCACACAAAGCTGACCAGCGGTCTCCATTTTGTTCCATTAGCTGCTGGGTGAGAAGTGATGAGGTCTTCTATGTGACCGTGCTCAGCTTTATCCTGCTCATCCTGCTGGCTAACCTTGCTGTGTTTATTGTGGTCCTCATCCAAATAAAGCGTATGAGGATCAATAAGCCATCTGCAAACACCAGCAGCCTCGTGAAGGACCTGAGAGCAGTGGCCAGCCTCACTGTCCTGCTGGGCCTCACCTGGTCAATGGGCTTCTTCTCATTTGGCCCCGGGCGAGTCGTCATGATGTACCTGTTTTCCATCCTCAACACCTTGCAGGGTAAAAGAAATTAAACCACTGTGTGTGTATGTGTGTGTTTTAGCTTAATAAGTAGCACACAAAATATATGCATTGTAAGTTTGTTTAATTACTGCTTGGTCCTAGGGTTCTTTGTCTTTTTGTTCCACTGTTTGATGAAAGACAATGTGAGAAAACAATGGAGGATTCATTTGTGCTGTGGCAGGTTCAGACTCAGCAATTACTCAGGTAGATGATGGAGCTACGTAATACTGTGGAAATATTTTGTTGCAGCATTTTCATTTTGTGTCTTTATGTTATGTGTGCAGACTGGACTCAAACAGTTACGGGAGGACACCAAACCAAAAAGAGCCATCTGGTTAACTTGGATTCAGATTCTTCCCCCACAACCAGCACTCGGAAGATTTCTGATTTGTCGAGTTAACAAGACAATATGCTCAGTTCATAAGTAGAATTTATAGGGCTTATTTTTTGTGTGCATTTAACCAACTCATAAAATTGAATTCAAGTGCTTCATTTGTCATTCCTAGTGTGAAATACTGAAATCCCAAACATAGGGATATTGATCCAATTCAATATATTATCTAAAGGCCTCAGAATTACACTAAATGCACATTGTTCAAATAGCCTCAGGTTTTGGGTCTTTTGACTTTTAATTGTAGTAAATATGGCTAGAACATTACTGTGTAGAGACCTTTATTAATAACATTTATTATAAATGCATAGCTAAATATATTTGCTTTATTAGATCATCTATAATAATAATAATAATTTATTTATATATATTATAATAATTTTCAGTCATTTCAAATTATATATATATATATATATATATATATATATATATATATTATATATATATATATATTATATATATTATATTATATATATATAATATATATTATATATATATATATATATATATACATACAAGCATACACAGTGTTGATTACAGCACAAATTCGGTGTGTCATAGTTTCAATAAGTTTCTGCAATTAATATTAAAGATTTATTTCCATCTAGTGTTGCATTATTTTTCACCAATTGATCTTGTATTGATGATGGGAGAGAGTGACCACTGCACAAAGCCTTCTCCAGTCATCCAAAGATTCTCACTTGGGTTCAGATCTGTAGTAGATTAGTTTCTGCTTTTCCTTAGATGTTTTCTCTGCTTGAATGATTGACCTTTTAACACATAACACATCTTTTCCAATCCACCGCAGGTTTCCCTTCCCACGTGTTTTCAGAAATGAGATTCCACTCACTGCATCACTTGGTTTAAATACCGTGTTGCAGCTGGAAGATCGTCACCTGCAAAAATTGTCCAGTAGGAGGCTCGGACACACACATACACCACACACACACACACACACACACAGAGAATCGAGTAAACTGATAATAACATGTCATATACTACAGTTTTACAATAACCTGCAATAGATTTGTTCACGTTTACAAAATGGCACCTAGAGTCCCATTAGTATATCTACAAATGCATTTGGCTTTTGTTTGAGCTAAAGAATGTATTTATAAGATGCCATTTTGTTCTGGAGGAACTGGCAGGTTAACATTCTGCTCATAGCTGTCTGATTCTAGAAGCATCACACCCTTTCACAGAGACCTATACAGTCAGTGTTCAGCTTTAAGAGTGTGGACAGTACATGGACTAATGACGCGAATAATTCTTCAATAGATTGTTCTCCTAATGTTTGTAAACAGGGCCGCTTTGGGTCATCAAACGTCAAATCAGGTAAGAAAAATGAGCTTGTCAAATCATGTGTCTACAATATTTTGGTCAATTGCAGTACAATCCAATATTGTAAGAAAGGGAACAAAAAGAGTGTAGGGTATTTAATTTTATATTCATGGACTTGATTTTGTTAAAAGGGATTTTTCAATTGAAAGTTTTATGAATAAATGTTTTAAAATGAACAATAAATATTTTCTGACAGTTTTAGTGGCAGATGACTCAATGGAAGACCCAACAGAGAATCCAATTGCAGTGAAGGTGGAGGAGCACTCCCAGAGTCTGATCCTGACTTACTTCCATGGAGACATCAGCAGTATGGTGGATGCACACTTTAGCAGGGCTCTTAACAAAGTCAGTAAAGCCCAGGCGCCTGCCAGCAAATTGAACAAAGTATACAAAAAGATCAAAAAAGGTAATTTTTTCTATTGAAACTACAGATAAGTTAGCCTGTAATTCTATACTGCTTACAGATGAATATATCTTCACAGAAAAGAGCAGAACCTTTCAAAATACTACAACAAACACATACCCAGAGCCACCGGTTCAACCGGTACCAGAGCGCCCCGTCTCTTTTAACCCTGCAGAAGATCTATGCAGCCCATGGCACACGTTTCCCAGTAGGACAGGAGAGGGGTCGGCTCTGCCCTCCATGACCTGCCCTAATGGTCTTAGTGTGACAGGACAGCAGTGCTCTACATCCCTCCTCAATCTGTTACACAATGACCGCACAGAGATGGCACCCACCCTGCCATCCAGCTCCAAGGCCGAGCTGCTCCCAAACTGGATGGTGCCTCAAGCGGACCCATCCACCGTCTTCGAACCTGGTAATTCAACCCACATGTTATCAATACAATATGCAAGATTTTAAAATAGTTAACATATACATGAACTATATTACAAGGTTTGAATCACAGATCAGTTTTTTCCTTAAAATCAGCAAGCTCTGGTGATGGCATAAACAGGCATTAAGATGAGTGCAGCAGACATAAATTGCAAACCAAGCTGGGCAGAAGTGATCTGACTTAACGTAATGAGTAAATGGGACTTCAATTCGGCTCTAACACTGTTAAACACTGGTCAGACTGTTTATGCATACTCTAACATGTATTTGTACACTGTATGTATGCATACAGAGAAAAACGGTATTAAGGAAATGATAAATGATAAGTGGTGCAAGTGTTTGTTTTAAATTTGTCTGCTGAAAACCAGTTACAGCTGTGTTTGTTTGATTTTCTTTGTTTTAGGACGGCATTTGGATAAGAAGGATTTATACTGGTACTGAGAAGAAACAGGAGGATCCCCAGTTGGACTAATATGTTCAAATATAAATCTTGGACTGGCCAACTGCATGGCCTCAGCACTTACCTGTCAAAAGTGGAACATGGCCTTGGTAAACCTGTTTGTCTGCTTTCACATTCCATCGGTAAACCACTGTGTACTGCTTCTTTTTTGTTTTAGCCACAGAGTGAGCCAGTAAAAAAAACAGTATTAAACTGAACATTAAACACTGTGAACCTGAATACATTGTAACTTTAATTAAAGATGCACTGTGTAACTTTTCTGGTAGAGGGCCCGCCACCCGCTTGTCTCTATGCAGATGTTATTGCTTATCGACATGGAGACAAGCATGTGACGCCACCAGGCATAGGTCTGATCTGTGGAGTGGCAACGATGCTCACTGTAGGAACGTGTGTTTTTCCAACAGATATGCTAGATAGATACGTCTAATGCTATATTTTGGGAAGCTCCAAGCAAATAAATAATCAGAATCAGAATCAGAAAGGGGTTTATTCCAATTGTCAGTTAACAAAATTCACAAACATAGGAACTTGTAGGTGCAACATAAAACACTAATCAATAATAAAAACAACATATATTCAATCCAAAGGGCATGCATTAAGAAACAATTATCTCCATAATATCTCCATAGAGACAAGCAGAAACAGAAAAGTTACACAGTGCACCTTTTAACTTTCATTATACTGTTTTTTTAATGTTTGTATTTATAGTTTACTTGTTTTGTTTTCAGTGGGGTTGACATTTACATAATTTTATCTCTTGACACAGCACATTCTTACCGGTGTAAAAAGAAATGGAATGCAATGATGTCATATATTATGTCATGTAAACGTTGTGTAATAGTATGTTGGATATGTCATACTGTAAATACAATAAAAACTGAATTTGATGCTTATTACTATTGATGTAAGGATTAAAGTTATTATAGGGCTATTGCTGTTCTAGTCATTCACAAGTAAACTATTGATAAGTGACAGAATTGGCTGCAGCTTTTGGCCTTCTTACCTGCATACATAAGAGTTAACAACATTTTCACTAGCTTCCCACAGTGGTCAGTAGTATCCTCCAATGTACCAAAAATATGGTGCATTCAATGTGAGTAAAGAAAGCTATTCATCAGGTAAACACCAGCTTTGTTTGTTATTACTCATCTCTCCTTCAACACTATGCATTAGAATCAGAATCAGAATCAGAAAAGCCAGGGTTAGGGTTAGTTGCCCTATTGCCATTGTCAATGAACAAAATGAACAAACATAGGAACTTGGCTCAGCATTAAGGTGCAACATAAAACACTAATCAATGATAATAAACAACATATATGAAATCAAAAGGGCATGCATGCATTAAGAGACCATTTGAAATGACTATAATATAAAATATAAAATAACATAGGCATTACTATGTACACGAGAATTACAGTTAAATTTACAGTTGTAGTGCAGAAAGTGACAGTGCAGTGTGTGGTTCGGAAGGATAAGAGCTCTTCACAGGTGTAAGAGCTCTTCACAGGTGTAAGAGCACGCTGACAAACAAGTTACGAACAAAAAATATACAAAACAAAGAGCACCGAAAAGACAGGGCGCCTTCTGTGGCGCCATCTTGGATTACTATGGATTACTATGGATTACTATTAAAACTATTGACCAGAATTAAGACATTTTACATCCTACTTTGTTTGACTTATTTTTTCTGAAATGAATGGGGATGCTGGTGCCACAGACCACACATTACGCATCCCCTCGATTAGCTGTGGCAGATACACTATACTGTATCTCTATGGACTAAGTAGCCTAAGTGTCCAAAATGAAGTTCATTATGATGGTAATAATTATATGGAAACAATTGAAAGTTTGCAGAATGAGCTGCATGTGTTCAAATCATGAACTTTACAGCCAAAACTAGTGAAATATGAAGATGCACTCTGATGCACTTTAGTCATCAAACAATATTAGCCTAGAGTCTTTAGTTTTAACACTAAAGTCTTTCTCATTTCTCCAATGATTCACTCAATCAGATGAAAATGCTGAGGAATAGGCTAAAAATGTCTTGGCTCCTGGCACACATTCATGCACCTGCACTACACAATAACAGTGAATAAAAACAGCACCGTTCTTCGCCTCCGCAGTCATCACTCGGATTAAATAAAAATAATCTTTGATTTGAAAATTAGTTTGATATTTTTTAACATGGCACATTTTTTAACAAATGCCAGCCAATACAACAGTAATTTAAAGATGGCCCCTAACTGGCGTGCCAAGTCCCTTCAGAGCGTGCTGCAGCGGGACATACAATCAAGCCTATCAGACATGGCATTTGAATAAAGCCATCTGGATCATCTGGAAGAAGTGATTTTGAAGTGATTTGATCAATTTACACAAGTAGGTGAGAAGTATTACCCTGGCTGAGATAGTGTGGAGGTGTATGTCCGGTTAGGGAGTTCGTGTTTTACTGCTTGTCAGAGCACACACGTCTCCCCGTCTCACACACAGTCACACACAGCAGACCCATGCCCTTCAACTCTCCAGCCCACTTTGCTCAGTGCTATGGTGGTCCTCTCCGCAGACAGCCAGCCCTCCCTGAGCAGCAGCCCGCAGGCTGCGACTCACAGCCCGGGCCAGGACCAGGGTCATGTGGGACTGAGTCAAACTGGACACAACATGGTCGCGGTTTGTCTCGGATTCATCCTGGTCGTGGGTTTTCTCAGTAACTTATTGGTGCTGCTCGTCTTTGCCAAATTCCGCTCCCTTTGGACCCCGATTAATCTGATCCTGCTCAACATCAGCCTGAGCGACGTGCTCGTGTGCGTCTTTGGGACCCCCTTCAGCTTCGCCGCGAGTCTCTACGGCAGGTGGCTCATCGGAGAGGTCGGCTGCAAGTGGTACGGATTCGCCAACTCCCTCTTTGGTGAGTTTGAGAACAAACGAATGAATAATAACTACATCATTCTCATTATGCTATGTCCAGTGTTGGGGAGTAACTGAACACCACAAATACGTATTCAGATATACAATATACAATATAATTAGTTTTATAAAAGGTCGGTGTAATCCCTCACTCCAGGAGTGTTCCATTGTAGAAAAAGATTCAGTTGTAGTCATCTGGACTCTGTTTTTAGACTCTCTTCCAAGAGTCATTCTTAATCTGTGAAACAAACCCTGAGTTCTCAGACTTGTTTCACAGATTGAGAATGACTCTTGAATGAGAGTCGAAACGTTTTATTTTTCTAAAACAGAGTCCAGATGACTACAACTGAATCTTTTTCTACAAAGTTTTCTAAAATATTTATTTAATGGTAATCATGAAATGGAACTGAGCTGAATTAGCGATAAAAATAGACAGCACAACTCTTATAATGAGTGCATTATATTGTGCAATTTTCCCATCTCTAATATGTAATAAATGTTCTCTTATTATAAATACATGCATAACAACTGGTAAAACAAAGACCGCTCATCCACTCATTATCACGCATTGTGCAAATGAAGACTGTCACTTCAGACAGACTATAAATAATGATGGGAGCCATCACCTCAACAAACCTTTGAGCAGTTGTGCAATAATTCCAGTGCATTTACATGAATGTGTTCCAATCTACACGATAAAGCAATGGGCCTATATCTTTCAGAAGGATCCAGCAAACTTAAAGGTTGTTTGTTGTGCATAAGTCACTTGTGATTAGTCCGTTTTTAGTCAGTGATTAGAAGGGGGGACCACCTGCAAAATACATTTGTAGCAGGCTAAGTATGCATAATAAACAGCCATTTACAAAGATTCTCAATCCATTATCAGCCATGTATATTGTATAAGAGTTTGACAAAAAGTGAATTGACGTTTAATTGAATTTCATACCAAAGTGCATGGCAACAGCGCAATAACAGGCAGTACAAAGACGCTCCTATATTTTGACACCATAAATATACATTTGAGAATTTCAAATGTTCTTTGAAAACCTCAGGTCTAACTTGAACTTGTTCTTCCACATAAGGCATTGTCTCCCTGGTCTCATTGGCTATCCTGTCTTATGAGCGCTACACCACCGTCCTGAGGTGTGCGCTGGTGGACCTGTCCGACTTCAGAAAGGCCCGGCTCTGCGTTTTGGGCTCTTGGCTCTACTCCCTACTGTGGACACTGCCTCCATTTTTGGGCTGGAGCAGCTATGGGCCAGAGGGGTCAGGCACCACATGCTCTGTCCAGTGGCACCAGCGATCGGTGGCCAGTGTCTCATATGTGCTGTGTCTCTTCATCTTCTGCCTGCTGCTGCCTCTCCTGCTCATGGTCTATTCCTATGGACACATCCTAGTGGCTATTAAGAGGGTAAGTTAACACATCATGGGATGGGTGATTGTTGTTAGTTAGAAAATACTTCACCACCACATCCATGGCAGACTCCTGTTGTTAAGGTAATCATGCTCACCAGCAAAACACGGCCATATGCTCCTCCGCATAAATAAATCTGTCAAATAGGAACATGGTTATGACCCCTTCAGTCAGCAATGACTCATCACGCGGTTGTGGCCATTAAACCTGCCTGTTGATAATGAGGGAATTGACTTCCTGTCAGTCATGTCACATAGTGTTTTTGCAGCTATCATCAGTGCATATTTAAAGAAGGGTGAATCACATTTCTGTGTGTTTTTCTTGCTGAAGGTGTCGCGCCAAAGGGCTTTGACTCCTGCAGCTGCTATAGGGGGCTCAGATGGTGTGCCCACATTCCAGCTGAGAGCCCCCTTTATTTCCAGAAGCTCATTAGACTACTCAGCTCTGCAGCCAGTGTCAGACGTCATCAGACATGTCAGAGGGCCATTACACCGAACTCAAGCTGTAGAGCATCACATGAAGATGAGATTACATTATGATCTACAATGGTGCACTTATTTGTTTTTTGCTTACTGTGATTCGACTTTTGGTTGGCCAGTGATTTTGTTAAAACTCACTCTAAATAAAAAATATGGAGATAAAATTAAAAAATATCTTCACGTCAACATTGTCAGAAAAGGACACCATGAAACCAGACAGAAGGCTGAAGATGTAACGCAGCTATCCAATGGCAGTGTGAGCCCTGCTGATGCCTCGGCTGTAATTACTGGGCTCACGACACACACGACACAGGCTAACTTTAGCTCATTGTGTGTCAGGCAGTAAAGAGGAGGAAACAGCAGGACACAACTGGCTGAAATTGTGGGCTTGAAGATGACCAGAATATTCTCTGATAAATGAGTCATATTTAGACACGTCAACACACTGTAAAGACATATTGGAAAAGGTTAATTAAAAGTAAGTATTAAAATTGCGTTCTCATTCTAGAATTTGATGATGCAGTCATAATCTGAGTAGGGCATGTGTAACTCTATTGGAAATTCACTGCTTTTGAAAGAATGATCCAAAATAGAAATCCACAAATGTTGAAACTTCTTATTAATTTGTGATTGGCTCCACACGCTTGTCATAATAATCTCATGGTTTGACGTAATTTCAGCAACAATCACACAGCTTTTGAGTTGATGTATACTTTTTTTCTCCCATGTGAATAGGCCCAGTAATTACAGAGATATGAACCATAATCCAGGTCAACAAATCTGCAATCTGACAGTGATACAGAAACTTCCATCACAGAATTCTAACCTTTCTCCAGCTCAATTAAACTATAGACATTCCTGAACGTTGTGTGGGGTAGGCTATAACAAATGCTCATGAGCAAATGTAGGACTATGTCAAATATAGGCTACTGCAGTCTGTTATTTCATTCATTTGTTTTTTTCACCTTTATTTAGGACACAGTTAAGTGCAGACACATTTTAATGATCACAAACTTTCTGGGGCGGGTTAAAACAAAGCCCAGGTCTGCTCTATCACATGCTTCTTTTGACTTTAGGCAATTTCCACCAATATATCTCATTTCAGTCACCAGATGGCGCTATTTATGCAAAGATTAATTGTAACTATTGCAGGGGAAGTGCTACTAGTTTCCCTTAATGTGAATCTGAATTGGTCATAACCAAGTCTTGTTTCGGGACACAGTCTGGACACCTGCCTGGACAGCGGGTGAGGAGAGACTTAGCGGAGAACTGAAGGAAAAACTTCGCACACTGTCTCACTCTTTATTCATTTATTAACAAACGTTTCGATCCCTTGATCAGGGACGAGAACCTCATGCGAGTCATTGAGCCAATCACGTGCGCGGACAAGAAATTAGACAAAATAACCCAAAATAACCACGATAACTGTTATGTAACATAGATGTAGAAAACTACATGAATAATAATGATTGCAATCATTTTCGGTAATTCTGAACATTAATAAAAGGGGTGAAGATTTGAGCATCAAAAACATTCAGAAAGAACACAGGGCCCCACCCCTCAAAACAGGTCTACCCTAAAGCATCCTGCGAGACCGAGGCAGGTTCAACAGTTTATTTTACTAAAGTTAATTGTAGGTGTTGCTACTAACGAGTGTTGATATTCAAAAAACAAAGTACGCAATTACGCAAGTGACGGAATTATCTGTCCTATCGCGAGAAGACGGTCTGATTTAACCTACTGCAGGTGGATGAAGTGCAGGTGTGTCTCATCTGCAGCGCTGGAGAAATCGGCCCACGCCCCCGCTCACACGCACGGACGCACGGACGCGACGCACAAACACCCTCACACGCACACACACACACAGAACACAACACGCACACACGCAACACACACACACACACACACACACACACACACACACCACACAACACCACACACACACACAACCAACACACGCACACACACACGCTCTGCTGAACACACGGAACTAAACCATGACATTCCCCGTGTGAGATGAGTGTGCCGTACGACGGAGGGAAAAACTGAATTCATTGCCGCTCGTGGTCGAGTGGATTGCACATGTGCCGTGTGGAGCAGGCTGCAGTCCTGGGTTAAAATCCGGCTCTCAGTTTGCTGTGTGTCGTTCCCCGGTCTCGAGCTTGTTTCGCGCTACACTGTCCTCGTTCAGTGAAGCCTGCCGGAATTTTTTTTTTGAAATAACAAAAAATAAAAAAAAGAAAGCCACATTCTGAGAAAGGTCATGCTGAACAATGAAGTCACCAACATCCATTTCTATCATCCTTCATCTAGAAAAAAGTGAGGATCATAA
Organism: Chaenogobius annularis; assembly: GCA_015082035.1. NCBI lineage: Eukaryota > Metazoa > Chordata > Actinopteri > Gobiiformes > Gobiidae > Chaenogobius > Chaenogobius annularis. The sequence continues at coordinate 2,294,574 of BJKM01000002.1, read as the reverse complement.
TTCATGTAGTGTGAATTACCTGCTTAAATGTGATGCTTGAAAAGTGTGGCAAAACAAAAGTGAATACGGTTCTCCTTCCTCGGAGGCAGGAGGAAGGTTTATACAACACTTCTTAGTTAATTGTTACTTTCTAAATGTTGTAATAATTATTTACGTATTTCTACACATAATATGACGATGTAACATAGTTTATATAAGATAATGTTTTTTTTGTGTGTGGAACACCCAAATGTTGATGAGTTTTATGTGCCAATTAGATTAACAAACCTGAATGAACTCACAATAACTTTACTTTTGCATTCAGAAAGTTTGATTTCATAAGGCTGGCCAAGTATTAATGGAACAGTGATTTTAGAATGAAAGAAAATGAAGGATTTTGCTTTTATTTTGTCATGCTCCAATAATTGTGAATAACTGTTCAATTGTGATGTTTCTTCTCACAGTAATTGTAACAGTAACATTTGATATTGTGACACCCCTAGTCCTCACCAGATGAATGTCAGAGGGGAAAACTCCCTCTCCCTCTTCATTCATTTATGAAGTTTTCATAACTTAGTCTAAAATGACTTCCTGGATTCAAGATAAAATATATTCATATCAAAATATAATTCTGACACATTGTGTTGTTTGATATGATATTTGTGTTGTAGGTGGGTAAAATCAACGTTCTTTCAGCTCAGCGCCGGGAGCAGCACGTCTTGTTCATGGTCCTGTCCATGGTGTCCTGCTTCATGCTCTGCTGGATGCCCTATGGCGTTATGGCCCTCATCGCCACGTTTGGTCACTCGGGGACTGTCACCCCTGTGGCCAGCATAGTTCCCTCCATTCTTGCCAAGTTTAGCACTGTGGTTAACCCAGTCATCTATATCTTCTTCAACAACCAGGTGAGAAGGAACATTTCGCATTCTCCTGTTCCTCAGATCTGATAGTGGATGTTCTGACAGTTTTACAGATGCTTTGTGGCCTTCATTAAGTGTCAAGATGATCCAAATTGTGCTCAAGGAGAGGGACCTCCAACTCCAAAGACTCACTTCTCTGTCTTGTCTCCGCTGCACAGACAAACCTCTCTTAGTGCCACACAACTGCACTTCAGCACACCCAAAAATGCCCCAGTTTACGGTGTGCGCACTAAACACCACAATATGGTTGTTCACTATACTCCATAAAATTGTGCATCAAAAATATTTTCACGCCAGCTTTTATTTCCCTTAGTTACAGACAGAATTGAGTGTACATTTCAACCTTCAGACAATAATCCATACTACATATTATCAAAATGTATGTCTGTGTTCAAATTGAAGCATTTCTTTACGGCTCACTGCACCGGCTCTCATACAGCGTATCCAGGTCAGGGTGGTTTGACAGAAACCTCAACGATGTCTGTTTTTGAGTAAATGTACCACCACAGACGAGTTGGACTGGACAAGAGAGAAAACGTATTAAATGCAAATATATCTTTTGTGTACAGGGTAATAACACAACATTCAATTGTTTCTGTGCGACAGTAATTACTATTAACAGAGGTGGGTTGAGGAGTCAAAATGGGTACGCAAGTAGGAATAATGTTGCTTTAAAAAAATCTAATTAAAGTAGAAGTAAAAACGTATTTGGAGAAACGCCTTGAGTAGTGAGTAACAATTTGGACGTAAAATGTATTTAAAATCTGATTTAATTGGTTAGACAAACATTCATGCTCATAATTTTCAAAGAATACAAACACATTTTACAAAAATAAATCATATCTGAAGGTGAAGTGCATTAAGCCTAGATGTTTGAATCATTTCATATCAACATAAAGCTTCTGTCATTTGTAGAATTACAACTTTGCTAAAGTTGTTGAAATATCGCACATGATGCACAACCTAATAAAATACTTGATCACAACAAAAAAGGGAAAGTAAACAAAATGTGTAATTCATGAGTATTGTTCCTTCAAATGGAATTTCATAATGTTGAAGTGAAAGTCAGAAAACTATTCAGAATAGTGCAATTTCTGTGCTACCCACCTCTGGTAACGCATAATATAAAAAGCCAATGTTCATTGTTTAAAGTATTTATATATTAAATATATTTGTAACATGTAGCATTCAACATTTCCAGTTTTCATTAATAAATTATAACCGAATATGTATATGTATATATATATCTATATATATAGATATATATATATAATTTTTTTTGTTGTGCAGTTACAAGGTTAGAACACCTGTAAATAGAAGTTCTGAGTAATGCAAAAGTAAACCTCACACATTTAAGCGGAGGAAGGAAGAACATGAAGACCTTTGAATCACATACGTGTGCACAGAAAGACTTCATCCCTTCCAGGAAGTCAAATGAGAAAAACTGTTTAGTGTCTGAGAGCAGCACTTCAGTAGAGAATCATTGCACCTGCAGCTCTGCTATGATCAACACGTACCACAGCAGCGTCGCACCTCCGCCGGTGCCCCCGCGCTTGCACCGCTCCAATCAGGGGGCCCAACCTGTCCTCTTCCCGACCACAATGCTGCCTCAGGGCCACAGCAGGAACCTCATGCGCTTCATCATCGCTGTGGTGCTGCTCAATCTGCTCTTGTCCATGCTGGGGTTCATCTACTTGTATACAAATGGCACAACCCAAAGAAAACAGGTAAGGACAATTTACCCAATTTCCAGCACAAATCAGCATAATATTATGGTACTTGTAGTTTTATTGATCAGTTTTTTTGTGTTATTTCTAATAATGGTTAAAGCATTTGATGGGCACACAATCTAACTATCTATAATCTTTTCAGGACATGCAGTCCTCATATACTGGAGCAGGTAAGTGCAACTGACAGTTTTAAAAATAGTTCAGTGTATTTACAGATAGACGCTGATAAAATATTTGTTTCCTCCAGGGTCAGAGTTTTCTATGCAAAAGCAGCACAGCCACCATGTAGAGAAGAGAGAGTCACACAGAGTTTTTGCCCAAATGGAGTTTCTAAAGCCAACCAAGCCTCACAAATCCCACTGTAACTATCTATTCTACTGTAGAATTTCAGCCTCTTGCTATGAGTATTTCTTATATTTACTGACATTAATGTTATGCCTTTCAGCTGGACACCTTGTATTGGACATCAAACACAGTAAATACAGCCACCCATATGTCAACTACTACAACAGCAGCTGGCTAACCATCGAGGAACCTGGAGACTACTTTGTTTACTCCAGGGTGACTTTCTCAAAAGGCTTCCATACGACTCCCCTGATGAACCGAGTGCAGTTGAGGAAGACCAGCATGGATGAACCCGAAATTATAATGCAGGCATTTTGCCACACAATATCCTCTTTGTGCACAGCCACAGCAGAAGGTGTGATCAAACTGGAAAAAGGGAACCAGCTGAGTGTATGGACTGAGGACATCTCTCTTGTCAATTATTACAACAGAGCATCAGCCTTTGGGTTATATAATCTATTATGACTCAACTGCTGAGTCAATTTTGGACTGAAGTTTTGTAAATAATTATTTATTCGATTTTAAAACTGGTCAGTACAAATTCCTCACTGTGAAGAAGCAAGAAATAATGATTCTTTTAGTGTCCGTCTTTAAACTCTGCAGCTAAACGCTTGCTGTTTGGGGTAAACCACACCTTTGATGGTCAAGGCTCCAGTCTCCCAGGAGACAACACAAGTAAAAGGAGAGGAAGAAGAATATTCAAGTTTTCTATTTCAGAGTGTTGCAGCTGTTAATTTATTTCTGTAAATAAATCATGTTAAACATATCATGATATACTTATTAATACAAAATATATTATTGCTACATTTATGTTTTAAGTAAATAATGTGAAGTGGTCTGCTCTAGGACAGGCTACTTCCTGCCTTTTGTGGTTAATAGTCTCACCACACAGACTGAATATTCTATACTGACTTAATATTGCAACATCCGTACTTTATGGGCCAATCCTTTAAGGGGCCATACTCATAGCACCAAATAAGGATAAAAAATAGAATGTCTTAGGGCTGCAAAGTGTACTTGTAAAAGAGTTTTTTCATTACCATTATTGGTCACCACTATTAATAAGGGAACAGCCGATTAGAAAATGATTGGGAATACATGGGATTGTATGCATCTTGCGCAAGGTATTCTGAGGAATTAGTGGTTTTTCACTGAACTTGGTGCATTACTCAAGTGGGTAGTGCTGATTTCAGCTGCTGCAGTGCGGTGCATGGAAAGTGTGAATCTTGGTCAGAACTTCGGTGTGTAGATGCAGCGGTGATGCACACAGGATGCTACTGACTCAGTCCTTCCATCAAAGCTCTATAAGAATCTGTCAACCCACAAATTCCTGAACCCCACTGAAGAACGCAGCGTGGAAAAGGGGCTCTTTATACGGAAACAGAATTAGAATATTTTCAACTGTTAGCATGTTTAATTCAAATAAAAAGTCATGGACAATTCAAATGCATCGCATTATATTAGATTTTAATAAAATAACTGAATATGGTAGCATGTACCATGAAGAACAATATGTCTAGAAAAAAAGCTTGTAACAATATTGCATAGGATACATAAAAAAACACACGTGATACAATACAGTAACATAAGACCGAAATGTGGGTTCTTACAGAGGTCAGTGAAATAGATTGAACAGTTCCTGACAACTTGAAAAATAAAGTCACATGACCCTGACAAACGACATATTCGACACATGGTCAGACACGTGTCTTGAACAATAAGATAGCTGTGAAAAACATCTGAAATCTAGGACCATATTATCGGACACAAAGACATCCAAGGGCCAATGGCCACTGCCGAACAAGCCTGCCCTATTTTGGTTAATTAAGTAAGAAGATTGTTTTTTTATTTGTATTGCTATTTAATCAAATACAAAAATACAAACCATGCTGGAATAGCATCAGATTGCATAAGTCAAAACACTCAGGAGCCACTGCGGAGCAATATGGCAAGTAGAAAGCCATTTTGAGAGAACATGCTCATAAAATAAACGTACCGTTGCAAAATAAAATATTTACTTTCCCGACACCCACGTCTCTTAGCACTCATGACATAGTACAATAAACCGTTCAATACAAACCATGCATTAAATGACCTAAACTGGTCCTTATTGAATACATTGTGGACCATTTTAGAGAGGCACTTTGTTAGCTTAGCTCTACTCATAACTGAAAACAAATCACTGCTTATAACCTTAATTAACCTAGAAAAACAGTCCAAGTTTTAGTGCTCAAGCATGAACTGTTCTATTGCCATCGTTTTTAAAAAAGACAGCAAACTATATCAGTAAGGCTAATATCACAATGATGTGTTTTAAACAAATAATTGTAAATGTAGAATGTTTGGCAAACTACACAATTTTTATTTTAGTTTTAATAGATTTTTGGAATTTGGAGTTGAGGTCCTGTCTTTTATGACTTTCACAGATTATATCCAGAAGGAGCAGATTTGAATTATTATAAAGTCAAAGTACTTTGCATTATGTCACTCCATGCATCAGAAAAGGAATCCAAAAGGAGTCTTAATGATAGAAGTGCTGCACGACCAATCCGAGTCTCCACATTAGTAAATCCATAAGGATAAACTGTGGACGGTCAGTGGGCTCCATCTTCCCAAGTACAATCGTTCTTCTGCTTGGCCAGTTTCCTGACCACCCTCTCTAACTCTTTTCGAGACTTCTGCTCCTCCTCCAGAAACTGTTTCATCCACCTGTTCTCCTGTGATTCAAAGAAAACACATACAATCAGAACAGTCTAGAACATTGCTACCTTCAATTGTCAAATGGTACAAATATATTATTTTATTCAAATGATATTCAAAAAGGTTACCTTTTTAAGCTCATGCACCTCATCCTTTAAAGCATAAACGGCATCGACCAAGCTCCTAAAATAAAGTTCAAAATGAATGTTGACGTGAAACATGACGGTGAAAATCAGAACAGCTTCCTTCAGTATAATTACATTGACATTATTTAGCTGCTTCAAAATATTTATATCTTGTTCCTTCTTCTTTTTGCTTAAAAATAAGATTTTGTAAAACTGATCCAATTGTTTAAATAGCATACTAAAAGATATATTTTGAGAAAAAACATCTTTCAAGAAACGGTTGTGACTTTTTTTTTTTTACAAGATATATGAAAATGTACACGCACGCGCGCACACACACGCACACACACACGCGCGCACACACAACGCCACGCCACCACGCACACACACACACACACGCACACGCACACACGCACGCAAAGTGTTCTCACTTTTCCTCAATCACTGTCTGCCATTGCTCTTCATTTCTTCGACAATGATCTTTTCCTCTTCAGGTAGAAGCACTTGAGGACACACTCTTTCCGCACAGCTACACAAACACATATAAGCAAGGGGACCATTTATGGCATTATTATTTGTTATGTAAAGAGTCTAATAGGGAAATAAACAGTATAATTGGTTTTAATGTGTACTCACCAGTTGTGGTTTGGTGGAGGCTGGCTGCGTGCAGTAAGCCTCAATCACTCGTAGTATCTGGGCATCCTCCTCAAGAGCAACAGTGCCTACAAACAAATATCAAAGTAACTCCGAACGCAAGAATTATATTACTGTATTTATCCAAATTCTTACTTTTTCTAGTTTGAATGTCATCATCTGATGGCTTGCGCTCTTTTTTTCTGTTACCAGGGAGAAACTTTTTCATTGGTCTGGGGCTTCTGCTGGACTCCTAGATTCCAAAAAAAAAAAAAAAAAAAAAATCATATATATACTTATGTGCAATCCCTCAGTCGTCCAGGTAAGTTCCATAGCAAAAGAAAAAATAATTTTGTAAACCGGACAAACGTGCATTCTTTGCTTGTTTAGCCACTTTGGTCCGATTGACAGAATACAATTTTCTTTTGCTATGATTATGTTAAAAAGACATGTTCAAACCAAAGTGTATGCAGAGCTTAGACGTCATAAATGCAGACAGCACACGTTGTCAAAGTCAGTCAGGTAACATCAAAAGTAAAACCATAAAAATAGGGTTTTTCGACAGCGCAACTAAATTCCATAAATGGCATTTGTGCTGCAAAATGTGTTGCACAATTTCTTTTAAAATGAAACTTGTAGTGATGAAATAAAACCACAACAGGTGATTTTGTGAAATACATTTAAACTACTGTAGTAGCTGAGGTGTCATCTCATATGTGAGGTTTAGGTAATTTGGAAACTAAAAAATTACATTCATGAGAACTTTTGATTTTTCAAAAAAGTTTGATGGAATGTGCATTCTGGAAACGTAGAACAAACATTTACAGATGATACAGATTTATAGTGTTAGAACATCTGTACAAACACTGAAAACCTAGCAACTGAAACTTGTGGAAGGTAAAAATTACAAGATAAAAATAATGACAAAAGCAAATAAAATATATATAAAAAAAAAAGTAATAAAATTATAAATATTTATGGGATGAAAATGCCAGAAATTAGGCAATAACAAGGAGCAATGCCATCCGAAAACAAAACAAACTGAAACCAGGATGAATTCATGAATTTAGCTCTATGTTTCCCAAAAACGAATGTGGTTAGATTATGGCACCCATGGGCCATATTTTGCCCCTGGAGGTAGCTTTAAAAGCACAAGTTTGTTCGGCAGGGCTGTCCTTCATTAGGCTCTGATTGACTAAACCAATTAAAATTACAATTACACATACAACACTTTCTTATTCTCAAAACTGTTAATGCCGAAAGTTTTTTTTGAGTGATGAGACAAGCGACAGCGCTATGCGCACGCGCTCGCTCTTTTCGTTCTCCATCTTGCATGTCTTGCATGAAGGAGGTGTCGTCCAGCAAAGAGCTTTAAGAGCTGAGTATGTAACGGCGCGGCGTGAAAAAAAATATATATATAAAATTTGATTGTATTCATTATTCTATAATTCCATTATCATTTGTGTAATTTATACCCATGAAAGTTGTTTTATTATGATTATCTCGTCCATATGGGGATAGTGACAGGACTCCAGTGCACAAGTTTTGAAGTTTTGAAGTTTATTAGTTACGATTCTGGCCATTCACAAAATGCACCAGACCACGCCCTCAAGTTGCTTTACTCCACCTCATGTTTTGGCATAGTCACGCCCCTGGTTTAGAATTCCATGCCCTGCACTGTCATCAATTGCGCTGACTGCGAGGTGCGCCCACGTTAATGCTACCTCCTGGGGAAAAATATTTCCAAGAAACTCCAACTGGCATTTATTGCTCCTGTATCTTATTATAAATTGACATCGACAGTGAAAGCAAGCCAGAGCCAGACCAAATGAGAATAGACAAATCCTGACTCTGAGTGGCCCGCTGCTTGGGTTTATGGAATAAAACTACAAACCTAACCACCCTAAAGCACAGGATGCCAGATGAAAACGTGAAAATAAAATGTATTCTACAATACCAATGGAAATGATCCTTTGAAGAAAAACAACAATACATATACTGTAAAGAGACTTTCAAGCAGTCCTGAACAGAGCTCTTCATAGTCATTATTCACTTTGGTTTATTTGTTATTACCATTTGTTCAATAGTAATAAATCTGGCTGCTGTTAACATTCATATCACTGTGATTTATCTCACTAAGTCAACAAAAGTCTTACTAATCTCCCATGTGTTAAAAAAATAAAAAGGAATTAAATGGTAGAAACACAGTTAAAAGCACAGCAGCAGACACAGCAAACACATGCCAGCTCAACACCAATGCAGACAGCACAGATACACAACCCATCTCACTCAACCACAAACAACGACAGCCAATCAGCTAACCTTACCTTCATGATATAAGACATCCTCTACAGAGGGCAGAGTGGGAAAAAGAAAAACAGAACATGTGCATGAAATAGGAGACGAATGTTCAAGGGTCATTGATGAATATGATCATAATCCACCCTTCACCTATTCTTTACCTCGGAATAGGCTGATTCATTTAAGAAAGTAGGGGAGGAAGACAGAAATTATTCATGCAATACCTACTGTGAAGATGAACGATACACCATCTTAATTATTTTTTCTATCTCTTAGGTATAAACTAAAATAACATGTAGCCCATACACGACTATACATCAAGAATCTCACCATGATTACAATGTGAACACAGCAGATCACACACAAAGCACCTGTAAGCTTGATTTGAAGATTGATGAGACTCATAACTATCTCCAACACTAGACACACCTAGCTTCTAACTGGCCTGATCACTCATATGCGACAATCGTTTTGAATACGAGAGTACGAATAAGAGTCAAAACTTGTTTTAAGCCCTTTTACGTGAGAACAAAGTATTCAAAGCTTAGCAAATTAAATTATAATACAAATGTATTCTTTTTTAATTATGATTTTTTTAGGACATTTGGTTTAATTGCATACCTCTTTGTATCCAAGTGCGGCGGATGGTTTTAGGGGTGGAGCAGGCCGCAGACAGCTCAGGGACCAGGGTTTATTGATCTTTGGTGGTTCCAGAGGACCGCGGGTCACAGCACTGAGGCTGCCCCGGTGAGATAAGCGAGTCGGGTTGCCCACTATACTCAGTGACTTTCCCTCTACAGTCTAAAGGAAAAAGGTCATCAGCCAACTCAAAATGCACTAGATTTTAAGTCTCATATGTCACAACTAAAGATGCAATCGTAAGGTTTTAGGACAATTCAATAAGGATCAAAAGACCCAAAATAAAAGTTTCCTTATATTTTCATCATAATTATGAATAAATGGTATAAAAATACCATTTAATTCATTAACACTATGTTCCTTCTGTTCAAATGTAGCAGGGTTAGGCCTTTATTGAGCAGTTTTCATCCTGTATCTGTGAAATCATGGCACGATTAACACGCGTGGTCGTGCCATGTGCGTGTATTGAACAATTCAATATTATATTGAATACGGTTGCATCCCTATTTGCCTCATAATTATACAAAATGCATCTCCTTTGTGTCGAACCTTTATGATGGTGCCTGCGGGGCTGCCTCCTTTAGTAAAAGGCTGAAGGTGCTCCAACCACTCTTGTAACTCCAAGGCACTACTGCAGAACACTGTAACACGCTCAATCATGCTTCCTGTGCAACATACACAACAAAATATAGGTTACATTTCTTTTACAATACATGCTCCTAGTGACCAACTGTAATAGACATGGAAGTAAGGGTTAGGTGTGTATTTCCGAGGGGGTTAAGAAGTTATGAGGTTATGAGGTAGGCACATTATTTAAACCTGTTTAAGTATTTGGTTAAAAATAGTCATTACATAAGGTGCTGACGATGGTTTTAAACAACCGAGCGAAACGTGTAAAGATTTCTAGACCTGTGGGGATTTACCTGTGATGTCAAAGGCAAACTGCACACTGTCTGTTTCCTCTGCATGTCTGGTCACAGTGGTGCCGGTTAGAGGCAGTCGTCCCTATAACAAATTATCCAATTTTACTAGTAATACTACTTTATAGATAGGTATCATCAAAAATAGTGAACATCTTTAAATAACAATTTATTACATTTTACATAATTTTAAGAAAGTTTCTAACCTGATAAATAAAACCACTCATCCGTGGGCTGGCAGACAGCATTACTAACACGTTTGGGAAAAGCATGAGGTAGCGCTCCTCCTTTTCCTGTAATACAAATGGGTGCCATTGTTGGTCATATTTACAGATATATCCACATTTTTTTTTTATCAGCCTTATTCCAGAATGGTTTAAATTAGTTATTTGACTCAAAATATCGACAACATGAAAGGAGGTTGTTTGAAGTCTTAGCAAATATACTAAAATATAAAAACAATACAAATATTTGCCTGGACACTAAAAATTGAGCTCAGGTACATCATTTTTCCACTGATCTTCCTTGAGATGCTTCTACAACTTGATTGGACATGATTTGGAAAAGCACACACTATAAGGTCCCAATCTTAACAGTGATGTCAGAGCACAAACAAAGACATGAAGTCCAAGGAACTGTCTATAGACCTCAGAGACAGGATTGTATCAAGGCACAGCTCTGGGGAATGGAACAGAAACAGTTCTGCAGCATTGAAAGGGAAAAAGTTTGGAGCCACCAAGACTCTTCCTAGAACTGGCCATCCGGCCAAACAGCAAACGGGGGAGAAGGGCCTTTGGCAGGGAGGTGACCAAGAACCTGATGGCCACTCTGACTGATCTCTGTGGAGACAGAACCTTCCAGAAGAACAACCATCTCTGCTGCACCAATCAGGCCTGTGTGGTAGAGTGGCCAGACAGAAGCCACTACTCATTAAAAAAAAAGGCACATGACCTCCCAATTGGAGTTTACAAAAAAGGTACCTGGAGGACTCTCAGATCATGAGAAACAAAACTCTCTGGTTTGATGAAAAAGATTGAAATTTTTGGCTCAAATAGCAAGCGTCATATCTGAAGAAAACCAGGTACTGCTGGTCAGTACCATCCGTACAGTCAAGCATGGTGGTGGCAGCATCATGAGGTGGGGATGTTTTTCAGCCACAAGAACTGGTAGAATAGTCAGGATCAAGACATCCTTGATGAAAACCTGCTCCAGCGCCCTCTGGACTTCAGACTGGGGCAAAGGTTCATCTTCCAAGACAACGACCCTAAGCACACAGCCTGGATTACAAAGGAGTGGCTAGAGGACAACTCTGAATATCCTTGAGCGGCCCAGCCAGAGCACAGACTTGAACCCAATTGAACATCTCTGGAGAGATCTGAAAATGGCTTGTGAACCGGAGCTCACCAACCAACCTGATAGAGCAAAGACGAATGGGAGAAACTGCAGATAAATAGGTGATAGGTGCGTCAAGCTTGTAGCATTATACTCAAAAAGACTTGAGGCTGTAATTGGTGCCAAAGATGCTTCAACAAAGTATTGAGCAAAGGCTGTGAATACTTATGTTCAAGTGCTTTTTTGTTTTTAATAAATTAGCAAAGAATAAAAATGACCTCTTTCATGTTGTCATTTTAGGAGATTGTTTGTAGAATTTTTATACAAATAATCAATTTAATTCATTTTGGAATAAGAATGTGGAAAAACTGAATACTTTTCAACCTAGTTGTGATCTACATATGTCACTTAGTTAAGTCAGACATACTCAAACCCCCACCAATAGTCTGTAAAACAGTAAATCAGACTATGAAAAAAATATGGTAATTATGGCTGGAAACAGGTTTCCTGATGAGGCTTATCCAAATTTTCTCTCTTGCACTTTGTTCCAACCACAGGTTTGAAGCCAACCCCTTCAAAGAAACCACACGAAAAGGAGCACAGGGGTTTCATTTATTATGGCTTACACTGGTTTCTGTTCCATTTTTCAGAGCATTGACTTGGCATCATTAGAGGCTTGTTATGCCATCACATTTCAAACCTATTCAGGGATGCTCATATTATTTTAATTCATTTGTGTATTATTCACCTGTAACCAAGATACAGTATGTATACCAGCGCTATTCAACTTAAGGCCCGGAGGCCAGATCAGGCCCGCCAAACAATCTGATCCTGCCCGCGTCCCATCTTCCAAATGTTATTATTATAGATTTGTTTTATGGTTTTATGGTTTAATTCGAGCTTTGTACAAGTTTAAACCTGGTTTGCTGGTTTTTCTGGCCTAGTCCTTATTTAATTCTGTTTTGGACCTGTGATAGACCTGGATTGATTCTGGGTTAGTCTTGGTTCCGACCTGATTTGTAGCCTATCCGGCCCAGAGGCCACGACCCCCCGAGAAATCTGGCCCTCAGGAAAATTAAGTTGAATAGCCCGGATGTATACATTTAAAAGGTGTATTTGGCCAGTGAAGGTTGCCACTCCAATATAGATAAGCCATATTGTTCTTCTTACCTCACTGGAACCACTCTTCATGTAGACTTGAGACATGTAAGACACCTGCCCAATGCTCTTAATACAGTCTCCTTCCCAGCCTCGCACCGGCTCGGACAAGATCTGCAGTTCCAGGTTCTTACGTTTACGCAAATTCTGGCATTGCATCTACAAAAACAGACAGTTGAGAACAAAAACAAACAACAGTAACATACAATACTATACGAGGTATAGAATTATGCTAAAAAAAAAGAGAAAAACACCAAAAGTTAACTTGTGTGGGTATATCACAGCTCAATGTAGGGACTCTCCCTTCTCAGAAATTACAATGTAACATTTTCCACACTCTAAAAGAGCATGGGTTTACTCACACACATAGAAAAGGACTAAAAAGGAAAACTAGAACAGCAAAAGGTGTGCCTTCCTGTGAAAATTTCATCTTTAATTAAGAAGAAACATTATCTTTGCCCCATCAAACAAACAAATTATTTTACTATTGGGGATGTTTACTTACAACAAGGTTTTTAAATGCAGCTATTGCCTTTATGATGTCAGGGTAGTCAAGATGGGCTTCCTGTAGTTGATAGAAAATAAAGTCAAGTTTACAGTTTACTCAGTAATTGCATTGCATCTGATGCCGCAATAATGTGTACCTCCACATGCCTCTCCAATTCCTGAAAAAGTGTTGGATATTTGTCCAGTCTAATGAAAGGTTTGCTGAGGCTGGTGGTCAGAGTTAGGATTCCTGGAACATTTGCACCTTGACTCTCCATAAACTTGTCAAGCTCATCGCTGTTTCATAAACAAAATAATCATTTAAAAAACATTTGGTACAATATTAAAAATTAGGTGTAAATTGGGAGAGTTTTATAGTTTTATAATTAGGAGCTTTCTAGAAAAAATATCTTGCTTGTCACTGTACACAAAACCACATTGTGAATACATATCCTGTCAACATTGGCTTCCTGTCAGTATTCTCAACCTGCAACGATGCAACTTTATAGTTCTACCTGGTACACTTGAATGCTGTTAACGAAATGGTTACCATGCATCCATGTCAATAAATAATGCACAGGCACACATACTATACACGTGATTTTATATGATATGAAATCAATATATACACATGCGCACAAAGAAAATAAAAATGACAAAATATAATCTATTATTTCTGCAGTTTATTTTCAATATTTATAAATGCTAACCTGTGGTCAGTCAGGATGCAAACTGCTGAGGGATGACTCGAGCAGTAAGCCAGATATAATGCCCGTATTTGATTCATCTGAGTGACATAGCAGCCTGCCACTCGCTGTTGACACTCGGGAACTCTGAGATGCAAGAAATCGTCAATAAGTAATAAAGTATTAAAGACCAATATAATTTAAATAGCTAACAACAAAGTGAACAATTCATATAATAAATAAACAAGTTGCAGTTTAAAGCTTTAGATAAGAGTTTAATAGAAGTCTAAAAAATAAATCCTTTTGGAGCCAGTTTAAGAAACTTTAAGTGTTATAGATTATAATCAGTTGGGATTACTTTGTGCAGTCTTCCAAAGCTGTACAGAGGCCCTGCTGAAAGGTGAGGATTTCTTCCAGGTTTCCACAAAGCGTAGTACTGTCAGATGGACTTAATCTAACAACAAAATCAGAAAATATCATGTTTTATGTTGTATACACAGTATCATTATGTATTTAGGGTAAAAATGCAGACACCAGCATTATCATTTTTCTTACTTGTCGCTGGCTTGAAGCGGTCGAAGGAAGGAACCCAAAACAACTTGTAAGTCTTTGACAAATTCACGCTCATGTTCCAAAATATCCTGTACCACCTTTAGATCAGAGAATAGAACTACACATTAAAATACACTTCATATTATTATTCAAACTAACATGTTTTAGTTAAAAGTAAACTGAATATAAATAATTACCACGCTGAAGTAATTCTTTGTGAGTTGAGTTCCTTTTTGGGATATGGGTTTCTCTGTTTTAGAAAAAGCACAGGGGCAAATTTGTGAAGACAGCGCCGTCTAGTGGCATAAAAGAAGCTATGACAAATGTTTACCGAACCAAAATACATATGAACATGTTAACCAGACTTACCACATGTTTTGACCTCTCGGACATAATTACTTGGGAACCAGCCTGTCCTTCCATTAAGCGTGCCCTCCCACCAGCCTCCCTCTTCCTGCCGCGTCACCAGGATCAGTTCACCTTTACTGAAGGATAACTCATCTTCATTGTTTTGTTTGAAGTTGAAACGAGCTTTAACCAACAGCTGTCCAGCATTCCCTCCATTGTCACCCATCTCCTAGAAATAGAAAACAATGGCATAATACAAATGAATATAAAAAGGTGTATGGTAATGATATAACTTTTAAAGTGTAAGAATATCTCACAGCAGATTTGGACTGTCTGCGGAGAGAGCCTTTAGATTTGACAGTGGAGAGCGTGTGTGAAGACAAGGACTGACTAGTGGAAGGCACTCCGGACTGTGGACATGACCGCTCAGCACCACTGTCTATGGAAAAGACAAAGCACACAAACAGAAACGGTTTGTAAATGTAGAACAGCACAGTACAAAGATGGGTCATAGGTACTATGTCCATAGTGTGTAAATTGTACTAAGGATTTTCAGTGTATTTAAGTTAAAACGAGTTATGAAGTAATATAATAATAAATATACAAGGTTGTCCAAGAGTCTTTTTAAATTTTATTTCTTTGACCTTTAATCAGGAAAGGCCCACTGAGGTTTACGATCTTTTTCAGGGGACTCTTGCTGGCCCCATGTTTTTAGTGATAGTGAAGACTGGAGCGTTTGGAGGAATGCTAGGCAGACATGGGGAGAATGTACAAACTCCCCACAAAAAGGCCACACGCAATCTAGGAGTCAAACCCAGGACCTTCTTGCTGTGTGACGAGAGCTCTAACCTCTATGCCACCGTGCCATGTTTATAGGCATACAATAATGGCTCTGACGTGTAATTCTTAATAATCTGAAAAAAACAGCAGTATTCATTATTCATTTCTACTATGTGAGATTTACTTAAAACACAAGCAACTGTTGGTTAGCATAAGGTAAAAGGTCAAGGGGTTTAAAGAGGTCATATGTAATATTGACAGAAATCTTAAGTACAGTATACATAATTCTCTTCAACGCATGCATTTGGGCACATTACCTTTATGGCAGTATTTATTCAACTAACTAACTAAACAAAGCTCATAAATACATTTTCTCTTTTGTTCTGGAACAGAATTGTATTTTTGCCCCTAAATGTTGCACTAAACCACAGACCAGGAGGTGTGTATGATAATGAGGGATCTAAAACATGCACAGTAGGTAAATCCATTTGTACAATGATAATCTCTTCATAGATGATATAATTGTAATAGAAGATGAAAATATGAAGATGGAGACAAACACATCCCGGAGTGCTGGATCTAACCAGGGCGTCAACATATTTTTTCATCGAGGGCCGCTGTTCTGTTGTTGCCAATTCCTCACTCATCACAGGAGTGCCGTTTTTCTATAGTTAATGTCTTTGGCGCTTACTGTGTTCTGTACCTTTAAGAAAGTGAGCAGTAGTTACAGGTCATGTGACAATATCAGGAAGTTTTTGTCAAAGTGTGGCTCTGACATGGATGTATTATATTAACTGGATAAGACACGCCCCCTCTGTCCGCTATCCAAATTGAGTAGTGACCACTCCGTGGGACTGAAGCCTCCCGGCCCGACCATTTCAAGAGCTCGGCCTCCAAAATTACCGAAAGTGCGAAATTCTTTTCAGTCCAAAAATAAAATAGAAGGACTTTCACTCTTTTTACCGTTTCTAAAATCCTTAAAAATCCAATTTTTGACTTCATGGTGAACGGTGTACGCGGACTGGTCACAAAGGGGAGAGGCGCTAGCCCCCATTCAGGTAGTAATATGAAGTAGGAAACTTTTTTGGAGACATGCGCCAATGAGCACACGCCATTGGCTTGAATTTGGCGCCATTTTGTTTACCGGGGGCTTGGGCTCTGAAGCATTGTGTTTTAATCCAAGTTATCTACAAACATTTACAGACATCTTATGCCTTTGTTAGCATTGTACGTTTGGTATTGGTACGTATAGATGTATTAGTTAAGTGTATAAGATTATTTTATTTCATGTGTTTGAAATGGTTGTGTGATTGATATTGTTTGTATGTTCCAGTTTCACCGTATCTTGCAACATCATTAAACCTGTGGACAAAGAGCTACCGTCTTCAGAGTCTTGACGTCAAGAAAGTGTTTAGCTGACTGTCTAGTTATATATCGCACATATGACGAGGGCAGTACAGCCGCATTTCGAAACGTCTACGGAGTGGAGGGCCGCAGACAATGTGACAAAGATGTGAATCATTCAACATCTTGCATTTGACGTAGTTTTGATGAGCCACCACACCTTTTGATGAGGCTTGGAATGAGGTCTGTAACATCAAAATGTACGAAAGCAGAATTCTTAAAATGTTACAGTAAAAAGTACTACTTTTGGTTGTTTGGGCCAATTTAGAAGGAATCCAGAGGGCCAACAATAATGTTGCCACATTTGGCCCCGGGCCATAGTTTGGACACCTCTGGTCTAAACAGTCAAAGCTGAAGAAAGTAGATCAGCACATTATTTTCAATAACAACATATTTAAAAAGACAGGCGTCAACGTTGAAACTAAAAATTATGAGCACAAAAGAACTGCAGTGTAGTTCAAAATATCTTACCTTGTGTGGCAAAGTTGACTGCTAATAATGTAGTCAGCACCTTGCTAAAGTTCTCACCCGAGTACAACCATTCTGGTTCAAAGCCCTGAAAAAGAAGGGACATTTTGAGAAAATGATAAACGTTCGTCCCAATGTAATGATGGGACAAAGAGTGTTATTAAATAAATTAAGAGTAAAAAGATGAAACATGATGTTTAAAATTAGACTTATTTATTTACTTTTTGATGGTGATGCTATGTGAGTTTTATTTGACGTAAACTCACAATGTTCACACTCACTGTCAAACCGCTTGTTGACTTGGTCTGAGACTGCGATCTCATTTCTTTCCATGGATAAGGTTTCACATTTTAAATAAAACATCTTAAATATAGAGGTGGAGTCGTACTATCATCCTCAGGAGTAGAGTATGACCTCATTCAGGCCTGAATTATGTAAGACCATAATACTGCAGTCAGTGAGACGGTTTATTTAATTTCACATACATTGATTTCACATTACATCATGCAAGCAAAAGAAAACGTCCAACATTAGGTGTTGTGTTTGTGTTCAGTCAAGACTTGGCATCAATTCACAGAACCAAATAGCTTCTGTGTATGGCAATTTGTTTTGATCAAAAAAGTGTTTCCCCTTTCTGATTCTGATGGCAGAAGTGAAAATGTTCTGACTGCTCTTTGTGCAGTCACAGGACACAGCTGCCTGGTGAGGGCAAGAAGAAAAAGTTCTTGCATTTGTACTTGGCAAGGAATATTAATTTGCTAATTATAGGCTATATAGGCTGACTGCTCTTTGTGCAGTCACAGGAAACAGCTGCCTGGTGAGGGCAAGAGGAAAAAGTTCAAACTGTAGATGATTGCTGACCAACAATACAGGGCAATGTGGCACCATATTCTTTGATGATATTTTATGGTCCTTCGCCAAAAAGGCCAGTGACCACTCGCTGCCTGCCTGTGTCTAATTATGACCAGAACTTGGCTTTGGTTAGAAGCAAATAGAGATCTCCCTGGCATAATAAGCCTACTGAGCATCACTAGTGAGTCACTTTACTTTGTAGCAAAAGAGCTCATCCAGTTGGTTGTTTAAAGAAACCACCAACCACAAAATGTCATGAAGCCAGACAAACTGCTGTCCAGAGTGGCAGTGGCAAAGACAGTGGAGTCTCTTCAAAGCTTTTCCTTTTTTACATAACACCAAAACAAGTTGACAGGCTATACATAAAAACAATATAGAGTACAGTAACCAAAGACATTAAAGAAAACATGTTGAGGTTTGTCATACATAGAAAGTAACATGTTGTGATTTCTGTATTTCAATGCATTTTTTCCCTGCTGTGTGAAGCACTTTGAGTTGCCTTGTGTACGAATTATGCTCTACAAATAAACTTGCCTTGCCTTACAATTAAGGTGTATTGCAAAAATACTTATAGACAGCCAGTATTTAAGGAGCTGAAGTACCGGTACTTGTGTAAAAGGATCAGGTAAAACCCCTCCTAAAACACTGATGATATACATACAATACTGGCATTAAGAAGAGAACAAAACAACCCTTAGAGTACATGTATAAACACAGTAGGGAGTAGTAAGCGAATTAAAGTAGTGGTCACTTGAAACCGGACTTGAGTTCCTCATCTGTGCTTTGACAGGGGGAAACACTGACTTTACACGTGGTTGTTTTCTGAGTGTGAAAACTGTGTCACCATGTTAAGCAGCTAAACAACAAAGCTGAGCAGTATGTTAATTCCTCTCTGCGACGGCATAAGGCCAAAGAGCAACGACCATGCCAGAACATGACCAAACTTACCTCTACTTTTAAAGACGAGCATCCCTTTAAAAACTCACGAATGTTGCCCAGACACTCCGCTTCAGTCCTTGGGTCCTGGCAGTACTGAGTAAACACAACATATAAGACATTGTGGTTCTAACATTGCCCATTTTACATTCCGATTTCACGTTGGAGATGCAGAGGAGCTTTCATTGGTGTTCTGTTCAACTAAATAACGACATTCTTTCGGTCTCTCGTTCATGCAAACATGTATTAAGACTTAAAAAAAAGAAACATTTGATGAGCGAAGATGATCCGCTCCGTTTCTTTCAAAATAAGGTTAACAGTCCGTTTATCTGCGCGAAAGTTGATCATATCTAAATAATTGTAGGGCAACCCGTCATGTTGTCAATATCCTGCTGCACTTAAGAATGTTTGGTGGTCGAAATATTTAATGCATAATAAAATCTAAATGTAGAGTGTGAGAACTCTGTACTGACGCTAGCTTGACAGAGCGGGACATGGGACAGGGGGATGTTTAAGAGGAAGTGACGATCTATATTTGCAACTGTTCAGCGCAATAAACATGCTTCACAACTATAAGTTTTTCGCTTGAATCCCATTTGCACAATGAGCTAAAGTTACTTCCCGACGTAAATGTGAGCGAGGGGAAACTGCACACCAAACTGTTACCGAAATGTCCCGTCGACTGTCCGCCACATTCACTGTCAAGAATGCGGAATCAATCATAGCCTCACAGGAAACAGACAAAATTACACCATTACCTAATAACCTACAAAGATTTCACACATTGGCTTGGTCAGTTTTTATGTTTGATCCAAATCCGCAATTGCATACAGAGTTCCAAGTGAACTTACATGAATCCTTGTGCGTAAAGCTCGTTAGTTCTCCATAACGCACTCGTGTTTGTCATTTACCCCTCCCTTCCGTGCTAACGTTACGGCTGTCCCGCACGATGCATCCACACGTCCACTAACTTTATCAACAACTTACCTTTGGCGTAAAGCCAGGTATGAGGCGCTCGGTGAGCCTACAAAGGACGACGCCATCCCTCAGCGAGGTTTTCAGAAATTCCTCTGGGTCCGCGATGGTCTTTTTAGGCGAGCTCAGCACTCCTAATGATATTAACCACGTAACAGCCTGCTCCTCTGGATTCATCTTTGGGTAAGTTCAGGCTACATGTTTAGCAGCAGTTGCTCACATCCGCACTTCTTGAAGATCGGAAGAGGAAAAAAAAAAAAAGCGTCGGGTACGTAGACGCTGAACACATCTGCTGTGATCACCCCTACTGGCAATCCAAATACCTCCACAAACCCTGCCTCCAGGATATGCACTCTAACGTTTCTACGCAACAACAATTAACGTCGTTCTTACATGTACCATATTTTTATATGTAGCCTACACGAATCACTAGCATGTACAAACTTAGTAGAATATTATCAAACGAGTAGCCTATAAATGGCAAATCAATATTCCTTGCAAAGTACAAATACAAGAACTAAATGTAACATCCAAAAACCTTTTTAATCATTTATTAGAACCACCAATACATTAATTGAAACAAACATTTCTTCAGCTCCGCGTCATACCACCTTAGGCCGTCTAAAAAGCAGAGAAACCAGAGTTCAGAATATTGCATTTACAAGACAGATTACGATAATCACAAGCACTTACCTGGACTGATGTGTTGATGCATTATAAGTGCTCAAACTTGTGCAGATTTTTTCCCCTTCAGAATTCTATTAGCCATCAGTGATTAGAGGGGTTCATCCTGCAACAAGAATAAACGTTACAATTTGATTCATTCAAAAAATGTGTATTTGATTATAAACGCTAACATTTCAAAATCCTGAGTTTGACCCGATTTATCTTCAGTGATTTTTTCAAGTTTGGCACTTTGCATGAAGGTTCTTCCAGTGATCTTCAGTGTTAGAACTTGCAAGTTTGTTGATTTTTCCACTTAAAAAGGAGGGCTTACTATAACAAAACACGGCTTAAAAAAGGTTGAAAGAGTGAAACAAATATCACCCTCCAATTTGCAGTTTGAAGAACATTGTTGAGGTC
Source organism: Chaenogobius annularis (assembly GCA_015082035.1). Classification (NCBI taxonomy): domain Eukaryota; kingdom Metazoa; phylum Chordata; class Actinopteri; order Gobiiformes; family Gobiidae; genus Chaenogobius; species Chaenogobius annularis. The sequence continues at coordinate 2,273,222 of BJKM01000002.1, read as the reverse complement.
TGGAAGTTGCAGTTAAATCATAGTCTACACTGACCTTCAGAGGACCTCCTTTAGTCCACAGGCAAATGTCGTCTTCAGGGTTCCCACACACATTTTCATCCAGGACATTTTAGATATAATTGCAGCGTCTACAATTACGTTAAGTGAGTTTCACTAATAGAGATAAAAAGTCCAGTCAAGTCCAATTATTTTCCAACCCATGTGTTAGACCTGGTGGTACTTTTTGTTGGAAGCTCTCGATGTAACATGTTTGAGAACTGCCGACCTAGGAGCTTTCAGCGTCCTTATTGCCCTTTTCCCCCTGTAACTTCACAAAAGGATTGCATTGTTTGTAGACAACAAAAAAAAATACTCTTTCTAGATGGAAACAATGTGCACCCAAATCATCTAAAATGAAAATCATTTTAATTTAACTCTTGAAATCCCTAAAATTGACAGTGAAGGGGGTTTGAGGGTCCTCCCCCCAAGATATTTTGAACAAATGTTTTAATTTCCAGTATTTTGACAGCATTTAGAAAAGGTTCGATACTTTGTTGATTTGGATTATTTTATTTACTGGACATAAAACAAATCCCATTTACGTTTACTTTCAGAGTAGCAAGGCAACTGGTTATTTTCAAGGACAAAACATTTTCCGAGATTTGGTGGTTTCTCTAATTTTTCATGTGCAGAAAATGGGCAGATTTGTTTCCAGGTTTTCCAGGACGTGTGGGAACCCTGCGTCTTTGAATAGAAGGCATTGGTATACAGGACAATGAGAAATGCATGATCAGAAACAAAGTTTTGCTTTGCTTACCAGCTGTTGACTTATCAGTTGAGTTGAAAAGACTTGCATTTGGTTGTTGCCTTTGGGTTTGTCGTTGCTTGCCCTCAGGCACAAGGCTGAGGAGTCCATTCAGTGGAACATTTGGACAGTAACACTTTTTAATCTCGGAGAACATTATATACTTGGCCAGTATTAAAGTTAAGATGAATCTTTACTACATTAACTTTCCATTTTGTGACTTTAAATTGACACGTAGCTGCAGTTGTCATGTTACAACTAAAAGCTTTATTAGAATAGGAAAGCCAGACGTCAAGGGCATTGCAGATCTTAACAGCACTGATGTTACAAAAAAAACATGTACTTGGGGACGGTACTATTACATTTGCAAGAAAAATACCAATTAAAATACACATTAAAAAAAAAAAAAAAAAAACCTTGGAAAGTCAAGATACAGTTCAAAACTAAGATTCAAATCCACTAATGACTCGACTACAATGTGTTGCCTTGTCATTTTTTGAAACACGCAATTTTGTTGTCGAGTCCACGTTAGTATCTGCTGCGAGCCATTCCTCCATCAGATTGGTTTCCACGACCACGACTTGAGCTGCTGTATGAATTGCGATAGCCTGTGTTGACAGGCGGGGCTGGGCCCCTATCCTGACGACCCATACGCTCACGACTAGGTGCGTATGAGTCATTCCGACTGCTGGGGTAACTGTCACGGCTCCCATATCCGTCCCTGGAACTGCTGCCATAGTCATCGTAACGACTGCTTCCACCACTTCCACCATAGGATGGTGGGGGCCCCCTTGAGGGTGGGGCGCTGCGAGAGTTACCTGCAGGGTCAATGGTTCAGGTAATTGCAAGGTTCAACTTAAACATTGTTTTTGCACGTCAAGAGCCACTCCTTTCTCCAAATTAAATTAAATATTTCAAATTGTTATCTTTACTTAACAGGGGACTCTCACTGGGATTCAGAACCCCTTTTATTTGGTGACTCCAGGCCCCAGATTGGACTATTTGAACATGTTATGCGTAGTGGGGGAACCAGAACACCCGGAGGAAACACGCTGACACGGAGGGAACATGCACACTCCACAAAGAAAGTTCTAGGAATCAAACCCAGGATAAAAAGGCGCCACCACTGTTGCCCATTTTTCTTTTCTATACATTTTAGCGGTGAAGCAAACAAATGAGCTGCTTTGCCCATTCCAGTCAGCATGCCATTGCTCCGAGTAGCCATTTTCCGTCGAAAGGTCCAAGTGAGCGTTGCAGGTGAATCGATGTATTCAATGTTGCCATTTTTTGAATGAAGTACTTGGGTGTTGTTTTCCAGGGTCTTTACTTTGAGGGAAAGTATAATTTTGATATTTGTGCTTGTCGTTTCAAAACTTATTACATGGCAGGTTTGGTTGGAGACGAGTTTGCCATTGTTTGATGCAATGCCAATATTAAAGCAAATTTTGCAAGCTTCAGTAAAATTCAAACAGTACAGGGTTCACAGGCTTATCACATTTTCCTCAGTGGAGACGAGAAATGGTTTCTTGCGACTTGAAGTTTTGCTGCTGTGACTGATTTGATCATTTTTGCACTTTTCTTTTCAGGATTACTACCCTATTACACCCATATGATCACATCTTACCGTAACCATCGTATGAATCTCTGTAGGAGCCACCACTACGCTCCATGTAACGAGGTTCTCTGCCTCCACCGTAGCCATCACGGTCACTTAAAAACACAATTGTTGATAGATTTATATTTAATCAGAAAAAACGGAAAAATCCTGAGAGACATTATTGCATACCTGTATCCACGGGACATGGAACCATAGTCGTCTCTTGAACTAGAATATTCACGATAGGAGTAGTCTCTAGGTGGTGGGCCATAATCCCTTGAATCTCTGGAGTTGTAATCTCTACTCGAGTAGCTAAAAACATGTTGGAATATAAGTGTTTGCCAGTTGCCTGACAATTTATTTTAAAGCATCCGACATGCAAACATACCTGTCCTTTGAACTGTAATGATCATCTCTTGGAGAAGGGTAATCATCCCTCCTGGACATCATTGAGTCTCTACGAGGTGGAGGTCCGTAAGAATCTCTGCCTCTCGACATCGGGGCTGAAATAAAAAGACATGCAACCTGCAGTTATTTTGAAGTTGCAAACTTATAAAAAATATTGAAATTTTACCGGACACTTACGCCTACTAATTGGACCAGAGGGGGCTGATCGTTTGGGTGGTGGCCCTCCATTTCGGACCGGAGGTCCTCGCTTCATTGGCGGAGGGCCACGAGAAGACATCCCTTTGAAATAGGAGTCACCGTCGGCTGAATCATAATAGTCTAAAAAAGAAAAGAAAACCAATACGTCAAAGGCATTTAGCTTTTCCTGGCTGGTTGTCAACACGTTGATAATTTTCCATTTACTTTACTGCAACTGCTAAATTGATCTAAGTTAGTCCCTGCTAACAAGCAGCAGATTCTTGATTAATGGTACTTAAGTACAGACAATTGAGCGAGGATAGGTGAAAATTGATTTATTTTTAGCACTAAAATGCATGATAATAAAAGCCCGATTGATTAAATACCGTTTAAAAAGTTGGATTTTCCCCTTTAAGAAAATACAAATCAAAAGTCACTTTTTGCTATTTAAAGGTTACAAAAACTTTCTACTTGGATCATAAATATTTTCTTCCATTCCCTTCATCCAAGAGTGTGTATGAGTGTGTGTGTGTGTGTGTTGGTGTTGTGGTGTGTGTGTGGTGTGTGAGATGTGTGAGTGTGTGAGTGTGTGTGTGTGTGTCACCTCTAGACGGCGGCCCCCTCATTCCTCCCCTGGACCCACGGCCGCCTCTGGGTGCTCCACGAGAGCGGTGCATGGCCCCCTTCTATCAGAGCTCTCAAACTGGGGCTTTGTAGCTTGTTCCACTTTAATATTCTTTCCATCAAGGGACTGAAAAAGGAAAGTGTTTAATGAAAACGTAATATGCAAGAATTTAAAAGAAAAATATGAATAAAAGAAGTGCCTACCTTCCCATTCATTTCACAGGCAGCATCCTCTGCATCAGCTGGTCTTTCAAATGTAACAAATGCAAAACCTCGCGATTTGTTCGTTTCACGATCTTTCATCAAAAGTACTAAATTGGAAAATGAGTTAAACTGTTAAAATTCAAGCCAGCAAAGCATATTTGGCAACAAGATTGAACGGGTTTTTGTACCTTCGACAATCCTCCCATACTTGCTAAAGTACTGTTCTAGGGCCTCCTCAGTGGTCTCGGTGTTCAACCCACCAATAAATAATTTGCCAGGACGGTCAGCTTCTGCCATTTCTGCAAAAATCAAAACAAAACGTCAACGCACTACAGATGTCGGCTGATTAGGCTTATTGAGTAGAGTTTATTGTAAGTATGTCCCCTTCAGCAATAACGTGGATTACCTCGCTGCCGAAAGCTAAACGTTGGAGAAGCTGCAAAATGGCGATGAATGTGCGCGCACTTATCCTGTCCTCCTGCAAACTGTGCGAAGCAGAGATCGATCAGGAAACTCCACAACGTGTAAACGAAGAGAAACTCAACGTTTGAAAAGGTTATAAAGTACTTACGAAGCACGCGGAGCACAAAACGCCCGTCACAGCTTTGATACAAACACACGCACAACCTTCTGCAAAATGAACAACGGCGGTTTTCCCCTTCTTCTTTAGAGACGAAGGAAGGTGGTTGCTGCGGAGCGCCACCTACTGTTTTAAACTATTTCAACTCTACTTTCCTGTTGCAGGGCTGTGTAATTTCATAATCTGAAATGTTTAATATATACATATAACGTGAATAATATATTTGTTGTTATGAAAAGCTCCTAATATTATTCTAATATTAGAGGAGTAACTGCTCAAAAGTTGTAGATTTCAGCAACGTCAGCGCTATTTATCGGATACTCCGGTTCTTTCAAATTAACATTAAAACCCTGAACTCATGCTCTGACCTCATTACGAATTGATGAATTTTTTGTCTCGAATAAAATGTCCGTCTCTTCTCTGCCCTTCCTCTGTCTCTCCTATGTCCTTCCTGTCCCTCCTCTGTCTCTTCTCTGTCTTTCCTCTGTCCCTCCTGTCTTTCCTCTCTCTTCTCTGTCCCTCCTTCCGCCTTCCTCTGTCTCTTCTCTGTCCTTCCTCTGTCTCTTCCTCTGTCTTTCCTCTGTCTCTTCTCTGTCTTCCTCTTGTCTCTTCTTCTGTCTTTCCTCTGTCTCTTCTCTGTTCCCTCCTCCTCGCCCTTCCTCTGTCTCTTCTCGTCTCTCTCTGCTCTCCTCTGTTCTCTTTCTCTGTTCCCTCCTTCCGCCCTTCTTGTCTTCCTCTGTCTCTTCTCTGTCTTTCCTCTGTCCCTCCTCTGCCCTTCCTCTGTCTCTTCTCTGTCTCTTCTCTGTCTCTCCTCTGTCCCTCCTCTGTCTCTACTCTGTCCCTCAAACTTTTGAACTACTTTTAACCGCTCATGTGACACGAACCAATAAAGCATATGTGAATAGAATGCGTGTGCATTTGATTCCCTTCCGCTTTGATCTCATGGGCTTTGAAGACAATGAAACATAAACGTGGCGTGGATACTTTTTATTTACCTCCAAAGGGGGGCGCGCCAGAAAAAGTTTGAGAAGCTCTGCCGTAGTAAATAAGTGGTAATACAAACATATTGCATGACCACGGTACCGGTACACACAATTGTTATTTTGAAAGGCGACGTTTCGTGTTTCCGTTTCCGCTTGACAAAACTGCTGCGCGTACGTCACGTTAGCGACCATAATTGGGCCAGGCAGACAAGACAGTCAGGTTTTCATCCGCATTTTTTGTGACAAAATCTTAGCTAGCCCATTGGACTTTAAAAGGGGCCAGCGTTCATTTGCAGTTGAGTTCCTTGGTTACACCGTGTCCGTGAACATGAAGATGCGGATACACCTCAGTTTCGTGCTGGTTTACTCGCTCGTCTCCTGCTATTCATGCTCAGGTTTTTACCTTCCGGGTTTAGCTCCGGTGAGTTTCTGCGAAAAAGGAAAAGCTGCCGAGGACTGTCCGGTATGTATAATGCCAAGTATTCACTATCAGAGTCCGCAGTGTTGCAAGGATTCGCCTTTTTTTGCTGTGATATGTGTCATTTTCAGTGTTGGTTGCTCGCTAGCGTTGCGCAGGCCTCGGTTTCAGACCAAAACAAGCCTGACATCGAGACCCTCCTTGTTCCTGTCCTTACCTGCTATCTTTCACGATATGTTTTACGAAGCGCTGCCGTGACACCATGACCGACGACAAAACGTGTTGTCTTGATAAGCAAAATGATGGATTCTATTCTCTTTCATTTTTGTACAGACAAAGATCCAATTGTACGTGAATCGACTGGACTCGGTCGAGTCAGTTCTCCCTTATGAATATGACATGTAAGTAGGCATCCCTGTGTCATTATTGTTACTTTGTAAATGCGTGCGTAACTGTTATAACCTTTAATCTTAGGTTTGACTTCTGCAAAGATGACGATGAAACTAGGCCATCAGAAAACCTTGGTCAGGTTTTGTTTGGTGAACGAATTGAATCATCTCCTTACAACGTAAGTCAGTTTTGTTGATTTGGGTTACATATCTTCATTCAGTCGATTTATTTTAACTATGGTTAACTATTGACACGTAGACACTGTCTGTGATTGGTAATAGTAAGCATATTCTACTTTTGTAGTTCACCTTCAAGCAAGAGGTAAAATGCAGTCCTGTATGCACAAAAACTTACAAGAAAGGCCAAAAAGAGGATGAATCTCGTTTGGAATTTCTTAAAATGGGAATGCAACTAAACTATCAGCACCACTGGTAATTATAATCCAACTAAAGAACAACTGGTCTGACCAGTCAGACGACAATAGAAACTAGTTGGCTTCGTTTCTGTAGGATTATTGACAATATGCCGGTGACATGGTGCTATGACGTGGAAGACAGCCAGAAGTATTGCAATCCAGGTTTCCCTATTGGCTGTCTCGTTACTGCTGATGGGAGAGCAAAAGATGCCTGTGTTATAAATGTGAGTAACTTTTTTTAAATTTTTATTATTATTTTTTTTAAACAAGGTGAGAACAAACAACATTAACATTGAAATAACTTAAGAAAATCAGTTGCACATATTTGATGCAGTCTCCAATGCTTTCAGCTTGGTTTTAAAAGAGTTTATGGACAGAAACTCTGCAACACACGTACAAACTGTATGAAAAAGCTTGAACTAATGTAATATATTTTTTACAGGCCGAGTTTAACAAGAAGAATACGTTTTATGTTTTCAACCATGTGGATATTAAAATTACATACCACAGTGGAGCATCTGAAGGATGGCGAGGAGCTCGGCTGGTAGCGGCAACCCTGGAGCCAAAAAGGTCAGCTTAAAGTACATATGACATGTTCACATGTTTTTCTAATTATGATGTTTGATGACCTTGTTTCCTGTGGTAAATAATTATCATAGTTTTTCATTAGTCAAGTTGTAGTTTGTGTTGAAAATGTGTCAAATAAAATTGCACGCAACTTGCACCTTTTTAATGACAGTTTAAACAATCATTTAACAAAATTTTGTTAATTATTTGTCAAATCATAACTATTGCACGATTTAAATGGATTTTGGCCCATGTTTACCATCTGGTTGCAAAAGTAATTAAGCTGTCGAAATCCAGAACCTCTGCCAATGTCATATTTGCTGTCCATGTTAAACCAGGAAGTAACAGTATAAACGTCACCAGAAATACCACATTTGAGAAAAACAGGCAAAATGTTATGTAAAATCTTAAATTCATATTCCATTTGTTTTACTGAAAAGTGTAGTCTAATGTGTCAGATAGACTTTAAGAACATGTTTCCACTAAAGGCAGGACAAACTGGTGAAGTAAATGTTACGCTACTTACCCTAACTCAAAACTCAGTCCAACACTATTGCATGTGGGTTGTGTCTCACAGTATAAATCACAAAGATGAAAAATCTGTCAACTGTGAAGGAGGTTCCCCAGTGGAGATCCCTGGAGAGTTTGACAATGACATTTCTGTCGTTTATACTTACTCTGTCACTTTTGAGGTAAGTATACAAAAGTAAAGGCAAGTGTGATTTTACTGAAGTAATCAAACTGATGTAGTTTATACTCTCATTATTTGCAGGAGAACAATTCAATTAAGTGGGCTTCTAGATGGGATTATATCCTTGTTTCCATGCCCCACACCAATATCCAGTGGTTTAGGTATGGCACTAGATTGGAAATGGAATTAGTGATATCTCTCTTCCTAAAATGTGTTAACTGCATTTAAATGTGTCCATATTTTAGCATTATGAACTCGTTGGTGATTGTCCTTTTCCTGTCTGGCATGGTTGCCATGATTATGCTGAGAACCTTACACAAAGACATTGCCAGATATAACCAAGTTGACCAGGTAATGTATTCTGCAGGTGTAAGACAATGCATACATTTAAAATACTGATTTGTTTCATAGTATTTGTTGCTAGAATATACTTTAGTGTGTATATTATAAGGTGCACTGAGGGTGAGAGATTTTAAGACCCTTGTTCTGGCCACACCAAATTTATCTCTGTAAATTGAAGCAAATCAATATTTCTGAGGACTCAAACAATGCAACTTCATATCATATTGTATTACATTTTACAGGCAGACTTGATAAAGTTTCCCACCTCGAAGGAAAAGCCATCACTTGCCTATGTAAGCCTGTCCAAAAGAGCTTTGTGGTTATCCTATTCTGGATTGGGTGTCTGATTGAAGTAAACACTTTGGAACAAATTGTAAAATGTGGTGTGGACAGTTGTAAATCAAACATAAATGGCAACATTGCTCTATTAGAATCACAAAACATTTCACACAACTTTTACAGCTTTTAGACTTTGTCATCTTTGTTGTACAAGTCACAATTTTAGGATGCTGCTTGGTGGCTGGTTAAGACTAAACCTGTATGTTTCTTTTCTAGTCTCAATTAAAAGAGCTACAATAATCTATCATTTGCCGTTATGAATTTCAGGAGGATGCGCAAGAGGAGTCTGGCTGGAAGCAGGTTCATGGAGATGTGTTCAGGCCTCCAAGGAAAGGAATGCTTCTGTCGGTTTTCTTAGGACAAGGCACCCAGATCTTCATCATGACCTTCATCACACTTTGTAAGCAATGAATTCTACTTCATCTTCATAAAAACATACCTGCTTACGCCAGATTAACGGAAAAGCGCATCCCCACACCTGCACATACTGTGCTCTGCGGCCCCGTGGGTCAAGAACCATAGCCGACCCACGTTTAAAGTGAATTTGGCATAAAAGGTTGTCTCCCCCAGAACTGGTCTTATTTCCTTTACTGGATGTTTCAGTGCATAAAAGGGCTTGACCATTACTATGACTGCTGTCTTAATCGGCTTCTTCCCCAAATCAGTGCTCAATTATCTTCTTGTATTTTGTATCTGTTTATACATTATTTTAAAATAATATGGAGTGTTTTTCTTTAATAATGCATAATGTAGTGCCTTTAACTAATTAGTTAAACTAAGCTAACCTTAATTGACTTTTAGTTAATTGAATTGACTGTCATGTTTAGTCTCTGTATGTAATAATTGCTCCACTATTTCACTGTCTCTGTAGTCCTCGCTTGTCTGGGATTCCTATCACCGGCTAATCGAGGGGCACTTATGACATGTGCAGTTGTCCTGTGGGTTCTGCTTGGTACTCCTGCTGGCTATGTTTCTGCTCGCCTCTACAAAAGTAAGAATTTATTCTAACATATGTTTACAGTGTTAACACTTGTGTGCTAAAGAGCTCAAGACTTTACATTTTCTTTCTAGCCTTTGGAGGGGAAAAATGGAAGACCAATGTCCTGCTGACTGCCCTCCTGTGCCCAGGGTTAGTTGATGTAACTTGTTTTATAATGATTGAGAGACCTAGGCATCATTGGGCACTTCTCTATAGGCTGTAAGTACGGTTACAGTATGAATGGAACAGGGGTCTGTTATATCGGACTATAGTTACCCACACAAAACAAATATTTTGATGTCCAAAATCCTATCATTTGTAGTCATAAGGCAGATCCCATAAGTCACAAAAAAAGGTTTAGCAAGTCCTTTTATTTGCGCTGCGAGAAGTAGTTAAATCTGGAAGTTACTTTCTGTTTATTGTCAGGGTGTAAACCCCTTTCTGATTCTGATATTTGATCGTTGACGTGTGGAGTCTCCTGTGCAATTATTGGAAACGAGCGAAGGTTCTCCTTTGCTAAAGCATTTTTAAAGCTGGATCTGGTTAGGTTACCTCAAACAGTAGAAACATAGGCCTGCTCCGTATCGTCCGCACGGAAAGGACCTATTTATTTTTATGGCCTTCCATCAAAGATCACTGTTTCTGTTCTTTATACATCACATACGCTCTGTACACAATAATAAAGCATGAAGTAAAAAAGCACAAACCTTCTCTCAAATGCCTTCAAATATTTGCTTAAACAAAAAGAACCGCAGCATTAAAAGGAGGCCCTTTTAAATACATCTGCATTTGATGTTTTATAAATACTGTCAGAAGCTGTATGCAAAATGTAATGCAATGCATGCAAATGCAAAAAGTGGAACATCATCTACTAAACACCATTTCATTTTGTTACATTATCTTTCCTCCAGGATTATATTTGCAGACTTCTTCCTGATGAACCTTATTCTCTGGGTTGAGGGATCGTCTGCTGCAATCCCCTTTGGCACTCTTGTTGCCATTTTGGCAATGTGGTTTGGAATTTCTGTGCCCCTTACATTCATTGGGGCCTATTTTGGATTCAAGAAACCGGTTTGTTTTACACACATCTGCCCTTTTATAATTGTGGCATGTGCGCAATGGTTTGATATAACTGCTTTCTACAGGCAATTGAGCAACCTGTGCGTACAAACCAGATTCCCAGGCAGATTCCAGAGCAGTCATTCTTCACTAAGCCTATTCCTGGCATAGTGATGGGGGGCATCCTACCATTTGGCTGTATCTTTATCCAGCTTTTTTTCATCTTAAACAGCATTTGGTAAGACGATTTCTCACATGCATTGCGTTGGAGCATGTTCAGTGTTGATTATGATTATTATTATGATTATGATTATTATTACTTCTTTTAGGTCTCATCAGATGTACTACATGTTCGGCTTCCTGTTCCTGGTATTTATTATTCTCCTGATCACCTGTTCTGAGGCCACTATCCTGCTTTGCTATTTCCACCTTTGTGCAGAGGTGAGGAGGATTGTATTTTACACATGGTATATCTGTTACAAATTCATGAACTATGTATTTATTGGGTGCATTTCTGTGTTTGTGTCTAGGACTACCACTGGTGGTGGCGTTCATTCCTGACTAGTGGCTTCACGGCTGTTTATTTGTTTATATATGCTGTGCATTATTTCTTCTCAAAACTACAAATTATTGGTGCAGCCAGCACTTTTCTGTACTTTGGATACACAATGATAATGGTACTGATCTTCTTCCTTTTCACTGGTAAGACATCCGTTTTTCTTCATGCACAAGTAAATCTTAAGATTTGTATATTGCACATGTACACCGCAAAATACTTATCTTTTTTTGCACAAATGTGTACAGTGATGTACTTCAATTTGTCTGCTATGCAAATTGTGCTGAATTTAAGTTGACTACAGCCCAAATAAAGACTAAAAGCATGTCAACTAAGATTATTAGTTGACTTTATCATATTATTTATTCTTGATGTGCATCTCTAAACATCTGTGGTTCAGTTAAAGCAAATACATTTAAATCTGGGTATGTTCCACCTGTTTAGTGACAATGACCCGGATGTACTGTAAAACCTACTGTTTACCTTGGCACACAGAAGTGTTTAAACAACTTGTATGCCCTGCCCTTACATCCTTTCTGTGACTATGTATTTTACTCCTATTAATGCAATGATGCTTATTGAAACAACCAGAACCTTTTCACCAGTTACTCCATCAGATATAAAGTGTACTGTGGTGTCAAACCCTAACCCTTTTGATATGTGAAAAACCGATCTACTTTTGAATGAGATCAGAGAAATAAGTCTTGACCTAACTTTTATCACTTGTTAGCTCACTGGGGCCATGAAGTGAATTGACAGATCAGTTTATCTGGCTATAAAGAGCTAAGTTATTTTTAGCTGAAGGCCTGAGCTGGAATCAATGTAAAATGAACTGGAACACATTTTAAGCAGTATAATGGCCCTATTTTGACTCTAGTCAAATAAAATGTTCATCATCATCATGCTACTATAAACTAAAACAAATTCAAAATTTTTACATGTTTGATTGGATTTTAGATTCACCATTGTTTTTACCTGTTATTTTCATATCATGAATATAATATATATATATATTTTTTTTTTTTTCACTGGCCAGGTACCATCGGCTTCTTCGCCTGCTTCTGGTTTGTCAATAAGATCTACAGTGTGGTTAAGGTTGACTGAGAAGCCAAGGGGAGTTTGTCAAAGAGCCATTCTCCAGAGCGCCGTCTGCAGGTATATGGTCTGACCTGATCTGAAAACATCACGTATCAGCAGACCAGAAAAGCAGCGCCCGTCCTTTTTATGCTTTAAAACTTTTGTTGCTTTTTCCCCTCTTTTTTATTTCGTATATACAGTTTGTTCACAGTTGACCAATAATTAAGAGTATTGCCTTGAACAGTAATTTGTATTCCAGTTTGCTAGTTAATATCATGAACATGTTCAGTCAATGGGTCTAAAAGAAAGGTGTTTATCAGTTTTGTTAATTTTTTTTATATATATTTTTCTTCTCTTCTCCTTTTACACTGTTCTTATTAACTGTTCTTTTTTCCATAACCTGTACTCTGGTTAATTTGAAGTGTGTAAATATATTGTATAGAAAACGCAACAGTGTGAATGCTTAAAGATTGTTACTATTGCATCAGCTGTAGGGTATTTTGAGGTTAATTGGCTAAGAATTCTGAAATATTAGGCTGTATTGTAGTTCAAAATGATATAAACTATGGCTTCATTATAATACATGTCCATTTTCTTGTATTTAATGGTGACTCATATAGATCATGATTTAAAGGTACATCTTTACCATGAACTTATGAAAATAATATTCGGCTAAGCTCCAAGGGTATCTCACCCAGCCCACTGGGTTATTTATACATCAGCTGACACATCCTCATCTCCAACATCACCTATAGGCCATTTATTGCACTGTAAATACAACACTGCTGCCTTTTGCTTCTGGCAGTCTGGAATTCTTTTTACAAATAAAAAAACCTAATTAATCATGATTTCCCATTTCTTTAGGGTAATAAATACTGCAAATCACCCCTAACATTTGATCGTTTGCTTCTACTTTGGTTATTATATATCTGATTTCGAGCAGGATTTTGAATTAAAAAAAAACTCCAGACTCTGAAAATGGATTCTGATCTCCTTTATTAACCAACTATTTTAAGTCATTTTGTAAATCATTTCTTGTGGCACTTTTTCTATACCTTGCGGCTGGTATAACATGTTATAAACTGGTACAAGACAGTACAACCTTTATACATATTTCCACATGATTGTCTGCTAATGCTATGTTGCATTTTACAAAACCATGTCTCTGCCTATAGAAAAACATACATTTATTCTCTTATACAAAATTATTTGAGCAAAGAAACCACACTGAAAAATACAAAACAATGCCACATTATTTTATATAATATATATCCATATATATATCTATAATATATATATAGCTATTATATATATAAGTATAGGGCCAATAACTTTGATAGTTAAAGATTCCATACTTCTGGGGTGAAAAGACACAAACATACAATGATGTACAAAGTCAAAATGTCACGCAGGCCTAGTTGTGTTGAGTAGTGTGCCTCACTTTGAGTTTTTGACAGACACAATGAATCACATGTATTAATTTTTCAAGGCAACATTACATTTTAAATATTGATATAAGTTGACCCTGAGCTTCATGGATATATTCACTAACAGTGCAGTGTGCCTTTTGTGAGAACGCATTGAGGGGCAGTGAGGTAACTGAACATGTGCTTTGTGGTTCTTTTGTCTGTATTCTATTTAGTTAACAGTAATAGGTCTTTTTTCTATAGGCCTACATTACTTGCATACTTTATGTCCATGAAATTTAAAGAATATAGTTGAACCAACAAATGTTGACAACCACAAGTTGATTTCCTGTACCAACAAGCTTCAAACACTACCAGTTCAAGCTTCTGTTTTGTGACTATAATTCAGTCAGTGCTTTGCTTGCTGTGCACCATCTCTTTCTCAGAGCTGATGCTTGTTGAGGTGGTCTCTTTGCGACTGTCTCTGGATTTCCTCTCAAAAGTAGGAGAGGAGGATGTGGTACATTCCTCCCAGGTGCGCATGGGAAAGACACGTGCTGCCAGGCTGGGCAAGTGCGGGTTTGCTCCAGAGCGACCCTCTGTGGTGAAGCAGCTCTCTATTGCTGAACTCTGTCTTGGACGGCCCTGTTTACAGAACAGTCCACATAGCAATGCCAAGAACTCCTTTCTCACACTGCGATGCATGTAGCCATAAATGTATGGGTGGAGACAGCACTGCAAAAAGAACAACACCAAGGCCAGGGAGGACATCCACTGGGGAACAGCTGCTTGGGCGCTCATAGATATGGTGTTGATAATACTATACGGCCCCATGCTGAGAACATATGACGCCATGATGACAAACACTACACGTGCTGCTTTGCAGTGGTAATAGAAGCGTCTGTGTCGTACACGCACAGGGTACCTGGATGTCTGAGGTCCATCAGGAGAATATGCCTGCTGGGACAGGGACTGGGTCTGTGTTGTAGACTGGAGGTGTGTAATGTTTGAGCCCTGGAAGTCCGAAGGGCAGGGCTGGGAGAGGGACTGTGACTGAATGGGATGTACCAGTGCATTCTGCCTTCGAGCCGCTCTGAAAACCATCCAGTAACATCCAAGCATGATGAACATAGGCAGCCAGAAGGACAAGATGAACACAACCACAGCATAGGAAAGGCTAGCTGACCACACCACTGAGCACATGTGGTGGTAGCGGTCAAAGTCAATAATACCCCAACCATACAGGGGAGGGGTGCTCTGAATGAAACTGAGCACCCATGTGCAGATGATGAGATTTGTGCCCAGGTTAGGGGTCATACGTGTAGGGTAGGACAAGGGGTGGATGATGGCCAGATAGCGATCCACAGAAACCACTATAATAGTGTTGACACCTGCAAATGCAAACAGATGCTGGAGCACCACCAAAGCTTGGCACAGCCGGGAGTGCAGGGGCCATACACCTGGGACAGTGGTTGCGATGGAAAAGGGCATGACCAGTATGGTCTGGAGCAGGTCAGCGAGGAGCAGATTGAGAACAAAGCGGTTTGCCACATGAAGAAGCTGAGGTTTCCTTTGAAAAACCAAAAGGACCACTACATTTCCAAAGAGGGATACACATACAATCAGCATTATGCACACCATCTTTACTATACTATTGATAGTTGAGGGCCATGTCACTGCACCGTCATTGGAGCTGCTGAAAGTGGGCAACCAAGGAACATCGGTCTGGTTGGTGCCCATTTTTACACCAGCCAGTTCATCTTAAATGCATCTCAAAGGAATTATCATTGACATGGTCTGTATACAAAATAACTTTGTCCATATGTCAGTTTTACAGTAATAAATATGTTGTCTCATTAAGTCAATAGTCCTCTGGTAAATTGGTGGAGCGTCTTCAATTTGTTTTTCCCCGACAATCTCTCCATGATTTCACCTGACATGACAAATGCCAGAGAAGTGATCCAAGACTGTGCCATGAGCCTACATTTTATTCACGCAGGGTTGATGGTCTTGTGATCAACGATTGCTCTTCTCCCAGCAACACAGGGCCTTATTTCTTCTCATTCTCCGCAATAAAACAATCCATAATAAAAGCGAGCCATTTTTGGGGGGTAAATTATTTACGTCTGTCCAGACCCCTTCAATGACGATATAAAGCAACGCCATGTACCTTCATTTGGCCAGCGAGGCGACGCTTTGCTCGAGGGATGGTGCTCACTTGTTTCCCTTCACGCACTCCTGTCGACGGCAGTGAGCGTTCACGGCTCTGACATACGCTGCATGTCTTCACCCAGCGGGGGTCTCTCATCCAAGCATATTCTCCTTTGGATTTGAAGACGGTTCAGGCATTTATTATTTTTATCATCCACGGCAGTCGGCGATCCTGGGCGGCTAGGTTTGTTCGCGCCGTTGAGGTGTCACACAAACCAAGGACACCTGCCCTAAAATGAAGAGCCTCTGGAGCCCAGCAGCCCCCTCCCACCCCCGCACTTCTCCTGTTTGATTTCCATTGTACACGGCCATTTCAGTATCTGCAGCACACATAGGCTACGCAACCTACTCCACAATGTATTAACAAGCCCTTCATGGCAATCAGGCTACAAATAATTGCACAAAAGGCATCACGCAATTACAAATCAGTAATCAGTAAGACTTGAGGTTCTCTAAGCAGCCCCTCTGCGTCTCCCTAGCAGGGGGCTCCCTAGTAACCACAACGAGTCAATCAAATGACCATCCAGTTTTAACATGAGCGAATTTGACGTCAAACAGGACGACAAATTACAAATCAGTTTAATACCGGTGGAAGTTGTCTGTTATTAAACCAGATCATTGTGCGGTGCCCTGATCTGCCTTTATTGGCTGGTATGTGGTGGTTATTGTGGTGATCAAGATTCCCATTAAGCCTGCAGAGTAGAACACTGACAACTGCATTCTGGCAGGCAACACTCAGGCTACTTGAAATTTGGATGAATTTACAACTACAACAATTGTATAGCATACGTGGTTGTGTAGCCTACTGTACACATGGCCAATGTATCTTGATTTTTGAAGTCTAGATAGCCTAGATCAGTCATTTACATTTTGATAGTGGACTGGATCTATATCCTACCTTATCCAGGGGGTGGGGGCCAGAACTCTAATATCTAATAATATTATTAGAATATAAAACAACAAGAACAACAAGAATTTGCAACTAATTGTCCTAACAAAACATTCATGTATCAGACAATTCTAAACATATCTTAAAAGCATGCAATATAATATTCTGTGCCAACGGGTGGCATGGCCTTGTGGGTTAACATGTATAAACACATTTTTGGTAATTTGGTGCACTTTTAGTGAGTATATAAAAATACAGACAGTATACTGTCTAATACATTTGATGTGGTGAACCAGCTCTGATTGTAGTTTACTAAATTGCACCCTTTTAAGTGAGCATTGTCTTTACTGTGACATCCACACTATAATGCGGTAATAGGCTAGCTCATTGTCCGTTCACACATTTTGGTTGCTTATTTGCTTAAGCAAATTAAATCAGGTTCCTCTACATATGTACTGTTAGAATATAACATTACATTTCAAACTTTAATTCTAAAATAATAATGGCATGTTTATTGTTGGTCCACCAAGTGGCCCAAATGTTAAAAAATGAGCAAAATGTATTCAAATGCTCTTTTTCAGTTATCAGCCAAACAAGGGCTGTCTACACAGGGCTGTATACCTTTGCATTATTTAGGTAAATCTTGAATCATTTCCTCATTAGAATAGTTTTACAAGTCAGATTGTAACAATAAAACAAATACATTTCACAGCATTAAGTATAAGCTGCCATGCCATACAGGGCAGCTGTATGCCGATTTAAAGAGGGAGAGAACTAAAGAAAGAAGAGGTGCAACTATTAAAAAAATATATTTTAATCTGATTTATTTGGTAAAAGGCATTATTGCTCAGGTGCAGATCTGTTTGGCGCCTTGGGTCTTTAGGAAAACGCTGGCGCCTCCAGGATTTTGATACAGAAACTTACATTTCCAGGTATTTGGTGCACTTTTGCGGGTTCCTAGCAAGTCAAGCTATTTTTGGTAATTATAACGTTCTATTTAAATACAGAAATATAGGCCTAGATTTTATGCGTTGCTCCTGCTCTGATTATCATAGATTGCACCTTTTAAAGAGTGCATTGTTTTTAAGTGACATTCACAATATGCACAATAGATGCATGGATATATATGTTTGAAGAATGATCAGGTCTTTCAACTCATTATGCAAAAATGGCTCCATTCACACCAGAGATACTTTTTTTCATGAGTAGCCTGTAGAATACAAAACACAAAAAGCACATAAACAGTAACATAATATCTAGATTAAATGTATATAAAGCAATCAATAAAACTAATTTATAGAAACACACAAATTTAAATAGGATAATTTAAAACAAGAGTACTGGCACTGTGGAAAGTGCTTAAAATGGTTTTATGCCTTATATTGCATTTTAAAAAAGTATTTGAGTTTTGTTCCATAAGCCAGGCGCAAAGTTGCAAAATTTTTCCCTAGCTCTATATTGATTCGGTGAGACTCTAAAATAAGAATGCTCCGTGATCTTACATGACGAATACCTGATCTGATAACATGTTAAATCACGCAAAATCACTTTTGTAAATAAACAAAATGTAGTGCTGTTCTCTTCTTGCATCCAATACTTGCCATCCTACTTTAGAATATATTTGACAGTGGTGAGTTCTTATGAACCTAAATGCTGAATGAAAAACTGATTTTCTTGAAAACTTAAGACTTTTTAAGGTTTTCAGATCAGAATCAGAAAGTTTATTGCCATTGTCAATGAACAAAATTCAAACATAGGAACTTGTCGCGGCCTTAAGGTGCAACATAGAACACTGAGCAATAATAAAACATATCAAAAAGGGCATGCATTAAGAAA
Source organism: Chaenogobius annularis (assembly GCA_015082035.1). Lineage (NCBI taxonomy): Eukaryota > Metazoa > Chordata > Actinopteri > Gobiiformes > Gobiidae > Chaenogobius > Chaenogobius annularis. The sequence goes on along the minus strand of BJKM01000002.1, from coordinate 2,254,690 downwards.
CAATTAAAAAATTACTATAAAATAAAAATAGGCATTACTATGTACACAAGTGTTAGTTAGATTTACAGTTTTGAGTGCAGAAAGTGACAGTGCAGTGAGTGGTTGAATAGTTGCAGTTAAAGTGACAGGTGTTTAGAAGTGTTCATGAGTCCAACGGCAGAGGGAAAGAAACTATTCTTGTGGCGGGAGGTTCTGGTCCGGATGGACAGTAGCCTCCTGCCTGAGGGAGTGGTTCAAATAGACCATGTCCAGGGTGAGAAGGGTCAGCTGTGATCCGACCTGCTCGTCCCAGAGCCCTGGAGACGTACAGGTCCTGCAGAGATGGAAGTCTGCAGCCGATCACCTTCTCAGCAGAACGCACAATGCACTGTAGTCTCTGTTTGTCCCTGGCTGTGGCTCCAGCGTACCACACGGTGATGGAGGAGGCAAGGATGGACTCAATGATGGCCGTGTAAAACTGCACCATCATCTGCACAGGCAGCTTAGCTTTCCTCAGCTGCCGCAGAAAGTACGTCCTCTGCTGGGCCTTCTTGATGAGGGAGCTGATGGAGGGCTCCCACTTGAGGCCCTGGGTGATGGTGGTGCCCAGGAAGCGGAAGGAGTCCACGGTGGTGATGGGGGAGTCTATCACGACGAGGGGAGGCTGGGGGGCTGTGGCTTTCCTCATCTCTGTCTTCTGGGCATTGAACTCCAGGTTGTTACCGGTCCACCTCCCTCCTGTAGACAGACTCATCCCTATCCGAGATGAGCCCGATGAGAGTGGTGTTGTCCGCAAACTTGATCAGTTTTACGGAGTCATGGCTGGAGGTGGTCCTCCCGTGGACCCACCACCTGCAGGAGGATCCGTAAGGGGCTGGTGCAGAGGGATCTGGGCGGCAGTCGACGGCAGGGGCCTCGACGACCGGATCCCCGGACGCAGAGACTAACTCTGGGGACATGGAACGTCACCTCACTGGGGGGAAAGAGCCTGAGCTTGTGCGGGAGGTTGAACGGTTCCGACTAGATATAGTCGGCCTCACCTCCACGCACAGTTTGGGCACTGGAACCCATCCTCTTGAGAGGGGCTGGACGCTCCACTTCTCTGGTGTTGCCTGCGGGGAGAGGCGGCGGGCTGGCGTGGGCTTGCTTATTGCCCCACAGCTCAGCCGCCATGTGTTGGAGTTTACCCCAGTGAACGAGAGGGTCGCGGGGACAGGTCTCTCACTGTGGTGTCGGCCTACGGGCCGAACAACGGTGCTGAGTACCCGGCCTTCTTGGAGTCCCTGGGAGGGGTACTGGACAGTGCACCGACCGGGGACTCCGTTGTTCTACTGGGGGACTTCAACGCCCACGTGGGCAACGACAGTGACACCTGGAGAGGGGTGATTGGGAAGAACGGCCCCCCCGATCTGAACCCGAGCGGTGTTCAGTTATTGGACTTCTGTGCTAGTCACGGACTGTCCATAACGAACACCATGTTCAAGCACAAGGGTGTCCACCAGTGCACGTGGCACCAGGACACCCTAGGCCGGAGGTCAATGATCGACTTTGTTGTCGTGTCATCTGACCTCCGGCCGCGTGTCTTGGACACTCGGGTAAAGAGAGGGGCGGAGCTGTCAACCGATCACCACCTGGTGGTGAGTTGGATCCGCTGGCGGTGGAGGAAGCCGGACAGACTTGGCAGGCCCAAGCGTATAGTGAGGGTCTGTTGGGAACGTCTTGCGGAGCCCGCTGTCAGCAGGGTCTTCAATTCACACCTCCGGGAGAGCTTCTCCCAAATCCCGGGGGAGGCTGGGGGACATTGAGTCCGAGTGGACCATGTTCTCGACCTCCATTGTCAATGCGGCTGCTCGGAGCTGTGGTCGCAAGGTCTCAGGTGCCTGTCGCGGCGGCAACCCCCGAACCCGGTGGTGGACACCGGAAGTAAGGGATGCCGTCAGGCGGAAGAAGGAGGCCTATCAGGCCTCTTTTGGCTTGTGGGACTCCTGAGGCCGTTGAGGGGTATCGGCGGGCCAGGCGTGCCGCAGCTCGTGCTGTCGCAGAGGCAAAAACCCGGGTCTGGGAGGAGTTCGGGGAGGCCCTGGAGGAGGACTATCGGTCGGCCCCAAAGAAATTCTGGCAAACCGTCCGGCGCCTCAGGAGGGGGAAGCAGTGTTCCACCAACACCGTTTACGGTGCGGGTGGGGACCTGCTGACCTCGACTGGGGATGTCGTCGGGCGGTGGAAGGAGTACTTTGAGGACCTCCTAAATCCCACTGTCACGTCTTCCGAAGAGGAAGTAGAGACTGAGGACTCGGAGGCTGACTCATCCTATCACCCAAGCCGAAGTCACTGAGGTTGTTGGCAAACTCCTCGGTGGCAGAGCTCCGGGGGTGGATGAGATACGCCCCGAGTACCTAAAGTCTCTGGATGTTGCAGGACTGTCTTGGTTGACACGCCTCTGCAACATCGCGTGGCGGTCGGGGTCGGTGCCTCTGGACTGGCAGACCGGGGTGGTGGTCCCTCTGTTCAAGAAGGGGGACCGGAGGGTGTGCTCCAACTATAGAGGGATCACACTCCTCAGCCTCCCTGGTAAGGTCTATTCCAGGGTACTGGAGAGGAGAATCCGACCGATAGTCGAACCTCAGATTCAGGAGGAGCAGAGTGGTTTTCGTCCTGGTCGTGGAACACTGGACCAGCTCTATACTCTCCATCGGGTGCTCGAGGGTTCATGGGAGTTTGCCCAACCAGTCCACATGTGCTTTGTGGATCTGGAGAAGGCTTTCGACCGTGTCCCACGGGGTGCCCTTTGGGGGGTGCTGCGGGAGTACGGGGTCCGGGGGCCCTTTGCTCAGGGCTGTCCGGTCCCTGTATGACCGGAGCAGGAGCTGTGTTCGCATTGCCGGCAGTAAGTCAGATCTGTTCCCAGTGCGTGTTGGACTCCGCCAGGGCTGCCCTTTGTCACCGGTTCTGTTCATTGTTTTTATGGACAGAATTTCTAGGCGCAGTCAGGGGGCGGAGGGGTCCGGTTTGGAGAGCACAGGATCTCATCTCTGCTGTTTGCAGATGATGTTGTCCTGATGGCTCCATCAAACCTGGACCTGCAACATGCACTGGGACGGTTTGCAGCCGAGTGTGAAGCAGCTGGGATGAGAATCAGCACCTCCAAATCTGAGGCCATGGTTCTCGACCGGAAAAAGGTGGCTTGCCCTCTCCAGGTGGGTGGGGAGTCCTTGCCCCAAGTGGAGGAGTTCAAGTATCTCGGGATCTTGTTCACGAGTGAGGGAAGGATGGAGCGTGAGATTGACAGGCGGATCGGTGCAGCGTCTGCAGTGATGCGGTCGCTGCATCGGACCGTTGTGGTGAAGAAGGAGCTGAGTCGAAAGACAAAGCTCTCGATTTACCGGTCAATCTACGTTCCTACCCTCACCTATGGTCATGAGCTTTGGGTAGTGACCGAAAGGACAAGATCGCGGATACAAGCGGTCGAAATGAGTTTCCTCCGCAGGGTGGCTGGGCGCTCCCTTAGAGATAGGGTGAGGAGCTCAGTCACACGGGAGGAGCTCGGAGTAGAGCCGCTGCTCCTCCACGTTGAGAGGAGCCAGCTGAGGTGGCTCGGGCATCTGTTCCGGATGCCTCCTGGACGCCTCCCTAGGGAGGTGTTTTCGGGCATGTCCCACCGGGAGGAGGCCCCGGGGAAGACCCAGGACACGCTGGAGGGACTATGTCTCTCGGCTGGCCTGGGAACGCCTCGGGATCCCCCGGAGGAGTTGGAGGAAGTGTCTGGGGAAAAGGAAGTCTGGGAGTCCCTGCTTAGACTGCTGCCCCCGCGACCCGGCCCCGGATAAAGCGGAAGAAGATGGATGGATGGATGGATGGATGGATGGCTGGAGGTGCAGCAGTTTGTGTACAGCGAGAAGAGCAGAGGAGAAAGTACACAGCCCTGTGGAGCCCTTGTGCCTTTAAGACTGTTGCTGAATGCACATGGTATATAGTATCACCATAATCTAGCACTGAAAGAAATGTAGTCTGACGTTTTCTACGGAGTGATGCACTTTTTATTTCTAAAGACGTATGACAATCTGGCTTTAAGATTATTTTTCAGCTCTTGTATGCGTTTGTTGAAAACATCATTCGTCCAGATTCCCAAGTTTTAGTAGTATCGTACTTCAATCACATTACCATCGAGTGAGTCACTAGAGTGACAATATAGAACATACATTTGGTTTTAATTGAATTCACTAACAAGTTTAAATGAACACAGGTTTGTTGAATAGTAGAGTGAAAATCCACTTGGAAATTTAGAATCACTCGTGCAGCAGAGGGCACCCTAACATATAGAATCACATCTGCATACACGTGAATGCTACTACGTTTTAGATTATAACCAATTAGGGTGCACAGTGTTAAAATTATGGATTCGATTCCCGGGCCAGACCAACATCACATGATCTCTCTAGGAGTTTGTGTGTTCTTCCAGTATTACCATGCGTTCTCTCCGGGGGCTTCTTCCCACCTTCTTTACACATGCATGTGTAAAACTGGCAACTGTAAATTGCCCCCAGGGAATGAATGAGAGAGTGAATGGTTGTCTGTGGGTTAACCCTGCGACGAGCTGGCCCCTGTCCAGGGTGTACCCGCCTAAGGCCCAAAGTCAGCGGGATAGGCTTTATTCACCTGCTACCCCTCATGGGAACAAGTGGTAGAAATGAATGCGTTTATGTAAATAGAAGTGGTCCACGGACAGACCCTTGACAAACACCTTCCAGAAAATTCTGATTGAGTTCTATTTAAGAGGTAATCTGTAAACCTCTTTTCATCCAGCATCCATATTATCTAAAAGAATACAGTGATCTACAGAATAAAAGGCCTCTGACAGATCAACAAAAACAGCAGCGCAGTATTCATGATTATCCAACACAATAGCAATATAATTCATAACTTTGGTAACAGTTGTTCCTATTCCTTGCTCAAAAGCCGGGCTGGCAGCCATTTAAAATTGAATATTTGGTTAAGAAACCACGCATCTGGTTACTTATTAGCTTCTCCAAGAGATGGCGGGATAGTTTTGGTAAACACATGGTTATGGACAGTCACAAAATACACTAGTGCTGGCTACCATAGTTTTTCCAACAGTTAGCATAGTGTCTTTGTGGGCCTGAAAAGAGTCATTGGCGGCCGTGGACCAGAGAAAGGGCACCTTGGAGGTGGTAAGAGCTGTGAGGGGGGCCGCCACCAAACTCTAGCCCCTGATGAACCTCTGGTAGAAGTTGTCGAAGCTGCTTGCGGGAATCAGGGGCGGGCCAAGTGGTGATGGCAAAAACCTTGGCTGAGTTCATCTCCAAGGTCCCTCTCCCCGGACGAGGCGTGAACTTCGCACTTCTCAGCCTTGAAGAACAGGGAGTTCTCCAGGAGACGTTGGAGGACCTTCTGGACGTGGTGCACATGTTCCTCTCTAGAGCAGGAGAAAAATCAAAATATTGTCAAGATACAAAGATGAACCTGTTGAGCATGTCCATGAGCACGTCGTTATCCAGGGCCTCAAAAAAAAAAAAAAAAAAAGAGGCGTTGATGAGGCTGAAAAGGCATCAACTTAGGTACTCGTCAGTGACCGATCGGGGGTAATTGAACACATCTTCCTACCCGTACCTCGAGGGATTCCGGACCAGGGGTGGGAAATAGGCGGAAGTTGCGCAGGTCAAGCTTGGTGAATATGGTGGCACTATTCTAGGAGGCTCAAAAAAGCAGCATGGAGATGAGAGGCAGGGGTACGGTTCTTGATGGGGATGTAATTTAATCCACAATAGTCGATGCATTGGCGGAGTGTCTTGCCTTCTTTCTCCATGAAGAAGAAACGTGTCTCCAGCCGGAAACTAGGGGCGGATGATGCCTGCCGCCAGACCATCTGTTGATATACGTCTCCATCACCCCCTCTCAGGAACGGACAGGGAATACTGGGCGGTGTTGGTGCTGGGCTGGAGGTTGATGGCACAGTCATCAGGCGCGTATGTGGGGGAAGGGAGGTTGCCTTGGCCTTACTGAAGTCATCCCTGAAGTCCAGCATACTCCACCGTGGGACTCCCAGCACATCCGTGTTGAATAACTGGTCCCGCGGCAGAAGGGTTGTGATGCGGTTGGCTTGCTTGAGGCAGACCTGGTAACAAGATAAACTCCACCCAAGGACCGCCCCTGGAGGTCCAGTCAAACTCCAGGAGGAAGATTGACGAGGAGAGTGCAGGATGGTTTTCCTGATGGTTCCTGGAAATTAAGGCATCCATATTAGGCGCTGTCGAAGACAAAGCTCTCGATTTGACCGGTCCAATCTTACGTTCCTAACCCTCACCTATGGTCATGAGCTTTGGGTAGTGACCGAAAGGACAATATCGCGCGGATACAAGACGTCGAAATAAGTTTCCTCCCGCAGGGTGGCTGGGCGCTCCCTTAGAGATAGGGTGAGGGAGCTCAGTCACCGGGAGGAGCTCGGAGTAGACAGCCCGTGCTCCTCCACGTTTGAGAGGAGCCAGCTGGAGTGGCCGGGGCATCTGTTTCCGGATGCCTCCGGACGCCTCCCTAGGGAGGTGGTTTCGGGCATGTCAACACCGGAGGAGGCCCCGGGGAAGACCCGGGACACGCTGGAGGGACTATGCTCTCGGCATGGCCTGGGAAGCCTCGGATATCCCCCCGGAGGAGTTTTGGAGGAAGTGTCTGGGGAAAGGAAGTCTGGCAGTCCTGCTTAGACTGCTGGCCCCCGCGACCGGCCCCGGATAAAGCGGAAAGAAGATGGAATCGGATGGATGGATGGATGGCTGGCTGGAGGTGCAGCATTGTGGTACAGCCGAGAAGAGCAGAGGAGAAACGTACAGCAGCCCTGTGGAGCCCTGTGTGCCTTTAAGACTGTTGCTGAATGCACATGGTATATAGTATCACCATACAATCTAGCAACTGAAGAAATGTAGCTCTGACGTTTTCTACGGAGTGATGCACTTTTTATTTCTAAAGACGTAGTACAATCTGGCTTTAAAGATTATTTTTCAGCTCTTGTATGCGTTTGTTGAAAACATCATTCGTCCAGATTCCCAAGTTTTTAGTAGTATCGTACTTCAATCACATTACCATCGAGTGAGTCACTAGAGTGACAATATAGAACATACATTTGGTTTTAATTGAATTCCACTAACAAGTTTAAATGAACACAGGTTTGTTGAATAGTAGAGTGAAATCCACTTGGAAATTTAGACATCATCGTGCAGCAGAGGGCACCCTAACATAATAGAATCACATCTGCATACACGTGAATGCTACTCTACGTTTTAGATTATAACCAATTTAAGGTGTGCACAGTGTTAAAAATTATGGATTCGAATTCCCGGGCCAGACCACATCACATGATCTCTCTAGGAGTTTGTGGTGTTTCTTCCAGTATTACCATGCGTTTCTCTCCGGGGGCTTCTTTCCACCTTCTTTACAACATGCATGTGTAAACTGGCAACTGTAAAATTGCCCCCAGGGAGAAATGAAAGAGTGAATGGTTGTCTGTGGGTTAACCCTGCGACGAGCTGGCCCCTGTCCAGGGTGTACCGCTGCACCTACGCACGTAAGGCCCAAAGTCAGCGGGATAGGGCTTTATTCACCTGCACCCTCATGGGAACAAGTGGTAGAAATGAATGCGTTTATGTAAATAGAGTGGTCCACGGACCAGACCCTTGACAAACACCTTCCAGAAAATTCTGATTGAGTTTCTATTTAAGAGGTAATCTGTAAACCTTTCATCCCAGCATCCATATTATCTAAAAGAATACAGTGATCTCACAGAATAAAAGGCCTCTGACAGATCAACAAAAACAGCAGCGCAAGTATTCATGATTATTCCCAACACAATAGCAATAGTAATTCATAACTTTGGTACAAGTTGTTCTATTCTTGCTCACGCCGGGCTGGTCAGCATCTATTAAAATTGATATTTTGGTTAAGAACCACGCATTTTTTTATTTTGGTTACCTCTATTAGCTTCTCTCTCAGAGATTGGCGGAATATATTTTGGTAAACACATGGTTATGGACAGTCACCAAAATACAACTATGATGGCCTGGCTTACCATATTTGTTTTCTCAACAGTAGCATAGTGTCTTTGATGGGCTGAAAAGAGACACATTGGCCTGGTTCCTTTGATACCATTTTGGGGAACCTTCGCCGGACAGGAGAAAGTAAGGCACCTGTTTGGAGGTGGAGATAAGTAGCACTGATGGAGGGGAGCCGACCGCGCAAGCCAATTCCTTAAGGGACCTCAAACACCCACGAACACATTCCATCTATATGCCGGCACTTCTTGAGATCTTCTGTGTGATGACTTTTGCACTTAGCAGGCAGTTGGGGTGTGTAAGCCCCACACCTCACACGCACCCTGAGTTAGAAAATATAGATTAGTGTTCGTTTAATGTCTGTCCTTGGCCCAAGGGATCCGAGGGTTGTGGGTCTGGTTTTTGCCAATTGTCTTTTGTACTGTTTGTAGTTGGGCTTGTATTGGTCATCCCTTGTTTTTTTTTTTTATCGGTGTCTAAATAACCTTTGGAGGCTGAGCTTCTAATCACATCACAAGGTCCTCTCCACCGGACGAGGCGTAGATTCGTTCATAGCTAAATCATCATCTTCAGCTACTTTAAGAGAACATTTAAGGAGTTTTTTTCATCACAGGTAATGAGGCGTTTGTGTGGAAAGGTCGACTTCTGAGAACTTGCTCACGGTGCATGATGTTGCGGCCTAAAATCTATGAGCATGGAGATACATCAAATACCTGGTCAGCATATTCAAAAACGATGAACTGTTTGAGCATGTCCATGAGCACGTCGTTATCCAGGGTCCTCAAAAAAAAAAAAAAAAAAAAAAAAGAGCGTTGATGAGGCTGAAACGGCATACACTAGGTACTCGTAGTGACCGATCGGGGGTAAATGAACACATCTTCCACCGCGTACCCTCGAGGATCCCGGACCAGGTGAATAGGAGTTGCGCAGGTCGAAGTTCTTGGTGAATATGGTGGCACTATTCTAGGAGCTCCAAAAAGCAGCAGAGATTGAGAGGCAGGGGGTACCGGTTCTTGATGGGGATGTAATTTAATCCAAATAGTCGATGCATTGGCGGAGTGTCCTTGCCTTTTCTTCTCCAATGAGAAGCATAATCTTGGGAATCAGCACCGTGACCAGTAACTAGGTGGCAAAGGTTTTGATGCCCCATTCCTTGCCAGGCTTCATGGCCTTAGTATCACTGCCTGGGTCATGATCTAACAGCATGATTCATTCTTGGCAGTACATACCACAAATTTACCCACACGGTTTCCTGCCTAAACACCTTCCAGGTCCCTAAGTCACCCTTGACTTCGATTTCACATGGGAACGGGGAACCTAGGTGAAATAAGCTGGGCGGATCGGGCCAAAAGCGGCACACTTGGATATCGAAAGTCATCGGGACTTAACGGTGTGGTGACTTTCGGATGGTTAGTACACTGGACATAACGGACGAGTGGGTCATCAGGCCGATCCTGGTGGCTTAGAGGGAAGCTGAAGTGAAACGAAGAGTCCATTGCTTGAGGCCTCTACTCGAATGTCATCCAGTATGAATTCGCAGATAGGCTACCCTACTCAATACAAAAGAACACTGGAGAAGGATCGCGGTAGCACACAAGCAAAGATCAGAAGTTCTAAGACTTAATAAACTTGCGTCCCGCAAGTTCTATTGAGACGGGATTGTGAAAGCGCGTGCGCCTTGCGATTGAGGCACAACTGGTATACAAGTGGATACAAGCTACCAACACCTCTCAGTGACCTGGGAGGCTCATCTGTGGGAGGTGTCGCCCAGAGTGAAAAAACTCAGGGAGGAGTTAGAAGACTTTGAAGAGGAGAGTGCAGGGGCATGTTTCCTGACACTGGTGGGCTGGAAATTTAACAATCACCATATTTTCAGAGCGCTGTCAGGTGGATCACAGTTCCCTGAAGTCGGCCATCCAGAGTGTTTGTGGAGACCGGGGCTGGCAGGTGAATCGGACACCCAGCTGCAGAGTTAGGTTAGAATCCATAATATTGGCATCTGATCCAGAGTCAATGAGGGTGGCGAGGGTCTGGGATCCCTCAGGTAGTAACAGGCGGCCCTGGCAAAGGGATCGTGGGCTGGAGGAGCAGCTGGGTGTATGGCTCACCAGGAACTACTTCCTCCCTTATGAATCCGACCTTTTAGCGGACACCCCGAAATAAAGTGTCCTGCTTGGCCACAATACATGCAGAGGTTCCCCTCGCGGCGTCTCCTCTTCAGGAGTTGACCTGAATGGCCTGCATGGGTTTTGGCTCCCCTGAAGACCGGCTGCCTGAAGGCATTGATACTCCGGAAGCCGGTGGTGACCGAGCGGGCTGGAGTCGTATTGCAAGCCCCTGATGTTTCCAGTGACGTGCAGTGAGGTTCATGCCTAGTGAGGCACTCTTTTTCAGAGTCAGATTTACCAATGCGAATGAACCCAAAAGAGCACCTTAAACATAATTTGATTGACAATAGACAATGAGTTGTGCTCTATATCCAATTTTAGCATTCTTTACACAAACATGTGACATGTTTTATTTAAAAAGGTCAATTTATTCCAATTGAGCCAAATTCCAGCCTATTTCAAGCCGAATACAAATAAGTTTATGGTCTTACCTTCACATTTTGATAAGCCGGTTTGTAAATAAGAAATAAATGAGTCCCACCCCACACTCACCTAGTTGAAATCACTAGACTCCATTATCACTCACTTCTATTGGAAAAAAAACACCAAGGATTAAACTCAGTACATTACAAAAGAACAAAGCTCGAGGAGGACTAGAAGCACCAAATTTCCAATATTACTCATTGGCTAACCAACTACAATACATTCACAAATGGACCCTCCCCACCCAATCTGATATATGGCTAGAAATAGAATTATGCAAACGACTAAATATAGCTGACATCCCCATTTCTCACCAAATCAATAAAACATACATGCTTTAATGCTATAACCGTAGCCTCTACTCTGACAGCCTGGTGTAAATGTCACCAAATCAAATCCCACACTTGCGCCATCTAACTTCACCCCACTTTGGAACAACCATGACTTCTTAAGCAATAAAAAAAAAAAAACAAAACAACATTTCCCCACATGGGCTGAAAAGGGTATCACCCACATTAAACATATTTTTAAAAAACATTAACATATCCACACCTGGTCCAGGAGTTTGGCATCTGATATTCCTAATTGAAAAAAGTGTGGTTCCATATTGGAGTCAAAGGGAAAGGGGGTTTATAATACATATCAGATGACAAATATTAACTTTTATGATAGTTTTTTTCTCCCAAGATTGACAGGTGAGGCTCTGGCTCCCCTGAATGCGCGTCACTGGATGTTTCTCCCACTGCCTCGCTTGAATGCGACGATCAATGTGGGACGCCAGCTCGTTGATGCCGTCGAGAAGTGGGAAGTTCATAAGAAATTAGTTTGTCCTTATTGTAGTCGGCAAGCCCCCACAGAAATGCATCGCATTGGGCAGCCTGATTCCACTCACTGGAGCTAGCCTGCGTGCGAAAGTGGATGAGTAAGCGACCATTGACCGAGAACTTTGGTTCTGACCCAGAAGCCCTCCAGAACCTCTGGAAGCTTCTCTGAATACTTTGCGGAGCTCGGCGGCGAAGGCTTGTGTGTTCCCCACAGCAGAGCGCGCCCCAGCAGATGATTCACGGTGAACACCCCCCTGGCGTCCTCGGAAGCGAAAGTATGGGGCTGGAGAGTGAACAGAATGGAACAGTTTGTGAGGAACAGGCGGCAGGGTAGCGTTCAGGAACCCCCACACGAGGCTCCGAGGCGAAAGCAGAGGCAGAGGCAGCTAGGGCTGGTGGAGGCTGAACTGGTTCCGGAGGCAGAGGGACAGCTGGAGCAAAAACTGTGGCGAGCTGTTGGACCAGCGAGGCTAGCTAGGTAAACTACTGCTCCTGCTTAGCCACCGCCAGTCAAACATCTGCCGAGTTTGAAAGCAGCAGCGCCTCGTGGTGCTAGAGCATCACCTCTACCTTCTCCAGGCGATCCATCGGCGTGTGTCCCGAGTCCATGTCTGGCCAGATTGTACTGTCACGGGTATGGTGAGGACCCAAAAGCAGCACAGGCAGACGGAATCTCAGTCGGTAATGACCTTCATTATCACAGCAGTCTTTAACAGTTTATAGAGTGGTAAGGTGAAAAGTCTTTGTTCACAATGATCTTCTGCGAGATCTGAGGAGTGAGACTGGCGTCGCTGACTGAAGGCAAAATCAGCAATAGGTGGATTACCTAGCTGGCTGACAGGTCCAGTGGTGAGCTGTGTTGCCACAGAGCCGAGCAGGTGACTAACCAGGAAGGAATAGGCGAAACTAGTGGTCGAAGACAGAAGGCTGAGGTAATATCCAGGGCAGAGACGAGGCAGGCGGGTCGGGAACAGATGAGGTTGGCAACAGCTGATCAGTCCGGGGAAAAATGCTGGACAGTCACGCATAACACAAGAACAACCTGGCACTGACGCAGAGACAGGAGCAGGCTTAAATGCAGGCTGAGCTGTCACAGGTGAGGAGAGTTGGCCTGATGAGGAGGCGTGGTTAACAGGTAGAGAGGAGCAGAGACAGGTGTAGGGAATTGGTCTGATGAGGAGGTGTGGCTGACTGGCAGACTGGAAAGATACCAGCAGACAGGAGATAAGCAGACTGTGACACTGGGAGAGATTCTTCTATATTCCAGTGGAGGTCTGGGGACATTGAGTCGGAGTGGACCGTCTTGACCTCCATTGTCAATGCGGCTGCTTGGAGCTGTTGTCGCAAGGTCTCCGGTACCAGTCGCGGCGGCTTCCCCAGCATCCACTGGACGTAAGGGATGTCGTCAGAGGCCTCCTTCTTCAATCCATTCCAGGGTAGTGGAGAGGATAATCTCACCGACAGGCGAACATCGGATTAAGGAGGAGCAGTGTTGTTTTCGTCTTTGTCGTGGAACACTGGACCAGCTCTATACTCTCCATTGGGTGGGGATCACAGGATCTCATCTCTGCTGTTTTGCAGATGATGTTGTCCTTATGGTTTCATGCACTGGGATGGTTTGCAGCCGAGTGTGTATCAAGTGGGATGAAGATCAGCCCCTCCAAATCCTAGGTCATGGTTCTCAACTAGAAAAAGGTGTCTTGCCCCCTCCAGGTGGGTGGGGAGTCCTTGCCCCAAGTGGAGGAGTTCAAGTATCTTGGGGTCTTGTTCACAAGTGAGGGAAGGATGGAGTCTGAGATTGATAGGGGGATTGGTGGTGCAGCGTTTGCATTGATGCGGTTGCTTTATCGGATTGTTGTGGTGAAGAAAGAGCTGAGTCGAAAAGCAAAGCTCTTTGATTAACCGTTAAAACTACGGTCCTACCTTCACCTATGGTTTTGAGCTTTGGGTAATGACAGAAAATACAAGATCACAAGATACAAGCAGTCGAAATGTGTTTCCTCCTCAGGGTGGCTGGGTGCTCCCTTAGAGATGGGGTGAGGAGCTCAGTCACACGGGAGGACCTGAGCTTGCGCGGGTATCTGTTCCGGATGCCTTCCTTCTGGACCCCTCCCCAGTTTCGGGCACGTCCCACCATGAAGAACAGGAAGGACTATGTCTCTCGGCTGGCCTGGGAACACCTTGGGATTCCCCCAGAGGAGCTGGAGGAAGTGTCTGGGAGTCCCTGCTTGGACTGCTGGCCCAGTGACCCGGCCTTGGATAAGAGGAAGAAAATAGCTGGATGGATGGATGGAGACTGGCTGAAACCACCAAGTCAGAGAATTCACAGACCCTACCAGTCACGCAGCCAATGTAGAAATGAGACCGTTATCTTCCACAATCCTCAAACTACTATAGCTAGGTTTGTACTCTCTAGGTCACCTGACTGAGATGCTATTGAAAATAATCCTTACATTTTGAAGAAAAAGTCTTATCCATAAAGATAGATACATCTGTAAAGATTTGAATTGAAAAAGTAAAACGTATGTGTGATACCTGGAGACTAAACCTGCTATAATAACTTTATTTGGACTTTCGGAGTCAGCTAACGTAAGTGCAAACTTTGGATTTGACTTTGTAGATCAGATAACTTGGAGCTATTGAAAGAAACCATTGAAAGAAATCCTTGTTTTTTTTTTTTTTTTTTTTTTTTTTTTTTAAGACAAATATTCCTTAAAAATCTACAAAGAGTTCAATTGAAAAAGTAAAATATGTACATGATACCTGGAGACTAAACCTGCTATAATAACTTGGATTTGACTTTCTAGTTCAGCTAACTTGGAGCTATAGAAAGAAACCATCGATTTTTTTTTTTTTTTTTTTTTTTTTTTTTTTAAAGAAAAATAATCCTTAAAAATCTTTAAAGGGTAAAATTTAAAAAGTAAAGGGTGTGTGTGATATCTGGAGACTAAACCTGCCATAATAACTTTATTTGGATTTTCCGAGTCAGCTAACGTAAGTGCTATTTATAGAAATCCTTGCTTTTTTTTTTTAAAGACAAATGTTCCTTTTAAAAATCTCCAAAGAGTTCACTTGAAAAAGTCAAACATGCACATGATACCTGGAAACTACAAGGCTTACAAGGTCAGCTAATTTAGGAGCTATAGAAAGAAATCCTTGATTTTTGAAGAAAAATGTTCTTTAAAAGTCTATAAACAGTTAAATTGAAAAAGTTAAAGGTGTGCGTGATACCCGGAGACTAAAACTACTTACATAACTTCAATTTGACTTTCTAGGTCACCTGAGAAGCGTTAGGGTTAGGATAAATGTGTTTGGTATTTTTCAAGATAACACATTTTTAAACAAACGCTTGCCACGGCAACTGTAATTTAGAGACGGTTCCTAACATCAGAGCGCAGCTCCCCACACCGAGCTACTGCGGGCGTGAAACTAACTTCACCGCAGTACGAATGGACTAGAATATAAGCTAAAGCATGACAACACGGTGGAACCGTGTCAAAAAAGAGCAAGCCTTCATTTTAATGCAAGATTGAACCATTGCAGGTAAATTACATCAAGCAAGACTGAAAATGTTGTAAACAAGGGAACACACTCTTACTGGGTTTTCATACTTGTTTGAGGAATGATCTACCTCCACGTCAGGAGAAGTTCTCCAGCTGGATGGAATTTTTCTGTGTTTGTTGAAAGCGCTACTACGTTATTCTTTCATCCCATACTCAGTGATGGTAAGCTACTTCTGTTCCCTGGGCAGACTGACGGAAGCGAGTCTGCCACTCTGCGCCATTGGCCCCTCTGACCACCACCAAGACTCACGCACACATCACTTTCAAACTAAGCAAGCTAGGTGAAGTGTCTTGCCTAAGAAGTTTGTAGAAGTTGGTCAGAACGGGAACTGAACACATTATTTTACCACTGAGCACTGCCACCCCTGCAGTCAAGTCAGGCATTTTTAAAAACATCTATGAAAATGTAGACCTGTTAACTTCAATGAAATCCTCCTCACCAGTTTGCTCCTTAATGAGTCAGTAGTTTTCATTATTCTTAAAAGTAAAATAAAAATGCTATTTCCTGTTGAACATTTTACAAGAAATTTCAAGACGCACAGCAGGAAAAATGGGCCAGTGACTGAAGCTGATCTTTAATTAATTAAAAACCCATCAATGAAATGTGGTTGTATTTCAAAACTAATATCCTGGCTCATCTTAACACAATTCCAGTGATTTTATTGTGAGTTGGAGTCTTCTTTGGAGCATAAAGCTAACAATACAACACATGTTCAGAACCTACTCACTGACCATGTGAATTAGTGCATGTATTCTTAGCCCATTTTCTAGTCCCGTCTTGGCACTTCACAACCTTTTTTAAAAACCTATTATTTCAGATAGTACTTGAGGGGATAATTCAATCAGACCTAATACAAGACAAAGCATGCAGCTGAATCTATAGTTAGTGCTTAGTCTGGAGATTATACTGTGTCTTTAAGATCAAAACATACAAAGATATTTGTGTACATAGTAAGCCCATTTTTATTAAATATTTAAATTGTATTCTTTAATGTATGCCCTTTTTGAGTTCATATATTTTGTTTTTTATTATTGCTCATTGTTGTATGTTGCACCGAATCACCTAAGCAAGTTCCTATGTTTTGTGAATTTTGTTCATTGACAACGCAATAAACCTTTTCTGATTCTAATTCTAATTTTCCCCTCCTGATCCTCATTTTGATCACACTTCATCATGCTCTAAGGGAGTGACAAGTGGATTTAACCAATCACAGAGAAGTACCACGTCTAAAAAGAATGATGATTGAATTAGATAAACTACAAAGCTAATTATGCATATTAAATATGATAACTTTGATATAGGCTCTAAAATAATTATTTTAAAATGATTATTATAAAATTAATACGGTGCAAACCCTGAATGTAAATGAAGCAGTTTAGGGCTGCAACCAAAACTAAGCTTAAGTAATGGTTGAGGACCCTAACCCATCTTGAGAAGAGAATACAGACAAAAGTATTTTTTGAATCAAATTTGACAGTTATTTCAATGAATTTAATTCCTTGTTTCAGCCCTATTCCATCATTGAAATGGACCTGCAAAATGACGTAACTAATCTATTCCATCAGAGAAACTTGCACTGTTGCCTCTATTGCTAAAACTTACACCTCTATGATATTTGTATTGAAACAATAAGCCTCACTTTGTGCAATCCACTTATGATGCAGCAGCTTGGTGGGGCGACTGACCACTCATAGACATTCATCCTGAGCCTTTGCTCCATCGGACAGACCTATCAAAAAGCCTTTGATGTGGCCCTCAGACAGCCTTTGTTTAATATTTTGATGGCTAATGATAAATGCTGGTGACCACAATGGCCTGGGTTTGCTCTAATAGTATGTTCAGTGTAGTATGTTTCAAAAGACAACCTTCTGAGCTGCTAGTCATATCAATAAATCAACAAAGCATTTAGACATTTAAACTGAAATATTTCACTTGTTCGTCAGTTGCTATATTCTGCCCTCTACTGGTTAACATGACACACTGACATGGCATTCATCTCCACCAAATACCATTACAACTCGTGCAAGACTTTAATGAAATCTCAGTGGAACTGCAGTCATTTTCTAGATCAAATTTTTTGACATATTATAGCTTTCCCATGAGACTCTGGACCAATATCTTATTGGTATTGCTATATAATGGTATTATTTATAGCAATAAAAAAAATATTGACGCATGGTAGTTAAAGCTTCAGAAGTAGCCTGGATGTATGATTATTCAATACAAAAAACAACATGCGTGCAGAAGATTCACACATGTTTGACAGTGTTGTCTACCCCATAATGTTTACTGCCACATTTCTAACACTGTGCACTGTGTGCGACACATCCTCTCAATAGGTTGGTCTATGGCATGTGTCAGGTAAATGGGAGATGTGTGCAAACAAACACAAACACTTTGGAGTGACCATTGGGGTCCACCGTCTAAAAAGACCCTTTCATTTTATTGCACAATTGTAGTTGTCTCTGAGTTGCAAACATTTTAGAAGTAATTACTAGTGTTTTCCCCAGAAGGTGATTCCTTTGCCACTCTTGGCAGTCATTGTCAGCAGCCATGCACCACACTCATCAGTCGAACAAAGACAACAAGTGTTCTATTGATGATGTGCCTGTTGTAGCTGTAGGAAAATTTAAAAGTACTTGTGTGAGGCTCTTTCGGCAGATTAACTTGCAATAAGGACTACCTGCCATGGACACATTCCCTGTATTTATGTAGCACAGACAAAAACGTCTTTAAGAGGGGCACAGCTGCATGAAAGCCAATGATGAATGGGGATAATAGTCACAAAAGACAACAAGGCTCAAGTGCAAAGAAATAGTTTTTTTTTTTTTTAAAGATGGGACAATTCTATTCAGGACCAGACCATTCCTCCTTTGACCATTGAGCTTCCAACCACTTCACTATCCAAGACCTTCGTCTAATTATTATAGGACAAGGCATGTTATGGTGCAGAGTGACAAAGAGAGAGCACACCCGACCAAAGTGCACTTTAATTCAATTGTTCTATTTGACAGGTCTCTCCTGCTATTGGACATCACGCACCAGTACACACCAGTACACAGCAGAACACTGCAGTACACAGCAGAGCACACTAGTATACACCAGTTAAAACCAGAACGCACCAGAACTCACCAGTACACAAAGTACATCTCGGACATGTTAGTGGCATATGAACCATCCAGGACTCTGAGGACAAAAATCACATGAACTTTACTCACTTGGAGTAAATGTGAGAAGGATGTAAGTAGATGTCAAAGTGCAGTTTGCAAAGATAATACATCGACATTTGGAGCAATGGGTGTTTTTATATTGGGGAATTGTGGAAATCCTCAAAGGGAGATTAGACCACAGTCGGGCCCCATATTCAACATCATTCATTAGCAGTGCACAGAGAAAAAGCAAGAACCGGCATGTGTCCTTGCTAGCCTAAATGTGAAAATTGCTCATGCCATTATTTCAGATGAGAAAGTGGGAAATGAATGGGTTCGCTTTAATATAGAAGACATAAGATGCCACATACAGCGAGAGCCGGGAGGTGGGGCCAGACCCCTTTTTACTTGTGTTCATGCAGTGGAAAGGCCTGACAGGTGTGCTTTTGTGTGCATATGTTTATGCACAGACTGGGCACAGTGTGTGTGTGTGTGTGTGTATGTGCGCGCGCACGGGCACACACACGTGAATTAACAGTGTGTATGTGTGTTAAGCCTTTCCAAGTACTGCTGCCACTCCCTGGGGCAGAGAGGGGCCTTTTCACTATTCCCTGCCCTGCTCTGTCCTTATAGTGGGCCAGGATTTGGTTCTGAACCTCATTAGACGTCTTGAGATGTACTGAGGTTGAAATATGAATTTTAAATATATTTTATTATCTTTTATTTATTTTTATTTTTGATCATATGGATTTGTTCAGACAACAATTGTTGAAATATCTACACATCTTTGGTAAGCAAATATTCTTTAATATTTCAATGTTTTTGAAGACAAATAAAACATTTCTTAAATATTTTAGTTGACAATTTTCATCTCAGTCTCTGCAGAAGTGCACCAGTTCAAAGTTCAACTATTAAGGTGACAAATCTACTACTAGTTCAATCTGGAAATTGCCTTAATTTTTTTTAATGAGTGTACAAAATATATTGTCAACGTGTATCTTTATTGTGTGTTGACAAACCAGATGGCTGGTTGGAGATTATTGATCAAGTCTTGTGAGCATGGTTGTTTATATTGTACCACTAGATGTCAGGATTTGTCTATTTACAGAGTGCTGCCCCCTCCTCTCTCACCTGGGAGAACTGCACATGGTGTGACAGCTTCCCCAGGAAGCTGGGCTGACATTTGCCTCACTTAATGACACAAGCTAATTAATCATTAGCTGTCCCAGAGGTATTTCTGTTAGAGAGGCTTTGTCGTGTTTCTCCACAGTAGGAGGTCCCACCCTTCAAGTGTTATATATGCATAACTGCCTCATCTCAGGCTACAACATGTTAATTCTCACTCATTCAGCTAGTTTGATGGTAACACACATGCTTTTTACACTCCATCTAAAATATGCTCTATTGTCTGCTGAACATGTTTCTGCTGTTGGCTTTTCACTATTGCGTAGCAGAATGTAAAGCCTCTTTGGGCCTGCCCTTATGCGTGCAGTACACCATGGATGAGCGCTTGTTTTCATGATGCCATTTGGATGTGGTCAAGTGGGTGACTATTACTGGTGCTGTAACCTATATATTACAACATTATCACAATGGGCTTATTACTGAAAGAAATACAGACTATACTTGTCAATGTTTTGTTGAACAAACAGTTATTGAGTTGAAGCAAAATTATTTCACAAAATACACACATTTTGAGTGCTAAAATGAAGTTGAAGTGCCTGAGCCATGAGGGTTATAAGTCGTTATTTCTTGTGGGTTAGAATATATCTGACCTGTACAGCCACTGGAAATAAATGTGTGCAAAGCCTTTGTGAAAATGAAATCTGCCCCCTTGACGTGTTTCTGCCTCTTCAGCATCATTATATGCCCCCCACTGTGACGCGGGCTGCTTTTGGAAACAGTGTGCTAGTTGGTCACGTATCGTAGGGCTGCAGGTGATGCACTCAGGTCCTTTTTTCACCCTCTGGAGAAGACTGTGGGCTGGTGTGGGTGTGCACAGGGCCATCCAGGGCACTTACTGATGAGGGGCTGGGCTGCAGGAGGCCTTTGAAAAATTCTGGAAGTTTTGGGATGAGCCTTATGGTACCCTTGGGATAGCATGACCCCTGACTCCAGCTCACTAGCCCTATGCTTTGTTCTGTGACCTGAGAATGCAGTGTACACGTGGAAGAACACACTGTCTGAGTTAATTCACAACTCACACAGGATCTAAAGCTGAAGGCCTTCTTTGTCTTAATCATAGTTGTCTTTTGATAATAATTGTAATCGTTATCTTGACTATAAAGACTGTAAAACAAATACAAAAATAAATTTTAAAGACAGCTGCATTATTAAAACAAATGTCAAAAAATAATAAAGAATTTCTCTTTTTCATCAGTAATACACATTATCCATAAATATTCTCTATCTAGAAGCCTTTAGTCATTCTACTTCCTGGTTGGGCATGGGAAGCACGTGTGATATAAGTAAAGGTGATACCATTATTGTTACCAAGCAACAAATTGCGAATTAAATTAAATTAATTCTTTGGTTCTTATAGCAATAGCACAGTTCAAATCAAAATATTATATCTTTGGAAAGGGGAAAGGTTCTCAAAACATCCGTCAAACAGGGAGGAATCATTTTCCTGAAACTCATGAGTACCCATGAGTATTATTTGACTGATACAAATATACAGTATGTATTTGTTCTCTGCTGGAGTCCCTCTGCCTTCAACATGCTTTAGAATTTTTAGTCTCAACTACTAATAATTAGACAAAAAAATCTGTTGTATGCACTTAGACAAAAAAAAAAAGATTCTAATTTGTCCAATAGTTTTAAGCTTGAATAATGCAAAATCCTCCATCAATATCATCACAAAGCAAAGGTACTGAATGTCACCTAATTGCTTTCTCTCTAAACGGCACTGGTCTGTGTGACCATTGTAATTCTATTGGTACAGAGCAAACAGCATTTAAGGCAGAGAAAATGAATTCTGATCCATGATGATAGGAATGAAGACACACACTGGTCCTTGAGCAAACTCTTCTAAAGTATAAAAGCTATAGAAATTCATTTATATGTTCTTATTGCGCTCGTGGTCTAGTATGTCACCTTGATGAAGCACTCCTCATTTACTTTCTCTTTTAAAATTTAAAGTAAAGCTAAAAACATCATCGTGTGACACATCTAAGTCTTGACCTTGTGGAGATAGACAAGTGAGCTTGGTCTGCCTTGGCAGGAGGCCTTTAGACAAGAGACTTGCAGAGAAAACAGAAAGCGATTGTTCTCTGTCTTAAAAGTATGTCCTGAACCTTAAAGATGAAGACTTGGCTTGGTTGCTTTACAATACGTCTGTGCTTTTGAAAAATGGGGCGTGTCCCCTCCACTGGGAACCCCATCTGCAGGCCTGTACTGATGGCACCACCCTTTTCCCGTCTCCCATCAGCTCTCGCTGTCAGTTAAGCAAACAAATTCTACTACAAGCACGGAGCCACTGTGTGTCTGCATGTCTCATGCACACACATTAGGCCCACGAGCTGCACCTGACAGGGCCAACATTTGTGCCTTAGAATACATTTAACAATGCACACTCCACAGCCGTCCCATCTCAGCGGGAGGCTGCAGGAAACAGATGAGGACTAGTCATGTTGATGAAGAAAACCACAGCCTACCTATACCTGCCAGGCGTTGAGTGCACACTGCAACCTTTAGGCTTATTAACAATGAATCAACATAATTTTCTGCAGAAAGCAGTGTTCAGACATGAAAGGGCCTATATTAGTCTGATGGTGTGGCAAATGGGAGGTAAATCACTTGTCGCTTAGTGCATTTTCCCTGACTTGCCTACAACACTCTGTGCATAAACTGACTTTAACATGCAAGTGGTGATTTGTGCAAGAAGCATTAAGATAACATATTTACCCACTTTATAACACATCGGAATTATTCAAACTTATGCTCATCCAGCTAGACAGTTAAAGCTTTTAGCAAGCCTTGATTCTTGATGTTGGGGGTGGAGCTGCAACCATTCCACATTATTCTCCATCTTCAGGAACCCTGCAATTACATCTGGCACAACTCTGCATGAAGTAACGCTTTATAAGCCTTTGTGTACGTCTGCTTTGAAGACTGCCGCCTTTTATATGAGTTTGCTTTTTGTCCCTGGTCTGTTGTACAGCCCCCTAAACTGACACGCACCCCCGCCGTATGGGACAGAGGACAGAATGTGATGTGTCGTCTCCCTCTGCACATAAAGGCCCAGTGCATTGGACACACCTTGGACAGCACAAAAGATGAAAAGCACGGCAAGGCTTGGACACGCAAGACTACGCTGCCAAGCCAGATAAAGACGCTTCAAAAGTCGAGCAGCAAACACTCTTCCGCTCCTGGCTTTTGCTTCCCATGGCTTCCCTCAAGTGAAATTACCAGATACAAATTATAAATGTACATTCAAATATACATCCAGTTGAATGTATCCATATTTTGATCAGAAACCTAGTGATGGACAGAATGCATTACACTCAAATTTGATAGTCTATGAATGGAAACAAATGTATAATCTAAATTGTTCTCCTTAGTCACTTTGTGGTGTCCATGCAGAAGAAATGTATTTCTTAAGAACAAATTAAAATTGCTTTTTATTTTCATATTTCACCAATATTTTACTGAGTTAAAAACTGATGTTGCTAGAGCTTTCTGCCATCTCTCTTTACCTCATCCCACATTGAAACAGATGGTGTTTTATGCCGGACACAATCAAGACTATTCAGCGGCAGGCTGAGCAGGCCCTCCCCACCTGCACTCAGCCCAATCACAACCTAATGAACACATTGGGAGCAGTCTGTTCCAAATTAGTCCCAGTTGGAGCCGAGGCCACAGGTAACCCCCCTGTGCCACCTCAGCCTGGCCATTGGATCCCCTCTGCCCACCCGACTCAGCTTAAACTGCAGGGCCAGGACCTCACCTTAGAGTCCTAATCAAATCAAGATCCAAATCAGAGTGCTGTCTGCATTCCAGCACAGCACTAAAGAGCTGTCCATCCAGAACAAGCCTATACGTTACATGTGAGGATATAGATTGACAGCTGTGCGTTCAAGTGTTAGATGTGAAGAGCTGTTTTCCACATGCATAGAAATGTATGCTTGTCTCTCACCTGTACAAACAGATATGATAGAGGAAGGAGCTCCATAGGTTGCAGTCTTAATGACTTGATGACAACTCATGTGCCTTATCACCACACATCTATTTCTGTTTGATTTCTCTGCCTGCTCAGTTATGGTTGTGTTGTGTTGTGTTATGATGTTCAGTACAGTAAAATGGGAGATGGTAGACAGCTCTTAGATGCAGCCTCTTGTGAACGGAGCGTGGCAAAACACAGGGGCAGCTGTATATCTTGAGCTGTTGACACCAGAAGTGTGCTGCAGTCAGAAGGCTCTGACATTCATATACTCCCTCCAATATCCCCAGGGACAAAACAATAGAGCCGGGTTGCCTGCCTCATTTTGTCCTGCTATTGGAACTTAGAAAGTGCAGGCCAACTAGCTGGACCCTCATGGGTGTCCATCAGCAGATCTGACAGGAGCTCTGCCCTCCTATCTGCCCTCCTTCACTGTCCCTCTGGTCAATCTGCACCTCAATTGGCCCTTCACTGGTGGTGTTGCCTGCTCCTTCTGCTGCATGTCAAAAAGAGTTTGAACCACAGAGGAAGTGCAAATATCCTCCAATGGCCTTGATCCAGATGGATACTCTAATGACAATAGAGCTCATGTCTTTAGTTTGAGGTTTTGTGAGAGGACAGAGGCCACCACAATAACCCAGCAGAATTATGCATGCAGGCCCTGCACCTATTGACATGTTAAAAAGCCTAGCCATTATAATTAAGTACGCTTATTCGGGGCCCTGCTCTTCTCTCTTAACATGTCTGTAAAGGTACTTTAGGGAACTGAACTAAAACAAAGGATATATTGGATCAAAATAATGGGTTCATAGGTCACAGTTTCAATGGCCATATGCTTACTGTATCACAGAAATGCACATCTTGATGGGTTTGCCTTTATGTGGGTTTTACATTCAAGTCTTCAACACACTGCGTACTATCTGAACACTGAGACATCTTAAGAATAAAGCAGATTAAAAGACTGTCCATAAAATATTCAGATGCCGGCTCCACTTCATGGCAGTACCAACTTTGAATTTACTTTGTAAAAACACATGGACATGAACACCACAAGTACTATTCATTTTGCCTATGCATTTTAACTTCATATTATGGGTGTAAGGTAGGTGACTCACAGGAGTTTGCAAACAATATTCAACGTGTAGTTTTACTGATATTTGGTTTTTAGGCTTACTGCAAAGTTGAAAGTGAATTGGGTATTTGATATTAAATTAGCTTTAGAACAGTTTAAGAATGTGAAAATCATATCTATTATGTTAGCTGTTGGTCAAGGAGGGGAAAAAAGTTTTATAACCTGGAACACTGTACAAGTAGTCAGCTCTTGATAGTCAAATTGTGTAAAACAAAGCTCAGATTAAAATTCTAACTTGAGTAACAGAGGTTCAGGCAGAGCAGTGCCACCTGTTAGCATCACACCTAACTGGAGGCACTAATGCGAAAGTTATCAATAGACTCATAAATGCTCTTTATTGAGGGCAGTCCTGGTGAACTTGGATACAGTTGTTTCCACACCACAGGGATGTTGACTGAAATCATATTTCCTAACCTGACAGACTGTGGCCTACTAGTGGAGAGGTCTGAGAGATATTTTTGGGCTGGATGTCCACCTTATAGGAACCTGCTACATTACTGTGACTGGAGAGGGGATCTGGAATCTGCAGGCTGGGGACATGTCTGTATGTGTCTCGAGCGAGTATCAAACCTTCCCTCTGAATGTGAAAGCTTACTGACAGCACCCCTGTCAGACCATTACATTGCCACATTATTATTTTTCCCTTGTTAATGATACCAGACAGGCGCTGAGTGAAAGATTTTAAATGCAACTCTGGCAGTTTGAAGCAGGTCCTCTGTGTTAACAAGATGGTAGTTAATGGTTGCACTTTCATGGCGGTGGTCACATGTATAATTAAGCTGCTGTTGTATTTGTCATAAAAATCACCAGGGGAGCAGAAAATGTTGCACCAGCCATTTTCATTTTGAGCAGTGGAAAATTAAAAACATCAAATTTCACAATGTTGTTTTGACATCATTCCATTGTTTATGGAGTTTCCTGTGCGTGGTTAAGGTTGTGATGTTAAAAAGGCTTCACCTTGTGTTTGTTGGGGGAACAAAGACTATGTGTGTGAACAAGGAACATTAACTTCTGGGAGGTCCGGCTTGTGGTTATGTAAAAAAAACTAATTGTGATTGAAAAGTGATAACTGGATAATTCGAATTAGAACTTCAAAGAGACATGGTTTATGATACAAGGACCTGTTTTATACCAAAGCAGTGTATGAATATACATGCAAAGCATGCACAGACCACAGGTGGGCAAAAGCAAGTGAATTTTGCCTTTATTTGCTTTTCCAGAAACATTGCCATCTCAAAGATACCTATAGTTTCGAATGATAAGCTTCTTCTCAGTTGGACCTTCCATAGATTTAATACAGCAGTTGATGGTCATTTTACCCCTCCAGCTTATTACACAATAGCCATGCTTTGACTGGTTCAATTTTGAGTGGAATGGGACGAAAGTTTCTCCACCAGTCCGAAGGGGGCCATGAGAAGCCTAGTTTCCAAAGCAGCCTGGCTCGCTTTCGACTCCCAGAACGCTTTTGAGCGAGAGGAGTGGAAACGAGAGAATGCAGACTCAGTCGAAAACAAAACAGCAAAAAGCAGATTTAGAAAATAATAATTTCTCACCAAATGCTGACTTGCTCTTGTCTCCATTGATGAACTTTATTTGTTGCACTGACAGACTTAGGGAAACAAAGATAGCGTGCGTTAACATCTGCTGTTTCCTGTTTATCGACACACGGCACTTGTGTCAAGATGCAAAATATTATATTTCCAGTGCATAATGCATCTAACATTATACAAACACAATGCATTACATAAAGAGAGGTTTAGATATGTAAAAAGTAATAAAAGTAATAATTGTAGAAAAAGTTGTGTCTTTTTTACTCTTGCTTTAACCACATCTGCTTTATGCCACAAACTAACTACTACCATATGTCTTTTTGTGAATGACTGGGATTGGCTTTATGAAGAAGATGTATAATCATAATATATAATTCAGAAAACATTTGTTATGTTTGGATGACGTTAGCTGCTCACGTAGCAGACCCCCGTCTCTGGACCAGGAGCCAGGATCCGCCATTAATAGAAGCGTTCCAATGCGCTCTAAAGCAAACTAGTCTGGGGGATCAGGGCCAGTTGAAATTTGGCAAATGACTGGACAAAAAACTGCTATGGTCAGAGGTATGAAGGCCTGGAACCACCTCCTAACGAACATGACAAACACTGCAAATGTTGAAGTTTTTAAAACGACTTTATTGAAACATTTAACTAGAAGAAAAAATGCCAGCCAATTTAGCTCCTAAGTTTTATTTTCGTGCACCCCCAAAAAAACGACACCAGACACACCTGGCAATATGGCCTTGACCACATGGTCAATTGTTTGCTTTAAAATGAATGCAATGGTCAAATTATGCATAAACATTGCATGAGTGTAAACTCATTATGACATATTGCAGCATTCACATTTGTATCTTGGCTTTTCTGAAAGTGGTAAGAAACAAATATTTTGAATCACAGCTATGGTATATCAGTTGAATAGTAGACACATTTGTTGAACGTGAAAAATATACCTTTTATTTTTTTTAAACTATCTATTTAAGCTTTTTCGTATCCTAACTTGTGTGCAGTATTGTTAAGCTATGATTTATTTGTGTTTTTAAGATGTGGACCCAAAGAAAAAGTAGCCACTGTCAAGGCAATGGTTAATGGGAATGCCATCAAACAAATAATACAATACACACATTGAATAAAAGACCAATTCTATGAGCTACATTCTTGCAAAAGTAAATAAAGACCAGCGTTTAGTTTATCAATTATTTTGTAACAGCACAAATGAAGATCAGAGATAAGAAAATCCTGAGAAATCTGAATCTGAAATACTTTTAAAAACATATAGAATCAAGTGTAAAGCGAGACCAACTTAATAAGGAGGACATTACTGCTTTCAACCTTCAACCCGACGACATAATATCGTAGGTACAGACATTATCATGTACATGCATGAGGCTCTTACTGTATGCCAGGACAGTTTTGAATGCCCAAAACTAGACTTAATTTCCTTAATCAGACTCTTTACAAACAGGTCATGAGAGAAGACTTCAGGGATTACAGAAAGATAAAAGAGCTGCCTGCAGACAGACAGATAACCTGTATGAGTATAATTCTCATCCTGCTGATATCTATGGAGATGAGTTGGGTGTCACGGCCCTGGTGTCACCTCAGCAGCAGTTTCCTGCCATGCACATGACTGGGTATCTATGCTAATATGGGGATCAGCCGGATAGAGCGCTCAACTGCCAGTGCAGTGTTTGCCTTATCTTATCAGGCTCCAGGCTTGCTCTTCTGAACCATACCTCAAACACTGCTAAGATCCAAAGAAGCCCAGTCTCATGTATTCTCAGCCACACTCTATCACCTTCACGCTTGTATTTCACATTCTACCTCTTCAGTTGCTTTCACTGCATCAACTTTGTGTTGCTTTCGTTTTTCTAATATTATGTGTAACGCCTGGCAGGGAAATTACAACAGGGCCACATCTATCCATATCATCTTGCAATCATGTGTGCAATTGTTGAGGGAAATTAACTTCTCTTTGAAACTTTGAAAGTGTGGCTTAACAAGGTACCCAAATGAACATCCCAAAAAGTTGTCATGTCTCACATACATTTTTGGTCTTAAGGAACACATGCAGACAGTAAATCCTGTCTGACTTATCTCACCCCACCCGCCTTGTCCCTCTTAGCCTCTTTGTCTGCATCATGCCCTCCCTCACAAGCTCTATTATTTCTTATCATGTATTTATTTGTTTAATCCACCCCTCCCCCACAGCTCTTGGCGGCCCTGTCCTGTGCACGAGCTGCCTGTCTGGCAGTGAGAGTCCCTCTGCCCCTCCTTCTTTTGCTTGTCCACATCCAGTCCTCATCCCTCATCCAGCTTCAACCTCTCACAATGGCTGGATCTTGCTCTGAGAGGCTTGCAGCTTCATTCAGGGGGATGGACCCCCACCTTTTTACTTCATCTTTACATCCCTCCCACTTGCATGTGGCCGCCAGCCCCTGTGCACACTATAAATAATGGATGCATTAGCATGCTTGAATATCTTTTTAGAAGGGGGGGTGCCTTAATTCATTATTAATCCCCTTCAAAGCAAAATGGGCCATAGCTGTGGTTGCGCTAAACTACAATTTTGGCATTTGACTGGTTTTATGATGTATTTTACTCTAGGCCAAAATGCTGAAACTGTTCCTCAGTGTTAAAACTGTCCTCTGTAGCCCCAAACACCCAGTCAAGTTTGAACGGTGTTTTTGTGGATGAGACAACTTTTGCCTTCTATTTTTTACTCCTAATTTATTTCATATATACACTCCTAACATGAAAAATGTTGAGGAAACCTGCACTCTGCATACATGTGGCTTTAACAAAGTTGACTTGCTCTGCTTTGCTCACCCGTCTCTCACCACTAGGTTGCACTGCCGCTTCCAAACGGTCCCTCTCTGATTGTAGGCAAGGACAAGCTGAAAATCTAAGCCACATGAGGGCTGCAGCCTATCACCAAATACTGCTTGTATTAATGCCATAAATTGTAATTCTTGGTGTTGAGCCTGTCAGCAAACTTCAATATTCTCAATTCAACATACCAATTTCTCACATTGATTAATTATAAAAAACAATTGAATCAAATGTTTGTGATGAGTTAGATGTTGATTAGTTAATTTAAAACAGATCTTATGTAATTGAAAGCAGATTTATCATGAAGCTAAAGAGCCGTTGCACTCAGGGATTGTTGACACAGAGAGGGCCAGAGTTTTGGAATGTTCCCTGAATGTGGCTCTCTGCTCCGCGGCAGCAGGCTGACCACTTGTTATGAGGTATCACACTGTGCATTTGAACTCTCCTAGCACCTGAAATTCCTCACCCTGAGCAGGAAATTGAATTATGAGATTCATTCTGTGTTTTTCCCCCTTAAAAGATTGCCTTCACAAGTACTGTATGTATATATGTATATATGTATATATGTGTATATATATATATATATATATATATACACACACACACACACACACATATATATATATATATATATAACATACAGTAACTGTGTGAAGGCAATCTTTTTAAGGGGGAAAAACACAGAATGAATCTCATAATTCATGTGTGTATATGTGTGTGTGTATATATATATATATATATATATATATATATATAAAATAAAATAACTATATAACTGTATAACTATATATATATAACTATATAACTATATATATATATGTATGTATGTATGTATCGCTCATATACTACGAGTCAAGTGCACCTCCTCTCAGCTCAGGACAGTGTGGGGAGTCACCACCACTTGGTTGCCACTTAAGTAAAACCCAGCAGAGTTTCTGTAAGTTTCATGGGCATACTTTGAGTTGACTTTAAATTCTTTGCGTTCTAAACTTTATCCAGAAGCACTGTCCTTTATTTAAGACAACCTATTAAAAGGTTAAACAAGTGTATGTGAAGTTCTTCATCTGCAGTCACGTAACAAATGAAGAGCATCTTTATCTGTCCTGTGCGTGGTTAGTCCCCACCAACACACAAAACACAGCAGTCACATGATGTCTGCCTCACGCAGGATCAACCTCCTGCTGACTGTTATGAGTGCGCAAGTCTACTGTACTTTTAACTATTTGTTTAAACTTAGAAGCCAATAACAGAAAATTATTAAATCAATATTATTGTTAAAGTTGATTTTACATAGAAGCACAAACTTTAATTTTGTAAAATTGAAACATGATTTTGTGATTAAATATATTCATGAATACAATTACGCTATAAACAGATTACATTATCATTAGCCCAAAATGTTTCTCTGTTTTTATTTGTTCTTAAAGCTTAACTGTGTAAATGTTTTTTATGATTTGTGTGATGTCATATTTTTCACTTTTCCCCTGGTCACTCTTGAAAAGTGGTCTCGATCTCAATGGGTCTTACCTGTTAAATACAGGTTCATGAATAAAAAAAGATTTAAATACATATGTCAGGCCTGAC
Source organism: Chaenogobius annularis (assembly GCA_015082035.1). Classification (NCBI taxonomy): domain Eukaryota; kingdom Metazoa; phylum Chordata; class Actinopteri; order Gobiiformes; family Gobiidae; genus Chaenogobius; species Chaenogobius annularis. The sequence goes on along the minus strand of BJKM01000002.1, from coordinate 2,224,270 downwards.
TCAGATAAGAAACAGTTTTGCAGCAGGTTCTACAACAAAGGCCTGAAAATCAACAACATTCACGACTAGAGACAATCACAGACACAATCCCCACACACTCTAGTCCACGGTCAGTGACTGTGTATTCTTCAGCCAAGGAAAGTCTTTATGCTTGTTTAAAGTCTTTCCAGAACCTGGTATAGAAGTCGAAGAAGGACCTCTGTCCAAAGGTGTTCCTAAAGGTGGCACCAGGAGCTGTGCAGTAGTGGACCCAGCCAGAAAATCTACAATGAATTTGTGTGAAAACATACTCTATTTTTTATGCAGGCAATTTAATCCATTGGACAAATAACTAAGTATGCACATGACTTTAAATGTTGTGCATTCATGCTGGTGCTTTCATAGCATACAGTCAGTTAGACAACAGGCGCCTTTGTCATAAATTGAACATCAAGATGGAAACATAAAACGAAAATCACTAGTTTCGCCCATCACTACAGTAACAGTATAAATATTGCACAATCGATTGAAAGCATTGTATTAATCCAGTCGTGTGCCGTTCCATTACAGTGCATTTGGCCCATGTGTTGTGCAGCAGACGATCACTGCTGTCTGAACTGATAGCTTCATTATTCATGGTTGCGTGTAGACAGCAGTGCTTAATCTCCTGCTTGTACGGGACGACCCACCACTCTGTAAGCGCTTGGTCAGCCTTATCTAGTCAGCGTTGTGGAAGTACTGTAAGCCTGAAAGGTGCACGGCAGAGCAGAGTTGTGTTCTGGAGGCCGAGGCGAGTGGTAATTAGCCAAGCTTGGTCCAAGGGCAGCGGGCCATATATTCTCTGTAGTGAAAGGGCGCGGGCAGGGGGTCTATTGGCTCTCGACAGGTGGAGCAGGGGGAAGGCGTCAGGACTGTGAGGAATCGAAACCACAGATGAGGCCCTGAAGTGGCTCCGTCTCTGGCCTCTGGGGTCAAGCCTCTCTCACCAAGACCGTTTACGCCAGAGAGAGAGAGAGTTCAGGGTTACATGATCCCTCCAACTCACCATAACTTAAAGTGCATATGACAAGTTACAATGTGTAGTCGCTAAATTGTACTGAACATGATTATAATTAAGATTGTATTACAATTGTTGCCAGTTTTTTCCCAGTTTGACCATTTTGGTGAAGTGATTAATTGTACTTTCTGGTTGGGTTTAATTGTTAACTGTACCCATAGCCAAAATCCATGACCAAATAGTTATGATTAGACAGATAATAATACCTGATAACACATTATGTTACATTATTGTTTAAACTGTCAGAAAAATTTGTCCATTGTGTATAACAGGGCTATTCAACATAAGGCCCGGGGTCCAAATCAGGCCCTCCAAGTGACTGATCTGGCCCACGACCCATTTTCCAGTGGTTTACTGGTTTAATTGTGGGTTAGCACTAGTTTAGACCTGGTCTGGTCTTGGTCCTTGTTTAATTCTGCTTTGGACATGTTTTGATTCTGGGTTAGTCAGTCAAAAATTGTCTCTCAAAAATCTAATCTATCAGCAGTTATTTTATTGTTTTAACAAAATGTATTGAAATAGTTACACTATTGGCGTGGTGTGCACCTCCGGTCCAAAGGCCCTCTAAAAGTTCTGGCCCTCAGGAAAATTATGTTGAACAGCCCTGGTGTATACATTGTTCATTTTGGATGGAATGTTGCTTATTGATGACATAGTTAGATAGATAGATAGATAGATAGAGGGAACTCGGCACTACTTCTTGTAATTTGCTACTTTTATTTTTCAATTTATCTTCACAAACTGCCACTTGACCAATAAAAAACTCTAATAAATATTCACCACAGGTTCTATCCCACCTAACTAAGTCATAATTACAAAAATGCATTTAAAGTTATTCTTTAGAAAGTGGAAATCACAACGTCTGCCTCCCTTTGTAAATCTCTCTGATATAAACAGAAATATGATCACACCAAAGTCAGTTACATATAAAAATATCTATTGTTTTGTCCTTTTATAGTCCAAATTAGAATTGTTTTCACGATAACAGAAGAAAAATGCCAAGTTAAACTTACACGATTTGTTGTTGTGTTCCCTGGCTGTTTTGGTTGACTCCATAATCCTTGTTAGAGCCATTACAAACCCTGCTGTCTTTACAGACGCTGCAACTTGGTTTCATTTTGCATTCCTCTGGGCTTTATAGGCAGGTGTTTAACATTACTGGTCGGATATTTATTGGTGACTTTAACGACAACTTTTTGCTTACCTCTCAATTAGGTTCACAAACACCGTTGGGAGTGGAGTCAAACATGCTTAAGTATTAGAGAGCTGAATTACACAACTTTACGTCAGACTTGCAACTACATCTGTCCCCTAAAGTATGCATCACCAATACTCCAGTCTCCAGTGCCAATTTTATTCTATGTTTTTAAAAAAATATATATTAGCAATCCACACACACTCCATAGACAGCCTGCAGTTAGGTCATGATACAAGATTTTTCAGATAAAAAAAGAATAAACAAAAGTAAGGCTGTCAAGGTGATTCAATCATCTTTCTTATTCTGAAAACAATATAATAGAACTAATAATTGGGATTTTAGAAACAAAATGAAGACATTTCAGTTCAATCTGTATAGTGCTTTTCATGTGGCTGTTTATATCACACTATACTTCTGAATTCAGAAAGTTTGATTTCATGAAGCTGGTCACAAAAAATTGGAACAGTAATGCATTAGATTGAAAGAAAAGGAAGAATTTCACTTTTGTTATGGGTCAAAAATTGTGAATAATCGTTATATCGTGATGATTATTTTCTCAGTAATTGTAACACTAACATTTGAAATTGTGACATCCCAGATGAACGTAAACATCTTAATACAACCCAACAAGAATGTCAAAGGTTAGTGTAGTTTTCTGTGTAACATATTCACACTGTCAAGCTCTGTCATACACTTTTAGACTCTTCCAACCCTCCACTGACCCATGACGATGCGTCTCTGCCTGTATGTGCCCCCACCCCTTTTTCCTGCTCCACGCTTTATGCCAGGTCAGTGTTGGATGCGGATGTTAGAAATAGGGGTCGGTGGCAGGAGGCAGTGTGTGGCCTGTATAATTACTGAAGCTTAGCTGGGGCCAGTGGCTGTGATGTGCAATTCTTCAAATCAAGGTGCAGCCTGGAGACTTAGCCGGCCTCACCGCTGCCCTCTGCTACTTGATTGCTGCAGTTGGAGCAAGCCATGTCAAGTGGCAAGGCTGGAAAATGTGAAATCCCCAGATAAAGCGGCAGAGCCCTAAAAAGCCATGAAACTCCAGTAATGAGTAAAGTGATGGGGTCTGGGGTTGAGGAATACTTGGCAGGCAGGCAATGACCTGCAATGGTAAGCCTTGTCACAGTGCTCTCTTCCAAAACGCCTAAAATATACATGTACCATGTCCAAAATGTATATTGTTTATTGTCCTGCTTTTACTTCAACTTAAACATCTCAATTTATGCCCTATTTACACGACAACATATTTTCCAAATCCACTCAATATTCTGAAGCCCTTGTAAGAGTTTGTAGGGTAATTCCTGCTTTGTAAATACTCAACAGTTGTATAACTTTACCCAGCCGATACATTATATGAAGTCTGTTAGAATTGTGTATATTCGCAGGATATGATTTTGTAACAATAATAAATTGAATATATTCTTACATACGCAGGTTGACAAAGACTCCCCAACAAGAAATGAGCCCTTGTAAAATCATAGCTTTGATCCATTAAAATATTTTGTACACGTGTTTGAAATGTTTGATGCTGAAGTCAGAAAATAAGAATTGGCTTCTCAAAAATAAGAAATAAAATGAAATATGAGTATCACAATAGATTAGTCATATTTTGCCCATAGGCCTTGTTTGACAGGACAGTGCAGAGTGAAATGGGAACGAGATTGGGGAAGGACATACAGCAAATTATTGAGAGCCAGATTCACTACACCGTAGCTTGCCCCACACAATGACAATCATACTCTGGCAGTGTAAAAAATAGATTTCCTCTTAACTTTAATTTACCTCAATTTACATATTCACATGTTCACCTACAATTTTAGAAGTGAACTGAATATTGCACGGTGACTTAACAAAGAGGGTTTACAGCAGTTCCACAGTTTGAATGATTTCCTGTGTCTCTCGTGCAGCAGCGTGGCAGTAACAGTCTATGGCTGAACGAGCTCTTGCAGCTGACCAGCACATTGTGGAGCGGGAGGAAGTGAAAGCCCAGAATAGTCATGATTTTAGACACATTAGAGCTTGCAAATATTAAAAAATGTGTGTCATTAGAATAATTTTTTTTAACAAAGAATCCATACATGTTTTCATTAAAATCTAATTGCAATAGAGTAATTTTTGTGCAATAAAAGCTAATTGTCACAGAAATATGTTGGCTCATATTTAGTCATTTAATTATCTCAATGTTTTCAATGTTTTCTCTTTGGCTTATTGGCGCCCCCGCAGCTTGACTGTAACGCTTCCAGTATAAATGTAGTTCTGTCTTAGCCTACAGCTTGTTGTGTTCGGCGTATGTGAAGTGGCTAATGCATACAGAGCTAATGTAAACACCTGCTCAGACACCAAACAGAGGTGACACTTTGCCACATTGGTCTTGATGGTCTCATTTCTGCAGTTCCAGTAACGCGTCACATTTAGCAGGGTTACAGTAGGTGTGTGTGGAGGAGAGTCAGCTTGTTTGTCCTGCTCCTGATGGCCCCCCGCTAGCACTTACAGCAATTATCACCTTGGAGGAATGCGGGGCCTTCGTGTTAAATTCTCTTTGACCCGCTGTTGAAGGAGGTCATGATGTGGAGCTCTCACCAGGGGGGCACTGGGGGCTGGTTAGTTTGTGACAGGAACAACATCAGGCCGTCACCAAGTGTCAGACCAACAATTTGCATGTGTTTGCTATGTCAACTAAAGACCCTAATTTCATTAATGGTAATATATATAAAATACTCACCTACTCATTTTACAATCAAATTCAGAAAAACTCTATTGCTATTGTCAGTGACTAAAATTCACAAACTAGGAATTTGCTTTAGTGATTTGGTGCAAATGGCAATATAATATAAAATAATTGATAATAATAATAAAAATAAAGTAAACTTTGCGACTTAAACTAGGATGCCAGTACCTGAGATACAGAGGACACAAAACACAAGTTGGTATTATCCGTAGAATATGGCAACCCACAGCAAGGACCAATTCAGATTTAATGAATGTTTAGTTTTAATGTTAATTTTATTTTAAATAGTAACCATAACCATTGTTATCAGCCAAAATAAATATGTTACTAAAATACATTTTGGATATCTGATATGTTGGCTGGCTTATCTTTTATGTATCTCCTTTAACATGAAAGATAAATAAACTAGCCAAACAACTGGCACACAGTGAAGACCTCAACAGTTGTGAATGTAATGTGTTTGTTTGGCTCAAGCTGCTTTTTTAGCACAGAAGTGTAAAAAGCAGCTTTACAAGTCACTGTGCTGGCATTCATGGGAGAGAGAAAATAGGTGAAAAAAACTCCTAACATCTGAACATATGACATTATTGGATCTATACATAAGATGTAGCACATGTTCTACATTGCCCCCCTCCTCCTCCCCGGAGCCTATATCCAAGGTTTTCCGGAGAGTGAAAAAGGAAGTTGTGAAATAGTGCTGTATGAGCGCTAGTGAGTGAGCATAGCGTGATAATCGATTGTGTACAGAAACACTATTTTGTGACCATGATTGATGCTTCAGGCTTATGCATTTTATCATCTCTTTCACAGGCTCTCTATCACAGCAGTCTGCAGGAATTGTGTCATGTTACCCAGTTATAGCTGAGGTAAGAAAAAGTATAACAGCTGTAACTCATGTTTTATTTGTGTATTTTTTGTCACATTTGGTCCACATTTTGACAATTTTTGTGTTGAAAAGTTAGAGCTGCATCACATGACTGTTGATTGTAAACTGTGATGTTTTTGTTTTTTTTCTCACACTGAAATTTGACATTGAGGCATCCCTAGTTGGTTGACTATTTTAACATCATAGTGAAAATAGCCTAAATAGAAAATAAAATCATCAACAGTAGGAGTTCAAAAGTACAACAAAGTTCAGTCAATAATATTGTAGGCTTTTGTTAAAACATTCAATTATACCATCTAGATTGGGATCGTAACAACTAATATTTGTTCTACCAATATCATGATAGCAATTAATATGTTTATTTGATCCTGGATTGAGTTGAAATGGGGTTATTTTGATACACTTTAAACCATAGTATCCCTGTCGTGTCATCAGCTCACCTCTCCACCTCAGACTAGTGACCATCTCGGGTTATTTTCTCCTCTCGCCGGCGAGCACGGAAGGACTGCAGAAGGGTCGACCCGTGCCCTCGTCCTGCAGCCGTGCCATGGTGCTCTGCCACTCATCATTTATTCACACGCACAAGCGGAGAAACAGTAGGTGCCCAACCCTGCCCTGAGACGCAGCTGCCAAACCTGGGGTCCGATTTTCAGCTCATATGTGCACTTGCTCGGAGTTTAACTTTGTCTGTGTTGTCATGGCGACGCAATTTAGTATCCGGAGGGGCCGCGCTTCTTCTGCCTGTTTGAAATTGCACTGTAATGTCGGTGGTTGGCTGTGGATGGGTGGGGGAGGGGCGTACTCGACTATGGGTCGGATAAGGGATTCTTTGAGGAGAGAGCCGTGATGTGCTGAACTTGAGAAACCCCTTTGATCTCGCCTTGTATGCTAATGACTCCAGTCTTATGTGTTCATGGTAGAGCAGCCTTTGTTTGTTTAGACGGTTTCCCGCATTAAGATCAGCGTTAACCTAGTTTGTACACAATTGGGGTTATGAAGATGTATTTTTGCCCTCACAGTAACATACACTGCAGCAAAGCCATAGCAGCAGTCTTGTGTGTCTGGCTCTTGTCTGGCTCAGCAGTAGGCTCCACTCCTCCTCCTCCAGCAGCACACTCATTCACACACTCTCTCGCATGACTGCCCAAATGCACAAGCAGGACCTTCGCCTTGACTGGCTCACACACACAAAGCAATGCTTACTCACTCGGCAATGATTAAGCGAGTAAAAACAAGAATGATTGAGGCAAAGACACAATTGAGTTCATATTCATATATAGCTTCGAATTTAGACCTGAGCAATAAGTTATCATTTGTTTTTGTTTTTTTAAATTGGAATGAGTTTCAAATATTTGTTTCAAATGTGTGAAAAAAAGGGAGCATTTGAGCACAATTAAATTCATACCGCAGACAATATTTTCACCCTTGTAAAATCATAGCTTTGATCCATTAAAATATTTTGTACAGGTGTTTGAAATGTTTGATGCTGAAGTCAGTCAAGTTCTCTGACGATGCTATTGCAGTTGTCTCTATTGCCTGTGTCATATGTCCGTCTGTGACCAGCTCTTTGTCCTGTCTGTGGGCCGATAGTTTGTGTGTGTTCTCTCTGGTCCACTGCTTTGGCACAAAAGGAAGACCACGCCGACCCAGTCATCTTGCCTCTTGTAGGAGACTGGCAGCAAATTATAGCTCAATGAGACATTGCAGTTTTGTATAGTCTGACAAAGTGCAAACCGTTGTCCAGTCTGACATGTTTTCCAGTGGACACTCTTTGAATGTAGGCCTTTTGCCCAGTTGTTTAACATTGTGTGATTTTATCTATTTGAAGCTGCTCTTTGCAGTGTTTTAACATTAATGTTTGATGCTTGTCTTAAGACGGAGCATGTTCTGTTTTGCCTGGTTTTAAAAAGGTTTAAAATCTCAATATTTCTACACTTTTCAGTTGAATCCAACATGACACATTTGTCAAAGTGATCAGAGCAGGGCATATGTGAGTGGGTGTATTGATGTGCGCGTCAAGAAATATTCCAGTTTCTACTTTAGTGTATTCAACCAACACCTGCAAAAAGTCCTTCATGTTGTATGTGAGAAGCAAAAACATGCAATTATTTAATCAAGATGTTACGTCTCTTCTTATAGTGGATCTACATATGTTACGCTTTTCAGCTAATTTGTCAATGGTTGCTCACTGTATGTAGTCTCATGAATTATAATTTTCAGTACATTTGCTGCTCTGGAGCAAGGCTAGAACAAATTTATATTGATAATTTGTTGATCTGTATTTTTTTTTATATGAATGAATGAATTGACTATCTCGCTCTTTCCATAATATATAATATATATATATATATATATATATATATATATATTATATGGAAATGTGGTGGAATTCTGTCAAGCAAAGCAAACCAAGTGTGTTTGGTATGCAATGGCTCTTGTCCAAAGTGATTATGTCAAAAGTGATTATGGTCATGCTTGTCCTATCATAGTCCTATAGGATTATATTGATAACCTCATGGTGTTATGTAATGACACCATATTCTTTATTTATATGTTCTCAGTGTAGCACCTACAGCCCATATGGTTTTGGGAAGATGCAGCGGAGCTATCTTCATGGGGCCTGACGACACAAAGCCCATTCGCTGCTCTTCCAAGTGGAAAATGGACGAAGAGCAGGAGGAGGAGGGGAATTGGGCGGAAAAAAGAGGAAGAGGAAGGAAAAAGGAAGCAACAATTAGTATAGGGATTTGTCAGTCACCGCTGTGACATTTGTTTAATTGCCATGTGAAATTCAAATTCATCACAAGATTAGTACAATGGACCTGTCACCTGCCTGATGGCCCCTGTGACGAACAGCTATGGCCAGCCTCATGTACGAGTCAGAGAGGCTAAAAGGGTTAGTGCTTCTGCAGATCGCGAGTTCTAGCAAGTGCCTGTTTCAAGCCTGAATCACTGTTGCTATTTTTATATCACACTAACCCCAATGAGTAAATAGATTTAGAAAAAAAAGAAGAAAAAACATAGGCTGCAGGCTGGTTGGGCTCTGTGTCCATTCATGCTTTACACAAATCAATACACTATTTAAGGTCATCAGAAAGCACCACTGCTACAGACCAGCTTCAATTTACAGAGCTTGTTGAGGGGCCTGACGTGCACAGTAGAGAACAGCTCATACTAGTGTCTAGTGTTTATATGTTTTGTCCTGGCGAGCCAGCCCCTCCTTCTGTATTGAATACATCCTTGTATCATTCAGAACTAAATCTATTCATGTTCTTGTGGTTAATAGGCTATACCTTAGTTTACTCCCTCACATATTGATTCAGCACACGTCCGTGCTGTTTCTCTGTGTTATTTGTTTTTCGTTATGTTTCTCTTGTTGACTAATCTGCCTGTAAATCACGTCCATCAGAGAATACCCGGTCTCAGGCTATTGTAGGGATGTCACTATATAAAATTTGAGCGTTACGATTATTGTGAGAAAAAGCATCATGATTTAACGATTATTCATGATTGTTGAAACTGTGATCAAACAACAGGGAAATCTTTTCTTTCATTCCTGTGGTTTAACGTGTTAATGTTCCTCAAGTTTGTGTATATAAATAAAGCTGAATTTGACAAAAACATCCAGATAAAAAAGTTCTTATTTAGAACTAAAAATACTTAATTCTTGCTTCTAAAATTGTCACTATTGTTATTCTTTGGTTCTTACGATTACGGTATATTGTGACCTGAATAATCACAATTATCGATTCGCTTTGTAACCTTGACTTCCCTAGGCTATTGATATCGATCTCGAGCTCAATAACATTAAAGAAAGAAGATTTAGCCAATTGTTTGTCAAACTCACACTTTTTGTTGAAAATCCAACTCCTAAACGGGACCATGGACACAGGCTGCACAGAATGTGCGGTTTAAATGCATTTTGTTTTTTTGAGGTTTCAGACCATCATAACATTTTCAGGTTGTGTTTTCTAATGTCTGTATTGTGTCACCACGTAAACTGTGGAAACTGAAGAGTATTCAAATCTTTGTAAAGGATTGGAAAAGCTTGTAGTGCTGGCCAGGCATGTATTTTCTCCATTCAATAGTTTAATTGCTGATATGCTTTCTTAGAAATGGCATTATGCCAAAACAGTGGAATTATATCAAAAGTAGTGCGCAAATTGTATAAGAACTGTTGATTACTGTAGTTATTCAATTAATAGATAGCCAGATAGATAGATAGACGCTTTATTGATCCTGAAGAAAAGTCAAAGTTTGTCAGCAGTTAAAAAAAGACTTACTTACAAAGTACAAACAAAAAAGAAATTGACTAAATACACAAAGAAATTGTTACAATCTACAGCTGAGTGACTAACACAGATTATCTCATGTCACCTTTGAGTGAAGCAACAAGTCACTACCTCTTGGCACTTGTCATCCCTTAGAATTAAGTCAGTTTACAATGTACTAAGTAATTGTAACTGTAGCCACAACAAATCTTACAATTCCTCAAATCAAAATCCATATATTATTAATCTTAAACACTTGAATATTTAAAAAGTCTAACAGTCAAAGACCTGTGTTAAATCTGCCAGTCTGACTTTGTGAACATGGTATAAAAAGGAGAGGACAATCAAACGACTTCCCTGTCCGTCAGCTAAAGTGTAAGCTTCTTCCGTCATCTCTTTATCTTAACCTGATCTGGGCCAGTCTGCTGCGTGTGAGAATGATTCAATGGCTTTTGGACTGACTCCTCTCTGCCTCCATCTTCCCTTATTCACTCTATTTTACCCTGGCAATTTGCTGGTATCTTCCCTTGATCAAACACTTAATGCTGCATTTATGATTCCTTTTACACAGACAATCCTTCCACTATAAATCCTGTGCAGACTTGAACAGGTCCAAGAATCACAGCTGGATGTGCGCTGTATTCTCTAGTTATGTGGATATGTGTTTTGTGGGGGGAGGGGGGGATGTGGGGCATCGGATTGGATTGCCCACTGGCACAGAAGCCAGGCAAGATGCTTATTGGACGGGTACATGGAGGGAAGCATGCAGGTTTGTGCGTACCATGTCTTTGGAGCTGGCCAATATTGGATGCATTACAGATTAGGTCCTCTGTGTACGTGTGTGTGTGTGGTTGTGTGTTGTGTGTGAGTGTGGTTGTGTTGTGTGTGTGTGCGTGTGTGTGTTTGTGTGTGTGTTTGCTGTGTGTGTGTGTGTGTGTGTGTGTCTGAGAATGAAGTGGCTCCATTCTGGCTCATCTGTGTGAGAGCACTTTCTCCTACATGAACAAGTCTGTGCTGTCTGCTCACACGACTGGATGTGTTCTCCTCTGTCAGACTAGTCATTCATTATTAACAGCACATTTGACTTGTATTGGAAGTGTTTTGCAAGTATATTTCATTGTAAGGCTAGATGCACACAGGAGCATATTTGTCAGAATATAATAAAATAAAAACTAGGTTTCAGTCATAAGAAAAACGCAAGCTCTTTGTAGACAGCTCCCATAAATGTAGAGGATGCCTCAGAACTGACATACTGAATCCAATCTGTCCCCATCCTAAATCTGAATGGTTCAAATATCTAAACTCACAAGATGAACTCTAGCCGAAGGAAAGCCCCTGAATTCAAATGTGAAGCTAACATTTCTCAAAGCAAATGTCTTAAACAGTTTTTGAAATTATTTGAATGCGGGAAATCTTTCTTTGTCCCAGATTGCAATTTAAAATTTAAATTCTCAATATCCCTTCGGATGTGCTAAATCTTCTTCAAATACATATGTATATTATTATTGTAATAATAGAAGAAAGCTTGTATACGCTCCACAAAGCATACTTAAGTCCATATGTTCTTTAAGACCCAGTCTGGGACTGACACTTTCTTCTCCTTTGTACCCTGTTTGCCATGCAGAATAAAATAATTTGTGAATATTTGGGAAACGTTATGGTGCAGAAAATTCCAAACACTGCCCTTTGTTGTAAAGCCTAGATAGAGATATTCACCTGGCTGATATATCTATCTACTTGTGTGCTTAGCCTAGCTTAGCTTAGCCAAACCATCTGGTGCAGCAGCCTGCTTCTCTCCCAGGGAACTCTCACTCAGTATTTTCAGGTGTGTCAGCAGTTACTGCCACAGTGCTCTTAGTGATACTTGTAACATGAATAAGTATCCTTGGGCCTTCTAGTTTTGGGTGCAATACATCTTCATGTGTGCGGCTTCACAGATGGCACAGGGAGGGGAGGGTGAGTTGGAGCGGGTGATGGAGAGAGCTGTCTTGGGCTCCAGCAGCTCCTGCATCCCTTGCAAGGCGCTGTTTCTGTGGGCATCTGTACTGGCGGCCCCCCTCTCCCTGCGCTATCTCCAAGAGATTTTGGAAGTGATCAGGTGGAAATGGTCTAATCTGACCTGACCAAGTGTTTTTGTTGAAATTAAAAAAACAAATTGTGCTACCTATTGTGGGTTGGTGATAAGATAAGATAAGATCACCTTTATTTGTCCCACAATGGGGAAATTACAGTGTTGCAACAAAGGGTACAGAAGCAGATTAGGCACAGTATAATAATAGAAACAGATAATTTAGAAAAAGAAAACTCTCATAATCTTAATAATAATAACATTCTTATTTACAGCTGTCATATGGACAGAAAATATTGAACGGGGATGTTTGACATTGTGTCACAGTATTGCACAGGAGTATAACAGTATTGCACATGATTATGAAAGCTGAATTACACGTTCAGGACTAACAGTGTTTGTTGTAGAGTCTGACAGCAGCAGGAAGGAAAGACCTGCGAAACCTCTCCTTCACACAGCGATGTTGGTGATGAAGTGGCTCCTGTTGCACCCGATTCAATCTAGGGAACAGACTAAACTAGGATAAAATCTTTGTCACTATGTGGAGGCTTGAGGTTATGAAGCAGCAATTTGCTGTAACATAATTGAAATGGTTCATAAATACATATAAAGCTTTTATTTACTTGAAAAAAGTATATTCAATAATGTAAATCTGTAAATGAGCTAAACTGTGCTCTTAATTATTTACTAAACAAAACATGTGAAATTCACCAACAAATTTCTTCCATTTTTCGTAGTGCACATAAGACTACTGCTAAATGGTTTTGGGTATCGTTCTGAGTCATTTCCCCTTAATATTTAATGTTAAATGTTAAAGGGAAATGGTTATATGAGTGTGTGAGATGTGCCACATGACCACAGTCTTTGATTCAGGGCAGTTCTCTGGGCTTGTGCTGGGCCGTGACACTTTGAAGAAGATTAGACGGATTGTAGTGTGATCACAGGAGTCCCACTTGGAATATCATATTTAACAACATGGCTCCTCACTATAAGCACATAGGTCAAGACACTTTCCCTCTTTATCCATATATATATATATATATATATGTTTGTATATATATATATATATATATATATATATATATATATATATACATACATACACTACCGTTCAAAAGTTTGGGGTCACCCAGACAGTTTAGTGTTTTCAATAAAAAGTCACACTTTTATTTATCACATGAGTTGTAAAATGCATAGAAAATATAGTGAAGACATTGACAAGGTTAGAAATAATGATTTTTATTCTAAATAAGAATGTTTTCTTTCAAACTTTGCTTTCGTCAAAGAATCCTCCATTTGCAGCAATTACGGCATTGCAGACCTTTGGAATTCTATCTGTTCATTTGTTGAGATAATCTGGAACAAATTTCACCCCACACTTCTAGAAGCCACAAGTTGGATCGGCTGGATGGGCACTTCCTGTGTACCATGCGGTCAAGCTGCTCCCACAACTCAATGGGGTTGAGATCTGGTGACTGCGCTGGCAACTCCATTACACATGGAATACCAACTGCCGGCTTCTTCTCTAAATAGTTCTTTAGTTTTGGGTCAGTGTCCTGTTGTAGGATGAAATTGGCTCCAATCAAGCGTTGACCACAGGGTATGGCATGGCTTTGCAAAATGCCTTTTACCTTGAACAAATCTCCCACCTTACCAGCACCAAAGCAACCCCAGACCATCACGTTACCCCCACCTTGCTTGACAGATGGCGTCGGGCACTCTTCCAGAATCTTTTCAGTTGTTCTGCGTCTCACAAATGTTCTTCGTTGTGATCCAAACACCTCAAACTTTGATTCAGCCGTCCATAACACTTTTTTCTAGTCTTCCTCTGTCCAATGTCTGTGTTCTTTTGCCCATATACATCTTTTTCTTTTATTGGCCAGTCTCAGATATGGCTTTTTCTTTGCCACTCTGCCCTGAAGGCTAGCATCCTGGAGTCGCCTCTTCACTGTAGATGTTGACACTGGCGTTTTGCGGGTACTATTTAATGAAGCTGCCAGTTGAGGACCTGTGAGGCGTCTATTTCTCAATCTAGAAACTGTAATGTACCTATCCTCTTACTCAGGTGGGCAATGGGGCCTCCCACTTCTCCTTCTACTCTGGTTAGAGCCTGTTTGTGTTGTTCTGTGAAGGGAGTAGTACACACCGTTGTAGGAAATTCAGTTTCTGTGCAATATCTTGCATGGAATAGCCTTCATTTCTAAGAACAAGAATAATTGTCGAGTTTCACATGAAAGTTCTCCTTTTTTGGCCATTTTGAGCATTCCATCGACCCAACAAATGTGATGCTCCAGATACTCAACCTGCTCAAAGTAAGGTCAGTTTTATAGCTTCTCTAACCAGCTAAACTATTCTCAGCTGTGCTAACATGATTGCACAAAGGTTTACTAATCATCCATTAGCCTTCTGATGCAATGAGAAAACACATTGTCCCATTAAAACACTGGAGCGATAGTTGCTGTAGATATTGCACCAAAAACCAGACATTTGCAGCTAGAATAGTCATTTACCACATTAACAATGTATAGAGTGTATTTCTGATCAGTTTAAAGTTATCTTCTTTGAAAACCCCCCCCCTGTGTTTTTCTTTCAAAATAAGGACCTTTCTAAGTGACCCCAAACTTTTGAACGGTAGTGTGTGTATGTATGTGTATGTGTATGTATGTGTGTGTGTGTGTGTGTGTGTGTGTGTGTGTGTGCGCGCGTGTGTGTGTGTAAATATGTTTTTGAAGTAGCTCTCACATCTTATCATTTTGATGTACTCAATATATTCAAGGCAGCTTCTTCTTCTTCTTTCAAATTAGCTAATGTCTTGTCCCTTGAAATTACAACTATTGTAAAAGACAAACATATATAGTTGGTGTAAAAGTTGAACTGATTTTCCCTCATTTGTGATGATTCAGACGCAAAAGGACTTAACCGGTCAAATTTAATTTCCTAATTTTCATAATTGCGCTGATAATTGTGCTGATAGTTTTCAATGATACTGCCCCATCATTCTGAAGGTTTCCAATGCACCAAGAGATTGCCATTCTAACTATTTTTTTTAATCATGTGGCCTTTATTTATTAAAAAAAAAAAAATCCCATGCCTTCTGCATCAACCAACTGTTAATGCTTTCCCACCAATTGTTCAAAATTATGTATATCATGGTTGCCACTTAGCCGGACCATTTTGGGGCTTGGAAGAATACATGGGCATAATGCGTGGAGAGGCTTTGCAAGCTGACACCTTTGGCTCATATTTTCTGCAGAACCATGGGCTTTGATTTGTGAGAAATCATTTTTAAAATACAATTATTTTAACTGCTATTAAAGAAATCATAAAGCTAATTAAGGACAAGAATTAGATCAAATCAAATAACTTGGACTGCTATCGCCAATCACTGTCGTTATTTGATTGTCATAGGCTCATTCACTGCTGCTCTTTTACACACTTCATCCCTAGATTATGTACTTGAGTTGAAGTATGAAGTTCACAGTTAACAGATAAAGCATGCCTAGCGGTGCAGTCACTCCTAAGAGGCTAAGTGATGCTTACTCGTCATTGCGGGTCAGGGGTCTTCCCTCCGATAGGCTGCAGTGCATCTTTAGCATTTACTGCGGTCCTGTAAGCAGTTTATTCAGACTCTTTTCACCCCTCTTAACAGGAAGCTGTATCCCACAATTGGATTACAGCTAATTAAATACTCCACACTTGTAGAGTCAACAGACTCTATTGTCGTTCCCCTCCTCCACTGTCTTAAGTCTCAATCAAAACAATGAAAGTAGTTCAACTCCACTTGGCATAAACCTTCTGCTTTGGATTGCATACTTAACATTAAAACCTACATAAAATAAACGACACCGAATGACTCAATATGCTTTTATCTGGTACTTATTCTATCGTAACCTCACATGCAGGAGCAGTAGCTTGAAACAAGGCTCATTTCCAAATATCAGGAAACAGAAAAAAAATCTTTATACCCATTATCTGTGAACAGAATTCACAAAATATAGGAATGTGATATGTTGATATGGTGCAACATAAAACTATGAGTACTAACAGTAAAACACATTAAAATATAAAGTAATATATTATATATAATAATGGCTCAAATAGTCCATGTCCAGGGCGAGCCCTAATGAGGATGATGTCGTCCGCAAATGTAGTAAAAAAAGTACGGAGTCGTGGCCAGAGGGGCAGCAATTGTTGGTTTACAGGGAGAAGAGCAGGGGACAAAATACACAGCCCTGTGGATGATCCCCTTTGATAGTCTGTGTGTCCGAGATGTTTTACCCTGGCCACACACAGGAAGTTAGGAAGTTCCACCTACAGGTGGAGGGTCACAGGGAGTCCAGGTGCTGCAGGATGAAGTGGAGGGCCTGGTTGAGGGTGTCATCTACGGACCTGTTGGCTCTGTAGGCAAACTGCAGGGGATCCAAGAGGGGGGTGGTGCTCAAATGACTTCATGACTACAGACATCCAAGTGTTTGTTTTTTACTAGTTTTTTAGAGACACAAGTGTGACTGTCAGAGAAGTGTAAAGATGACCATTGAGCAACAATGGGGGCCAAAAGGTAGCCAAGCAATACTGTTTTACAGTGCTTGAAAGTTCACACATTCGCACATGGGACTTCTCGAAACTGGTCAAACCAACCATTTAAAGTTTTCCATCAAACATAGCTGCCATTCCATTTTAGGCTTAGAAGTGTTCATACACAAAAATGTATTAAATGGCTTTAAAATGGAGTTCCAATTTTCTTGTATCATCAATTTTGAGATGCAGCCCATGTGAACTTTCACTTTCAAATATGGATTAGTTGTTTTGGTGACATCAGAATCAGAATCAGAATCAGGAATAGTTTATTGGCATTGTCAATGAACAAAATTCACAAACATAGGAACTTGTTTCGGCGTTAAGGTGCAATATACAACGATGAACAATAATAAAAACAACATATATGAAATCAAAAGGGCATGCATTAAGAAAACAATTCAAATTTACTATAGTATAAAATAAAAATAGGCTTACTATGTACACAAGAATTTACAGTCAAATTTACAGATGTAGTGCGGAAAGTGACAGTGCAGTGAATGATTCATTAAATTGTAATTAAAGTGACAGGTGTTTAGAAGTGTTCATGAGTCCAACGACAGAGGGACAGAAACGCTTCTTGTGGCGGATGGACCGTAGCCTCCTGCCTGAGGGGAGTGGTTCAAATAGTCCATGACCACGGTGAGAAGGGTCAGCTGTGATCCGACCTGCTCGTCAGTGATGTAATGACCTTACATTGCATAAAATGAAAATTATTCTGTGTTGGTTCTTTGAATGTATATGACATTGCAGCATTATCCTTTTTAGATTCAAACAATGTCTTCCATATTTATTTTGGATTTGTTGTTGAACTTGTGCAGATGTGTTAGTCTCAACAATGAACCAAAATTGTTTAGTCATTTCTTTGTTTTTATTTCACGGCTGCAAATATTTTTGACTATTACAAAAAGCCGGTATTGATGTATGATAATCCGCGTGGCCGTAAACGGGCCTCTGCTTATGCTTGTTGGGGGATGCTGCGGGTCCTGCTGAGTCCTTTGTCACCCCTGCTAATTGAGTGATCCTGGTGACCTTGTCGTTCAGCCTAAAAACATGTCAGTGAGAGAGGGTGTCATCAGCAGACGTCTGGATGTGTGACTGGTAGTGCGGATGTTCTTGGACTGGTTGTGTAAAGGTTTTGTCTTTATCTGATATACAGTTGAGTGAGTAAATGTATTCAATCATTTGTCGCAGGAATCATACTCCAAATATAATATAAATAAAATACCATGCACTGTTCTTTTCAACAGATGTGGATCACTCAAAAATAGATCAAAAGAATGAGAGAACTGTTACATACTGTAGGTTCAAAATGTGCATGCTCCAAACATATTAGAATAACACATGGCAGACGCTCACAGGGCAATATCATGCCTCATCTTCTGATTTTTCATTAAGTATGCTTTAACAGCTGCACTCGTACATCTCACTCACTTGTGGCAGGCATCACATGCCAAGAGGAATTACTCATATTTTTATGCATGCCTTTGGAACATCTTTGAATGAACATGTGACACTCTAGAGATAAGTGTTTTTGTGTTAACAAAATGGAAATCTTAATTTTGCTAAGCTAATTATAGCTTGTAACCCGTTGCTAAGCAACCTAATGACAGGAGACAGCGGGGAGTCAAGAATCTAACCTTTGGCTGGATAAAGCCAAGAGGTGACATTTGGAGTTCCTTCATATCAATGTCTTTGATGCAGCAGCGACTTTACTTACAGTACCAATGCTGTTCAAGACATTTGTATTTTAATAGAACAAGCAAAAAAAGCACGACATATAACAGAAATATTGTAAATATTCATTCAAAAGAAATATATATCTATTCTAGTGGAGGGCTTTATTGCACTGAAATGTCCCATATGGACCTGTGAGTCACTCTCCATAAGTGCACTTATTGCTGTCTAGGCGACTCTCTGAGTATCTGAATATACACAATACTGAATGATGGCGGAACACAAAGGAAAATAAGAGGTTGACATGTTGATTGGAGGCACTGAATCATATTGTTAAGGTTTTTAATAAACATTTAAGCTCCTGGTGGTTTTTGTGTGATGGGCTGTTATGTTTATTCTTATTATTAGAGTTCACACACATCTGTATGAAAATGTTTTTGAGGTGCTGGTTTCTTTTCTTCTATTGAGGGGGAGCAGTGGGGGATCCATGGCTGAGCGCCAAAATAGTTTTGAAGTATTTGTGAAAAGACTCTTCTTAATCCGTTTTATTTGCTCTGCTACCTCTGAACCATTTGTTCATGAGAGCGCCCAAACCCGCAGCCATCCTGAGGATTTAGTGTGGAGCAGAGGTGCAAGGCCTACAGACAGTTAAAAACAGCCATCTGGCTGGGGGGATGCATGAGGTGGGGGTCTGGGAGGAGAAGTCGTGCTGGGCAATCAAAATGACGGACAGCAGAGAGAAGTGTTTTGCGGGCTCCCACATACATGCAAAGTAGGCCGACCTGTGAGCTTTCACAGCTCCCTCCGGTCTGCAGGTAAACAGTGAGGTTGGAGGTATGTGGCCCTTCCCCAGCTCAGTGTGTGCGTGCTTGTGTTTGTGTATGTTAATAGAGTGTGTGTTGGCCTGTTTGGGAAAGGGGAGAGTGTGGACTTTTGTGTGTTTGTGTCCATGTCAGTGCCTCGCATATCTGTGTTCAACAAGTGAGCCTGCCAAGTTTACTTGTGTAGTCATGTTGTATTTTTCTGTTTATGTTGTTACTGGAGATGCAGGGCTTAGCAGGTGAAATAAACAGCGTCCATATTACATGAATCACTAAAGAGGCCTTCTTGGATTCGACACAGACTCAATTCTAAGGACACTGTGAAATGGACGCACAATTGTCCCTCCTTGCGCTGAGCAAATATTATAATCCTATTCTCTTATGCTTTCCATCTTGCCCTCTCTGCCTAATGTTCACCCCATTGGCGGCCCCTTTCCCTGAGTGAAAACCCCTGTGTGGAGGCTTCATTTTTCACTCTCCCTTTGGGCCTCTGTTGTCAGAGAGCAACCCTTAGGAAGTCTTTATTTCTGCCAAGCTGGGCCTCTTGCGTTCCTCCACCCTCTCCCTCCGTTCTCATGGCTGTCCCCCCCACCTGCTGAGATCCTGATCCCAGCCGGGGCAGGGCTTCAGCGGGGGACAATTACTGCTGCTCCCTGGCTTTGATCATCTGACCACATGGAAGCATAACAGCTGACCACATGTTTCAACAGACAAGAAGAAGAGGCAGGGAGAATCAAGAAAAGTTCGAATAGGGAGAAGAAAAGAGATCCCCTTTATTTAGCTTGAGCCCACAGTTCTATTTCATTTTAGAAGCTTACGAAGAGTTTGTAAGAATGGTCTGATATGCGCTTGAGACAGCTTCCATTGAGCATTTATTTATTTAGATCACGACAAACATGCTTAATTTGCACTATGTCTGGATGCTGCCACCAATAAAGTTCGTTTCAATTTGCTTGTCCTTTGTGTGCATTGCAATGAGAGAAAGGAGAGGCAATTTGAGGCGGCACTTGTAAAAGTGAGTGCTAAGTCTGTGGGTAGTGTGTGCCAAATTGTCACTGAGCCAACTGGGCTGCTGCCTTGTTCTGGGCACTATTTGGCTTTTTCTCAACCTCAGCCTCTGTTTCATTCACACTGCTTCTTCATAAAGTCAGAGGTTTTTCATGTGGCCGACAAGGGCTGGCCAACTAAACTGGCCCGAAAACAAAGTCGCAGTTTTATCAACATATCTCAAATAAAACTACAAGCTAAGGGAAATAATGTATTATATTTAACTTTTTTTTTTTCATTAGAGAATTCTAAATGTTAAAGTAATACATATTGTGGGCAGTAAAATGCTAATAAAAACCAGCCATTACACCCCAGTTAGTTAGAAACATACACAGAGTTAGATGAAGAGTGACAAGCCTGAGGAGGCAGAGAGGAAGTTTGCTTTGGTCTGTCGGGGATGGCCTCTTGGAGTGTCCCAATTGTAAAGGAGATCACTTCACCACGTTAAGGGCGCCACAAAGAGCCTCTTGAACAGCATTTAGTCCAAGCAGGAAAGAACCGACTTGTTTTGACTGCTCTGCCACCTTTTATTGTCAATGCTTCACCAAACAATGGGTTGCTCCTGATTTAGGTACACCGCCCTTGTAGCACTTGTTAAAGCTCTCCAAAGACATTGTACAAAGCAAAAGACGTAGGATATACATGTATATACTAGAGTGCATATGTGAGTAGATCGCAGTTGCTTTTCTGTTGAGACTAGGAAAGCAAAAGAATCAGTGCTCCTTATGGGAATTTGATAAAAATGGCTGCCACTGAAGCTCATTTGACTTTACACATACCAACAAATGCAAATGAATATTACAAAACGTTTTAAATTCCCAAATAAATCAATTCTATTTGAAAAATGACTTATTTTTGTTGTTGACATAAGCCACTAATAATCAACTATACAGCATTTGTGTATCATTCACACATTATCATCATGTTGATTTGGCATTTGAACAAAAAAAAAAGGTCATGCTCTTTTGTCGTCCAGGTTTGATCATTCTTTCTGCAGCCATGAAAGCGCTCCTTCCGCATGCCCTGTTCCTCGTGTCAGCAATGATTGTAAAGTGCAGTAAGTCAGTGCTTTACACAGCCTCATAAACTACAGACAAGGCCCAATAATGAAAAGCATGAATGGAAACTTGGACTTCCACTTGGCCCCAGCATGTCTTGGAGTGTTAGGCCAGTCTAAGATGAAAGCAGCAAAAAAGTCAGCTTATAGAATATGCTTCTCAACCGCTATTGTGTATTTGCTTCATGATTAAATTCATTTTTAAATTTTATTAGTTTATTCTATTTTGAGTCTTGAGGTCAAAGATGACAATAGTTTTGATTTTGTTCTTTGGGTAGAAGTAGTTGTTTTAATGTTCATAGTGGTAGAAAAGAGATATTATTTTGAAGAAAAAGCTACTGTGAAAATTTGTATCAATGATTTTCTTTTCTTCAAAGTCTTGGTGCACATAAATAGTATGAGGGATCTCATTTGCCCTTTGTAAAAAGAACAAACTAAAACAAATAATCCTGTCTCCATGAGATTTTGTGAAAGCTACTCACACCTACAACAGCTACAAACATGTTGTGATGTGCATGTGATTCTATATCAGCTTGCATTTCATTCTCTCAAATGTGTTCAACATGTTTAAAATGTGTCTTCTCTTGACTGACACGTTTGTAAAAAAAAAAAAAATTCAAATAAAAATAAAATACTAAGTAAAAATATATTCAACCCTATATATTTGCTTTGTTCCGCTGTAAAGTTGCTCGAACAGTTTGGGGCTTGTTGTCTGAGAATAACTCATGAAGCCATGGTGGTGATAGCACTGAGTCAGAAGAGCAGTCTGCCTGATTTCACACTAGGATCTGCTCACACAGCATGTAGTACTCTCCTTTACTACACCCCCTTAAAGTCTATATGACAGGTTAGACTGCACATTTCACTAAAACATAGGGAACACAATTACTGTATATTTCAAATTTTACTACACATTGTGCCTATTTGTCCACAGTTGGATAATTTTTGTATAGTTTATAATTGTAGGCTACTTCCTGGTTGGACATGAGCAGAAAATATAGGTAGAGGTAATTCCACAACTGTTACCTAGCAATCATACTAGAAATAAGAGCCACCATCCATATAAATTATAACTCTAACTATAATAGTTATGATAATACCATATCACACCTTTATTTTGTTGAATGATCGTTTAAACTGTCAGAACGTTCACACTATTCCCTACATAGGGCACTATTTAGGGCTCACACCATTTTTAACACTGTGCAAATGTCCAGCTAGTGCACTAAGCATTTCCCACAATGCACCTTGAAAAATAGTGTCCATCGCTGGTCACTAGATCGGTCGATTTAGACCACAATACATTGAGAGAGTTGGAAAAACACCAGCGAACAGCGAGATGTTTTTAACAGGACACAAGACGACTGAATGAAAGCAGAGCTGTTAAAACGCACTGTTGCCTCAAGAATATGTACAAAACTGTCTTTTTAAAAAATGGTGCACGAATTTGCTAGTGTTTGCTGCCTACCGTATCTTGAGATCACCATCACAGGCAAAAAGTTGAATAATCCAGTCCGTTTGTTGTTTTTTGTGAGAGACATAACTTGTATGGTGATTATTAGTCCATTTATATGTGCGTGTCTAACAGATTATACCAGTATGTATTACAGAAATCCATTTTCATCTGAGTTTTCAGACTTTTTTTTCCACTGACACGCTGTTATTCACTGCATTATATAGTAAGATAAGACTAGATCACCTTTATATGGTGCAGAACTATGTAGAGAATGAGGGCGGACAGTCGACGTGGCCTGTTCAAGGGCACGTCACATATTGATGAAATAGGTAGAGGGATCCCATTTAAGAACTCATCACTACTTGTGGTCATTTTAAGATTTTGTTTGTCAAAATTTCTTCACAAACTGCAATTTAAAGGAAGTAAAACTATTACAAATATTGACCACCAAACTAAGTCATATTTAGAAAACAGGAGAAAAGAGGGTGAGTCATAAGAGAAATGTTTTTGTTTGTGAGTACAATTAACCGATCTTGCTTCAACTGTTTACATCGTGGCTTAGTGGGATTAGAGAAGACAGTTTTTGCCTGGTATTTAGTGATTAACTATCATACAGTATATGAAACCGATGATTTTACATTTGGTTCACTGTAAAGCACAAGATTGATCTAATGTAACAGTAAAAACTGGCCCATTGACCTCCTGTTCTAAAAAAGAAAAAGAACACTATGCACCATGGCCCTGAAAGCTAAAAATCAACACAAAGTAGCGAAGTGTCAACTGTATCACAGGATTACTCAAACATGCATAAATTACTCCAAATACAACTGTTGCACAAGCTAATGATGTGGGAAAACAAATATAACACAGTAGAAGTCAATTTAGCAAAAAGGTCTACTTTAATCTGTGGTGTTTTGCCTTAAAGTTAAGTCATTGCAATTAGTCCAGTGTTGATAACTCATTTTGGCCCATAACTGGATGAAATGAGCTCTGTACATTGAAAAGATGAGGATTTCCTACGATGATCCCCAAGTGAAAAAGTGAAAAAAGAAAAGGACACTTCTAATATTCACAGATGTATGTACAAGCATAGTAAATGAGCAAAAACTTCTGGTAGCAAAAGAATAGAGCATAAATTATTATAGGTTCAAGCTGTAAAAATGCATGTAACTTGGACAAACAATGTGTGTATCTCAGTTGCACATTGTGAATGTAATTTGACTTTTGTACATACGTACATTTAGGCTTATATTGATACAGGTCAAGCCAGAGCTGCTCCCTCATTTGTCAAATCTCCGATGGTTACTTCAGAGATACTGTGTTAGTCTACAAGCTATCCATGCGCAAACCACCACAAGACCCATATTTCATCCCTTTTGTTTTTTGTTAGCACTAACAAGACTGACTTATTGCAGATTTGCACTTCTAAGCATGTTGCAGGCCGTTATTCATGACCGCAGCATTAAAGCGCAGGGGAGACGAGTGTGGACGTCTGATTTACTCTAACAGTTCAGCAGTCACATCTGTGTTTAGTGAAGGAACAGCTTGTGGCAGCCAATCAAAACGATCTGTCCTCTAATATCTTGTATTGCTAGGTGCAGTGTAAATCAGTATCTTTGTACAGGAGGCAGTTGCTGGGGCCGCTGCCAATGAGTGTGTGAATTACACTCATGCATAAAGCTGTCCTTGTGTCCTTCTGGCCAAGAGCTACAGGGAAGCGGGAAATGATCATAAATTAAACAGCACATGGGTGAGGAAATCATCCCAAAATCTGGGATGGAAGGGAACATTTGGGAAGATTAGCTGGGAGTATAAAAGGAGATCCCATAAAGTGCGGGAGGTAGGCTAAGTGACGGATATCAAAAAGAGTTGCACTTACATGGGACTAGCACTTCTCTGAGCCGTGGTATCCTTCAAGTGCAGTGTGATACAAATTGTTCTGTTAAAGATAACACTTTTTTTTATGAGAATTTTTATAAGGTACACTCTAACTGAATTAAGAATTAGAATGTAACAGAAGGGTTACAACAAGAAGCTATAGATGTATACAAGTTTGTTTGTTGTCACAGTATACATAACATGTAATCACTTTAGTGTGGTGAGTTCAGTTTGAAAGGTCTGAAAGTACGACTGCGTTATCACTGTGAAACTACCTCAGACTCAGTGGTGGAAGGAGTCCTCAATGTTGGTACTTAAGCAAACATTCTGATTAAAGTATGTGTATGACATGAAGACATTTACTCAAGTAAACATATTGAAGTACCTGTTTACGGTAATTTCCTGCACTACTTTTTACTTTTCAGTCCATTAAAAAGAACGTACATATACCTGCTCTTAATCTAGTCAAATAAAAGTCAGAAGTATCTACTGCTAAAGTGACAGTACTTTTACTTTTGTGCTTTGTTACTTTCCAGCTGCATCAGGACTGCCTGTCGTTTAGCTTTAAATTTGGGTAGTAACATCAGTGGTCTCTAAAAGGCTGTCCCAGCTGATGCCTGCCAATAGAGATAAATTATTCACTCACTTGTCAAATCAATAATGACCGGGTCTTTAGTGGCCCACTCTTCCTGTGCCCTACTTATCAGTTTTTGGGATGGGGGTGTGGGCTGGTGAGGTGCAGAAACAATATTATAATTGCAGTTTACATTTGCAGTGGCCCGGCAGCCCCTCACTGAGGTAAGTGGTTGTCATTTGTTGTCATTTTATTTTCTGAATTGTTTTTTGAAAAATATGAAAGGAGCATCACTGAAAACGCAGGAGCTGGGATGTTGGGGGGTGGGCTGTAGTGAATGGGACATTGTTGCCATGGTGTTAAGGGCATGGGCATGTTTGGATGGCATGACCCGCCCCCCACCCCTCTCCGCCGCTGTTCATGTGTCATTCAATGTCTTCCAGCCTGTAATTTTCCATCTACTGTAACAGCCTGGGCACATCGCCACACATCACAAACTTTTAAAATAAATAAAGAATTAATTAAATAATTAGTATCTCCACAACAATCTCTTTTGTTCTGTCAATCTCAGCAAGTCCAAATGTCACCATGAGATGGAAAGAGAAAGAACCAATTGAGACAGAGCCAAAGGAAGGCTGAAAAATTAGCATTTATAAAAATCTATTTAAAAATTAAAAGCATTGACATATTTCTGATAAGTTTTAATTTTGCACCATTGATTACATATAATTGGAGTCCATTTCTTGAATAAAAGTTGTGTGTGTTTGTGCATGTGCATTGACTTTGACTGTATTGGTGACAATTCCTAATGGTGGTGTGTAAAAGAGGAGCACTTGGCTGCAGACAGACGATACGAGAGGCTGTCACTCTGAACAGACTAATGGTGAGGCTGGCTCCATATACATACTGTTGATGAGGTCTGCACTTAATCAATAAGATTTGTTTGGGACTGGTTACTGATAAAACATGGCAGAGGGGCTGGATCATGCATGTCAAATGGTAAAAAAGTTTACCTCTACAGAAATTAAACATCACATACATACTTGACGCCTGAAAATAACTTTTTTGTCATACTTTTGAACTAATATGCTGTTTTATATACTGATGCAACACTGTCCATTTTCTGCTTTAAATAAGAGAAACTTTAACATAACATAGTGGGCTTTTACATGGTATTTTTTTAAAGTTACTTTTCATCAAACTTTTTCACCAAGGCATACTAATAATAACTCATATTCAGTACTCTCTGGTTGCCCAAAAACACTTGTCGCTCCCATCTTTCAGCTTGCTTTATTTTGTGTAAAGCTCTACATCGACTTTTTCCCCCTAAAATTAATGGGGAATTAATGATTCCGTTATTCCCCCGCTGTGCGGTAAAGGGGGGTAAGGGATTCCTTTTTTTAATCGCCCAATCTCGAGAAACTGATTGGAGCAGAAAAATACGCCCAGTCCCCTTCTGCCAGGACTCACAATGGAGGCTCTGATTTTTTTGATAGGGTTCGATGCTGTCAGGGGGCCAGCTGGAATTAGAAGTGGATTAATAATTTTAAACAAGGCTAAACCGCTTGGACTGTCTGTCTGCTCTTTCCGATGCTTAGCCAATGGTCCGTCTGCTGCGACCACATCAAAACAATCTAAAAACACTATATCTTCCTAATGAAGAGGCTTGGCTTTAGTATTTGGGCTGGAGGCAACAAGAAAACATGCTTATTTAGACAGATTTTGGGAGATTCACAGCAAGAGAACAAGCCCGGATTATTGTTAGCACACTTACATCATACATCAAGTTTATCTCTGAAAGTAAACAGGTGCCCGCTTTGCCCAAAGCCAGGCGCACTTATTTACCTTCCTGTGTCAGTACTTGATATAGATTACAATTATATTACAGTGTTATTTCTGTGCATTTGTAACATGTTGGCCATCGGCGTAAATTTAGGAGTAAATTATGGTGACTACCAGAAGAGTGACGGGGGGCATAGGGAAGATTAGGTTTAGCACCAGTGGGAGTGTTAACTGGTGACTTTTGGGGATTTGGGTGTCTGTATGGAACGATCTAAAAGCAGAGAAGTATTACCAACCAATTGTAGATGTATAGTAAAGCTGAACAAATGAGGTTCTGCATGACATTCCCGATGAGACAGAATCATGGACTGTTGATTAGTCTGAGCGCATAAGCATGGGGATTCTAGATGGCCGAAACATGTCTCCTATCTTTATAGAGAATCAGTCAGTAACTCTATCATATACATTAGCAGTACGTGTTCCAAATAATAAATATGGTTTATGTAAGGTTCCAAAAATATGCTGCATTAAATATATCTATTTGCTTCCAAACCCAAACGTGATGATAGTGATGATATAATCAAAGCTAAAGAGTTTCATGGAAATGGGAAACTTAACTTCTCTCTGTCTTATACCTGGTAACTGGTTGAAATTTCAATAATGAACCTAATTTGAACAATACTTTTCACAATGTTTGCGCCAGCTATTTTTTAAATAATAGCAAATACCAGTTTTGATACATGTGACCAATTAAGACAAGACAAATTAATGGGAAAAACTTCTCCTGTAGTTTATACACATAAATGTAAGAACAAATTGTATTACAGGTATTTCATCATGTATGGTTTATGTATGGAAATAACGACCAAAATTGCACATATTTGGAACACTTAAATCTGATAAATGGACAGGGCCAGGTTTAAATGTCTTGGTTCAATTTGTTGACATATTAGACACAAAAGATTTAGAGAAGGGATTTTGGATATTAATTATACTTATACCTCCCGGTATTTCCTTTTTGAGTAAACGCGAGCTGACTAAAATTGGCCTAAAATTTCCACCTCATTAAAACAGGCTCTTTTAATAATGAAAAGTAGATACTAGATATCAACAACTCCTGTACGTTCCATCAAAAAGACTGTAAAGTTTGGCGTGTGTAGGTGCCACTTTAAGTGCTGGTCTCAGTGGGAGAAGGCATTTGGAGAAAATGTCCTTTGATGTTACAATGTTACAATGTCCCAGAGAAATCTATGGATGAAGTGGATTCAATGAAATAATTACAAAAATGTAGTAGTAGATTAGCCAATTGTGTTGTTTCCTCAGGAAAGCCTATATGTTGAGAGGGCAAACTGTTCAAAAAACTTTGCCTATAGTGTCTCGCCTTACAATCAAGTTCATGACACACAAAAAGTACACACAAAAATACATACCCAAAAAGGTATGTATCACTGTATTTGAATGGAGATTCATGGAATTCTCCAACATCCAAAATGTTTCTTTAATTGTTTTGAGCATTACCTCTGCCATCTAACCCTGTACAATATATGATGTAATGAAAGTGTAGTTTTGTACTTTATATTTTCATGTTTTGTTCCAACCTTATTTTTGAAACAGACATTGTAGTATATGTGTTTTTCTTTTTACATAATGTGAGTGCAGGCTGCACTATAATATATATCTATATTCCTTTAATTCAGTCATTATAAAAATGTTCTGTGAATGTAGCAGAGAGACATTAGCCCCCTTCTGAGCTATTATTCTGGCTGTCTGCTGTTGCAATTTCACACTCCACTGAATCTGCATGTTCAAGAGCGTCTACATGCCCCAGATTTCACCTTATTTAGGTAATAATACAAACAAATTTAAGACAAAAGTGACTTCAACCAGCAGCTGGCCTGGTTTAAAACCCTGATCAAAAGAAGGGTACTGGGACGTTACCTAACACAGATGTATGCACTGAAGTTGTTCACAGCTTTAATTTGTATCAACCTACATCTTTGATTTATTAACTGGCTTCTATGTGTGAATTTGTTTATTACAGAGTTAATATGTTTCCAATGTCCGATTATTTCCTATAGTCTTCAGCTTCATACCTAATGCATGAAGTATGGCGGTCACAGACAGCAGACAACAAATACATTATTTATACTCCTCACGACCAAACATACGGCCTATTTTCCCCGTAAAACTGCCCTTCCGACCACAGCGTGAGGTCCTCTGCCCTTTTGTTTTATTTACACTAGACATTTATCCACACCACATTATTTCTGACCAATACTCAACCTTTGCACTTGGTAGAATTAAATGAATTCCTGTTGTTTGTCACAACAATAATGGTGCTGTTCAAAGTCTTGTTTAGATTTTTTCTTCATAGAAGTGAAGCATATATTTGCTGTTTCTTTATACCGCGCAATGTTGTACAAATATTTGTTTTTTTGCATTCAGGTCATAAAAATCTCTACCTGGACAGTTTGTCAGGATTAGTTGTGAACGAACAGCAGATTGCAATTGTTGCTTTCCCTTGCAACATGTTCAAAGAATTATGTACATTTTCTCCTTCTCTAAAGCTCAGTTTTATTCCAAATGAAACCCTTCATGTTTACATAATAAAACAATGTACACAATCTAGATTGGCCTATGTAACATATATTATATTTGTAGAGATAGACCAAATGCACTTTTGGATTGAAAGTCCAAAACAAAGTGACTTTTGTTTTTTTCCTCAGAGCTGAATTGAAACAGGCAAAGCAATTATTGGAGCGATTGTCCCACAGACACTGAAAGGCTATCAGCATGAGAGTTGGGATTGGCTCGAGGGACACCAATGGCCCCATGCATTATCCTGGCATGAGGTCGCTTTGGCAATCGTCTCCCAATTTCCACCAGGCACCTGGCCGTACCATCCCCCTCACCAGGCCTTGTACCTGTTTCCTTCCTTCATCCCTCCTTCACACCCTGACTGTCCCGTGGGTCAGTGAGAATTACTGCATTTACATGAATGCAGATAAAAAATATAATTGATCTACTTATCCATTTAAATCTAGGGAACTCTACTGGTGCTATTTGTTTGAACATATTTTTGTAGAAATTTTTTGTAAATTATGTAAACATTTTGACTGTTGTTCAAGTCAGTGTATGTTTGTGTCCTCTGCAGGGTTTAGATTGTTCACCTGTTCAAATAACCTTTAAAAACACTAAACAATTTGAATAAAATTGCATAAGATTGAATTGAAATACTGTAAATGTCCAAAAGAATGCCTAAGGTAAACTTAAAATTATATTTCTTAA
The DNA here is from genome assembly GCA_015082035.1 of Chaenogobius annularis. Taxonomy (NCBI): domain Eukaryota; kingdom Metazoa; phylum Chordata; class Actinopteri; order Gobiiformes; family Gobiidae; genus Chaenogobius; species Chaenogobius annularis. Next base: position 2,193,919 of record BJKM01000002.1, on the reverse strand, counting down.
AGCTTCAGCCAGTCAAAACTTATTTAAATCAAGCTGTAATTATGCTATCTAAATCTATCAGATGCAAAGTAAAATATTTAAAATCCCTGAATATCAAAATAAAAATGCATGGAGCTGAAGTGGAGTGGGAGAAGAAGGGAAAGAAATGCATGAGGATCACTGAAAATCAAAGCAGATGTGAAAGAGAAGATGCAGATATATATAGATATATATATATATATATATATATATATATATATATATATATATATATATATATATATATATATATATATATATATATATATATATATATATATATATAAAATATATATGAATAAAACTGTAGTGTAGACAATACATGTATAATATACATATACATGTATAATAATAAATGTTTTAGAACCTCGCACAGACCTTGCTCTACACATAACTGTCAATGTTGGAAAAAATTTTTAAATAAAAAACATAGATCCCATCATTTAGGGTGAATAAAAAGCAGCCAAACAGAAATGTGGTGGTATAGCTGTCTGGACACGCTGCTCACCAACCCACGGTAGATTACAATACAATAGACCCACCTATAAGGGTTCAAAAATACAACCGACTAACTCGTCATTGGGATTTCTGGGCCACAAATTTAAGAAATGCTTTGACTTTGTTGCTTTTCTGAAGTGAGTGTAACTTTGCGCAATGAATTCACCATGAGGAAATAAGAATAACTAGGCCTATTTAAATAATGGAGAGGCTCTCACCAGTCCCATTTTATTGGGCGGACAAAGAGGACATTGAGTGACATTGTTGTGCGTGGCCTATGAATATGAGTGCGTCTCAGGAGGAAGCCTCAGTGAGCTGCGGGTGTGCTGGGGTCGTCTCAGGTGAACCTCCAGCTCATCCAATCAGGTCTGAGGTAACGGTGCATATGCAGGGCATTTTGTGAAAGGGCATAAGATGTAACCTAAATGTTAACTGGTGACTTACATTAACACTAGAAGTGTGTTTACAATAAAGTGAATGTATTAGGTTAAATGATATTCTACTTCCCAATAGTGTTTAATAGGCCTATCATTCAAAAGACAAACGCAAAGTTAAATTGCTGAACATCTGCTTTGCTGAGTGAGCGTTTGCCAAAGGCCTTACTCACGGGACCTATTAGCGTTTATTCCAGTGCCTGCTCTGATAAGGAATTCATCAAGTTTCTGACACACAGCCAGATGTTGGGGAATTAGCGCTGTCTCATGATGGACATCCCACTAAACACGTCACTATGCCAACAGGTCGAAACATCATGGAGTTTGATGCGATCTTTACGATCACGGAGCATAGGCCTGTGATGAATTAGCCGTTTGGATTTTGTTGTTCAAGCGACTTAATTTCCTCATTACCTAAGGGGGCACGTGCTTGTTGGCATTTAGTTGCATTTGGAAACAAATAGGCCTGCATAGCCTGTTCATTGTGTCATCTTGTTTGCACCACAAAAGCCTCGTTTCAGGTAAAACTAAAAGACTGACAGGCTTTTAATGGCAGATTATTGTTTGCTCATAATCATTTGCCTGTTTGAGGAGTTTGGGGAAATACTCATTAGTTCAAATGACAGCGCACTGAATTTTAGCAGCAGAACAAATTGTTTTTAAAAAAACGGTAGCCTAATGCCGTTGGCCTACTTGCAATTGGCCTATCTATTCATTTTATTGCAACCTGCATTGTCACGGAATGTAAGATAATGGAGCAATAGATGGATGTTGAATAGAATAGTAATGAGCCACACTAAAGTTTAAAAAGTATAAACTTCTAAAACCTACCTTTATCAATTGTAAAACAACATATAGTCTATTGGAAACTGTCCAAACAGTTGGCTAAATTTGAGTTTTGTGATCAATTGGCCATTGGGTTTATAAAGATAGTTGCGTGACAAAAGGCGTTGGAGACTGGCTCCTGTGGCTTTATCCTCTTAGTGCGCGGTCTACTTAACCAGCAAATGCCATGACTGTAGTGACGGAAGGTAAAAGGTTTTCGACTGGCCAATCAATCCAATATCAAACTTCTACGCCAGGCAGGACATCACTTGTACCCACCCTCGAAGCCAGTGCCAGTTAGGCATGGGCCTGCGTGCAACCAGACTTGGCGGGTTGCAGTTTGCCCAGCGGCGCACAGCGTTTACAAACTGCAGTGCCAATAGTCAGCGTGCAGCATACAAAGTCCTACTCTCAAGCCTAACTGGCGACGGGGACCGCTGCAGCAGAGCACTGTTGTAATTCAGCCTCTATTCTATATACAATTGCGGCCACGTGACCGTCACCGTTTTCTAATGCAACAAGAATAGACGAGAAAAGCCTTTTATGTGTCTCCCGTACGGGTTGCGTCTCCTTAAACGGCTCTGACGAGAGCGTTTGTAACTGGGCTGTAACGCACACTTGTGCAGTGCACTTTGAAATAGACTTGGCTATAAGAGTGTTAAAATAGTTTGTCCAGTTTGAAACCCTAATCTGCAAACCATGAACAATCACTCTACATTTGAATTGTGGCAATCGCGCGCACCAGCTCTGAACTGTGATCTAGTGCGTGCAGCGTGCGTAAAGCACAACGTAAGCCCGCTGTGTTTGTGAGAAAGCCTGAGTCTCTGGTATTTTACGTCACAGTGTCTGAGAGGAGGAACATGAAATGTGCGACTAGACGAGCTGAGCAAAGAGGAGGGGTTGGTGTGCAGGGGAAAGGGGGAAGAAATCAGCTAAAGGGCATTTTATAGAACTTGGATTGGAGGCGCAATTTAACTTTTATTTTATGTATTTATTTTTTAGCATTCTGCAACATTTACATCATTTTATAACATCTATTTCAGCAAAATATCTTTGATTTACTCGGAGAGTAAAGGTGGGAGACGGTTTGGTTCCACAGGCCATTATCACGGTCACACGGGGTCCTCGACTGGCCAACCGCATGCGTCATTTTGTTAACAACCTGTAGACCTAAATGTATTAATGTATATTCATTAAAAACCTTTTTAAAATGGCCTGTAATTGGCTCTTTGACCGCAGTCAAGTTCCAAAGATGAGTGTGTGTTATTAGACATGCCATGCACTGTACAATTATTACAAATAATAAACTGCCCATGATGAAAAATTATTTTCAGATTTTTTTATTTCATTCAAAATTTTCGTTCACATTTCTTCATAAATAGTTGGTGAAACAAATTAACCAACATACAGTAGCCTAAAAAGTACAAGGAAGCTTTGCTTCTGGTAGATAGGCTATTGGCCTGCTGTTGTAACAGGTTTGCCTCATTGTGGCACAGTGACACAGTTCATCATTAAAACATTTTGCTCTTCAGGAATAACTTGAGTGTGACCCATTTCTCCCAGAAAGCGTTACAACATCACATTCTAGCTGTGTTATTAGCTCTGACCTCTGACACGGGGCAGAAAGGTACGGGAATAAGAAATTAAGGTATAGAAAATAGCATATAAAACATATATTCCTTAAATTATTTAAATAAACTCATTTTCATATATCACTGTCACGAGGTACCATTTTTACATTTTATTTTAAAAGTAATGCTGGTGGTCTGAATTGTTCTCTTCTGAGCACAATATACTTTGTTTCTGCATATTATTCAATTCTTGAGAATAGGTTACAATGCAATGCTGTAACTCTTTTGACACTGTATGTGTTCTCCTCTACCCACATACCTTTCACTAGATTTAGTTAACACAAAATGCCATCTTGACAAGTTATTCACACAAAACAAGCAAATGTGAATCAAACTGCTCTATATGCAACACCACAACAAAGAACACGCTTTAGTTTTCACAGAAGAATTACATTTAAAACAATGCAAGCTGACAGACCCAAAAAAAAAGAAGTATTTTTTTTCATCATTATTATTATTATTATTATTGAAGATACTGTGTTGTGACAGTTCTATTGTTGCCGATGCACACAAAACATACTCGCACAAAGACATTGCTGGAATCAAAAATCGCCTTATTGGCGCTTAGAAGTGGGCGTTGCCCCAAATTTGACATAATGTGATATAAACTTCATTTCGAGATCATCGCACTCTTCTAAAATCAGTCTAGGGTGCAACAGGCTGCTGGGAGTGTTTCTCAGTATGCTACGGTTTGACATCTATCTGATCTATAAAAGTAAATACACAAAATCTTATTTGAACAAAATATAAAGATATCAACATAACCGTTTTATAGCTTCTCAGCTCATCTGAACTTAGTTCTAACAAGCATTACATGTCAATGGTCTCTTAAAGAAAAGTGACGGAAATATCTGCATTATATATAGACAAATCCATTATATTCATATATGCTTTCTTCAATCCAAATAAGACACCTGCAGGCCTACTGGTTTAAAAGAAAAAGCAGAATACAATCGCCAAGTGGGAAAAGTATTAGTTATTTGTTCAATGTTAAGTTGGTTATGACCAAAACTGTACAGTTCTTGTTAGAAAACATTTCCATAAATATTATTTATGTTTCAGAACTTATACCCATAATTAAATTACAAATTGATAAATATGGCATCATGGATATGTATTTACAACAGTATTAACAAAAGGCAACGTTTATATTTTAACGGTAACAATCATAACCAAATAACCACATGTGTCCACCTGAAAACGGACGCTGACAACAGATTCAACCCCATCAAACAAGGAAATACATTCACAAGTATAATATGAGTTTCTGCGTTTTTTTTCTGTGTGTTCAAGTTATTGACAAATACTTTGGCACGTTTCTTAAGACTGTTTGAAGTTCCAACAATCAGGCAGCAGCGCGTTGCCACCATAGAAAAGAGCGTAAAATAGTAACCCATTTATTTTTTTTCTAAATAGAAAAATGAGAAAATACATAAAATGAAACAAGAGTTATTTGCTGTAAAGTAAAGGATACAAACGTGTGTTCATTTGAGAAAGCAAAGTATGTTCATTCTATTTGTTTATTTTTTGTTTATTCATTTACGTGTATTATTTCCACCAAATGGTAGAATGAAAGTCAAATTTCATGATCCTGAGAATGGACGTGGCCTGCGTGCAGCTTGCTGCCTTTTGCTCTTGTCTCCTGTTGTGGTCCTAATCCCGTGTGTGTGTAAGGACGTGTGTGTAAGGGCAAAATCCGTGCGTCTTCAATGCCGTGGTACACGTTGGTGAAGTGTTTTCTTTTAGTCATTTCAAACGTACCACTCGTTAAAGTTTGGAGCCAGTCCTTCGCTGTGACCAGACGTGTTCTGTACCACGGCTGATGGTGGGGTTTTTGTGGGGTCCTCGGTGCTGCCTGAGACCAGTACTGGGGGTGTGGAGGACTCGTATCCAGAACTGGCAGCCGGAGATGATTCGGATCCTTGAGACTCGTGAACCTGATAATGCACATAAAATACGCATTTCATCCAAGCCTTACATAACGGACTTGATTTAAGGCCTGAAAATGTATTGTTGCATATACAACATCAAACGCCAAACAATAAACGTGCGTTTAAAAAAAAAGGAACTAACGATGATACGTGTCTGACGCATAGGTGCGCGTAATTTTCCATTTAGTGGAGACCGAGTGCACGAACATAAACGTAAACACAAAGAGTTCGGTTATAGACCATTCTAAATGCGTTCTGTAATAACGTGATGGTCCGTGTCAGCGGGAGGAGGCAGGGTGGGGGAGGTGTGTTAATGTGTTTAATGCGTAATGAAGACGTTAATTACCTTCATGTGTTTCCTGAGAGAGCTGGGGTGCGTGTAGGACTTGTCGCACACTTTGCAAATGTACGGCTTGTCTGACGTGTGCACATGCATGTGCTTTTTCCTGTCGCTGCTGTTGGCGAATCGTCTGTCACAGCCATCAAATTCACACTTAAACGGCTTCTCACCTGGGGGAATAAATGCATACACAACGTAAATAACTCCATAGCCTTCACAAACAAAATGTTATGGCGCGCCACCTGCAACAGCTACAGGCTGGACATGTGGAGTGTCTGCAGCCCGTTATATAACAGTAACCTACATTTGGAGGGCGACGTGGATAGAGCAGTACTACTCCACGGTGCCCTGTCAGGCGTTATTTATTCACGAGGCCTCATGCTACTACTGGCCTGCACTGCTTTATAGTAAACATTGAATCAACAGGGCATTTGACTGCAGGCATCTAAAACATATTTATTCACATACAAACACTGCAAACCATAACGTGCCGGATTATTGTCTGGGATAAACAGCCCACATTCTGGAGAAAGAGACAGCAGCCGAGCAGAGCGCCTTGTGGCTCCACATACGGTCCAAACTTTTACAACTTTGTCATTACTCACTTCTCAGCACCGAAACATAACAAAGCCCCAATTATGTAATGAACTTAAATAATGGCCCACTTTGGTTTGTTCTGAATATATTTTAAATGTAATACTTAAGGGATGAAATATATGCAATAACCCCCAAAGAAAAATCTGCCACTGAGCCCAACGTAAATAATGTACATTCAAAACATAAATACACCCCTGTGTATTTATCAGTTCACTACAGAGAAAAGATAAAAAAAAATCATAACAATGCCAGTGCCTACCTGTGTGTGTTCTTTTGTGGATTTTAAGATTTTCTGACCTAGCAAATATTTTGCCACATCCAGGGAACGGGCATGGGAAGGGTTTTTCTCCTGTGTGCACTCGGATGTGGTTCACAAGTTTATACTTGGCCTTAAACGATTTGCCCTCTCTCGGACAGTCCTCCCAAAAGCAGATATGGTTACTCTGCTCCGGGCCGCCGACGTGCTCCATAGACACGTGTGTGACCATCTCATGCATGGTGCTGAAAGTCCTATCGCAAGTCTTTTTGGGTCTGTTCATCTGGTTCTCGTCTATCCATTTACAGGATAGCTCTTGTTTAATGGGCTGCCGCATGTATCTAAAAAAGGCCCCGGGGCCATGGTGCGTGGGCACGTTCATGCCCATGTTCATGTTGATGGGGTGGTTGTAATTATGCAGCTGAGCTCCGTAGGGGTCTGTCCGAGGACTAGCCACAGGACGGTACGGATCGGGTCTTCCGAAGATATCCCCGCGTAAGCCAAGATGCATTTGGCTGTTGACTACATGTCCGCTCGGTGACGTGTGGCTCACCCCCTGGTCGTGAAGTCCTGGAAACAACAGATGTCCGGGGTTATCGGGGATCCCCGGCGGCCCGTGAAGACTCCCCGCCGAAGTAGCAAAGATTCCGTGTTGTGCGCTTGGAGCAGGAGGCTCCGCGACGCCGCGGTTCCGAAACAGAAAGTCCCGCGTGGAATTGAATGCACCACCCCCGTACGAGCCTACCTGGCCGCCATGCGAGTGTCCCAAAGCGGCTGCATATCCGGAGGCTTGCGGGGTGAACGCGGACGTCTGGCTGGAGGCGATATCATGCGCCACGGGGCTGATTTTGAAAGCTGCGGAGTGAGAGGAGTCGGTGAAAGGATTCAGTCCCAAACTCGGGTCTCTATTCCCGAGCTCGTGGTGGTGGTGTCTTGGTGTCCCAAAGCCCCCCACTCCTAACGATGCAAACTGCGGACCGCTATCAAGAAGCATCATGAAGTAAACTTAGGGCGCGGGGAGAAAACTAAAAATCAAATTTAAATCCAGTTTAGCGGAGCACTCAGACCAGCTCACACCACGCCGGTATCTGTTACGTTTAAGAGAAATCCTCAAATAAAAAGGAAACCAAGTCGAAACGGAGAAAAATCCTATTCGTACAAGAGTTGGGAGGCAAAAACTCCCGTAGAGTGCGGTCCGTGAGAAAAGAGGATCAAACTTCCCCCCCTTTCCATGCGGATGATGTCCTTGGACTGATAAAGTCAATCACTCACTCCCAGAACATAAATGAACTCGGGAGGCAGAGCTACGTTAACCAATCCGCGACAAGCTATCCACAAACCACGTGACTGTTGAGACGAATGGTAATTGGCTAGATTTCCGGTGATTGGCAGAGTTTGCTATTGAAGATGGCAGCTCGTCTTAACTTGGTTCATTTGATTGGTTCATGCAGGTTTTACTTTGCAGGTATATAGGAAAAGTACTTTCTACGTTATTGTCTATATGGTTTCACACAACACTCACACATCAGTCGTGCATCGTTCAAGAACACAACATTAGCAATATTTGGCTTACTTTACCTATATAGTCTTTTTCTGTCTATATTTCTAAGCAACCCCCAGATTATTCTGGCAATCTTCCAAATTTGTCTTTCAAAAAGTTGCTTGAAAGGGGGAGGAAGGAAAACTCCATAGGGTGTAAAACGGTGGAATAAAAGAGCCACAAAAAAGATGGCAGTAATAGTAATATTTTGAGATTAGGCTCGGCCAAAAAAAATCATTGAGTAAGTTTCACAGGGCTGCGGCTGACTCCCTGTTGGACACATAAAATCTGATCAAGTTCAGAGGCGTGTTGAGGGCTTCAAGCCACGTTCTATTTCGGATTTTTTATGAACGCCGGCTCATCCACATATTTCCCTTTAATGTCTCAGGAGCGCGCATTCTTTGTTTGGGATAGACCCAACAAAACTTTAAATGAAAAAAATGTCCCCCCTCCATCATCTACCACATTCAAACAGAGCAAAACCTCCACACACAAAGATTGGAAAGGTGAGTTTTCTTGTCATTTCTTTGAGTAGTGTGAATGATGGGTACAAGTCTTCGTATGTCACACTTTAGTCCATGTTACGCCCGTTACACTACGTGCTTTTGTGGGAGTGTAATTAAAGTAGTGTGTGAACTTTAGCGCAATACTGCAGCGCCTCTCCACATGTTGCACGGTTAAAAGCAAAACGATGGCTAGAATGCAGGCCTACCTGCCCCTCCTTTCTCTCCATCTCTATCACACCGAACTCCCTCCGTCAGGTTTAGTGCAGTCTGCATGCGCGCGCGCACACTAAAGGCATAACTTCAACGCACACATAAGTGCAAGCGGATCTGAGATTTATGGTGACCTTTCTGAACTTACAAGTGACGAGCAGCCCGTTAAGTTTGTTCTGCCCTTCATATTTTATTTACTCGTTGAAACGAGGCTCTACACACAACATTTTCTGGCTGCAGTTGTAGCATTTAACCTAGACCTGTTCAAAGTTTAAAATGTAAAAAGAAAAAGGTTTTGTTGACTATCACTAGACCGAAAAATAAATATTTACTACATATTTCTTGTGTGCAGTAAATGTGCACATTTCTGTACGTTTCTGTGCGGGTCAGATCAGTGACGCTTAGGTGACGCTTTTAAAAACTATGCAGACGTGAATAATTGAAATATAAAATCTTTCTTGCTTCATAAGATGGTCTTTTGATTAAAAAAAAAAATCCCTCTTCTTCCCTCTTGACAAATGTCCATAACATGTTTAAAAATCCACATTGTTTGATTCTCTTTAGCCTTAAGAAATCAATAGCCCTTTGTCTACGATATTTGAACCTATACCATCTTTCATGTCAAATTCATTTATTCTTAACAATTCAATTCAAATATCACAAATTAAATATCTGTCATCAGGGAGTGCAAAATAACATTATTTAGCTTTCTCAGCTTTGGTTACCTCACTCACTTTGGGATATTTCATTGGTTATAAAATTATCTGCCACCAACTGGGCATGCGCGTTACCTAAAAAAAAAAAAAAAAGCAATATTGTAATATGTCACGTAGGTCTTATGTGACATAGGCACATTTGGAAAAAAGCAGAACAAAACTCCAGCTCATGGTAAACCACAAACATTTCTATGTTTTTTATAGAGATTTTCAAGAATAGGGTTTAGTTTTTCGTGCTTGTGCATTGTGATTCTCTTAATTTATTTTGAATAATTATGCTGTCCATGTTTTTGACATGAGTAAAAATAGAACTGTACTATAAATCCTTATGTGGATTGTGATCCAGTCATAGCCACTCTTTTCAAAGGGCCGGAATATGAGTTATCTTAAATTGTATATTGATTTTATTGATTGCTGATGGTTACAAAAAAGATGGCCTGATTATTTTCGTGCTTTGAGAATCATGTGTACAGTTAACTAGAAATGTTGAAACTCTGTCGAGCACTTATTGATTGGATTGTACGAGATAATTTGGGGAATGTTTTTCTTTGTTTATTTTCCTCTCAATTCACTATTCCAATCGTTTTTATCTTTGTAAATAATCTTTATAAAGAGGAAATGCTGACTTTCTACATATTTCTATACTGATGTGCCCATTTTGCTTTGTAGTTGGAGGTCATCGTGTCACTCCTACTGTCTGGTCCATCAGTTTGTCCTGATTTATAGACATTTTCCTTATTCAAATGTACATTATTTCAACTCGTTTGATGTTTCAGTCCGTCATACTTCTCAGGAACTTATAACGAGTCTTTTGTATGTACTGTATTATACCTTTTGCCTTTTCTTTATTTGGACATTGGCTATTTTTGGCAAGAATGTATGCAAAACTGTTATGCAAAATGCAATACACGCACACACACTTCCACACACACACACACACACACACACACACACACACATGTTTTACACATATATATATATATTATATATAACATATATATATATATATATATATATATATATATATATATATATATATATATATATATATATATATATATATATATTTATTTATTTATTTATTTATTTATTTTTTGTATTACTGCCCAATTAAGTTCCTATGTTTGTGAATTTTGTTCATTGACAATGGCAATAAACCTTTTCTGATTCTGATACACACACACACACACACACACACACACACTCATATATATATATATATATTTCACGAAGTGTAGTAAAACTGGTTGTGATTTTCTGCAATGTATTTTTTAAATTATTTGTTTAGCTACAGCTGGTCATGGTCCAGGGTTTGAACGTCCTGATGGTAAAAAACAATCATTAGGCCTAAATGTATTTAGCCTATCACATATCAACATCTAACTGGATAATATAAATCGAAGCATACGTCTAACCTGAGAATTTACAGCATGATTAGGTATTTTATTTTTATCCTCCTGTAGCAGTACATTTTTATAAAAATTCACATTTCATATTGTTTCTGTAAAATGTATATTGGGCCTGTATTGTGTTTGAACTTAAGGTTGAAGCTTTTTTAAAGTGCAATATCTGCTTTTGACTGTTGGCCCACTGTTTTAGTAAAGCACGTGAACTAAGTCTCTTCAGTGGCTGTTGTCCTCAGACAACCCTTAAGTTTCACTATTCGCGTTTCTGAATTTCATGCAACTTTTGCAGCTTTACCTCTTTGCCAGGAAAGAAATGCGTAACCGGCAAATTGTGAATTGATCGGTTGATTTTATTAGCACCATGTCGCCGCTCTTAGAATGATCTACAATAATCAGTCTGGACACACAGTCTATTATTGTGCAGAACTGTGAGGGGCACTGGGGACACAACGTGTGTGTAAAACCAGCTCATGGTTAGGCTCTCTCTCAATAACCTAGGCTGTGTCCTCGGCACGTTTGGAGAGAGACTGAAGGGTCTGTGCAAAGTTAGCCTGCAATATTTTTATCGCGGCACATTTCAAAGCATTTGCTCTGCATTATTTGAAAACGGAGTCGTGTGGTGAATGCCTGCGTGTCCCTTTTAAAACAAACCCAGCGCCTGTCAATCACGGCACATTCCAACCAATCCCAAAGCTCCCCTTTTAAAAGCAGGTTTGCCTGCTGTGCTTTTATATTGCACCATGGCCTGTTCCGAAGCATTTTACTACCACGGTTATTGCCACAAATCAAGAGGGCAAAGTGAACGGCATGGGACTCACACCAACTTTAACGAAATTGAGTATGGTTACTGCTTTTGCGAAGTTCACGGCCAAGAATTTCACATGCAGATGATATACACCACGGAACATGGACCGTGCGCCTGTAGGTGCATCTTCAGAGCTGTTGGTTGACTTTGCTAACTCATAGCTAAACTCACAACAAAACATGACAAGCCTTTCGAGGTTTAGTGGCTGCCCTCTCTCCTGCGTCAACCCCGGAGAGAGCAATACTGAACCCAGCGTGGTGCTGCCACCTTTGGCAGGGGAGCACATGGGACACCCCACTGGCACTTCTTTAAAACTCTGCCTCTCGCGCAATTTGCGAGACTACCCCGAGACGAGGTCCAGTGCATATGTTGACCACTCGGTGGCTACTTTTCCAGACCCTGGATACCCAAGCCACCGGCTCGAGCACAGCCCTCGGGGCATCCTGATTGGACCCAATCTCTCTGGAGCAGGGATGCCACCCGTCACTGATCAACTGGCACCACGAGCTAACCAACATGGCGGTGTTGAACGGTATCGAGACTTTCCTGGCATCAGGGACAATCGGAGCCATACTTTTTTCTCCAGCTACCAGGAACAGGCCCACGGCTCCACTGACGGGACTCAGATGATGCTTGGTCTACCTGGAGACATCCTGACGCGGACCCACCCCTACAGCCAGAGCCTCAGCCCCAAGGGCAACAGTCAGCAGCTTGTCACTCAGTTTCTGGGGCTTTACAAGCCCTTAAACATGGCCATCCAGCGCGGGCCAAGCGACGCTTTCTTCAGGTGCTCCAAGCAGAATGTAAAACACGAGCTACTGTGCAAGTGGACAAACAGCCACGAAGGGGCTGCAAAAGTGCCATGCTCCAGAGCTTTCGGCAGCATGTATGAGCTTGTGACCCATGTGACCGTGGAGCACGTCGGTGGACCTGAGCACTCCGAGTACGTGTGCTACTGGGTTGACTGCCCGAGAGACAGGAAGCCGTTCAAAGCCAAATACAAGCTCGTGAACCATGTCAGAGTTCACACTGGGGAGAAGCCCTTTCCATGCCCGTTTCATGGCTGTGAGAAAGTCTTTGCTCGTTCAGAAAATCTGAAGATCCACAAGCGAACGCACACAGGTTGGTCAATAACAAGAATGATGATGATGATGATGATTATTGTTGTTGTTATTATTATTATTATTATTATTATTATTATTATTATATTATTATTATTATTATTATTATTATTATTATTATTATTATTATTATTATCAATAATAATAATAATAATACATGATTGATTTGTTTGCTGATGAAGTTATGAAGTTGAGCTAAAGCTAATCTTGTACCACATGGTGAGCCTGGTGAGTGTCAGGCCTGCTGCTGGTTGGAGTGTCTCTCCCACTTCATTCAGTTAAATTAATAAATAAATGCTGGGACACCGGAGAGCTGTGACGTAGCCTTTACGCGCATGTGCCTCGTAGGGACTCTCCTCATAAGAACAGGAACATACACTACACACAGTGATGTAGCAAGAAATGTAGCGATGCTTGAAAACTATTTACATGATTGATATTTTTGTTTCTTGGCATATTGATTTGTCACAGCTATTAAGCTATCACTGTAACTGTAAACAAATGTCTTCATTAGCCTATTATTTGGGAATAATATCAGTGTAAAATCAAAATACAGCGTACACGTGTACGAAATGATCACGCGAAATAGGGCACATTTAAATTTATGAATACAAATAGCCTACTCTTCAATTCTTGGAAAAGGGGGAATACCTTTTTGCTTTTAGTTTGCCAATTGAGTTGCTAAGACAAAGTTATGCAAGAATATGACGACAATCTGTTACTATTATTAATATATTAATCCAGTTTAATCAATTTAATTAGTCCAATAATTAACAATTTTGCAAATGCAAAAATAAAAGTAAGCGCGTTAATTAAAGTGTTGTTTACAGGCCATATATAGTTTGATTCTTTGGGCACTAAGGCCTCTTCACTTTCACGCACAGCGTTTTACGCTTCTCCACCGCCCAAAACCTAAATGGTTCTGCAATTCTGTAGGAAAAACTGTCTGAATGTTCAAACTTTAAGAGGCTCTGCTCACTGCGCGTATGTCTCCGTATGCTGTGATGTAGAAAACAAAGGTGCAGGCTTTGTGAGCATCTGATAACGGGCGTCATCTCTCTTTCCACTTGTTTAGGTGAAAAACCCTTTAAATGTGAGTTCGAGGGCTGCAGCCGAAGGTTTGCCAACAGTAGCGACCGAAAGAAACACTCTCACGTGCACTCCAGTGACAAGCCATACGTGTGTAAGGTCAGAGGTTGTGACAAGTGCTACACACACCCCAGCTCTCTGCGGAAACACATGAAGCTCCACTGCAACAAGCATCCCCAAAAAGGCACCGACGTGCGCTTAGGAGATGAGGGTCACATGCCCGAAAGCAGGTCAAGCCGCGCACGGGAAGGAGGTCAGAACATCCCGCTCCACACCCCCACCAGTCAGGATGGGCCCTTGTACACAGACAGTCGCGACGAACACGCCCTGAGGTCACGGCTACATCACTCATTCGACAGTAGTGTGGACTACTCCGCGCACAGAGCGGGGCCTCTGCTGGAGCCTCTGCTGGAGCCTCTGCTGCAGCGGGGCTCTTACCGAAGCCAGCACGGACAGACAAGTGGACAGGCCCCACACGCGTTCACTCAGAGCTCGAGGACTTTCTCCACTTCTCCGTTTCAGAAGAGCCTAGTCAATGGCTGGTACACTTGTCACAGTGGCGTCGATTCCTTTCCACCAAAGCAATGTAACATTCCGTCAATGTGAGATTTTTTTCCGGGCCTTTTCAGCTCTGAATTCTGAATCTCAAACCGCTTCTATCACTGTGTGTTATTTGACCATTTGTGACATGTGCATATCATATTGTAAAGGACCTCTAAGCGCACTGTGCGCTTTATGGCTCCAATGCCTATTAAATCACTATTCATCATAATACTACAGGACCTATAGTACAAATATCCTATACATTTGTATATTGTTACATAAAAGTCGGGAACCAGTGTGAGAAAAAGCAAACGAGATAAAAGTTATGTTGTGTTAATTCAACTGTAGGCATCTTGTTGAATGTAATCTAATGTTATTGAATGTAATCTATGGCAAATGCATAAAACTGTCAATGTTTTCATGTATGTATAGCTTCTTAAAATATGTTTCCCCCCTTCCCCAAAAGCTCTCTGTGATGGACATATGGTTCTTCTGACTCTCTCAGTGGAACTTACTGGCCTCTTCTTTAAAGCCTCATGATTTTCCTTCCCGGTCAGTAGGACCACAATTCTCAGCAGAGAATTTTATAAGTTTGTGCTTTGTCTCTTAAATAATAAACAGTGGACCTTTATTCCAATTGATCACATTCGTTTTATTTTAGCTTGATTTTTGCACAATCCATATGTTGTGTAGACTATATTATCCATTAGCTTTTGTTCAGACTATATTTGTCTTATAAATGCAAAGCAATAAGCTGTAGTGAGTGACTGTTTCATGGTCCTCTGGATGGACAATGTATGTGAATGTCAAGGTGCAGAGTCCATATTTTTTTATGATGTCCAATATCATTTAAATGATCATTATTTGTACTTAATTCACATTCAAGCAATATTGAATTTGATTATTTATTCACTGTTGTGGTGTGTATTTTAGAGTCTCCCCTTTATATTTAAAAACTTTCATTTGTCTTATTAATTTTTTTTAATTCATGGGTACAGTTTATGGGAATGTTTTGTTTTGTGTGTAAAAATACTCAAAACTTTCCCTTACAACTCTTTCTGATAGGTGATGAAAAGAATAGGGCTAACTATTTCAAACAGTAGAAATACTAATATATAAAATATATGATAAAATATTTCTCCTCACCCTCAGAGAAAGGAGAGATGACAGCGGATTTTCAGGTGGCGGCGACCATAAGGTGAAACCCCAAAGTATGGATACTTTGTGCATTGTAATACTTTGTGCTGTGTGTGTGTTTCAAGCTGTGGTAATGTTCCGTAATTATTGAACTCTGACACACCCCCAGAAATCACGACCAATTGGACCTTGGCTTCCCCTTTGCCCCCTTCGCGCCGCCATTTTTACTCTAGTGCTCTCTGCCTAGCAACAAGCGATGAGCGCCATTTTGGGTAGGGTACATGGGGCGTTGATCAGCTGAGTGTAAATAGATCCATTGCACCTTGGGTTTCATTGACTTGTCAGTGTGCATCCCTGGGTGGCTGTCATGCCATCACGGGGTTTAGCCCCAGCTGTGTACCAGAGGGTGGGCTGCTTTGTCACACTGGCTCTGTGGCTCTCTGACACATCATCATAACCATGCATGACACCTTGCGTAACTTACACTATGCAGCCTTACTATTCTGCATGCAGGGTGCAAGCTGTGGTTATGAGTCTCCGACATTGTTCCAGCGGCAGCTCAGATTGTCAAGAATGTTTCATGTGTGTTTTCTAGATCTTTACTTGTTACAACAGTGGTGCTAGAATTCACTAATGTCCTAATTCTGCCACAGGTCTTGAATCTTTGTGCCTCTAGCTCTTCAGATCCTTCTGACCATGTGATACATCTCTATGTTTAATTTCAAGGTAAATGGTTTTTGATTTCTATACAACACAAGATACAAAATAACACTTGAGCTACTGTGTAATTTCCTTTCTTTTGGATTGAATGATAGAACATGGAGTGGAGCATTTGAACTTGACTGCTAACAATGCAAATGAGGCCATTTGTTTTAATGAAGCAAGACATGATCCCAAGTATTGAATTTTGAGTCCCAATAAAGTCTTTCCATCAGTGATTAAACAGCGGAATGAGATGAATATGTCACTTAATGCTTTCACGAACATTTATCGGGTAATCTATTTCATGTCTAAGCCTGTGATAATTTGACAACTTGACAATTAATAAGGCTTTTGAAACTCAGCCCTCAGAAGTGGGACTAACGTAAGACGATGCAATAGTCTAAATAACATGTACAGTTCAGAGGCGTGCTTATAATTCATACATCTGCAAGTAGAAAACACAAAGGCCTTACTTATTATTTCATGTTCCCCTCGTCTTTACCTGCACAGCGGTTTTCGGATTTCACTGGTGCCAGCCCCCTGCTAGGTCCAGTCAAAACCAGGGCTAAAGAAAGTGGGCCTCTATTCTCGCTCCTGAAGGCTTCATCCACTGTAAACATAAAGCCTACAGCTCACGTTGCTAATGTGTCGGCAAAAACACTTCGCCTCAAAAGGAATATTGGAATAGCTTATTTTCTTTTATTTCACTTTTTATTTAAACATTGAAAATTATTTGATGAATGCAAATAATACGTTTCAGTGTGTACCCAAAACACCCAAAAAACATAAATATACTTTCGTTCTAGTGCCTATGGATCCCAGTCGAGCTTTTATGTTTATCGATATCAATCTCTAAATCTACACTTCTCTATTCCCCTATTTCTTTTTTTGCAATTTAAAACAATTTTAACAACTTTAATCTTCAAAGATGCACACAGTACATTATTTTTATTGTGCAAAGTTACGCAAAGTTATTATTGTTTAAAGCTATCACTTCTCTTACCAACAATAAGAATACAGCTTCTTAATACTTTTTATGTTGTCTGAAATGCGTGTTGTTTGAGGTGTAACTCTGAATAAGAGGATCACAGTGGTGACGGTCCAAGCTGTTTCAAAGCCCTGTGTAATCGTGTGTGTTAATTTTATCTGTTGCAGTGTGCATCGCAGGGCTGCTGTGTAATCAAGCCTGTGAACACCACATCTGAAGAACGCATTGGGTTTGTGATCACGTCCCACTGAAGTCCGGCCATTTCGCTCAACACCGATGTTTTCATGTATTTGCTGTTCTTGGTATGTGGCGGTCCATTTATTTTAGACCTGATAAGTTACAATTATAAGTCCAATGCTCAAAAAGTCAGTACAGAGTTTTACAATGAAATAAAAACATAACGCAGTTACAGCTCATGTACAAAACAAAAACAAAAAACATTTGCATATGCTGAACTATATTGAACTAAAGTTCATGGGCATATACCCAATAGTCTATTCAGAATAATATGACATTCAAAACAGTAATTATTTGAAATGGCTAATTTCAAATGATTAAATGAGAAATATATTAAACTACCAATTACATTAATTAGTTCTGAAGCTACTTTCAATAGGCTTTCACACAGGAAACGTTTGCAGTTCTTTAATATTGGGAAAGACAACGTGATGGGCATGGGTTTTAGCACTCAAAATTAGGTAAAAACATATTATTTTTTGGCCCCCCCTCCATTTAAAATAATATTCCATAATATTGTGCCACACAGTCCGGCTGTCAATATAAAAGCCAGGGCCATATTATCTTCAATGAACAGATGACATGTGCTGGACATTACAATCTGTATTTTGCTCTCCATTATGAATTTTGCACTGTCTATCATGTTCCATTTGAAAGATGTGCAAAGTATCAGAGTGACAGATGGGACTTCATCGGTACAGAGTTCACATGACCAAGGCTTCTGTGCAAACACGAGCAGGTCTCGGGGTTCCTGACTAGACGGACTCTGGTCCCTGGTACTGATGTGTACTAAAGGTGTTTATAAAATATTTTTTTGTAAATGGTAATTATATCCCAATTATTTTATTAACTTTGATTAAAATCCTTTCTGAGAATTATGTAGATTTACTCCCAACATTTGTCATTTGGAGCTGTTCATTCTGGGGCATGTTTAAGGAAACATGTTTCACCAAGAGGGCAAGCGGTTAACCTCTGGTGTAGGAGAGCACCCTAGGGCCTAAGTGTACAGTGATGGATGTGGGTAACGGGCCTTGCACACAGCCAAGAATTCCCTTTGGGCCTTTTCAATTACAGTTAGGCCAAGCCAGGCACTGCCATGATGTGTTGTTATAGGCTGTGAAAGTAATGGATTGGATACATGTGATTTGGTGACAACACTTCAGTAGTTTATGTAGGCACTTTGAGGCTTCTTGTAGCTTTATTTATTTAATGCCTTTAATAAATATATCAATTACCATTTAAGTGTCTCACTGTTGACGGAAGTCTTTTACATTTAACCAGGGTAAAGCATCAGGGGCAATCATTATCCAGTGGTGCCTTTGAGGAGTCCAGGTAAAGGATTCAGAAAAGTTGTGGACTGTCTCTTTATCTTTTTGAAGATCAATAGAGCAGCCTAACCTCACGTTGGGCCTATGCTAATGTATGGTAATGCCCTTGCATATGTGTGTGTGTGTGTGTGTGTGTGTGTGTGTATGTGTGTGTGTGTGTGTGTGTGTGTGTGTGTTTATGCTTACAAAGGTGTGCAGGTTTCAGTGTATCTCCAATGATATAAATCCACCAAGATGACCTTCAAATATGGATTTACCTTTAACACAGAGAATCTGAGGATCAGTCTCATGTCACAACAAATTTGTATTTACAATAAGGTCGAGGCAATGCATTTGTCTTTATGTCAATTGCATCAATTTCTGATGTTGCAACTATAGATTTTTTTTCTCCTTTATCATGATAAAATGTACAATTAAAATATCAACATTATAGCTTTTGTTTTTATAGTTAGCGTCAAGAATGTCTGCCCACAGCTTGATAATGTCCATAAAGTAAGTTGGCTGCACATAAGAGAAACATGTAAAATACGATACAAATTATACAGGCAATATAAATGAAGAACAATTGGACTTGCAAATTATATATTGTGCATATAAAATGTAAATCTTACCCTATGTTTTAGTTGATTTATTGGATTAACCTCAAACAATGATTTGTACCACTACATTAGGGTTCCATTCATTCACTGTATTCATACAGCACGCAAACTATTTAAGAACGCACACACACACACACACACACACACACACACACACACACGCACGCACACAAATATTCAGTTCCTGGTTACAGTTGAATTATCATGTTTAAAAAAATATTATTATCAATATTATTAATAGCATTAATATAATTAGCATTGTTAGTATATTACATTTTTTATCAACACCAAAAGCTAAAGGCAGAACGGCTTCATAGAAGCACCAGAACAGATCGGGCCAGTGCAGGAGGTTGATATTGCATACACGTGTGCAAGATGCCGGTGGCAAAGCGGCCTCTCTGAAATAATTACCTAAAACGCTCTTTATTAACCAACTTCATAATTAAACCAGCTTTAATATTGTGCTGTACCCACAAACACATCACTTGTTACCACATTATATATCATAGCATATCACATCCGCCATCTTTCATCACACTAATAAATGTCTTTAATTGTCCCCAGAGAGAGCCAGATGTTTGGGTGGAGAACTGTTAGTCCCCTCCAAAGTTAATATGAATCCTAGGCCACCAAGTCCCTGTGTACTCATACTCACAGATCACACAATTTACAAAAAAAAGAAAGGAAAATAGCAGGAAGAAAAAAATGCTCTTTGATCATTCTCCATTTCTAAAATAACTTCCTTTGAACGCTTCTGAGTCACTTGTGCTTTTATTTATAAAGCCTATTTAGACAATCAAGGAGTTTGAAAATAATTAGACGCTGCATGCATGCAAACGTGGACATGTATCCCTTTTCAATCACCACACACGGGCTCTGTTAATTAAACTTCTGAGCTATTACTTTGCCCAAATCATTTTCTTATTAGCTTTTGCCTTTAGATCTGTTGTCAGCGAACATATTTTCTTCCCCTGTCTATTTTCCCACTGAAATCCCACTGACCCATTTAGTTGATCTCATTTTCAAGCCTATAATATGGAGTTAAGAGAAGGCCTATTAATAGTCCTATTTGCGGTTGCTCATAGGTGCTGTTGTGTATTGTTGAATTCCCTGAGTGATACCATTACCATCTCATTTGGGTAAGGCCGAGATTACTTCATGTTTCATCAGAGGATGCCGAAGGGGAAGAGAGGGATAAACTAAACTGTTTATAAGTGTTTGTGGGTGCAGGCATCCTCAAATGCAGTCGTCGAAACATCACTCTTGACAAGTCGTGATGCCACCTTTAGTCATGTTTCCCGGGAAGGGCTCTCGCTCACAACAGCAGCCCACATCGATCGTCAGCACCAGTTTAACAGCTCCTCTCACACCTTGCACTCCTGGACGGATGGTGAGCTGCAGTTCTGCTAACACGTCCTTTAGCACCACTGTCAATTAGAGCTGCCATCATCAGCAGCAGGAAAGGCCCCGTGGACGAGCCCGCGACAACACCAGAGTGCACCATGGGAGTGAGTAAATGACAGCTCTCTTCGGTGTTAAATGAATATGCAGTGCTTATGTTTCAGTGCATGTGATGAGCGATCAAAACAAGAAAGAGAAAGGCAGCTTAAAATCCTCAATTTAACTGAAGAGATGAAAGAGGCACTTAGTTGCAGTTGAGTAATATTTCTTTTTAATGTAATTTCATCCCACACTTGGCATTATATTGTGTTATTTCGCTCTTAATTATTAATGTTTTATATTTCATTTAGAGTAATTGGTCAATCTGAAATATACCCATTATTTTTCAGGAATGTTCAAAGTCCAAAATCTTTTATTGGTGTTAACTGGCATTAAATGTGAAAAATAAAGAAATGAAAGTGATACACAAAGAGTGACCTCATCTACTGTGGATTTAATGTGATGAATGGCATGGAATGAATTGAATTGGTGGGTAGTACTGAGCCACATTTTCTTTGAAGAACTTTTGAAGTCCTTCTACTTTTACTTCTACATGAGTAATATTTTGACGTAACAGTACTCTTACTTGAGTAAAACTTTTCCCACTGTGATTAAGTGTAGAAGTGACAAAAGTTATATGTATTATGTATTTAAATATTAACTGACTTGAACATCTGTGTTTCTCGCAATGCTCCCACAGCTATGAGTTTGTTTTTATGATTTTTTGTTTCTATCCTTGAAAATACCACATTTTTAGCATTATTAAAAATGTTTTTCTTCCAATCTTGTTACATATATATATATATATATATATATATATATATATATATATATATATATATATATATAATTTTATTTCTAGACCGTTAATGCTTACAATTACTCTTACTTAAGTAGTTTCCGCAAATAAATGTTTACTCTTACGTGAGTATTTTTCTACTGCTACTTCATACTTTTAATTCAGTTACCTCATATTATTTTTACTTGTCTTACTTGAGTAATTTTGGCTACTCTACTCACCTTTGTTGAATCTATCCAAATGCAAGTGTGCAGCGCTTTCCGACAGCTAAAAGGTGCTTCACAGAGACAATAAAGACAAACATGGAATAAATCAAAAATAGGGAGGTTATGTATTGTAAATCTACAGTGTTCAGAAGCAGTCGTTCTCATGTGATTAATTCCCGGTTCCACTCTCAGGCACATACTGAATCCTTGATATGTCTTGTTCCATGGAGGTTCTTCCTGTTGTGGGGAGCGGGAGCCAGATGACCAGTGGCGTCATTCTGTTATTGCACCAACCTTACTCATCAATCAGAAATCAAAGTCCTGAAAGTTGGAGACATTAAAGACTGTGCTGCTGGCGAGTCCTGTGCCAAGAGGCCCCTTTCTGCTGAGCTTATTAATATACTGTAGGTCATCACTGATCATGAAGAGAGGCGCGCTGCTCCTGAGCCACACCAGGCACACATCCAGCAAATCTTCAGCCTCCAATATGCACTCATCAAAGACACATCCATATTGGACCACTGAAAGCATTGAAGTATGACACTTTATTATTTATTAGCCAAGGATTAGAGCGGTGCAATTTCCATAAAAATTCACGGCGGTCAGGAAGTAACAAGAGTTCAACTTGTTGCACATTGTTGCTCTTGAACTTTATGTTGTTTTGTATAAAATGCTATTGTATTCTGCCAGGCACTGGGCGTAGTGACACGTTCTAACGACTAAATGAAATAATTGGACACACAGGGTATTAAGTTAAGTACTAAAGTCATAATTCTGATTTTTGTTGTTGTTGTACTATTACTGCGCACATGTTGCGCATTCATGTTCATTCAGTGTCTATTCATAACTATTCATAACTATTTATATTTGCTATGCAAATATAAATAGTTATGATGACTTGATATGTCCATACAAGCTGTGTTTAGAGCCCTCAATCTCTATTAAAAACCCTTCAGCTGCTGTGAAATGATGCAGTTAAGTGGAATATGATAGTATGAATAACAATGAGTGAAAGTTGGAGGTCAAGTTTAATGTCCCTCACATTCAAAACAATGCATCATTATTTTATCTTTGAAATAATGAATTAGCCCTTTTAAAACATTTAAATCTATTCGGCGCACAAACCTGCAGTCAACCTATCTGTACAATAACTGTCTCTTCAGTCAGAATTTGAGCTCATGTAGTCGCAATAAACAGTTTGTGAACCACTTCAATTGCATTTACTGCACCTATAATTTAGTGGATTTTCGGGAAAAAAAGTCTAGACTGCTCAACATTTTGCTTAATTTTTTGTACATCTTTAACAGGGATTAACAATATGTTAAAGCCAGGAAAAGTAAGTGAAAGGAAAGTAAAATCAGAGATTCCGTGAAAGTAAGTCACAAAAGTTTACTATTTGACGGGAAAAGTCTTGCAGAAAGATCCAGCTTGTCACAGCTGCCAATGTCAGGAAAACCTCTTTTTATCCTAATCCCACTCATGTGCGTTTAGGTGTGTTCAACATGTTCCTCCACCCTTCTTGGATGGAGCGCAGGCGAGATGTCTGTTTATCTGTGAACCAGCTCAATCTGAGGCCTCGCTCCTCTGCATTCTGATTGTGTCCTCAAAAAACTCAACTTTTGGGCTATGAAGGCATGTGCCAGTCTTTGATGTTCATAGCAAACACACTTGGCATTACTGAATGGGAACAATCGGTATTTTTGATCAACAGCTGAGAGAAAGATAGAGAACCATAGAGCCTCCATTGACTAATGCTGCTAGAGAGATAGATGCCCATATTCTTTACATTTATGCTTTACTTTAAAACACATTTACCAATTGCAAATGTATTATATCTATTAAAACTATAGGCATGAACATGTTAACTTCTACATATAACTGTATTTTTTAGGAGCCCAGACCTTCTGCACTTTTGGTGTCGGTCACTTGATTTGCACTACACACTCAAAGGCATCTGTGCTAGATGAAGTTTTGCATAGGAGTGCATGAAACAAGCATCTTTTTGCTGAAACATGAAGCAAACATGTGAAGTGAGTGACGGGAGCACGCTGCCTTTACGGGGATCTAAGGTATCTTAATTCTTGTGCAGACTGTGATTTAGCCTTCCTGTGTGTAGCAGGACATGTTTATGAGCTAATAGGCCTTTGTTAGTGGCACTCTATTTATTTAATACAATTGTAGTGTGAACAGAAGGAATAATAAACAGGCTGACTAAACATACGATTCTTCTTTGGGACTGAGAAAGCCTGTGTAAGGACACAAAAGGGGGACGTTTCCACTGCGGAAAGTAAATTCTTTTGAAGTGGAACTAATCATCTGAGGGATGGTTCTCGTTGTCCTAACAACGCAGCTGAATTGGAATGAGCCTCCTTTTGGTGCGAGATATGTTTTCTTTTTTTCATTCAGAACTGATGATGATAGTAGTTTCACGGCCTGTCCACCCACATTGTGCGCTGGAACTTCTTTGCAGATAAGTCTTCAGTGGGAGACGCCAAACACACGGCGGGTGACTCCTGAACCGTGACGTCAGCTCTCTTCTCTGATGACCGCCTTTACGCTTTGCGCTTAATACTTTTGTAGGGAGAATGGGCTAAATCCTCTCCACTTACAATAAGAAAAGACCCGGGCTGTTCTAATACACCTATAATAATGCACCAGTCAGCCATTGACCATACTTAAGCTTTTATTCATTACAATTCATATTGAACAAAGTGTGAAGTTGCAGTGCGTTTCATCATAAAATATTTTATTTTATTCTTTTACATTACTACCAGGTGTCCCTTCAACTTCATTTCTTTATTTAAGAAAAATATGTCATTTTCATCAGACAACTGATCCAAAAAAATCTACATTTTACACTTTAACGTTTATTAATTGTTAAATGTTTTGTCTTTAAATGTGTCTTGTAGATTCCAGTCTCAATGGGATATACAATACACATTTAATAATGTTACCCCTGAGGTTATTTATTATTTGTATTTTTTATTTACTGATCAAGTCAAATAAAAACAATAAATAATAATGTGTAACACAGATAATGTCTTGCTGGACCTTCCTATAAAATGAGAGAACCTTGTTTTTTCCCACGAAGGGATTTATTATTATTTTTTCGTTTGAATGCGTACATGTTCACCTTAAAGAAAGCAAGCTTTATTCAAAACTATTCAACATGGTTCAGTCTCACAAAAAAAATTTTCAAATTGACAAAATATTTGTTTTTCAGTTCCACAAAAGAGCATGTGCAGCAGAGTTCTGCAAACAAATGATTCAATAGCAGGGATATTACAGTAAGATTGTATTAGCTGGTAAAAGCCTACTAAACTGCAATAGAAGCTCCCAGACGTTTATGATCCCATATTATTTAACCAGGGCTAGTTCATGTCATTAACTGCCTAAGTAATCATTGGCCCAGCAGTTTAAGATTGTGATTCACTGTGACATCTCTTTTGTTTTGAGCAGAGTGCTCCACTTGTATTTTCTCATTTGTCCTGAGGGGAATTTTGAAGTTACTCTGGCCGACAAACCCCTAATGGAGCATTCCAACTTTGCACCGTTACTAAATCTTTATTTTCTAACACGCTTTATAGTTTTACCCCTCAGAGTTATAAACCTGCTGGTCCTATAGTCAACCAGCCATTTTATTGTCTCAGTGGGAAATGGGTTCAAACTGCAGTCATGGACAGAGCCGAGGTGGACGGTGTGCCGACTTTGTTACCCCTAAAACTGTGACTATGTTTAACATGATCCTACATATGCAAACGTTTATATTACTGCCACAATCCCACGAAGTTGTGACAAAAGTAAAATCAAAACTTATACTCTCACATTTTCCCATTTAACAAAATACTTCATTTGGTAATAGCAATTTCAGAAGATGTAATAAAGCAACCAAAGGCATTAGAACTAAACTAATACAAAAAAGAGAGAGAGAAAAAAAAGAAAAGAAAAAACTTAAATCCTCTTAACATTTTCAGCCACATCTGTACATTTTTAGATAATTAATCTACAAATCATATGGTGTTTATTGACCTGTATGTATCACTTGAAAGTAAAAACACACATTATAATTGTTGCTTTAATTTGGTGTTGTGTTGCGTGTGGGCATGGCCCATAGGTGCAGTTAAATGAGCGTAGACAGCAGACTGGCTGGGTGCTGTGATGTCACATATAAGGGCGGACCTCTGGGTGACAGCTTACTCAAAACAATTGGTTCTCTGGATTAGCCTTCTTGTGCCATGAAATGGCTATTCACATGTTGTGTCTTGGAGCAGTTCGCTAAAGCTTGACAATATTAATGCAGCTCTAGCAGGTTACTATAAGCCTTCAGCTCTCTGGGATGTAGGTCATATTTAGTTCTTGTTGGTTTCAGAGGATACAAACTTGTCTCTTCTCTCCATCTAGGAATTGGTCCATTTTGGTGTCCCTGAATGCAGGCTGCATTTTCTGTGGATGAAAAGGTAGATGTCCTCGAAACAGTTCCCAACACTGAGGGCCATTTAAACATGGCTTTTATAAGCTTTTGTTGAATGTTATATGTTCCCTCATCATTAACTCACTCACAGTTGGTTCATGCTTGTTTTCAAAATCCTGTATTGTCTTGGAATTGAGGCTTGTGTGCTCTAACGAACTACAAAACATGTCAATGAAAATCTGCTGCTTTCTATGGTGAAATGCCACTTTGAAAAGGCTCCTTCGAACAGGATATCAAAGTATAAATATTAACATGTACAAAATGTAAAATCATCATCTATATGTCATTTAGTACTAAATAGCCAATAAAAAGCACAATATTTCATCAGTAATATTCCATATTGATTGCATTATTTTGAATTATTATTCTTTGGCTTGTTATATATTTTGTTTTTCATACCATGCCTTGTCGCTGTCGGTGTGGCAGACGGATGCTTGTGGAGAGCCAGTTGGCTGCTGTAATGAACACACAAGGCAGCCACGGCACCATCCTCACCTACGGTTCAAAATATGAAGGTCACTTTGAATTTGATATTGCACTGAGATGTCCTATAAATGTGAACAAACTCTGACCTTCTTCTAAAAGAGCCCTTGATTTGGAGTATTATTGTGATTGAATTAGGTATAATGAATTTGTGCTATAGATCTTTCAATTTAAGATTTAAATGTACAGAATACTGATTAAAAAGAAATATATGGAAGCTATTCAATAATAATTATATAATGGAACCACGCAAACTACTTAACTCATATTTAAAGATATAAGTCGTGTTCCATTGTCCAGTGCATCCGTTTCGTGTACCATACATTAAAGTTACTTTTATTTTGGTTGGGATGTGCCACACATATCCTCCTGGTGGTGCTTCACTGTGAGACAATAGTCCTGCAAATATCAGGGGCCAAGTCATTATCTTGTGCTCAGCAGGTGTAGACATTATTGGAGTGTTGAACTAATGATATGTAATGAGCTCTGTGTGACACATGTCTAGCCACCCTTACTGTCATGGGGCCCATTAATATATAACAGCATCATAATTAGCTTTGCTGGAAAGCACAACCATAGCTTACAAATATCCAACTCTCTTTAAGTTGTTTTTGTGCACAGTGTGAAATTTCACATGCTGTAGCTCGCTGCATATTAGCACACAAAGTGTTGTTTTGCTAACATTTTTGATGGAAAAGCACTAATACTGTCTTTGCGAGTTGCGCACACTGATGCCACTACATTTTATGTTTCTATTTTGAACAAAGTGAAAATAAATTATATTCCATCACTAAAGCACATGTGTATTGTTTGTTTGTTTTTTGGTTTTTTTTCTATGTTCTGGTTAAATTGAAAGCCCAGGACACAAATACATGTCTCTCTTCAAAATTTATTTTGGAAATGTTTTTTATGTTGTACCCCACTGCAAACACTTGCAGCCTTCTGCAGGTTTCCTAGCAACAACAAACAAAGACAGGAGCCATCTCAAGTTTCCTGTGGAGCGGCCAGTTCGGCGCGCCTTTGATCTTGACTGGGAAAATAGCTGAGTGGGCACTACTCGCATTTGTCTTTCATTTGCTGCCCCCTCCATCCCTCAGACAGCCCAGTCTTCATCTGTCCCCATTATCATCATCAACAGTCGTGTCCAAAGTTTACCAAAACACTTTCATCCAATACTGTCTTCAGTTCAATTCTTGGGAAGTTTGGCAGCACATAAACATAGTTTTTAATATTTGTATAAATATATATAGAAACTAAACTAAATGTAATGTCTTAAACATTGCTTTTGTTTTGTGTGGCCCCTAAGTTAAGAGGTACTTGACTTATATTGTATACAGTTGCATATGTAAACAGATTTGAAGTGTGACCGTGTTGTGTGACTCACATTTGTATTATTTGATGTATAATATTTTAACGCTCTGTGTTTGAACTTCATAGTTTTTATTGATGCTTTTGAAGTGCATTCCAGGAATGTAAACTCAAATAAACTGCTCTCATTCTATGCATAAACATGGCCAAACAAGATAGGCCACGTGTCTCAGAGCTATTGAACTTTATCCTACTTCAGTTCTGCTTTTATCCAAAACTCTTCCAACTACTCAGGAGATTAAACAAATAGAAGTGTTACACACTGTTTTGGTGTAATTTACTGTAATTGATGTTTCTATGTGGTGCAGGGCCTGCCGAAGCAATTGCTTGTGTTTGTAAGAAGACATGCAGCGCAGTGGGGTGTATTGACTCAGGCTGTTGACTAATACTGCTCTATTGGCATGGTTTAATGCGCGCTATTGTTTGCATTACACACTTGTGAGGAAGGCTAGAGGCACACCTAGCACACTACTACATCATATCTTACTTATAGTACACAAATATGTGAGGGTTGAAATACTTTGATAAGGTGGTGAGAAAATTACCTTTAGAAGTTATTACCTACCATACTTAAATATTTTTTGCCAACTTCATAACAATTGAATAACGTGTCAGTCATTTATTTATATAAATAAAGTCCCAACACAATCTTTTTGTTACTTACTATACACCTCACATAACACGATAACAAAGGGCATGGTTGTTAGTTGTAGTGCAAGAACCATAAGACCAAAACATTTGACTTCCACTGTATGTGTGTTGACTATATCTTCTCTGTTAGCTGGGTCGCACTTTGTTTGTGAGAAGCACATGTGAGATGGATTCTATTTTGGCTGTGTCAAAGCAGTGCTGCTGAAAGCAAAAGAACACATTGCTTCAATATTCTTTTTATGGTAGGTGGGTTTCTGTTGTGTGTGAAGGAACGGTACAACGGTGGCTGCCTGTTCCTCTGCTCACACGACGCTGGGGTTCATTACCTCATGTTATTCAGTGACACGCTGCCTTATATACCATCACACAAGATGATGAAGAGGACCTCTTACAGAGAAGTCGTACCTGCTGAAGTCGGACCTGTAAAAAGTAAAAAAAAACAACAACAAAAAACAAGTCAAAGCCTACATTAGAACAAGTCTTATATTTTCCCCATAACCTTCAAGAAAGAACAGAATGAAAGATTTCTGTAGGAAATGGGAAAAAAAAGGGATCCTGAAACACACTGGCGCTAGTTTTAGCATATTTATTTATAGTCTATTTGGTTCCAGCTGAAGAAAACCCTTATTGGATGGAGTATTATGACAACAGCACTGACACAAGCTGTAGCGCGTCTTCATGACAGTCTGCTTGAACCCCACAGTGTAGCTGCTGATAAGTGCTGCAGTGCATTCAAATCTATGAGCCCTGCCACCTCCGCTCCTTAAATGTGGGTGCAAAATCTAGCCCCAGATTTGAAACTGAAAGTGTGTTATAGAGATATTCTGAAGACTTTGTCCATTGTCTCATGCTCTAATGTGAGCAGTGAGGTAGCTCATCATAAACTCTATAATGAGTCCTCTTCTCACATGGCAGCCCCCGAGTTTATGAGCTCAAGCTTAATCACTGTGAGACTTCAATTCTTGATGCTGCCATTGCTCTCTTTAAGTTAGTCTATTGCATAACGGTTTCCAATAATGTGGGTCACCGCTTACATAAGGCTGCTACAGAAGCCCATATGCAAAGTATTGTGTGTATGTTACAGATACCACCAGTTATTCTCTGTGTAATGACTCTTTGTTCACATTTGTGATTTTTACATCTCATGAACAGATATGCATCATACTAAACATACATTTTACATGTAAATATATTGCCACACAGTGTTTCTCTTTTTTTTTTTTTCATTCAGCATTTCATTCAGTAGCATGGAAAACAAACAAACACAGAGCTACTGTGTTTGTTATAGATTTTATAGACCTGCACTATTCCTTTTAAGATATGAAAACGATTTTCCTCCAATACCATATATGAAGACAGTCTTGTGTATTATGTGTTACATGCAATGCACCATAGTATGCCCCCCACAAACAATGTATTTATGTATAACATCTATCATACATACACACACACACGCACAGACCTCATATATATATATATATATATATATATATATATATATATATATATATATATATATATATATATATATATATATATATATATATATATACATACACATATATCCATACACATGCATACACATGCATACACACACACACACACACACACACAACAACCACACATACAAATAGAGGTAATTCGAGGATTTCTACATATATTATGTACAAAATATGTTTAATTAAGTTGTTTTATCATTTGTAAATATATACACAAGCTTAATTTTAGCTCATCTCCACTGCACTTTTACTATTACTGTAAGAACGTGTGGGGGACCACTCACTGACCACATACAGGACCAAGTGAGTTAGAAAACTCACATTGATACTTTTGATACTCATTTATACTATATATTAATATAATATTTGCTGCATTATCTGCAGTTTTAAATGCACTGGTGCCTTTGCCAAGTAATTTGTGGGGCTGTTTACTGATACTTGAATTAGTTTGAGTTGGGATGTGACTGGAAACACTTGAACGTGGTGACATAGATTTTTCACACATTTATGAACTTTTGTCTGCCATTTTCAAATCGCACTGTAAGTTTTTAACCTCAAGGCCAGCAAAATTTGAGTACCTTCTTTGATATCCTTCAAAACACAAATCCACACAAGTCTAAAGTCGGCAGAACCATCTCAATCTGTGTCAGCCTATATGTGGACTTGGTAGAAGCTGTGTGTTTGTGCCATATAGATTTATCACCTCTTAACTATATGACATTTCTGGAGAACAACAACAATCATGGCACAGACGGAGAGGGGGTGGGGTGGCATTTGTCACCGCTCTCATTGGGGTTCAAAAGTAGATTGTAAAATGTCTGTCTTTGTCTATGATCCAACACATTTTATTTTTATAACTGAGAAATCTGTTCAGGGACCCCAACATTTTTTCCAACTGTCAGGGTGTCGTTTGTCAGAAAAAAGTGAAAGTGTATCTCCTCCACCCCCAGTCCTTCTGTATGTTCTGTCAGGTTACAAACACAACTCTGTGTCCATACATGTGGATGCGCTTTTGTCAGTCAGCAAGCAACAAGCACAGGTTATATAAAGTTCCTTGTAGCTTCTGTGTGCTCGTTTATTCTTGTATCTCGCACTCCCTGAAGAGCTGTAACTTCTTTTGTGGTAGTTAAGTGAAGAAGGGCAAGTTGTCAGAGAGGGCAAAAGTGACAGAGCAGGAACGGAGCAAAGACAAACTAAATGCTTCCACATGGTCTTTGCAATTATTTTACTGTCACTGCACGGTTCAGAAAAATCCCCAATGTTCCCCTTTTAGCTTCACAATGTAATAATTTTAATTCATGAAACAAGACTCAGCACAACGGCTCGGTGCATAAAACATCCAATGTTGGCATATCACTTTTTTTTTCTTCAAAATTATTATTATTATTATGCATTATGATGATTATGATTATGATTATGATTATGATTATGATTATTATTATTATTATTATTATTATTATTATCATTATTGTTATATATTATTATTATTATTATTATCATTATTGTTATTTATTATTTATTTATTTTTATTATTATTTTTATTATATAATACTATAACATACAAACAGTTGTCCTAAACATGTAGTCCGACACGGTCATCCCAGTTGTATTTCTGAACAGCAGGATATTCCCAAAAAACACATGTTTAAATGGACTTTTCAATGACATCCCCCCCCCCCCCCCCCCCCCCCCCCCCCCCCCCCCCCCCCCCCCCCCCCCCCCCCCCCCCCCCCCCCCCCCCACCCCCCCCCCCCCCCCCCCCCCCCCCCCCCCCCCCCCCCCCCCCCCCACCCCCCCCAACCCCCCCCCCCCCCCCCCCCCCCCTCCCCCCCCCCCCCCGCCCCCCCCCCCCCCCCCCCCTGTGCACAAAACTCTCTTCTAAACATTCAAATTAAGTTGTTTTTTAATTTCTTGGGAATTTAAAGTTTAAAATGCCATGCGTATGACTGTAACACTGCTACTTTCAAAATCTTCCAGAATGAGGCACTTGTGTTAGAGACAGATAATAAAGGTCTTGGCATAAAGATAAGAATGTGTATACGTTTCTCTCTACTTTAAAATGTATAAAGAAGTTGAATGCAGTAATCCAAAGGGGTCTCCTGTGTGTGATTAAAAAAAACACTTTAAAACAACCATCTGTCCTTTATGCACCAGGAAGAGCTCTGAGGTTTAGCCACAGGTCATCTTCATTTTTCATTCATTCATTTTATTTTATTTATACAGGGAAAACCCAATGAGAAAAATTCTCTCTTTTCATTGGTACCCCTGTTAAAACACAACACAAAATAAACAACAAACACAGGATACTAAAACACAAATTCAATCAAATTAACCCAATACATAAAAACACATTTATAAACATACCCCCAATATGAGATGGGGGGGAAAAAATAAAAAAAAAAATAAAACAAGTGCATCGGCACTGCGGGTCATCCTTGACCAGTGCTTTAAAATCATTAAAAGGCATAAAATGATTTAATTTAAAAAGTCTGTTTGTGTTTCCACAGGGAGGGAGCAAAGCTGCTGAAAAGCGTTTTTTTCCTGTTCCTCTGTATTAAAACGATGGGATTTGTAAAGATAAAAATGTCCTGAGACCTCAAACTGTGAATACCTGATCTGATGTGTAATAAACTTGATAAATAATCAGGCAAAATGCCAACTAGAGCTTTATACACAAACAAAAGGCAGAGCACATTCGTACTTCAAATCCTACTTTTCTGAAAAACTTTTGAATGTGCACAAGTTTGATGTCCTGCGAGGTGACAGCTGTATTTTCTAAGAAAAATAGTATTTCTAATAAATAAAAAAATATAAGATGGGACAGTTGCATGGTTTAACACTTTTAATTAGATATATTGCTGACATGCAGTGTCTGCTTCACAGTTGTTTTAGATCTGATTTGAAAAAAAAAAAAAAATGTATATGTGTGTGTGTGTGTATATATATTATATATATATAATGTGTATATATATATATTTATTATGTGTATATATATTATATATATAATATTATATATATATATATATAGCTACACTGGTGCATCACACCGCAGGACAGAAAAAAAGGTGTTAAACTTTTTGTTTTTCATAGTTTAGAGAAAACTGTATGCGAAATTATTTTTAAAAAATAAGAATGATCATATTTTTAGTAATGCAATTATTCTCTTTTGTGTAGTTGTTATTCTTTTAAAACGGTTTCAATATTATCATTTTCTTTAAGCTACAGTACAAAGATCCCCTTTTGTCCTGCAGGCCTGACTTTGACACTGCTGCCTCCTGGCCTTCTTCTCCATCATTAAGGACTGACTTTTAAGGTGCCAAAGCTGAGGGACTGGAGCACATTGTCCCACATTACTGAGTCTTTACCCTGAAGGGCAGCTCCTCTCTCCTCCTCCTTCAGTAGACTTCCACTGAGGACGTCAAGCCATTAGTGACTCCAGCTCCGATAATGAAGGCACTGAGGTGGTCTAAGCAGTGTGCCACAAGAGCTGCTGCGCACACGGAAGGTAGATTAGAATAATTACCTGGCCATGGGGGTGCGAGGAGAGACGAGCCTTACTTCCTGTGGGCCTGGATTGGAGCGGGCGCACTAGACAATTGGGGAATTCTGTGCAAACCATTCTAACAAAGAGTGCATTGTCTGTGATTACTTTTTCTGTCTCCTGCACCTGGCTCTCAAAACATGCTCTTAAAGTTTAAGAAGCAGGTAGAAAACTGACTTTGAAGATCATGTGAGGTCATGTTTTGAAATGACGGCCTGCTGCACCCACACTACACACTTCCCCCCCCCTTCTTTCCTCTGCTCCTGTAAATCCATTCTCCACACAATGCATTTCAAATCAAAGCAGCAGCGTCACCATAACACGCCTTAGGAAACATTAAGCCATAGTGCGTTACTTTCATGTATGATAGCATAGCCCCCTGTACGCTTTGATGTGCGCACTTTTTTAATGCTTTATTAATAATAACAGCCTGGCTCCTGCTCACACCACTGTCAGCTTCTGGTGGTTCTTTTCTCGCCTTCCAAAACTACATCTTCCATGCCTCACTTCCCTTCATCCCTCCCCAGCAGCCCGGGTCCTGCGACGTGATTGGCCGGTTTGTTTTGGGAGGAGGATCACAGGCACTTAAAGAAGAAGGGGGAAAAAAAAGATTAAGAGGAGCGACAAGGACCTATCAGAGGCCTGAGTGTATGTGACGCTTGGATGCCATTGGCTGAGGTGGATATCACACATGTCTTCATTTCTTAGTGCTTTCATTTTAGTGCCTGGAGGAGGTTTGGAGGTGGGAGGAGGGGTGAGGGGTGAGGGAGGGGGCGCACGGGGCATGATCCATTTTAATCTGTGTGGATGCATACGGGAGTTGGCTTGGATGTTAGGAGAAGTAAACATACATAGATGAGCACATTCACCGGAGCTGGTTTTATACATACCACAGAGAAAATGTTCCCCGAGATTAAGAACATTTAAATACAGACTCGCTGTGTGAGGCTCAAAAGAGTAATCCAATTAGTATGCGTATATTTACTCGTAGATTGCAATGATTAAGTTCACCTTTCTGAAGGTGAAGTTGCGACAATGGCTGAGACAGAAGTTGATCAAAACAAAGCAGAAAAAAAAACACTTATACACTCACTTAAAACAGACATTTTCATATGAACACAAAGCATAATGTGCTGTTTTATGAGCAAAATGTGAACAAATGATGAACAAAACTTGTATTGGCAATTCATTCATTGGTTTCAGTTAGAATGTACATTGAAAAAGAATATGTAGATAGTTGGTTTTATCAGAGTTATAAGTTACTTTATAGAAAACTTGATCCACTTGAAAGTTTCAAATGAAAATGGCATGGCGTGTTCACAGTGTATAGCGCGAAATGTCAGGTGAAGACCACAGTCTGAGTCATGCAGTCTCTTTAGTCCAAAAGAACCACCTCCACATGGATCGATACAGAACCGACCTGGACTAGGTCAGAACTTCAAAGTCCTCTTAGCTCCTGGACTCCGCTGGGATGACAACAAGCTGAGGTATGTGCTCTGTTCTCCTCTCAGGACATGAAGGACATGCTGAACGTACAGCGTGTTCTCAGGAGCCTCTGTCAAAATAGGAAAGATGCACATAAATATTTTCCACCAAAACTTAAACCCCCCCTCAAAAAAACCTACAATAAAGTGATATGTGTTTTCTTTTAAGCGGCTTTTATGGTTGTTAATTGTTTGCTCTCATCACAGATTCAATTTAGATATTTTAAGTTTGCAACTCTGTACATATGTTGTCTGTTATCCATGTTTGAAAAAGTGCATTTAATTAATAAATATATAATATGTACTGTTATTTTGACCTGGGGAGTATCCATAAATATATTGAAAATTCACTATGTACGTGCGGTTAAAAAAAAGTGTCACTTATATAGCAGTATTTGACGCATCACAAATATAAGTTGTGTTTTTCCTCAAACTTAAATTTAAATTCCCTCTGTGAAAGGGGTTGTTTTTAAAAAACAAGTAATTTAAGGGAACTTTAAAAAAGTAATTTAAGTGCACTTTTGGCTCTTCCTTCAAACATGTTTTAAGTTGAGCGGATCAGCAGATCTCTGTCTTTCCCCACTGGTCAGTAACAAATGGCAAGCCTACTGAACACAGATTTTGGGTCCATGAGGGCTCGGAGGCAGTCGGCTCCAAGAATACATATTAATCATTGGAGATTTGTGAATGTGTTTATTAAGCCCAGTCATTTGTACCCTGGGCTTCACTGGCAGATCTCAGTATGGGCACTCCTCTTGTGAACAGGGATGAGAAGGAGATGCGGAGAGAGGAAATAAAGGTCTGAGTAGTTTGGCACAGGCACGATGGAGGCTGAGACAGATGGCATGAAGTCTGCAGCACTCTGGCGTGGCTCGCATGGTGCTAAAATCCTCCTCTCTCACATTCCAACAAATCGAACCAGGAGGCTGGAGAGTCTGTCACACCATCCAAGAATGCTCGCCGCTCCTCCACTGCCCTCCACACAGCCAAGTTCCTGACCACACTCTGCCCTGCTAGATTACCACCACATCCACATGCGTACATATGGAGCTGGTCATTTGGACATTTAGACCTATATAAATATAGTGCCTTTTGCAGCAGCTCAAAACTGCACCCAGCAAACAAATCATTGTGTAAAGAATCCACAGTCCATTTATAGCAGAGTATGAAGACTTAAGAGGATTCTGATTAGTTTTGCATTCCCAAAATGGACTCAACTGCAAATGCCTGGGCTCTCTGTCCAAATTTACATTACTGATGACTTAAAATCAAAGCACTATTATTATAAAAGATGGAATACTGACTCTATATGCAAACCTTTTATACAACTCATAGTCATGTTTTTGGAGTGCCTTTGAAATTTTAAGCATGTTTTGTGTCATCCCAAAGAGGTTCATCTAATAAGAACAGTCTAATCTATCTGACAGAGCTCTCCTTGTGTGTCTCTCTCCTCCTCATCTTTTCTGTTTGTTCAAGTGGATGGTGGAGGCGAGATGAGGTGCTGCTGTGCGGAGGTCACACAAGCTTCACAATCACATCTCTGATAATGGTAATGAAAAGAAAAATCTGTTATCTCCTGCTCTGCACATATGGAAAAAGTGTTTTAACCACAAAATCGCAATTTCTGAAATCAAGTCTTGTGTAATTATAATATGCACCAACACATTTTCTTTGTAAAGTGTTTCATGCTTGTACAAAAAGAGTTGATAATCAAAGATATACAGTGGTGGATACAGATGGGTTATGGGTGAGCCTCCACATCACACACATGAGTGCGGCATGGGGCTGCATACCATATTCTCAATGGTGACTTTGAAAACCATCGTTTTATCTGACAAATGTTCTATCTATATTGCACAATTACTCTTTGTAGGGATGTGTCTAGGATGAATAAAGACAAGAATATGAGGATATTCGTTTTCCCACAATGAGGACATCCAAGTAACATTTTGTAAGTATACAAAATTCACACTTGCACACAGACCCCATAACTTGGATTTAACTGGGACTAAACCTGGAACTACACCTTGACTATACAAGGACTAGAATCTTACTACATCAGGGTTAAACTGGGCACAAGTATGAACTACTGCTCTGAATATAACAAGAACTTTATTTTTTATTTTTTATTATTGTCATTCTTCCCACTAAAATAGACAGGAGTTCATCTCTACAGCCCGGACTCTTCGGTCTGATGTCTTGTTTGGATAGTAGATAGTTCTCCCTCCACACAGACCTGGCTGTTGT
Organism: Chaenogobius annularis; assembly: GCA_015082035.1. Classification (NCBI taxonomy): domain Eukaryota; kingdom Metazoa; phylum Chordata; class Actinopteri; order Gobiiformes; family Gobiidae; genus Chaenogobius; species Chaenogobius annularis. Next base: position 2,156,273 of record BJKM01000002.1, on the reverse strand, counting down.
ATCTGGCGGTCCTCTTCACTCTATCGGACACATGTCATCTCCGAGCCCATTGGCGGTGCAGCTGGCACCCACAGCCTGCAGGGTGACAGTGGCAGTGCCTATAAGCTGCTCCGGTGAAAGGCCAAGGAGCGGGAACCCGGGCCTGGCTTCCATTGATCTGGGGCCAGTTCTCCATCAGCCACTGTGGGAGCTGAAGGTCGGCTGGGGCCAGAGGATGGGTCCTGTGGGTGCACTCCTCGCCTGTGGAGCGTGTGGCGTGTCACTGAGTTCTGTGCAGCCTGGTGCCACCAGAGAAAGGACAGGACCAGAATAGATTCTCCCTGTGTGATGCATCCTGCAGACTGGACTTAATCTTTGTGTTTGATGTCTGCCACATTAGGCATTATTGTTGCTTTTAGAGATATAACCATCCGGCATCAAATTAAAATGTTCTTCTCTCTAATTTTCTACAACACAAATTGCTTAATAAATGACTAGTCCCTGATACACTGATGATAATACAGACTCTAAATTGCAGCATTAAATTGCTCATCCAGACATGGTTAGGCCCAAACCATGGTGGCTAAGTAGTGGCTTCAGCCTGGTGTGGTTTACATTAATGTTGCGTGCCTCTGAAAGGATAATTGCACTGGTAAATGCTGTTTGACAGGATCCATTTTAGTGCAGGGCACTGGTGTTAGAACAGAGCTGGACCAGCTCAAGTGAACATCTGACAGACACAGGATCACTCTTGTGGAGATGGTTGCTTGCTCGCTCAGGTTGTGTTCTTTCACTGGTCATGGAAGTCTCATCCTGGGAAATTGAACAATTTCTGATTGAAAACAGGGCTGGTAATTAGAGCACTCACTATTTGTAACCATTTGGCATTGCATTAGTATGCAAAGCTGGCAGCCAGCTTATCTTGGGGAAAACGTTTGTTTCCTTAATTGCCCTCTTAGGACAAAAGTGAAGGGGGAGTGTGGGGCGAGAGAGAGTAAAATGTTAACGTGCTGCAGGAAGAATAGACCCAGTGTGACTCCGAACACCGGGGTTAAAAATCACTAATAAGGCTGCACAACACACACAATGAAACTTCCACTTGTCTGTCTGTCATGAACCAAATCCAACCCCTAAATTACAAACTTTATGGAAGCTAAAGAAACTCCTTTCTTGTAAACATGTACGCTTTACTACAGGTGATTAAAATAATGTGCCTCTGTATATATCTCAATGTAAAAATTTCACTCATCAATTAATATCTGCAGAACCAGTGCCATCAAACAAGCTTCCTGTCTATAAACCATGCATTTCTTGAATATATGTGTATATATTTTCACAGTAGGTTACAGTAGCCTGATATACATAGTGCTCTCATTAACCCTCCGCAATTAACCCTTAGTTAATTTTTCTCACACACACACTCACACACACTCACACACGCACGCACACACACACTAGTCTGCTACTGGACAAAATTAACTGAGGGTTTATTGTGGAGGGTTAATGAGATCTTTTTATATATATAAATAAATAAATAAATAAATTTAGATACATTTTTATTTATATATATATATATATATATATATATATATATATATATATATATATATATATATAATAGTTGGACATTTCTATAAAATAAAAATAAACATGCCAAACAAATAAAATACAAATCCTATCAGGCGATCACAGGACTATGTGACGCGGTTTGCAGTCCATTTTATTACGAAGACCATTAGAAGGCTAAATGAAACCCCCATAACATTGTATTAATTGGCTGTGTCTGATGAGTTCACATGAGAGAATTGTGTTGCTGCAGTCCTCCATCTGCACTCATTTAACGCAAAGGCTCCTTCCGACCGAACATTTCACCCTTTTAGCCTTTATTATTCTCATTATTAATAGTAGTAATTACCATACATTTTTATTTAGCTGAAATAAAGAAGTAAAGCATAATGTTATTATATGGCGTTGGTTTTCTTTGGTATGTATTTTTGTTTTGTTTTTAATTTTATGGACCTTAAAAATAAGGTTTTGATGAATTGATTGATTGATAATAACAAATCCCTATAATTGCATATACAATAATCAGACAGGATGCCTTTAATCCATTATATAATATGGAGTTAAAATAAATTGATTGAACCCCAGAATGAATGTGACGAGAGACGGACTGAGACAGAGCCACAGGTGCAGACGAGGCCTCCAGAGGCCTGCGCCTCAGACCACGTCGCTCCATCCACTGTCACACATTTACTCTCTCAATAACAGTGACCCTCTCAATAATAGTCTTGAAAAAATATATGATTATAAACGAAATGTTTGTTCACTTAAAAATACCTTGACATTAATGGGATACAAATGCAATATAGACACAAAAAATAGGCTAGAAGAAATAAATAATACATGAAAAGGCTAAATAAATAAATGCTTGTATAGGCTAAATTGTAGGCTATTTGAATTTGTGGTGCGTAATCGTCTGAAACATAAAGGGTACATTAGACTGATTTTTATGTGTGCTGACCTGTAATATTGTACTTGCATCACGGGTGGATAATCTATTGTAGGACCTTAATTTATTCTTGGATATAAATATGTTTTGCTGCTATTTATTCAAATACCCTATATATTTGATCTATTGCCTATAGCATATATTTCTGTACACAGCAGAATAATACACCGGAAATGTTGTATTGGCCTGTGTAAACTGTTATCGCAGTGACCATCACCTTTTGAGTGAATGGCTCTTTTTGGCGCACAAAGCTCAATGCGCTGTGCTCAATAGCAGCTCCTCTTGAGGCCATCTCGGCTGCAAGATAGAGAATTAGACTTCCCTCAAGTAGTCAAGGCTGCAGTGGCTTTAACAAACTCAACAAAAGCATTGGTTAATCCAGCTCTCCTAGACAATGTGCAGTGGCCTGTTTGCCCGGAACACGAGGAACACTAAACCGGGACACACTACCAGCCTGACTGTCTGATGTCTAATTCAGATCAGACCCTACAATAAAACTGACACAGAAAATACAGGATTTACGACTGCAAAATCATCGTGAACTGGAATAATAATTCGTATTTGAGTGCCAAAATATGCTAAATGAACAGCTTGTAAGAAAATCACAATGATTTACTTCAATAATAATACTAATCATACAGCAGCATGATCTCAAGAGTAATTCTGGTTTCGAACGAAATATTAAGCACATTATTGGCCACGGCATGTTTCATCTTTTACTTTTTGTAAAACAACAAAACAAATGACCACACCTATACATAAACCACCTTTACCAAGATTTTAAAATAATAAACCTGTTTTTATTATTTCATGCTTGATTAATGTAGCTTAATATATTCTGTTGTCCTCGTGTCCGGGGCCAGTGAAAACAGCCACATTTACCCTGCTCACCCGCTCTACGCTACTGTAGGCATTATAAACGTGACTATCCAGGTAAACAAAACGCGCACGCGCAGATGTGTTGCGTACACTTATGTCTTAGGTCTGACTCTTTCTATGTTTCTTTGACGTATCAAATATAATGCCAATGCGTGCACAAAGCCGTCACATTTCCCTTAGAAATGTCATATTTAACGCTCAGTCACCTTTCCATTATTTACGCAACTCCTTCGTGAGTTGATCTGTCTTTCACTCCCCCCTTTCATTTAGTTTTCGGAATTACTCTACCATCAGGGAAAATAAAAAACAGAAAATGTAATAATTTCTCTGTGAAACGACAATCTCAGAACACAGAGGTGCCGCTCGGGGTTTTCGCTGCGCTTCTCTCTCAGGTGCGGAGACGCGCAGGGAGAAGATGTCTTGGGTCAGCGCGGCGGGGTTAAGGTTTGGGACTCAGAGGACTGCATATTTTGAGGAAGAATGCGACTTGTTTTCGGCATTTCAAGTAGAAAATGAAGTAAACCAAACTAACGGGAATGCTTGCTGTTGATTTGTTTTTTGTAAAATTTGAAACTGGCGTCTCAAATGCACGTCTGCTTTGGTACATTAATCAATTCGTGCGTCTTGAATTTAGTATCCCAAGGACGTAAACAGCTGCAAAAGTTTCCTCTCTCCGTGCACTTTAATTTGCAGCGACTCCGACTAAAAGGGCTGTACTATGGCAGCTCCCATGTCACTCTTGCGCGCCTGGGTAGGTGACAGGGAACAGCACAGGCAACAGAGCATGCTAAAATCTGATCACTTGAGACCGGCACACTTCAAAGTCCAACCCAGAAGCTCACATTGAGTGAACTTTTAAAGCCAGAAAAGCTGTGTGTGACATCAGAACACTTAAAATGTGACTGTCATGTTAAAGAGATGGTGGCAAGTTCAAACGCATTAAGATGAGCTGGGCCTTTGTTTTACAAGAGCCTCGAAGTGAAATGAGATTGAAAGATGGCTGTGAGGAGTTTGTCAAAAATAAGATGATGGATAGATAGATAAGGCTTTGGCGGTGAGTAAAAAAAAGTGCCACTGCCTGACTTGGGATTTTCACTCTGTCATTGACAAGGCACTGTCACAAAAACATGTCATCTTCAGGAGAGCAGCCACTTGACAAGCATCCAGCATGGGATTGGGACTGATCAATTCCCAAAATGACAACAAAACATTGCTCTGATAGTTTATTTCAAGTTCTGCTATTGTAGAGTAGGATTGAGCAACTTTTTACTTCCATCACAAAATGTAGTATGTTGACAGATATCTTCAAAACTTTCCCCTGTTTAATTTGGGCTATAAAGCAGTGTTGCCTGCACGCTCCTTAATGTATACCAAAATAGTTGAGCATGTCTTTGGCCGGTATCCTCTTTAAGTGAAATCCAATACTCAAAGCACTTTGCTCCTCAAAGTAGTCCCCTGTTGTGCGCTGTGACCACAATAGTGTCAATCTCAAACTTTCAAAGCCTCATCTCAGTGTCAGCTTTGAGGAGCTGTCTATACGTGTCTCCAAAAAGGACTCTGAGCTTTGATGGGCAACGTGAAAACACTCAGAAAGATTATGACAAACATCTGACGACCAGTAATATTTTTTATTGAATCAGTGCAGGGAAAAGTGTGACCTATGATAAGAGGACACACTTTCATAAGCAAGACCTGCAACTACTGACAAGCTGTTGCTTATGTACTTTTGACATATATTCACATACATTAATTATACATTTTTTATGCCATTGAAATACTTTATTAAGTCATCTTTTCATAAAGGCTACTCATTAGATTATTTGCAGCATTAGTTGCAGTTCATTTGCAAAAACCTCAGTTAGGAAATTTGTCAAAAAAAAAGTTTACTGTTTGTTTCCATCCTCAATTCAATTCAATTTATTTTGTAACGCCCAAAATCACAACAGCAGTCGCCTCGAGGGGCGACAGTGAAAAATAGATTAAACAATATGTGAGATCCTCTTCACGTACAGTATTGTAAATAATGATAGTTGAGTGTATTGAGGGGAACTCTTGTGGTTTTTGTAAATAATGGAAGTGGGTGCTGTTCGGGGGCTCCATGTGCGTTGCTATTTCAAATCTGGCTTCGACTGCTGCATGCCCTTCCCTCTCTCAACCCCGTTTCATGCTGCACTGTCCTGTCCAATAAAGCCTGCAAGTAAAAAAAACCAAATACAGAAATAATGGAACTGGAATACGCCTGTATAATACTTGGCATAAGCTATGGCAAAAATTCCAACAGAGTTTGCCCTAAAGGGTAATCAATTAAAAAGATGCCTTTTATTAATTAAAAATGTTTAAGAAACTTGTAATGGAGTGAAAAAAGTATTTGTAAATGAGCCTCCCAACACGAAGAGAGTAGACTTGTTTTCTCTGAGCTAATGGTGGACATGTTAAGAGAGAAAGCGCCCAGTGTTTCCCAGACAATGGTCAGTTGAAAAGCTGCGTTTGAAGCCAGGCCAAGTGATTGGGAATATTCAAATGACAATAATCAGATGAAAGAGAGGCTATCTCAATAAACTTTGTCATTCATCTATTCAAGTTTCACTCATATCAGCAGTGTTTAGCATAACTATGAGATCCCGGTTCTAATCCTCAGAGGGTTCTGGGGGCTACTTGGCTTTGCACTGTAGTCATTCAAGGTCGCAACCCGGTAGGAAATATGGGCTGCCATAGCAACACAAAGATGGCCTCCGAAGGCTTAGCATAATTCTTCCCTAATAGAAAAATAACAGCGGCAAATCCCATCCTTAGTGAACTGGTTTATTTGACAGAGGCAGACTCCCACCTGTGAAGCACATAGTCACCACACCAATGCACTAAGTCTCCAAGAAGATGAATAAAAGGCTCTGGCTTGTCTGGATGGGGATGGGCGGCCTAAGCTTATGCCAAATTCTTTCTCTTCTCTGATGCTCAAGCAGCCCACAGTGCATTGCTTTTTGATGCTGGACAATACAATATGCCAAAATGATTCATACTTTCTATATGATATTTAACTTTGAAGTGCCTCATCTGTACTTCGAGGGAAAAAAATATGACAAACCCATATCTTTGGTGAATTAAAATCAATCGCCGAAGGCCCAGAACACCTAAAGAATTCAGAGCAGCTCGAGTTTTGTGAAGCAAACGGCAGTCTGACATTCCAAAACCTGCCTGGTAACCATCTTCTACCTCTTCCTTGTGTGTTGTGATCACAAAATATGCAGCTCCCCTCCTCCTAACCCTCCTCCACTTTGTTGCCATGTAGCACTAAGATGGATCCCTGTCACTGAGCGAGTTGCATCAAGATGACGAGCTCTGGGATGCGAATAAATTACCAGTAGACTTTAGAGTGGAAGGCATGTAAGTACGAGCCACTACACCAATGTTACCACGCTTATAGAATCACTAATGAACGGCAATACCCCGCCATGTAGCAAGCCGGGCTAATATCAAAGGCTTCATGAAATCATTACTGTCAAAAGCTGGCAACAAAAATCCAATGATTGTTCAACATGGATTTCTGCAAGAGGTATAGGTGCTCTTTTGTTAGGTGGCACAGCTAGAGATGGGAAGTGAGAAAGTGGAGACGTGCAATATTTACTTGACTGGGCACCTGAGTCAACCATTTTAATAGCGCCGACGCATTTGGAGTTTGTTCACAGTTCGAGTCGTATCAGCTGTAAGAGAAGCTGCATCTTACTGTCAAATTGTGAGGCAGATTTGCATGTGCGCCTCATTCAATACGCACAACGCCCCATTCAACATAATCGCATCTGTGTCTGGGATTTGTTTGGAGAGCACATCATGACAAAGCACAACTGAGCAGAATATTACAATTATATCATAACTGTATTACTGGGAGAAAAAAATACAATGTGTATAATCTTGTATTAAATTGAGTACAAAATGAATGCGCAGGATAAGTGTTCTTTATCTTAATATCTGGGATTTTGATAAGCAGGGTGGAGAAATATTATTTATCCAAAGGCACTTTTTGTCATGCTAATGAGCCGACACTTTTTTCCCTTATCAATTCATCTTTGTGCTATTGGGCAAAAATGTAAAATCCAAATATTAATATTCTATTTCTCTCATTATATGAAAAGATACCCATTGTAGTAGTGTATTTCCATTAAAACAATATATTTAGCTTTGCCGCTTTATCCTTTTAAATCTCGCTATTGTTACCTATGGCAATAAAGGCTTCAGAGCAGAGGGTGCATTCCTAAGGCTTGGCGGAACAGCGGTGCCTTCAAATTATGAGCGAAAGGAAATTCATAAGAGGGACTGAAAGATTTTGAAACACAGCTTCATAGTAGTGGGAGTACTTTAAATCTATCAACAGAGTCTAGTCTTGTCCTGAGGGGGAAATGACTGAACTAGACACAGTTTGAAACCGACAATAAGCACCTTTCTAAATCAATGATTGCTTAGTATCGTTTCACAAAGTTCCACCGCTTAAAAAAGAATAACTTCATGCAGTATGGACATTACGCATGCACTTTCACTTCCCAATTCCCTGCCTAGGATCAGGTGGCTATCTTAGGGATCACTCTGATATGTGCTGGATCTTAACGGGACAGTATTATGGTGCATCCTATTTGGAGTCTCAAAAGACTTGTGTTAATATGCATTCAATATGCCGATCAGGACTTTCAAAGTGCGGTAAAGCCTCTAGCCTGGGCAAACTCAAAGGCCATCAGTGCGCATTCAGTAAAGGGAAATCTGGCCCCCATTAATCTAATGAGTCCAGGGTATTAGTATGCCATAGCCAGCTGTGAAGTCTCCCTGTTTTCATCTTTAGTGGAGTTTTAAGGAAAGATTCAGCGAGCGACTTGGGAGCGACAAAGGCCAGTGTGCTAGACGCAGTGTGCCCATCTACTCTGAGATCAATTTCTAGCTGTTAGTCCTCTGAGGGCCATTTCTAGTGGTTAGAATGTCTAACTGCAAGCTCCAAGTACAAATAAAGAATGCAGTGTGGTGCATTTAGTAGCGTCAAGAGAACTTTGTCTCTTCATCACTATGCATCCAAAAGAAATAGATTTGAAACTTGTACAAATAATGGGCAGGGAATTGGCACTCGGAGGCTTATTTGCATAACATATTTGGATTCATGCTGTGGTCATTACTGCCTCGTGAGTTATTTCTCTCATTCAGACTGCAGTCACTTCATAGTTAATTAGCTCTGCAAACAGCAGTCTGGGCATCTATCACCTGAGTTAAGGAAGAAGAGGCTCTCCAAATGACAGTCACCTGGAAGAGATTATAGCGACACTGAGATGGTCTATGTCTGTCAACCAGGAAGTCCATGCGGCTGGAGATAATTAAGGACATAGTAACAAGGTAACATAGCTCGGACCTAGCTCACATCAAACACTTCTCACCGTAGCAGTGTGGAGTCTCATCTTTGGGATGCGGGGGCCTGGTGTGACCCCAGCCGTGACCTGTGAGCAGCGGGGTAAGCCAAAGCGGTCACCATCACTGTGGGGTGCACCTGGGCCTGCCTTACCTGTGTCTGTGCATCTGCATACCAAACCGCAGCGAGGAGGCTCTGTGGGCGCGGGTGGACCAACTCTGACCTGACAACAAAGACAAAGAGAGGGAGCTGGGTGAGAGGTCAGGAGAAAAGAGAAGGCTTTGCAAAAACACCGGCAGGACACATTGACTAAACATGATCAGAGACACACATGGCTGAGCGAGGCGAGACTGCATGGATACCACACTACAGTGCTATGTAGATGGATGACAGGAAATATTAGCACAAGGCAATGTGGAAGCAGTAAACCTGTATTTGTAGTATTCATAAACAATACCAGCTTGTTTTTAAATCATTTTCAAATTACTGGCGCGTGACAGAATCGGCCTGTAATGAGCATTCTGACTACACCTTTAGCCCAGGGAGAAGCATTGTTTCAGCTAGTATTTACAGACAAGTGATGAAAGAAGCCAGATAAAAGAGTCGTATGCTCTCTCCTGTCTGACTGTGGGTTCTGCGCCTGCCAGTTACACACCGATCGTCCAAAACAAAAAAATGACCAATGCCTCTCAAAAAATAAGGTTAAGTAATATTATTTTGCTGAAAGAACTTGAGGAGTTTTAACCTTTATTTTTACCTAAATCTTTTGTAGGAAAACCATTGATGTCTCTTCATACTGGTAAAGAGGACATTGTACAGAGACATTAAACTCAATTAAAGAATTAAATAACCCATACGCTTTAAACAACTGTAAGTTACTACCTGATTGGTTGGTGATTAAAAGTACTATGGGTTGGAAAATTTACTTTGTGTGTAATTGTGTCTTATAAATACACTTCTGATTCATATATTTTAATCATGTTACAACAAAACTAAGAAAGTAACTTGCATCCACTGACTCAATCGAAAACACACATTCAACAACACGCACCAGCAAACCATGTGCTGCAAAGTTCCACGCATTCAATCAGGTAGATTAAAACAAGAATCATTTTGAGAACATGTAAATCAATATAGAAAAATGCAAAAAGCGTCTTAAAGTACACGTTACAATGATAAGCACTATCATAGCCGTGAGCAGTGTTGCAGAAGGTTGTGGGCGTTGCCTGTACAGCTCTGGCCCTGTTAGGTAGAGGCTCTGGCTGGTTGCGTTGTGGCACTGAAGGCCAGTATCCAGGCAGAACAAGCCCCTGTATATGAGACCTCCACAGGGAACACCACACGCCACCTCAATGGTCCACCTGCCACAGCAACACTCTAATGGCAACTCCATACTAGCAAGGACAAATGGGTTTGAACAAATGCTGCTCTAATTTAAATTTTTTACATGTATACAAAGTATACAAAATACTAAACATTCTATTCCCCGACTGTCACTTTTTCGCTTGCTATAAAAAAGGCTGTGTTTTTTGTCGAAAGTTGTTAATGTGGCTATGATCCGTGCTGGTGCGTCTCTCATTCTCTTTGCATATTCCCTACCAGGCTTTCTCAAACTGTGCAATCAGCAGATGTCTTTATTGAATACCACACACACCCTGAATTTTCATTCTGGCAATATAGATTTTTTCCTTTAACATTGTTATTATTCTTTTAAACCCACCAGCTATGTTGATTTGGCTTTTGCAGTAGCCCGAGGTTGCAGATACCGCTGCACTCAGCGATTTAATTTAATAATTCCTGAATAGTATATCCAAAGTGAACTGAGATTAGTCCGCTCCATTATACCACAGACCTGCTGATTTTAACAAAGTGAAAAGAACTTTTTCAACGTAACCTTTTGACTTTCATAAGGAACAAGTCAAGGCAGATGAGCAGAATTTCAGACTTACAGTGTTGTACTTTTAGAAGAACTCAGTGGGTATATAGTGTTGAATATATATAAATATATTTTGCATAACACAGAATTTTAATAAAATGTATATATATATATATAATATTATATATATATATATATATATTTTTTTTTTTACAGAAATCAAGGTCAACAAAAGGGTCAAGTATAATATATTCATAATTTATGAAATGTTGTCAATCCCATTTTATAATCATGTTAATTTGTGTATTTTTGTACTAGCATTATTTTTTCGACTATTGTGCTGCTTGTATTTGCTGAGCAACAATCCAATTCCCATAAGAGGAATTTTATTTCTATTTTTACTTGATGATTTATTTTATTCTAATCCTTATTATTATTGTAGAGTCTGGGATTTTAGTTTGACATTTGCGTTTGATATTTTGAGAGAGTTTATGAAACAAAAACTGCATTCCTAATCTCTGCTTTCGAGACAAATATTAGATTTATTTATTTCTTCTAAAATAAATAAACAAATACAAATATCGGAAATATAAAATACTGATATTTGTACCTATTCATTTTGTACTTGTATTGCAATATGACACTTATCTTCTGAGACGCAGAAGCACAAGCTGCAAATTGAATGACTTCACAGTGGAGTTAACCAGAGAAACTTTTTGCGGTGTGGCCATGTGTCGACCATAAGTTGTGGGCATGTGGCAGTGTGTATTGTTGGAGCCTGGATCACCACTTGGGCACCATCACGCCATCAGGGCACCGACAGGCCAGTGGTCCGAATCTGTCACTATCTTCAATATTTCTGCACAGGGAAGCAGACTTGGTTTGGGTTGAGCACTCTTGAATTGAGCTGTCACAATTAGCAACTATGTTTAAAAGGCAAACTGGGTCACAGTGTAGAGCAGCAGCCCGCACCCAAGAGACATGAGAATTTATTCATTACTGTGTGCCATCACTTGGAGAAAGTCATTTGGATTTTTCCTTCTCAATATGAACACCCTCAAGCTAATTATTTGAAAAAGTGATGTAATATAATTGTACTTCTGTCACTTAGTGGTTAAGGTGTGCGCTAACCTTTCGTTGCAATCTGCTCACTGCAACTCCTACTGAATTTACGTTTGATTAATTGGCGATTTAGCAAGTGTAATGACTTGGAGACAGGATGGTGTGTGCATGTGTGTGTGGTTGTGTTAGCGTGCGTATCGAGTGGTAATGTTAGACTTGTGCACTTGGCAAGCGTGTTTTTTCACTCCATTTGGTGACAGATTGGGTTTTAATAACATTTTATCTTCACAGTTGTGACTCACAAGACGCCGCGTTACAAAGTCAGGGTAAGCTTTAGCACTTCACATGCAGACCAAAGAGGACCAGGTCGCCTCACTTCGTCTTTTAGTTTAGCACTTCCTGCACACGTCCTTTTACCACTTTTCTCCATTGTAGTCTGCTTTCATCCACACCTCTAAACTGTATTGTCATTGCAGTACAAGCCCGTAAAACAGTGGAAACCATGCACAACTTTATACAACTTTAAACAAAACAATATCAAATATACTGCAATAATGAGCCAAATGCTTTATCTAAAAAGACAACTGACAACAATCAATTTTAATGCTGAGGTCATAGCAGGGTGCATCTCCTTAGTGAGGCCCGAGCAGAAACCGAGTTAAAAAGGAGGAGGAGATGTTCTAATGTTTGTTACTGTTGCCCTCTCTCTGAGCTGACATGTTTGTTTTTGCTGCTGTTGTGCTGTTAAAGCCTTACTACTTTACAGCACCTCCTGGAGCTCCCAGCAAGGAAACCTTCCCATTTAGAATAAAGGATTTATTTATACTGGGAACGCTCAGAAGTTTTATGTGTGTGTTCAGCGAAATACTCTTTTTTAATGTGAAGTTTTTAATTGATAGTATTGACAAGTAACAGGGCGGGTGAAAGAAGATTAACATTGTGTACTTCAGCCAGAATCGGACAGGAACCTGTGAAATGCAAGTGCTGTTTTTTTTTTTTTTAATCCCACTGGGACCGACACTAAAACTGAAAACATGAACTGTGTATTGCAACCATTTATTTAAACCCATGTTCACTTTTACAAGAATATGGTTTATAAATGATTAACACTTTTGACAATGTAAGTAATACTGTAACATTTTGCATGTATGCAGATGAAGCGTTAACAGAGAACGGCGCTTGTTAACAGTACAAGGTGTTCTTTACTACTTGTGCTCAAAAGTGTTGCTTTAAAGTTACAGCCTCATTCGGCTCTCTGCTTGTGTCCTGAGCTGCCTCTCCGTCATATCTGAGGCTCGCTGCTTTGAGGTGGGGCACACAGAAGGAATCAGGACTGTCACATGGCTGCCCAAACTCTCACACAAACTAATGAAGAGGTTCTGACTCTGACATGTCATCGTCAACAACCTGCAGGACGCTGGCAGACAACTTCATGCTTATATAACCCTGACCTATTTTTATTAAAGACACGTTATTGGACCAACTCCAAAAGTTCCACTCACTTGAAATTCACGGCAGCATTGGAGCACTTCTCAAACCGAGTATCTCACACTCCATCATATTTGACTTGGAAAGAGCTCATGTTGCTGCCACCTGCACTGAAGAATACTTAACCTCACTTTGTCAGCTGCTTGTTCAAACTTTGTGTCAGTCCTTCACATGAGAGTTCTGTATGAATGGGCCACAAGTCATGTATGTCATCTAAATGAGTGACACACAATAGATATGTGTGAAACAGTGCTGATCCAGAACGCAGACAAGCTCTAAGAAGTCATGCCAACATAGACATTACTTTTATCCACAGTACAAGACACAAAACATAAAAGTTAAAGCCTTATATGAAGCCACTGCGTTTTTATAAACACTATTATAATCGCGTCAATAAATACTAAAGACATTTTTCTAATTTTTAAATCATATAACTTGAAAAATATTTTCAATTTTAAAAAATATGATTTATTATTACAAAATAATGTTTTATCATTTCAGACCGTCTTTGTGAAAATGATTTCATTAATGGTAACAAAAATTGTTCTTGTCATTGATCTGATCATAGATGCAATTAATAAAAAGAAAATGTGTTTTATTAAAATGAAATATTTAATGTTAGAAAGTATTCTAATTTTGAACGCGTATCTGTCCGCAAAAAATACCTGTAGGAAACCGATGTAATGGGTTTTAAATATTTGCTCAATTTTCTGAATGTACACTTTCCGCCATCAATTAAAAAATAATAATAGATTTTTTGTGTTTTGTGGTGCAGTGTACATTTAATTTAATACTTTTTGTGATTTCATGTTTTGTTATTCAATCAATGTTTTAACAAAATCTAATCCATAATACAATCCATAATAAAAATATGAACGCATTATAATTTATTATTATTTTCTCCGTAAAACAACGCAGATTTATCATAAAATCTAAACAACATTTTTGCATTTTGAAGATGCAAGATTGCAGTGAAAAAATTAAATTAAACAACTTGACAAAATATATTTCCCAATATACTCACTTACTAGAAAATATAAATTATTATTTTGATGTGTTTTACATTTCATAATGAAATACATTAATAGCGTACTGAATAAAGCCCCACATTAGATTAGATCATCATTAAAAACAGACGGACAGCAGAAATGTCATTTCTGAGAATAAAACAATTTTTCAAGAAAAAAAGTTGTTCTTAACAATCGGAGGATAAATTAAACATCATTAGCTGTTTGTGGCGCCATCTGTTTTAATGTCTCTTTCATTTTTTCTACAATCGTTTTTACATTTGTAGAACTTCATGAGACTCATCAAAAGACAAAGAACTGCATCAGCACTTGATTTCAAGGTGATCTGACTGCCACAAGATTCCTTGTCTTTAATTCTTCTAAGGACCAATGTGCTCAGTACAACTCTCATCAGCGTTTAATAGTATGCAACAATAAAGACGATGCAGACTTTTGATCAAATCTGATAGAGACTGAAATGTGAAAGATTACACAATGAAAGGCCACCATCTGTTTTACTGCTCTTCAGTAGAAAAGAGACTCCACCGTCAGCACTGTCCCTCTTACTTTACATTTGACACCCTTCAAGCTACAAACAGCCTCACATTCATCTCAAGTGGAGTCAACTTTACGCAATGACAGAACAACACATTTCAAACTTGTAACTTTATTAAGTAAAAGTGGCAACTTGTCTTTTCTCTAAGTGTCTATAGTAAAAAACTTTGAGCAGAATCCCAAAAGTTTATACACCTCTATAAAATCTAAGATCTGTGGCGCTGAAGTATACTGGGAAGGGAAAAAAGTCACCGATCTTTCCTTTATATCTCAATTACAAAGAAATCTAGCTCACATGATTTCCCCAAGTTAACCTAATGCACAGGGAGAAAAGAGAAAGCAGAAGAAAGTGGAGCCTATCCTTGTGTCATACTATGAAGCCTTTCAACTGCAAAGGCTCAAACAGACTATTGTATGAAGCTGTCACATTTGACTCATCTCATAACTCCCAATACTACAAGAAAATATTTACAATGTTGAGAGAGTACAGTGCAATAATTTGAGTGTTTTCATTTTGTTTACGACTGCCATAAATTGTACTAATCGAAAAAAATATATATAGTATTACATAGATGAAAATCCAGATTGATAAATTTTTATGCACAAATGTAACTTTTTCTAACACTGAAAATACACACACACACACACACATATATATATATATATATATATATATATATATATATATATATATATATATATATATATATATATATATATTGTTTTGATGATCCATCTTCCTCTTCTACGCTTGGCAACAGCCGCCATTTTGTCTCCATCGACAAGGAACATCTTTGTGGGGTCATGCCAGGGTGTGTAAAAGTTATATTTTCACAACATAATAGAGTTCGCTTTTCAAATTAAACAGTGACTTGATCTCTAAATGTAAGCGAAAACCCCGTAATACGAAAATGCCATTAATACAATACCGTAAATTCTCTATGTATTCGCACTTTAATTTCCTGTTTCTAGAGCCTAACCCCCCAATGCTCGGTCTCAACCTCATGACGTGTCACAAATGCGTTGGAGGTACTGAGCTCACACAAAAACTGGAATGCACCACCCGCTGATCCAGCCGTGGCTACATAGACAGTTAGCAGCAGGATGTGCTACACCCAGCGGTCTTGAGGTCACCTTGGTTTGTTTACTGCACAGGAGCTGCGACATAGAGGCCTGCTGATAGCCACAACAGCCTGTTCATCCACCGACATGTGTTCTGCTCTCCACCTCCAATGGAGCTCTTCGTCACGATGTATGGGTGAGTACACAATCAGTACTTTACCCCAAGTCAACAGTATGAAGGGAGAACACAATTTTTAGCGGAAAAAAATCAAACTTGTCCAAACGATTCAAATATTGTATTTGCACTTTTTCATTTCTAAAAAACTAACAATTCTGCTTTGTGAAATATTTTTAAAACTGTATTAAACAAAACGTTACAGCAGTAGCAATTGGTGGCGTTGAACAAAACAACGCACAAACTCCAGTAGATTACACTGTTTGCCTGCACGCAGGACTTCCTAGTGTAAATCACTCAAAACAATCACCTTTTACAGGACATTATACACAAACCATTTTAATGAAACAGTGCAAGTGTTCCAAAATTATGTGAAGTGGAAATCCAGAACTTTGCTACTAACGGTCAGCCAAGTGCGCTGTGTTCCATCCAAAGCACTCACCTCTTGTGTACTGCCACAGGCCTACGGCCATCAGAGGAGCTTCATATCAGCATTGCTCAGCCCCAACCATCCATCTACGAGCAACTGGGCCTGGGAGGCCAGCTTACTGGACTTGCTGTGCTTCCTGAGAGCCGTTTGACCACCCCAGTAAATGCAGGAGCACAAATCCCCTTTTCAGGTTGAGAGTATGACACAAGATGGCCACATAAATCAGTGCGGGCCCGGGTGAGGACTGCAAACGCCATGGGAGTGGTAGGCGGCTCTACTGTGAGTTTTTGGGGGGAAGGATTATGGATTGAGACGTACAGCTGAGAGGCTAAAGTTACACTTTTCTTTACCACTTCAAGGGGGTCTGGCTGCCTGCTAGCCATTCACATTTGTGAAGACCTACTTCTACCCCTGGTAATTGTAGTGTTTCTGCAAGGACAGCTTTCACCTGAAGATAATTGTTTCTGATTAAGCAAAAACATTTTGGTGAAACGCAATGCGCTTATTTTTTCTAGCTATCTATCTATATATATTTTTTTCAACACAAGAATAGAAAGTAAAGCAAAATGAGAAGACGTAGTAAAAAAAAGTCCTCATTCACCAAAAGACCAGAGTAAAGAGAGAGCAGTATGCCCCCTTCTGGTGCTTTTATTCTCTCTCTTTTTCTTCTCCTTTTTTCCCCAGCGTCTGGAGATGTGAAGAAATGTCTTTTGATCAGCTCTGACAGAGCCTGGGCCATGTGAAGAGGGTGGCTAGCGGGGCACTGCCAAGCCACGCAAAGCAAAACATTTTCTTAATAAGAGAGTAATAAGCTATAGCGTGCAGGGTGTCTGTCCAAAGCACGTACAGGCTCCACTTTGTGCCAGCTCATCCAAAGTCCTGACGTTTATCAACTTGCACTTTCACAGTTTGAACTCTTTTGGTCTGGTCATAGACTTGTATGTTGTTGCCCCAATGCTACTCTTCATTCAGTTTCACCCTCAGAAGATCTATGATTTATTAACTGCAAAAGTACACGTACAAACTTATAAGCCACAATTATACATTTTTACATTTGCACCTCACCTTGGCCACACAACATCAGTGTGACCATTTCTACAACTGACTGCTCCCATTGTATTTGTGGTTTGAAGTGGTCACATATCAAAGGCCTGTTGCTCTGCAGGGAGGATTCTTTGGTAGTTTATGAAGCTCAACACAGAGATAGTTACCTCTCACAGCGTCTCACTGCTGTTTGCAGCCTAAATAAACACATCAGCTCCACTGCAGGGGACAGCTCCCACCGCCTGCTCGGCCTGAGCAGACAGGGCCAAGTGCACAGAGCTGGGGGCATGGGCCTGAGCAGGTGCAGCGGAATAGGCCTCACTTGTTAGGCCTTGTGCATGTGTAAGGAGCGGCTGACCACACGCTAATGACGTGTCAGTGTGTCCTGGACTCTGCTGGTAATTACGGTGGGGAGAAGGCGATTAGGCAGTGCTGAGCCGCCCAGTGAGGGGGCGGGCCCACGCCCAGCAGGGAGGGGAGTCCTGCCACAGGAGGGACCAATCAAGAGCAAAGCACAGTGCATACCCTGGGCCGAGGTTCAGTGGGAAAAGGCTTGGCTGCTGGTTCAGAGCGCTGCAACTTTCACGGATTAGTAGAGACACTATTCTGAAGGCTGAAAAGGAGAACACAGCACGGAGGCAGCATCAATGCAGCCGTGCACGCCCAAACACACTCTGACACAAAATCCACTAACAGCTGGGAGGAGGGCCACCACTATTGCCATATTACCATAGCAACAGCATATCGCACATTTGAGCCCAGATGAAGACACTTTGGGCTGCAATTGGGATATTGCTTCTTGCAGTTAATAGAAGTATTTTAATAGTTTCTCTGCATGCTCATGGAGTTCCTCCCTCTGACTGAGTTAATGAGCAGCAATTGGAGGTGCTTGGTGCAGCAAATAAGCAGCTTGTCATTTACAGAATTACACTTCTGCACTGGGAATTGAACTTGCGCCTTCATAAGCACAGGGTCTCCTAAATCTACTTTGAAGACTGTCACATTTGCAGTTAATCGTCATTACTTTCCACAGTTGACTGAGGGATTCAGTTTAAACAGATTGCTAGAAAGAAATGTAAAGTGATAGCAATTTGATTACATTAAACAATTTTTACTTTTCAATGCTTTTGGCAGATTCCAAAACTTTGAAGTAAAAGCTTAGGCAGTACTCTACATGCATTAGGTCTTTAATACGTACATTTGCTTTCAAGAGTCATTTTCCAAAAGTAGATGAAGAAATAAGAGAGATATTTGCTATTCTAGTACAAAGTCATATTTAAATGCGTATAATTGACATAATTTAATATAGTTAAACATAGTTTAAAATAACATAGTTTTAAAATCCTGTGAATTATACAAATTTTTGAATGTTTTTTACATTCATCACAGTCTTTGGTTCTATTTGTAACTTGAGTAAAACTTTACATCTTATTTAGACTGTTTCTCTTAACATATAAATTAAAAGTGTTGGGCAAAATGTTGTCCTATACACAAAGTGACAATTTTGTTTTGGGATTGGGTTGTGACTCCTATAATCTGTCTGATGGAACATCTACCCCAGACAACTGTGTGAGGTGATTTTGGTTTCTTTGAGATAAGGTCTGAATGCGCGTATCCAGGGGCATCCCTACCTTCTGTGGTACTATTTCGCTTTCCAACTGAAACACACGCGCACGCACACACACACAGTCTCCATTGGTTTCTGTATCTGTGCATTGCTCATCATGCTTCTACTTTGAAGTCACTGCTTTCTCTTCCCCTTTTTTGTCTCTCTGTGTCTTTGATGCACAAACATTCTGTGAATAGTTCGTCTAATGCCTGGATCTTTGTGCCTCATTCTTCCTTCTCTGCTGAATGACTAACTCTGGCTTTGAAACTGCGTCCATAAATTACAACATGTCAAGTGTCATTTTCCTTGTTTACAGCCATTTTGGGCTCCCATTCCTGCATGTACCTCCTTTGTGTTTCACATTTAATTGCACCAATAACATTGGTGGTGCTCACCAAGCTCTGCACATGCAGCTTGTTTCCACAAAGGGGTGCGGAAACTATTAAAATATTTTCCAGGTTTTATGAGTTTTATGTGTCTAATTTGTGTGGATATACCCTACTGTGTTGCCACCAACTATGAGAACAGTGCAAGATTGTGTTATAACAGCAAAAGGAAGGAGGGAACAAGGAAAGGGATGGAAAGGTGGAGTTAGGAAGAAAAGTAGAGTCGGGTCTGTTCAGGAAATGTGCACTAAGTGATCCTAAAGAGTGTGTGTTTTTCCTCCCCTGCACACTTTAATTTACTGCATGTCTGCTGAAGTCAACAGCCCTTTATAACCCCCAATAATTTCCCATATGTTCCATATATCAGCAGCAGGAGAGGGAGGCAGCAGAACAAGAGGAAAGTCTTAGGCAGCAAATATTTCAAGACACACATACACTAGAGATGTGGGCTATTGAGGCAGGATCCTGGGCTCGCCTTAATCAGATGTACGTGGAAGGTGTGGATCTATGTGCTTTGTTCCTTGCACATACGGCTCACCCCAGTGGGCGGACTTCCCAATATTAAACATCTGTTTTATATTGTTTACTTTCATCATTAGTTATCCTGTTAATATAAAACTTCATCAGGCAGCGCTGGCATGAAGCTCTACTGACATTACAATAAATAGCTTTTGATTGAATGTAACACATGCACCATTTTAAATGGAAATAATCAATATTACGCTGGGTGTTCTTTGCATGTAGTCAGTTGGTGTCAAGCACCTCTACGTTTGGCCAATCAGGCGTAGGTGACGCCCTATGAAAAGGGGGGTTTGTCCCCATACCTGTCCTTTCCCCTCGCTATTGTTACGTCAGCCTTGTAGCCCTTGGCCAAAGCTAGCTAAAGTTGTGAAAAATATCTCATGTTGGAGCATCAAACCTGCGTCGTATGGCTTATAGCCAGCAACTATCTTAATAAATACGATGCTCTGCGGAGCAATCTGCACATTTTAATGTACTGTTGTCTTGGGCTCTTGTTGAGGCTAAATGCTATAATTCTAGTGTGCTGATGCCAGGCAGACAGCACTGTGTACTTGGGGTCAGGTGTTCGGGATCTACGATGTGGCTGGTTGTTGGTCATGCACGTTCTGGCTTGTGTGCCATCATAGCCCCACCCAATAATCGCACCTCTGTAATGTGTGCTCATTGTGATGCATTTTCTTTTCTTTATATGTACTGTACTGACTGTATACAATATTGACAGCATTGCGCCATCCTTTTTTAATGGCTGCTGTTTCTTTCCAATACGACTGCTGCTGCTGCTGGCTTGGCTGCAGCTATGCTTACTGGACCTGCTGCTACCAGTATGGGCCTATTGAACTAAGTGGAACAGGATTTGCTCTGGAACAGGATCCTGTTTGCCTTAACATCAACACCATAAGCCACGTTCTGCTCCTGAGCAAGCTCTCTCAGCTCAACATGTTCCGAATCTACCTGCAGGTGTATCACCAACTGTCTGAATGAAGGCAGCATGTGCGGCTGGGGAAGAATGTCTCACATTCGGATCATCAGTGCAGGTTCTCCACAGGGCTGTGTACTTTCTCTCATGCTCTCCGCCCTGCTGCTGCACCTCCGAACACAGCCTCGTAAAAGGATCACGTTTGCTGACAATAATAATAATAATAATAATAATAATAATGATAATGCATAATATTTATATAGCACTTTTTTGGTTACTCAATGACGCTTCACATTGCATTATTCATTCACTCATTCACATAAAGGGAGCCGCTTTTGGCCTGGGAGTCAGTCGGGCACCGGTTACAGTGCAGGTAACAAGGGTGCTGAGTGAGAGAAAGAGAGTTGATAGGTAAAGTTAAAGCTGAACTTTACGTTTGAACCTTGTAATGCTGTGTATATGTATTTTTGGACACTGCTCTTTTTCACTGTAAATATTTTCACCATTGTTGCACTTGGAGATTGGCACAATAAATAGCACCAGAGCACTTGGAAATTCGACTTCGCCTATTTTTTGAAGAGAGTCCCGCCACAACTCCCCAGGGGAAATTCCTTTTATTATGCACAATTATTAGGAATTTAGGAAAGTAATGCATCTAAAGGAAAAGAAAGTTATTTCACACAAGGACCTAAATATAAGTCCCATTTAGTCCACTTTCTGTCAAATTGGTCAATTTTCAAGTTGAGTCCATGTGTGATTTTTTTTCCCTATTGTCTGTATGTTAGTTATGGGTGTTGATCCAGTCCTTAATTGTAGGTGTAGTTTGTGTCATCCATTTTTAAATTTTTTTTTTTTGATGGCCCTTTTCCCAGCCGCCAGAAGTATATTCCAAATATATCCACATATGTTGGCAGGGGTTTTGAGGGGCAAATACTTAGTTCTGTGATTGAGTGGGATGGTGGTGTCAAAAACAATCTGCAATGCCTTGTTAATTTCTGTCCAATTATTTTGAGCCTCAGGACACTCCAAGAACACATGGAAATGGTGTGCCTCCTGGCAACAACAATTTCTCCAACATTCAGCCACTCCTTGCAAATAGTGAGCATTTATAAAAAAAAACAGGTCACATTCTTCGTACAGAAGTCCTTCGAAGTATGGGACTTTGTGGTCCTCCATTGTGCAGTACATACATTTTCCCACTCCTCGTCCATCAAAACAAAATCATCATTAATTTAATTTAATATATTTGGTAGATTGGCTGTCTAGGTAATTAATACATTAATGCATATATATATATATATATATATATATATAATATATATATATATATATATATAATATATAATTATATATATATAATATATCTATATATATATATATACAGATTTTACACAGGAATTCTTAACTTCCTCCAGATGACTCAGCTGTTTGTCATCCGCCAGTAAGACCTGTAGAGGAACCTCCGGCACAACATCACACTCAAGATTTTTCTATTGTGCCTCGTACTCAGGGTCACAAACAGGACAGCAGCACTATGATTTGAGCTGAAATAAAGCAATATTTCAGACAAGGTAAGCCCCAACCATCTTTTTCTTTTGGTAGTTGTACGGTCTTATATCGGATATGAAGTTTTTTACCATGTCATATAAATCTAGAGATAAGTTTAAATCCTTTGGCTAAAACAGAAATATGGACTAAGGTTAAATTTTTCAAGGTTTTTCTTTATAGAGGAAAAAAAGGCAGTATTGTTTTTCTCAAAACATATTGACATGTCTTTATGAAGAACCACACCTAAATATTTGAGGGATTCCTAAAAGTCAAAGGGGGTCGCCAGTAAGAAAGAATTTCAGTTTTTTCTATATTAAATTTTAATCGAGACATTGGGCTGAATATTATCAAGGAAATGTATCACATTAGATATGGACAGTCTGTTTTGGTCATCATCTGCGTAGCAGGCAATCTTCTGATTGTTTAATATGTTGGGCCAATGGTTCCAAGTAAAGGAGGGAGGGACCAAGAAACAGCCCTGCCTCACCCCTCTTTCCAGAGTCAGTGGGTCCGTCAAGTGGCCATTGGACTGTCATAAAAAGTCCTATTGTTTGTTATTATTTAATCATCTATTTGAAATTTGCGCAGGCCAGCTAATGCAGTCAAGTTACAGCATCCAGACTTATTATTACTGCCTTTGTTTGTCTGTCTTTTTTTGTTGTGTGTAGATGTAATCCCTCATCCCTCCAGGAGCGTTCCATTGTAGAAAAATATTCAGTTGTAGTCATATCTGAACACTATTTTGGAAAAAAAAGACGGTTCGTCTCTCATCCAAGAGTCATTCTCAATCTGCGGATCTAGTCTAATCTAGAGAAACTCTGATATTTAATCCTACTCTGGGTTGTGTAAGCCCTGCCCACCTGAACCTCCTGATAATAGCCAGTCCTATTTATCTATTGGTTTAGTACTGTTTTTAATTATCCCCTGAGACTAATCTCCTTTGCTACCCAAACAGTTATGTAATGGGGCCCATACGAGATAACACTTTGATTATAATAAAATGCTGCATATTACAGATACATTGAAAAAGAGAATCTCTCTTTAACCAGAAATGGAGGTTTAAGGACTGTCAAAAGGTCTTGTTTTTTTTCAAACAGTGTCCAGATGACTACAATTGAATCTTTTTCTACAATTATGTGTAGAGATCGTCTTTTGTTGTCTTCCGTTTGTTGTTTGTTAATAAATCCTGTCTGATCATTGTGAATTAGATTTGGGAGCATTTATTCCATTATTTTTTACATATATGAAGTGTATATACCATAGTCCAGGTTCAGACTCAAGATTGGTTTTATATGAGGCACAGTCAAGTTGGTCCTTCCCCTCTTTAGGTGCCAGTGATATGATGGTTTCCATCTGATCTGAGCTTTTTTAAGGGCCCAGTTAAAAATTGACAAGTACAGAGGAGTGAGTGTGTTTTTTAAAGCTTTCTATCACTCTGAAATGAACCTGTCACTTTTATGATTGTATTTCTTCTTCATTGTGTTGTGTGGTATTTTGGTGAAAAGTTTTTTAGTAGAAGAATTGAAACAATGTTTATATTTGGTCTTGATTGGTTAAAATTACTTTATTGTGTGCCGTATTTTGAAATTTTTTCTCTCTGCCTATGATTTTTGTAGCTTCCAAGACAGCAATTTTGAGAATTTTGAGCCACTTTCATTATATCATTGTTAGCTGAAGTGCATTTAATATATATATATATCTATATATATATATATATATATATATTATTATATATCTATATTAAGTATATACTATATATATACTGATATATAAGATAATATATATAATATATATAAGTAGATATATTTATATAGATAGTATATTATAGATATATATAGATAATATAGATGTATAGATAGATATAGATATAGATATAGATATAGGTGAGGCATACCCTGCCCCTCAATATTGTCTTGCCCATTATCCCAGAAAATGGGTGGAGAAATTCTCACCATTATTTTTATCCTCTGCATAAGTCTGAAGTCAATGTTATTTTAATCGAGGATCAGTGAGTTGGCTTACGTTAAATCTGTAAGTGTTTTTTTTATTTCTGTTCCAGATCTACCAATGATGTAAATAAGGGCATGGTCCGCCTCTGTGTGATTCAACTCTGTTGACATTTTTTTAAAATTGTCTATTCTAGTAAATAGCTTACATGGGTTGGAAAAATGTGTATATGTGCGGACATCGGGATTTCCCATCATCCATCCATCCATCTTCTTCCGCTTTATCCGGCGCGGGTCGCTTGGGGCAGCAGTCTAAGCAGGGACTCCCAGACTTCCTTTTCCCCAGACACTTCCTCCAACTCCTCCGCAGGGGGATCCCGAGGCGTTCCCAGGCCAGCCGAGAGACATAGTCCCTCCAGCGTGTCCTGGGTCTTCCCCGGGGCCTCCTCCCGGTGGGACATGCCCGAAACACCTCCCTAGGGAGGCGTCCATCGGGATTCATCTTTCTATTAATTTGCGAAAATTATTATTTAATAGAATTATCAGTACTTTGTGAGTTTGAAAGCTCTAATGTCGGTACTGAACATGTACGTTCTAGTCGCTGCCACAGAAAGGGGTTCCCTCAGAGTGGTCTGCAATCAGATCCATAAATTTAGAATAGAAAGTGAGTGTTCACTCCCTGGGGGATAGCATATACATGTATCAAAGGAAACACCCTTTTCCATTAATAGTTCCTTTGACCAATGCAAATCTGCGGTCTTTATCTTTGTGTTCAAAACTCTTTTCAAAGGCTGTTCTGCTTGAGACCAATATTGACTCCCCATTTATGTTTGCCCTGTTTGAGGAATAGTAAAGAGTTCCTTTTTGATTTTGTAAGTCGTTTAAATTGGTTTCTTGTAGATATATAACATAATTATTTTTTTTATCTCTTAGCATCTTTGTTAGTATCTTTGACCGCTTAAATGGGCTCATTATTCCATTAATGCTAAAGGTTACTATTCTTAATTTTTCAGATACCATTTCATTCACCATATTAAAATTATTCTTGCTATTCTACTCTTGTTACAAAAATTGTCTGGTCGAGCCCAATACACAATCACAATAATTACAACAATAGAACATAATAAAACTAGTGCCAAAAAAAAAGAAAAAAAAACGCTCTTGCCAAAAACCTGCAAGGAGTCAGCACTGGTTGATCCAAAAAGGGATTAGAGGGTGGTTAGTAGTACATACAGTAGTACAATTTCACCTGGAGAAACACTCCAGCATACATTGGGCAAATACTCACATGTCTCTAATACAGTCCAGGTTCCTTTCCAGAAAAGGAAATAAAGGGAAGAATGTCATATTGTTCAGGGATCTGGCAGAGTGTCTGTGAAAGCCGATGCATCTTCCAGTGTTGCGGGATAGCAACACATATTCCAAATGCTTTGCACTTCTTGGCCACTTTTGAAGAGTAGTCATTGAAAAATGAGACATGGATCATTTGGTCCAGTCTTTTCTGTGTTGAGAAAGTCGAGCATTCACCATGACATGCGGTTTATGGAACTTCAGTATTAAAGGTCTTGCACGCTGGTTCGGTGCTGGATTGGGAGCTAAGTAGCCATGGGCATGGTCAAGCTTTTCCCAGCTTTTGTTGAAAAGTTTTAGATGTTCGGGGAGCCAAGCCTCCATAAATTTGACCACTTCTTTCCTTTAGTGTTCTCTGGAAGACCGACAATTCACAGATTACCTCTGATGATGATGATACTATGATTCTCCAGGTTGTCCACTAGATCCATCACAACGCTGGCTCGTTAAATATGCCCCTTTAGCCCTCTAAGCTTTCAAGTAAGAGATTTCCTTTTTGGCTGACGTGGCTCGGTTATCCATCTCGTTAGTCTTTGAATTTA
Organism: Chaenogobius annularis; assembly: GCA_015082035.1. NCBI lineage: Eukaryota > Metazoa > Chordata > Actinopteri > Gobiiformes > Gobiidae > Chaenogobius > Chaenogobius annularis. The sequence goes on along the minus strand of BJKM01000002.1, from coordinate 2,130,008 downwards.
GGACCTGCATACCAGCAAGCACACATATCAATCTTCGCGTCAACTGCCTTTATTTATCAGTGATCTCCCGCAGAGTCACCATGATCACTGGTCTCTAATCCCGCTCCTGGTCTCCTCCGGCGCGACGCCCAAATCAGAGCCAGGGCTAGAGCTTCGTCCATGGGCAGTCGATGATGGACGAAGCTCTAGCCCTGGCTCTGATTTGGCGTCGCGCCGAGGAGACCAGGAGCGGGATAGACCCAGTGATCATGGTGACTCTGCGGGAGATCACTGATACAGAATCACTGATACAGAATCAGAATCAGAATCAGATGATTCTGATTCTGATTCTGATTCATATTCTGATCACTGGGTCTATCCCGCTCCTGGTCTCCTCCGGCGCGACGCCCAAATCAGAGCCAGGGCTAGAGCTTCGTCCATGGGCAGTCGATGATACAGAGGCCGGGGCCGCTATAGAGCTTGTTATCTTACCTAGCCTTGCCTGGCCTTGCACGGTTTACCTGGCATCTTCAGAAATTGTGTGTCCAAGCTCACTTTATGTCTGCTCCCACGTAAAAATGACTAATCTCCTTAGGTGAATTGGTAATACAGACGAAAAATTATATCATATAATTTGCGTTGATATTCACTCCACGTTTATTTCTAATACCTATTATTCAGGCATGCCTTTTCTTTAAAAAATATTTTAATGACAGAATAATTTTGAATAAAATGATATTCAGGACATTGTTTCAAACTGTTTTATTTACTTTAACAAGGGAATAATGTTTTCAGTCAGAGATACAGAAATGTTCAAAGATACAATAGGAAGTTGGGTTGGAAACTGTTGTCTTTTATAGGCTACAGCAAGAGAGATTTAGGAGGAATTGATACGATTCAATGTCTTCTGGTCAGAACAAGTCGTTCTTCCTGAGATTATGATATCATCCTAAAATTATATATCTATTATAAATCCTTTTTTGACTCAATCAGCATCAGTGGTTTGAGTTTCTGCTCCCATTCAATCCAATAAATATATTTTTTTAAGCTATAGAGACAAGCTACTGTTGTAAAGCTTTTTTTTTTTCTCCCAAAATATTTATTGCATTTATTTCATGCCACAGTGCCACCCAACAGAGCAATGGGTGTTCAATCATAGGTTGGTCTAGTGGTTGGATTATCATACATAGGGCCATATTTTGCCCCCGGAGGTAGCGTTAAGTGGGCGCAGCAGAGCTCATTTCGTCACACCTTGCAGTCGGCGCAAATGATGACAGTGCAGGGGGTGGAATTGAGGTGTGATTATGTCAAAATATGAGGTGGAGTAAAGCAACTTCAGGGCGTGATCTGGTGCATTCTGTGAATGGCCAGAATCGTAACTAATAAACTTCAAAACAAGCGTTAATAATAGATTGTGAATGTTTATGAGTTTTAGATATTTTCCTCAATCATTAATGACCAATATGAACCTGTGTGGGTTTTCTATTTGAGGAGAGAGCGGTGCAGATAAGGGGAAACCACCATCTGTCTCGCCTGCTGCGGACACTAGTGATGTGTGGGTTGGGTTTTGACTCACAGGACGGTTGGGCTGGGACAAGAAATTCTTATTTCATTGCAGGGTTTGGACGGGTTATAAAATGCTGACCGCGTTTCGTACGTCCATGCTCCGCCTGTAATCATTGCATTTTGTCCGTCTAAATTCACTTCCTGGTTTGGCTCGTTTCTCTGTGAATACGTGACTGATTGTAATACAACTTGAAGCATTTTGTAGTTTACATACAGAAAACAGGCCTGCAAAGTTCCCACTGTCTCCTTTCTCCACAATCTCTCAACTGAGCTGTCTGTGATAATAATGTATATAGCAGCGTGGAAACAGTTGTTGGAGATCACAGGGGCGGGGCCTCGCTGCGGTGCTTCTTTTGAAGTATGAATGAACAAACTTTGTTCTTCTTCTGGCAGCCCTATGGGTAAACGAACAAAAGTCTTGCTTCTCATGAAGTATGAATTGGCCTTTATTTTATTTCCAAAAATTTGGTAACTCGGGAAAAACGGGAAATAAACCCGTTTTATTGCTCCACTCTTTCATTGCCTGTATATGAGGCCATGACTGCAAATATCTCCCTCACAGGTGGTGCTTTTAAATGCCACAATTATCAGTTTAAACACTAGAACCATATATGGACTGGTAGTAATAATAATAATAATAATAATAATAATAATATTATACCCCTCCTTGAACCAACACCTTAACGTGGTGGAGGGGTTTGAGCGCCCGAATGATCCCAGGAGCTATGTTGTCCGGGGCGTCAAGCCCCTGGTAGGGTCTCCCAAGGCATCCAGGTCCTGGGTGACGGGTCAGACAAAGAGCGGTTCACAAGCCCTTTATGAAAAGAAATAAACCAAGGCCAGTTATGTCGCCCAGATTGGCGTTACCGGGGCCCCATCCTGGAGCCAGGCCTGGGGTGGGTGCCCAACGGCAAGCGTCTGGCCTTTCGTCATGGGGCCTGGCTGAGTACAGCCCGAACGAGCGACGTGGGGCCGTCCTCCCGTGGACCCATCACCTACAGGAGGATCAGTAAGGGGCTGGTGCAGAGAGATCTAGGCGGCAGTCGACAGCGGGGGCCTTGCCGGACACAGAAACTAACTCTGGGGACATGGAACGTCACCTCGCTGGGGGGGAAAGAGCCTGAGCTTGTGCTCGAGGTTGAGTGCTCCACTTCTCTGGTGTTGCCTGCGGGGAGAGGCGGCGGGCTGGTGTGGGCTTGCTTATTGCCCCACAGCTCAGCTGCCATGTGTTGGAGTTCACCCCGGTGAATGAGAGGGTCACGTCGCTACGCCTTCGGGTTGGGGACAGGTCTCTCACTGTTGTGTCGGCCTACGGGCCGAACAATAGTGTACCCGGCCTTCTTGGAGTCCCTGGGAGGGGTACTGGACAGTGCACCGACCGGGGACTCTGTTGTTCTACTGGGGGACTTTCAACGGCCAGGTGGGCTAAGCGACAAGTGTACACCATGGAGAGGGGTGATTTGTGAAGAACGGCCTCCCAATCTGAACCCGAGTGGTTTTCAGTTATTGGACTTCTGTGCTAGTCACGGATTGTCCATCGAGAACACATGTTAGAGTTGCACAAGGTGTCCATCAGGTGCACGTGGCACTAGGACACCCTAGGCTGGAGATCAATGATGCGACTTTGTTGTCGTGTCTCTGGATGTTGTAGGACTGTCTTGGTTGACACGTCTATTACAACATCGCGTGGCGGTTCGGGGACAGTGGCCTCTGGACTGGCAGACCGGGATGGTGGTCCTCTGTTCAAGAATGGGGACTGGAGTGTGTGTTACAACTACAAAGGGATCACACTCCTCAGCCTCGCAGTAATGTCTATTCCAGGGTACTGGGAGAGGAGGATTCAGGAGGAGCAGAGTGTTTTTTGTCCTGGTCGAGTAACACTGGACCAGCTCTATACTCTTCATCGGGTGGCTTTGAGGGTTCTCATGGGAGTTTTGGCCAACCAATCCACATGTGCTTTGTGGATCTGGAGAAGGCTTTTGACCGTGCTCCTTGGGGTGTCTTTGTGGGGGGTTGCTCCGGTAGGATTGGGTCGGGGCCCTGTGCTCAGGGCTGTCCGGTCTCTGTATGACCGGAGCAGGAGACTGTGTTTCGAATTGCCGGCAGTAAGTCAGACCTGTTCCCAGTGCGTGTTGGACTCCGCCAGGGCTGCCCTTTGTCACCGGTTCTGTTCATCGTTTTTATGGACAGAATTTCTAGGTGCAGTCAGGGGTCGGAGGGTGTCTGGTTTGGGGACCACAGGATTTAATCCCTGCTGTTCGCAGACAATGTTGTCCTGATGGCTCATCAAACCTGGACCTGCAACATGCACTGGGACGGTTTGCAGCCGAGTGTGAAGCAGCTAGGATGAGAATCAGCACCTCCAAATCTGAGGCCATGGTTCTCAACCGAAAAAAGGTGGCTTGCCATCTCCGGGTGGGTGGGGAGTCCTTTCCCCAATTGTCTTGTTCACAAGTGAGGGAAGGATGGAGCTTGAGATTGACAGGCGGATCGGTGTAGCTTCTGCAGTGATGCGGGCGCTGCATCGGACTGTTGTGGTAAAGAAGGAGCTGAGTCGAAAGACAAAGCTCTCGATTTACTGGTCAATCTACATTCCTACCCTCACCTATGGTCATGAGCTTTGGGTAATGATCGAAAGGACAAGGTCGCGGATACAAGCGGTCTAAATGAGTTTCCTCCGCAGGGTGGCTGGGCGCTCCCTTAGAGATAGGGTGAGGAGCTCAGTCACACGGTAGGAGCTCAGAGTAGAGCCGGTGCTCCTCCACGTCGAGAGGAGCCAGCTGAGGTGGCTCGAGCATCTGTTCCGGATGCCTCCTGGGCGCCTCCTTAGGGAGGTGTTTCGGGCATGTCCCACCGGGAAGAGGCCCCGGGGAAGACCCAGGACACGCTGAAGGGACTATGTCTCTCGGCTGGCCTGGGAAAGCCTGGAGGAGTTGGAGGAAGTGTATAATATAATAATAATATACACTTGACCAAAATGGTCAAACTGGGGACAATTTTACATTGAAATCCCATCGGCTTGAAAAATGTATCTAAAGGCTTCCAACTGGGATTTATTGAACTCACATTTGTCTCTGGTGAGACCCTCTGGTGAGGTTTTCATCATACAGGACAATCCCCTTCATAGGGATATTTTCCATCACAGTTACAGCACTGATTGTTTGACTTGTTGGCATTTGATTGTGGGATGTTGTAGTTTTTGACTGATTGTCCTCGTTCTTGCGTCACGGTTACCAATGTAGTAGCTGCTTGTTCCATGCCTGATGCTTGTTCCATAGATTTCCCAAATCAATATCAGTGAAGTGGCATGAGCCTCCATGTTGTCGAGAGACAGGTTACTTGGATGGGACTGTACCCTTGGAGGGATCCTTCAGGATCAGGATCGTACACCTTTCATTTAGCCTTTCAGGGTGAATCCCAACTCTTAGCAGCTAGTTCATTTGTGCTGCCAGGCCCCAATGTGGTGCTGTGAGTTTCTTTAGCCAGTAGTTGTGAATCATGCCAGGGCTCAGTGCTGTCCTGTTTTTCATACCTGAGACTCTTTCTTTACTGTCTGCCTCTGTGACAGTAATTGGATTCTGTTCAGGGAGGTTGCTGTGGTCCTCTCCCAGAGCCACCAGCCACTGTGCGTCACTGTTGTGTGATATTTCCTTTTCCCATATGCCTTTCCAGTACCTTTCAGTTTCCAACCTAAGTGAGTCTGCTCTGCTGTTATTACCCTGCCACTGAGCATAAACTTTTGCAGGTTGAGATGTGAATAGCCAGTTTATTTGTCTGGCTTCTTTATCTCTTGTGCACCTCTTAAGGCGGCTGGCCAAGGCTTGGAGCCTTTGTTTGTCAATTTCGAGTGCTTCAGGTATGAGCATCTGATTGTACCTCTTGAGAATTAATTTTTTCATTGCACTTCTCTTGGCCTCTGTCAGTTGGCTCACTTTTCTCTGTTTCCTTAATTTTTTGTTTCCATAGTGGGTATTGTTTCTCATGGCTCCCATGTTTGCTCTTATAGCCAAGCAGCTCTAGGATCACTACTACTGAAGTGTATAACAGCTCATTGGCTTCAGTGATGGTTTTGGGATCGCGCTCAATGCTGCATACATGAAAACTTCTCTCGTGAACCTATAGATGTGGCAGAGTGGTGTCATCCTTTGTGCTGTTGAACAGGTGTTTTAAATGTTTGAATGGAATGCTTCATTTGCCCCATTGATTTACACCTGTATACAAATGAATGGATTCTGCTTAATAATTAGTAAAAATATTTGGCCATTGTTCTCTATAAAGATTTGTCAAACATTTTAGAGAAAAACTATACACCCCTTTTCTCCCCAATAAAGCCTTTAAAATTGTGAAAAGACATCAAAATAAAACTAAAGCACACAAACTCCAAAATAAGTGTCAAATTTGTCAAATTTCAAGTTATGTCAGTATAATGTATAATGTAATAATGAAAGAAAAATCAATTTAAATTGGACTGGGGCACATGTAAAAGTATTGACTCACTACTCTCAAAGTTTCATAGTTTATATACAAAGTTTCAGCACAATGCTTAAAATTAAGCATTGTGTTTGTGTGCAGGACCCTGCCACAGGTTCCCGGGGAGTCCAGATGCTGCAGGATGAAGTAGAGTGCCAGGTTGATGCCACATCTGCAGACCTGTTGGCTTTGTAGATGAACCGCAGGGGCTCCAGCAGGGAGGAGGTGAAGGACTTGAGGTGGGGCAAGGCCAGGCGCTCAAATGACTTCATGACGGCAGACGTCAGTGCCACAGGCCTGTAGTCATTAAGTCCAGTGATCCGGGGCTTCTTGGCGACAGGGACAATGAGATGTTGTTACTGTTGTACGTGTTGTTCATCTCTGGCCCAGAAGCCTTGGCCCGCTGAAAAATCTGGCCCTCGGGAAAATGATGTTGAATAGCCCTGGCCTACACCTTTGGTTTTGTCTGGCGTGGTAGATCTGGGCCTCTATTGCTCTGGTGCTCAGGGCCTGTTCCTGTGCAGCTGTAATAAACAGTTTGTTACCCTAAGTACTAGTACCTTCACTAGAGCACTTTAAAATTACACATGGCACTTTTGATTGCACACAGCACTTTAACATAATTTGCAAAAAAATTAAAAAAGCTACATTGCACATACTTGGTTTTTAAAGTATTGATTAAATTTGTTTTTCCTTTTTACCACTTTTTTTTAATCCTAAGCACATTGGCACTTTAATTGGCAGCTGCTGGTCCCTGGAGAGAAAGGAAAACACATTAGTTTACCAATTACAATAAATTGTGTATGTGCAATATAGTGCAATATCTGTTTGAGAATGTTTTAAAGTGTTGTGTGTGTTAATGTATTTAAGTGTTTTAGGGAATGTTGATTTTAGTACTTACTCGTGTTCTTGTGTCCAGGTGGCAAATGGGTCCCCAGAGGAACGACTTCCCCTTTTTAAGGTTCCAGGCCAGACCAAGTGAAGGAAATGTATGTTGGTATTTTAACGGTTTATGGGTTTTAAGTATATTTGGTGTTTGGGTTTTTAGGGTTTTATATTTAGTTGGGTTTTTAAAAAAATAATAAAGTGTTTTTTTTTCGTTTTGTAAAGAGAGGTTAGGATGGTTTTAAAGAGCTAATGTGAATTGGTCATCCCTGTGTTAGCCACGGTGGTTTTATCGAATTAGGAACCAGATAAAAGGCGCCTCACTCCAACAGTCTGTGTTCTGCTGCTGGAGAGGAAACTGCTGTTCCTGATGCACTGTTTGCACCTTGCACTTTTTGCACCTTGCACTTGTGGACCACATATTCTGTTTTGGGTTTTTAACCTTTTTTTTTTTTACAGCTATCCTACATCACAGCAGCCATAATGAGTGCTATCCTTCAGTCTGGCCCACTCTAGCCCTTGGTAGAATTTCTTGATTTCAGCCACTTCAATTATGTTCTGGTGGTACATCCCATGTAGGGGCTTGTCCTCCCATGATGGTCCCTCCTCCAGCACCTCATCCTCTGTTCCCCAATCCCTAAGACATTCACTGAGCACGTCATCTGTTGGGGCCTTGTCTTTGTACTTGTGGATCCCTCACTAGTCCATGGCCTCCTTCCTTACGGCTAGTGTACAGTCTCAGGGTGCTGGATTTGGGGTGAAACCCTCCAAGCATGGTGAGCAGCTTTCGCATCTTAACATCTGTGCTCTATATCTCCCACCGTATTATTTCTGCAGGGTATCTGATGTAGCTGGTTATTGCTATTGAGCTGGCTTCTTCGGACTGGTCTTACTCGTTGGTATTTGGCTGTTGCTGCTTCCCTTGTTGCCTCTTCGAGGTTACCATTTGACTGTGGTATTCTAAGGTACTTGTAACCATCCTCAATGTCTGCTATTTTTCCTTAGAGTGAGACCCCTTCTGGACTACCATCCCTCTTTGTCACCATCCGACTACACTTCTCAAGCCAGAATGACATCCCAATGTCAGCGCTGTAGTTCCTAGTTGTATGGATCATGTGAGTCGATGTCTCACTCGCTCTTAGCGTATAGTTTGTCCTCCATGTAGAGGAAGTGACTGATCATGGCCCCGTTACTGAGTTGGTATCCATAGCCAGAGGGTTCAGACCTCTGCAGAACAGCAGTGGGGACAGGGCGTCTCCTTGGTATATGCCGCATTTGATGGAAACTTGTGCAAGTGGTTTATCATTGGTCTCAAGGGTGGTTTTCCACAGCAGCATCAAGTTTGCTATGAAGGCTCTTAGAGTCCTATTGATGTTGTAAATCTCCAAGCATTCAGTGATCCACGTGTGTGTGGCATTGAGTCATGCTTTTTTGTAATCAATCCAGGCAGTACATAGACTGGTGTGTCGGGTTCTGCAGTCTTGAGCGACTGTTCTGTCAACCAGAAGTTGATGTTTGGCTCCTCTGGTGTCTTTGCCGATGCACTTCTGTGCTTTGATGTTGTTGGCCGATATTTGGATGGGATAGAGAGATCTATATAGATTGATTTATAGATCCATGGATATAGCACACTTAAAGCAGCATTCCATCCTATTTCCATTCTCTCTCAGTAAACGTTTGTCACATGAACAAACTTAAACTTAGAAAAACATAAGTGTTTATTTCTTCCAGATGGGACTACTACAAAGATTTTTTAACAAGCATCATAAAATACATAAATGAAGTATGGAGCATATCACTGATTACAGCACATTTACTCTTGAATCATTGTTTTTAGGATGGAATTTTACGGTTGTACTTGCTTTTATAGAAAACAGCCTAGTACATAACACACTGAAAGTTCACACAACTGCAGAGCCTGAGAGTAGCATGCCTTTTTCTCATACAGTAGATCCAAGAAGTGGAACTGGCTGTCCAAGCTCAGAGTGGCAAACTCAGTAGCTTCTTTGAGATAACCTTTAACGCGCATTTATAACACACCAACTTCTGTTGTTATTGTTATACTTTCTAATCTGGCCCTTGATCATGCTGTCCCATTACTGATTTCTGGAGTTGTCAAACTATTGAGGTGAGTATGTATACAGAGAAATCCGAAAATGACAACTCAGATTACCACACCTGGATTTCTAAACAAAACTCTGGTGGGTGCACGTGTGTGCGCATTTTGTATTTTTTTTTAAAAAGATATGTCACAAGAAAATTTAAATCTGCTTCATAATTAACGCCTTTGTAACTACAAACGCAAGTAATGTAATGACAGGTAAAAATATAGATTTTGAGCAGAATCAGTATTGATTTCATTCTCAAGTGGAAATTATTTTGTTACAGACGTGCAACCGACCGGTATGGCATAGAGTTTTCAAAATAAATTGTATCATGCTTGTTTCCAGGGTTTCTGTGCTATATAATTGGCTGAATATATTTTGGTCATGTTGGCAAAGGGCCTTGATGCCATTCTTCATGCGGCATTGGAGAAAGAAATTGATCCTTTTAACTGCAATTGACCGAGCTGAAAAACACAGTTGTCCAGTGCTATGAAACAAACGACTCACACAAGAACATAGTACATGGTGAACCATAGGGAAGGTTCACTTTTTACAGCAAGTTTTAATCCTAATGTGTGTATCATCATTGTGCATCTACAATGTACTGCTCTTAATTTTTTTTTTTTGTTGAGTTGGTCCTTTTTTTTTTTTTCAGAAACAGAACCAGAGACCAGAGAGAATAAATAAATAAAGTGAAGGCACACAAAGTCCAAAACAAACCGCCCATTTAGTCCAAAGTTGGTCATATTTGTCCATTTGAAATGAAGTCCAAAAGTGTTTTTTTTTATATTTTTATTTTTAATGATAAATAATAATTGAGTTAGAGTGGGATGGAGTTGGTGCTTTTTACAGTGTGATTTACTGTGATTTACAAAGCTCCACTAAAATGAATAGTGAGTGTATTTTTTTAGACCAAAAGAAAGAGACCAGGAAAATCTAGCCTAAATTAGTTCCCTGTGGATCCTAGACACCATGTGAAACTGAATAGATTAGAGATTGGATTAGCCTTTATTGTCTCCGTAGGGATATTTGTCCTCTGCATTTGACCCATCCTTCAAAACTGCTGGGGTAACCTGTCAGGCGCAGTGATCGCCCAGGGGCACATCTCCAGATCTTGAGCTCGGCTTTGTCCAAACTACCTTTTCTGGAGGGTTTTATATGTTTTGGTTTGGGAATAGTGCGTCAATATCTCTGCAATGTCTACAAGTGGTTATTGCTCTACATGGAAAAACATCAAATAAGTTTATCTGATGTTTTTTTCCGGCAAATGATTGAAGGTTGCCTAAGGGTGATTAGGCAGGAAAAGTACAAACCTGAGCCTAATAACACATAGGTGGGTTCAGTTGATGAAAATACTCTTTTTGTCTGCTATATAGTTATAAAGATAATTATTTTATATTTGAATCACAGTATATTTATCTAAAACTACTTAATAAAAGAACAACATAGTGCTGCGCCTATGGCTAGCTACAGTTCTTTTTTTTTTTTTGTGAAGCCCAAAATAGCTGCAACGCTGCTGAATCCTGCGTGTATTACCCCTAAATCGAGAACGAAGAAAGTACAGACCAGTGGGAGTAAGGGAAAACTGCTCTCAATGGCTTCTTGATTGCAGGAGAATAAAGATTACTCAAATGTGCAAAAATGACTCTAAAAACTAAGAGTAAAAACATAGTTAAAACCTCTTAAAGGTCGATTTTATCATAATATGTTCGCTTTAATGTCAACAGAATTTTTAATTTATGTCCCATATATGTTCATATAAACTTTTTGCTGTGTTCTATTGCCAATTACTAAAACTACAGGATTGAGTTTTTTTCAAATTTCATATTTCATAACAGAAAGTAATGAAACACTTTTTTTTTTTTTTTTCTACAATAACCATTTTTTCTGAAAATAATAACTCAATATAATTTATCACAGTGGGTTGAAGGATATCATTCAATTATGTTTTCAAATCATAGTTTTTATAATTGAATAGTGTTAAAAAGTGAATACAGTCACTATGTGTGGTTGTTTTCTTATTTATGGACAGTGAAATAATTGTCATACAGCATATTGCTTTTTTTTGTTTTTATTTTTGCCAATAACGGGAGAAGATGCAACAAGACCATTCTCATCTATGAAAGATGCAATACTTTGCTTGTAGCTTCCTCTGTGGCTTTTGTCACTTAATGTTGAAAGTCAGTGAAGGCTACAAGGCCATGAGGCAAAACGCTCTGGAAAGTTTGAGAAGTAATTACAGCTGAATATTAAAGGCCACAAGTGACAGTAGGCTTATGCTAATGCTGTTCATTTTACTGCTTAAAATGTTATCAGAGCTTCTATATTAAGAAATCAAGCCCTGAAAAAAAAAAAAAAAGTTGTAATGTTTATCAATTCAGTCCATTGTTTCACAGACCAAAGCTATATTGATAATGGTAAATGAGCGAAATCAAGCAATCTCCGTTCTATACCAATATGTCCAAAAATAGGCCATTGGATTCCCCTTATGCAAACAAGTCATCCAATAGCCCATTGTTTCAAAAGACCTGGTGACACGCAGAAGAGTGGGCAATGCCTTTGACACAGATGCTCTTGCCAACTCTTTCACACTCAGGCTAAACGTTTAGCCACCCAAGCTAATTAACCATTATGAAAGAGCAGGCATCAAAAGGAGGGCGGGATCCAGAGTCTCTATGACCAACCCTTGGGTCTAGAGGTCAGCCATTTCCACAGCACAAGTTAGGATGCTAACCCTCTGGACGCTAACCCTTCACCTCTGCCGATTCAAATCAAAGCTTCAGCAGTAGACATCTCCTAACAATAACAGGAGCACATCAAAGAAGTACTTGAAAAAAGACAAGACAACATAAATAAAAGCTGGCCAATATCAAATTCCCTCTTATTCTGCAGATATTCCAAAAGATGAAAATGATTCATCCCTCCAAGTTGTTGCGGGTCTTCCTGTCCCGTGCTGGGCTGCACCTACTTGGGGCACTTGTGAAGAATTACATGATTAAACAAACCTGTGAATTCTGGACACAGGCAGGAATAAAAAAGCGTGGGCTCTCTTCATAATGTCCCTAATGAAGTGGCTGGTGGCTTCGTCATCCCTGGCTTGGCCCTGTGCAGCCTGTTCACAATCTGTCTAATGACGGGACGGGGGCCGTCGAGCGCACCAGTGCTTCCCAATGAGCCACAAAGGAAGATCACAGGCTCCATTGTGGCCAGGCTCAGGAGCTTAGCACTCATCAGGCCCAATAAACCTGTCTTTGGTTCGGCAAGAACACACCCTTTTGCTACCAGCCAAAGCTCCATCAGCCACTCACTATGTCTTTATGACATCAGGTTCACATGGCCTTTCTACTGTTTATCCGGACGTGTTGACAGAGGAATAACAATCTTTTCTCTTTCTTGGCCACTGCAGTTTGTGTACTGTAGTGAACATAATGTATGGCTATGTATCTGCCTGCTCTGGGTGTTTACTTACCCGCCCTTTTGCATCCTTTTTAAAACAGAACCGCTCCTCTTGGCCCGATCGCCTCCCGCAGTTCCTGCCAAACGCATGCAAATGAGCCGGCCCACAATGGTGCCCACAGCTGCACGCAGTCAGCCAAAGACAGAGGACAAGGCGGCGGTGCCTTTCATCCATAACCCCTGATCCTTACTCAGTGACAGGTCATGTTCGCTGTAGCGCTGGTCTCCGCCAAACAACCACTACCCCAGACGTTGGACTCAGACTCAAGAATATGCTCCCAGAGCCTGTGTGCTGCCATAGGATTGTCAAACTTTTAACTATAGTATGTGTATGGAAAAATTAACACCCTTTTTTTTTTTTTTTTTTTTTTTTTTTTTTTCAGAGCATCTCTCCTCCATGGTCATTATTGGGGCTGAACTGACAGTTCTGGTCAGACAAGAGGGCAGGGAGGGGGAGAGGGCCTTTCCCAAAAGAGTGGGGGTAAAGAACCTGATTGCTTTAATCTCAGTGCTTGCGGCGCACCCCTTTATATAAAGCTCCTTTGCTGTGTGATTCAGGCCCAGGCTCCAATGTTCTGTGGCCCACTATTGTTCTCACATGAAAATCAATTCCCTTGAAGACCCTCCTTAATCCCGTTTTTGGCATCAACAATGGCCACTTGTGCACGCCTCTGATAGACTAAGAGCCGGGATGATTCGCTTGTCTGCTCTGATTCCAGCCCATTCAGGTAATGGCGGCTCGCATCACTTTGTAGTTTCAAGTGCGAGACTCGACAGGAAGACGTTTGCGATCATAATTTCCTGCGGAGTGGAGGCCCGAGTAGCCTACGTACCCACAAGACTTTTAATTAGGCCAGACAACCACAGAGATTAGAGATGGGCCTGTGACAAGGACTGCCCCTTTGAACGGGCCTCAGCCACTGTCTCCACTGAACCCATTTGGAGAGCACTGTGAAACAACCATGCTAATAACCAGTACCTCAGCAAACATCTCCACATGGGCCTGTCCTGCACCAAAGTGTGAAGAAATGTGGGAGAGAGGTGAACATTCTTGGCGTAATTAAGATCCTTGGTTCAGCCCCTTGAACCTTAGTGTGGTCAATGTGAAATAAAAGTAAATATAACAAAGGAGACACATGTATGGATTTGTAAGAGGATATAAATAATGAAACTGAAGTGTTTACTTCATGTATAGTTTGAAAATATTCATGTTGAGTCATGTGTGCTCACGATTGCCAAATTTCCCCTGTGTGGGACAATAATGTGTATGGGTTCTCTCACGGATTTTTAGGGAATTTACAATATATTACAATATATTACATATTTTGAGTATTTTTGGTGTATACCGGTAGATCAGTTTTCTCTGTTCTGATATTGCACAAATATTTCTGTGTAGATAAAAGGCCCGGATACAAAAATAAACGAAAGCAATTCTACCATTTTTATTGATTTTTATTAAAAAAAAAAAAAAAAAAAGTTATACCAATTCTACCATTTTCTGTTTGATTTTTATAAAACAAAAAAAAAAAAAAAAAAAAAGTTATACCAATTCCCACAACAATTTTTTTTTATAAAAGATTTCATACAATCACAATTGCATTCTCCGCTTCAAAAAACAGAGTCAATTTTGCTAATTCTAAGTAGCGAATATGGGAAGAAAATAAAATGATTTCTGGACTTCAGTTATAACCTTTGATGCTGTCTTTTCCTCCAACTCGTCAGGCAAAGGTAGAAACAAGAGATTGCTCTAACAATCCTCGATAATTACTGTCAGGACCATATCTAAAAAATCCTGATGAGGGTTACAAAGACCTAAGTCTACAGAAGAGATTTCATTATCCGTTCCCTAGTCCTCACCTTTTCTCTGTGTTCGCTAAAGGAAAGGAACAAAGGCGGAACCCTACTGTCTGAAAACTAGCAGAACAGTGAAACAACAGGACACAACTGATCGCTCATGCATGGCTGGGATTAGGATAAAAGCAGAAAGAGCACGAAGACGAAAGCACACAAAACAAACGAAACAAGGGACTAACAAACTTTTTTCTCTTTCTTTTTTTGTGTTTGAGAAAGGGTGTGATGAAGGCGCCGGTCATATAAAGAAATTACCCAATGTAGGCGGTACTCTTAGCCCCTGTGCACCCCCGATCTAGATCCCTTTTAACCGGCTACATGAAAGATAACACTCGCTGTCTCTAGTGGCCAATATGAGTCAAACACAACAGATAAAAATGAATTGTTTATCATCATATTAGTATTAATCCATTCATTATTTGTTTAAAGGCAAGTGAGCGGGGAGTTCTGTGCCAGCTATCATCAATGTGAATTTGTAAGAGGAACATTGTGATTCCCATTGACCAACTGGCTTGTGAAAGTTGTTCATTACAAACACAACTAACAAGACAGCGGCACTCTTTTCAGTCCCTGCCTTCCTCCTAGTGGAGATCATCCAACAATACTCGACAGAGCCTCCTTTGCCTTTGGCCCGGCTTCAACCGCTCTGTCCTTTGTAGCTATGTGAAAAAAAGAGGAGGAGAGTGATTAGAATTTCTCCTCTTTGACTTCTTCTCCTCATTTAAGGGCGTTTTGGTGAATGCAGGGAGGTGATGGCTACGCCTCTCATGCGTCGGGATCGTTTTAAGTGTCTGGTCTCCGCGCGGACATGGGCTGAGTGGAGGACATAGTTAACTTGTCTGGGGGTGATGGGGTCAGCCAATCAAAGTGAACTGGAGTGCAAAAGCTTCCTAGAGGGGATCAGGAATTTACCGCCATTGTGAGAGCCGTTCAGACGTTCATTGTGGGGCAACCTCAAAGTGTTTGTACTGCTTTGTGGATTGTTTACGTTCAAAATAAATGGACAAAGTTTAGCCAAACAGCTACTTTTCTTTTAAAGCTGCAGCACACTAACATGTTAAGCTACAGCTATACATTTAACAACAATACTGACTACAATGTAATAATAAAAATACAAATTTGAGAGCATCTGTAGGTTCTACAGAGAATAAAGGAACAATAATATGTATTTAGTTAAGACTTGGTATAAAGTTTGACGGAAGCTTATTGAAAAACGTATTGAAAAACATACATGTATTTATAAAAACACAAAATTGCATTGTATTTTGAGTCGTGCTAGAACACTAATAACCATAAGTGTATGTGTTTGTTTGAAATGATTGTACTGAATAAATAAAAGAGTAAATAATACAAATTGCCAGTGTCAGAAGCATCTGTTGTATAGTAGTGAACTTAGAAGTTATCTTAAGAAAATTCACGGAATTACCAATTACACTAATGGTAGTAATAGCAGGCTAATAGCCACTTTTGAGGGTTGTGACTTAGTGTGGTTCTTAACACTATTTCATACATTCTATTAACATAATTATGTACTTTGCGTACAAATCTGTCACATGCAGTTCTCAAGTATGCATTTATTACGTAATTAGAGTGGTAAGTGTGAACATGTAAAATGCCTATCTCAGGATACATCTGAAATTAGCAAAAGGCAAATCCTGATTCAGGAAGAATCAGGACTAGTGTCTTAGTTGCATGGATTACATTGTTAGCTATTATTATTATTATTTTTATTTTATTTTTTAATTCAAATTTTTTAGGTTATTTAATCCAGGGCATTGTTTGTAAATGAAATATGAAACAACTTTCCAGTCTCTATAAAAGGACTTTTTTTTTTTTTTTTTTTTTTTACAAAGATTGTGGCTAGCAAAGAGAATTTTCAGAATCCAGTTGTATGATTGAACAAAACATTCTCATCATTTCCTGATTGTGATAATACTATAACAATACAATGGCTAAATTAGCACCACTTCGGAAACCCTTGTGTTGGATTCAACAACAACACAATGATGAAGCACTCACGCTGTAAATATTGTCTTGTCTTGTAATGTCTTGGAGACTATTTTAAATGCCTAGAAGAAGTTGTCACTTGAACATATGCTACAGATGGGATAGAGCAACCAGCTGTCATTCCGGATCAGTACCATAGAGTGCTTTGTGTAATGTGTTTCGACAGAAAATGTCAAACTAGATCTGACACTCCTGCATGAGTAAACACTCGGATCTGATTGAGCACTTGCTCCATGCAAATATGTTGTTTGTAACTCATATTTGTTTGCTGACATCTCATCATCTCACCATCATTAAAAGCACATCTTGTCAATTTGTCTCCTTGGAAAACAACAGTGTCTATTCTTAAGACTCCAAATGGGACATTTTCTGCCATCCTCAATACTCTCGCCACTTGTAGATTTCTGCTCTAATCGCCACGACTGGATGACCTCCAGGCCGGTCCCCTTTGTGGGATTTACAGCTTTCTGGGGCTTGAACTTTGGCCCCCCAACACTCCTACATGACCACTCTCCTCAGTAGTGACAGGCTATGGTAAGCCATTGCAGAGCTTTAAGGCTGCTGGCGCTACCTCAGCATGTCAAAACCTCTGTAGGTGGTATAATTCAAACAGTGGTTCATTAACCCACACCTCCCACTAACCGGGGACCCCCTCCTTGTCCCACCGCCTTCATAAAGAAAGTTCCCCTTTGGCCTGGAGCAAGGTAGACCTGCTTAAAGTGCGACCTTAATGACGTGTGCCACATGTGGGGATGATTACAGGAAGTGCCTTAGTGTTCCAGGGGACTGTGGAGGCTGCTGTGGCTGGAGAATTCCCAGAGGCCACTGAACGGGGCAAACTCGGCAAAAGCCCCTGTCCCAGGACCGGTCACGCAAATTTACCCAGCAATGAAATGTAGGTCGGAATGGGAGGTCCCACTCAGACTTAATCTTTAATTTAAAAAAGTCCCACTGTTTGTCCCAGCATTTGAGCTACAGAAAACCCAACAGCTTTATTTGAAAGGCAGGCAAACAGTGTAAGCAGGTGTGAAAGATTACTGACCCGAGGGGAGGAGAGAGGGATTCTGACTCAAGCGAGATACAAACAGATGTCAACTACAAAGATTTATCAACTATTAATTAAACTAACTTGTGTGCAATATACTTTTAGATCTCAATGGAAAGAATCCTATTCACATTATTTTACTTGAACTGTATTGGCACTAGTTTGAAGTTCTTTGGCAAAGGTCTAAATTGTCCTAAATCTGTTTCTAAATCTGCGGCAAAGCTGTAAATGTTTTTGTACATGGCGCCTGCCAAAAGAAAAAGAAACTAAACTAAGCCTTTATAATTAAGTTTGTGTCATAAGTGACAATGCTGGATTAAAAAGTTGAAAACACCAGATGTGACAATGGCAATACTTATGATACAACATGTGCTTTCACCCTTGTACAAATCTGACTTCTGAAGTGAGGAAACATATGTACCAGAAATAATGATCAGAATGATTCTGACATGAAAATCTCTTCAAAGGTCATAAGTTATTATTTATTGCCTTGTTTGACTTGCTTAATGAAACCCCCAGTGCCTTAAACAGAAGCACGTCGGTAACCTCCTACCCAATGAAGTGCTCTTTTCGGCCCTTCTTCTCATAGACAAACAAAAACAAAACAACAAAGAAAAGGCGGGCCCATAAAGGGCCTTTTGGTCAGCTGGGTCAGATGCTGTCCATTGAGTGTGTGCTTCATCAACACCATTCAACTGCCTGTATAAACCCTCTGCTTAAACGCCCCACAATGAGGGATAGAAACAAAAACAAAAGAGACAGAGGAAGGCGGACAACAGCAAAAATAAATAGGACAGCGCTTTGACGGATGTGCAGGGACGGAGCCGAGGAGTCAGTGACAATTCAAGAAATGTGGTGGCGCTCACAAAAGGACACAGGGAGCTGGCCGGCCACATTTTTGGGCTTTTCCCACTTGGACCCCCTTTTGAGCCTTTGTCCCGACCCTGGCTCCGTAAGAAAAGTCAATCACCCACACATCCTGCTTCTACGTTATTAGTCTTCACTTTCCTGTAGTCGCAGCAGCAGCAAGAAACTCATAATTTACGCTGAAAAGAAGCCTTTAGTGGGGCAAATATCTCAATAAGAGAAAATATATTCTCACATAAACTGAAGCAATTACAAACATGTTTTTATCCATTGGGTTTAAGGACTTCTACAGCAAATGAAAGTATATTGTAAACATTGAGATTTATAATAAAATGTACTATAATTTGGTCAGCAGACGCACTCCAGGAAGAGTTATTCGGATAAACTGATTATAGTGTGCAGAGGGAAGTCAAAGAAATTTGTCAGAGAAAAAAATGAAATAGGTTACAACTAGAAACATACAGGAGGAGGAGGTAAGATCTGATTTCAAATAGTACTAAGGTGGTCGTCTGCTCCAGGAGAAAACAGATTGTGCTGATGGCATTTTAAAAGCTTTAAGAAAATGTTTTACAAAATGAACAAACCACCTGTCTCCAAAAGTTATTACAAGGTGTATTATGCACGTACAAAAACTCGGTTGAAAAGGCTTATCCTTCATGAGCGTTATCATTCTGTCAGATATAAAAGCATAAGTATAAATTCGCAATGTTAATAAGAATTGTATGTTATGTTTTTTTTGGGTTTTTTTCTCTCTCTCAAGTCAAACGACAATTACATAAAACAGTCACAGGTCACATTCCCCCTTGTCATAGCCTGATTAAGATGTTACTCATATTTTTTGCTGGAAAATATGGCGACATCAAAAGCTGGAGTGCAGAAGAAAGATAAATAGTGGGCAGTGATTAAAATCTATATTTATGCAGCCCCAATTTTCTTCTTGCGTAGGGGAACTCGATGTGTTGGTTAACTGGCTCTATTTGATGTGTTGTGAGAGAAAGAAATGTCTGAACCTCAGGGGCCTGTGATCCTAGGCTAATGCACGGGCAAAAACACTCAATTATATTGTAAATTATGGCACGAAGGGAGTCAGAAATGTTTGATGCGTGCAGTTTTTTTTACAGATTAAAAAATCACTGAAATATAAAAATGTCGAAATGAGCAGGTTGGATCAGTGGCAGAAATACGTTAAAAGAATTGCCACATTAAGAAATATTATGGGTGCATTGTGTTGTCATAGTTCACTATTGAGCACACATGCAAATGAATTTATATTTTATACTGGTAAAGGTGGGCAATACATCAAGATTAAGACAATATCGTGAATGTTGTTTTGAAGATATCCAAAATTTGAATTCCAAGTATATATTTTAAAGTTGTTAAAAAAATTAAAAATTAAAAAGTGAATAAAACCTCAACTAACGCAGTGCAAAGTTTTAACACATTTCTGTTGGATTGACATAATATTTGTTATCGGAAACTCTCAAAAAACATGGAGGCATACAGGGCAAAAGTTTCACCTACAGACGTTTAAAAATACATGGCATTAAATATATAACGAGTTCAAAGGTTTTTTGTCCCTTCCAATAACATAAATTATATATGCATATGAAATATTATCATTGGCCTTATCAACATCAACATTTCTATATATATTTGACAGAAACGGTGTCATGATCATTGGTTACTCCCAATTAGGCTTTCATTTTCAAAAGGTCTAAATAAATGACATTTTACTTCTGCAACCAGAGGTGAGTGAGAGAACACATTTACATTTGTATACATATCAATTCAGTCTATTCAGTATTTAGTATAACTTTTTTTTATTTTATTATTATTTTTATTCATGCCTTATTATATTTTATTTTTAGATATTTTGCTATTATATTGTTGTTTCATGTTGCACTTTTTCACCTAAAAAAAAATCCTAATTTGTGAATCTTGTTTTTATTCACTGAAAATGGCAATAAACCTTTTTCTGATTCTGATTCTAAATATATAATGTGAATATTTTAAACCTGACATTTTATGATAAATCCTATTAATCATTATTACATTACTAATAAGAACAAAATGGACTTTAAAAATTGTTTCATGCTACATTTGTGTGAATGCATCTGGAGCAGGAGCCGCTCGGAGCCCCATGCAGGTCAGGTTTTATGTGGCCCTCAGCTAGTGTCTTAAAAGCATAATTTACAACCTGTCGTCACTG
Source organism: Chaenogobius annularis (assembly GCA_015082035.1). Classification (NCBI taxonomy): domain Eukaryota; kingdom Metazoa; phylum Chordata; class Actinopteri; order Gobiiformes; family Gobiidae; genus Chaenogobius; species Chaenogobius annularis. The sequence goes on along the minus strand of BJKM01000002.1, from coordinate 2,109,568 downwards.
TCAAACTGAAGCAACGAAACAGATGGACTGAAAATACCACGTCTCTTAACCAGCAATCGCAATATTTATTCAGCCACGTGAAATACAAATCTCAATATTTCATCAGCTTCAAATATTTAGACGTTGTTTATGGGCTTCAATTGACAAGATGTTTGTGTTGTGTCTTTGGAAAACTCACAGAAGCAAAATAAGTTCCTCTGCTTCACGCAAGAACAAATTTAACTTGAATTGTAATGAATGAATACACAAGACAATAATAATAATTTTAAAATATAGAATAAAAAGGTGATAAAGGAGATAATATAAGGATAAGAATTAATTATTCGGCTTGGATTTAGAAACCTTTTGACATTCTTTCTTTCTTTTTATTCTTTTTATTTTTAAATTGTGCTCATGTTTTTTTCTATATCAAATCCATCATTTTAAACACAGGATTGTTTTTTGTGAATGCTGCAAAATTCTGTGAAATATGTATTTGTTATTTTGATTTATTTATGCCACGTGTGATTGTGCACAATGAAGGCTTTTCTACTGTTTGGTGTTCCTCTTATTTTTATACATGCATTGATGATTTTTGGGGTGAATTTACACAAGAAATCAACTTAATTATTTGAAACCTTCATGACCTGAAATCTGTGTCTGTGAGATCTTCTGGACTCAAGACAAAGAACTAATGTAATCCATAATTCCATTTGACTCAGACCTTTGTGTTGAATAGATTTGAGAAGTATTTATGCAGTGTCACATTCAAATCCTCCTCACTCGCAGCCTGTGTACCCTCATTCTCATTCTCATCGTGCACGTATCAATCCCATAAATCACTGTTGAGATTAAGTTGCCTGAAGGTCTGCTCTCACTTTTGATGTGTGTGACCTTGTAATCCAAAATGGGTCTGCATTTTACAGCTACATTCTACACTCAAATATATATTTGTGTTTTACACTAAGACGTATTGAAAATGTGGTTTAAAATTTGCCAACATAACCTCCTGAGAATCCTTTTTGGGACAGGCCATATAGTTTCAGTATTGAAATTCTACGCACTACAGACCACGGCCTGAAAACTAAACATCAGTTAATTATCTGCTTGATAAAGCATCTGGAGAAGGGCACATTCTGTTGTAGCCTAATCTGGCTAATGTTTTTTCAGTAATGGAGCAGATATGAGGTTATTTCTGGCGTGATGTGATGGAGTCCGCGCTCCCTTTGATCTGGTGCACTCGCCAGGAAAAAGTAGATTAAAAAGGTTTACTAAATCAAAATAAATCTTGAATTGAAATTGAAATTAGCTTCATTCAAAACACGGGGTGATGATATGAGCAGCAGGTTCAGACTTCTAAATGTGATGTCCCTATTTGAGACGCGTGGGTCCGGCAGTATTAACCTGCCAAGCGCACTTTCACTTTCAGGCGGAGCTTTTTACATGTGCCGGGAGATCACAGCATATAAAATAATAAGCATTTCTTTGGTCGTGTTGCAGTGTGGTCAGAGTGAGTCCGAGGGCTCCCGTTAGCGGCGGCGCTGGAGTCAGAGGGTGGTTATTTGAAGTGCGCACCGAGAGCTGGTTTGATTGGATAAATCTAGGCCTTCGCACAGTTGCTGCTGCCCTTGCAATGAAAAGACAAGATATATGATTGTGTTTTTTACTCTCTCTCTCTCTCTCTCTCTCTCTCTCTCTCTCTCTCTCTCTCTCTCTCTCTCTCTCTCTCTCTCTCTCTCTCTCTCTCTCTTCTCTCCCTCTCTCCCTCCCTCTCTCTTTCTCATACAGTCTCCCTCGCTCTCTCACACACAAACTATGTTCTCTCTTTCTTTCTTTTCTTTCTTTCTATCTATGTGTGTTTTTTCTCTTCCAACAGACGAAAAAAAAAAAAAAAAAAACGATGGGCAAGTGACGCTTTGGGCTGGAACGTGATCATAGTCCAGGCGCGGAGCAGAAGAGCAGGGGATCCCTATTAAGGTCTGGAGTTATAAACAGCATAGAAGAAACATGGGCTCAGAACCCTTGCCTGCTTTGCCATAGATCTGGCACGAACTATCAAGCCTCCGTGCACTCATCTTGATTTATCCCATCTCATCTTGCCACGTCTCTATTCTCTGCCCTTTTTACACTTTCATGGGCCTGACGCTCATTACGCCTCAAAAAAAAAAAGGGATTTATTTAGCGGAAGAGAAAAGCTCAGCAGCAGCACACACACATTTGGGATTGGGAGCTGAGTGAAATAGTAGTCACATGCAAACGCTATCAGAGAGACGCAGAGCTGCAAATGTGACAACATAATCCACCAAATCACCACTTTTGGTTGGGTTTGGTTTGCATCACATTGTCTGTAGCACGATGCAGAAAAGAGCCGAGAGTCGGAACAGAGTCGCAGCGTACACAACGCACCAAACTCAAAGTCCACAGTAACAGCTTGAAAGCAATACACAGAATTGAGAATTGGACTGGAGTAAAGAGGGACTGCCAGTTGAGGACACGGCTCTTTAAGACTCTCACAAACAAGCTCCACATCGCCCTCTACTGGTAAGAGAACAGGCCTACACTATTTTATTATAATGAAGGCAAAGAATTGACAAGTTTGTTCATCTAATGTCAACAATCACATGTGTTTGCACATGGAAAACATGTCTTTTACGACTGCTGCTCTTTTTTTTTCTGGAATGTTTAATAAAAAAAATATATATATATATATATATATATATATATATATATATATATATATATATATATATATATATATATATATATATATATATATATATATATATATATATATATATATATATATATATATATATATATATATATACACTGTATAATTATTGACATTGTCACCATATTTCGGACGACATTTATCATACAAAACACAGTGTGGGAGAGAAGAGATGACCTTGACAACGTTGAACCAAGTCAGACCACCCAAGGTATGCGGCACACACACATCACAGCTACAATGGTACTTTTGTACTCTAGTAAGTTATTACAAACTGAAAATGATTAAAATATAGACAATATATTTATATAAGATATATGTTTTTTGAAATCTTCTTCTTTGTACTTCACACTGACTTTCAAGTAAAACAAACATGACCTGCAGATTCTTCACTTCTTAAGATTTTAGATCCATTTAATGAATAGCAACCCCAACAGATTTTATAATCTCATGACACTTGGCAACCCACATAATACTTGATGACTTCATTTGCTAATAATCTTTATATATAAATAGCCATATTGCACACAAAATTAAATTCAAGGATACAAGCCGTATTTTCTCCCATTACGACTACTCCTACTACCTAGTTCAAAAGCACGATTTTATGGCTTTAATGTCAGATCCATAACATGCTGTGGCTGCATCATCCCCGTGACTCTCTTGTGCAGTGAATAAACACAAAGTGTGTTATATTTTACACCCAAATCCCACTAATCCTTCCTCTGTGCACTGCTATCATTAGGACACACAGCAGAGTGGTTCTGGCACACCGCCGCACCAAATAACTGCTATTAGAGCCAAGCCATGTGAATCACCACACTTACCACTGAGGGCTTTGCCACTCTTTCAATGTGTAGGATACTAAAACGTTGAAGATGAAGGTTAGAGTAAGCCACATGTGTAAGAGTGTGGTAAAGTATACAGCTCTTTCACTTGAAGTGTGAACTACAAGAAAGGCACAAAGATGTTTTATTCTGATGTAGTATGAGCAAGAAGAGGCAAGAATTTTGGAAATCGGGTTCGACTTACCGGTAATCCTTTTTCAGACAGTTTTTACATTAGGCCTTGAGACTCCTACAGTTAAGGGCAGGGAATGATTGGATAGAAACCAGCTACACCAAGATATTAGCAATATATGTAACAAATACAAATAAGCCCATGTCAACTTTTTCAACATGTCATGCTTTACATGAACAAAATAGATGCAATCAATGTTTTATTTTGATATATCAGGCTTAATTGTTGTTGTTGTTGTTGTTGTTGTTGTTGTTGTTGTTGTTGTTGTTGTTGTTTGTTTGTTTGTTTGTTTGTTTGTTTGTTTGTTAGAAAACCCAGTCAAGTCTGCTCCGGAGAAGATGCGGGAGGATTGTCTTTCAAAACCCTGTCTGGACTGCGTACAGCCAACAGATGGCCACCTGGATTAATAGAATCAATTAATTCATCCCATTATGTAATTAAGGATGAGTCTGGTGAGCAGAGAAGCACAATGGCCCTGCTAAGATTTTAAGCATTTGACTTATCTCTTAACATTACATTGTCATAGATCCAAATGATTACAATGAGTTTTCCCCCTTCATTTTGATACATACATTTTATTTCCAAAAGCTTATCCCATATAAGGATTTTCTACACTTATTAAAATAGTGTAGCAATGTTTTAATTTTATCGGTGATGAATAGCCTAATAATTACAACACTAATTTCCACATGGTGTCTTTAGAAATAGAAGCCTGTATCTTCGAACTCGTCATCTTTCCAGCTACTTTGTCCTGTGTGCGCGTGTGCATCTATAGCCAGTAGAGGGCACCCCAGAGCAATCTCCACATTGAGCCCAAACAGCAGCTGCACTGGGGTGAGTGTGTTCACTGTTGAGGGCACAGCTGATGAAATGTCGGGTCACAGACGCAGACACAGTGAGACATGAAAGTGGTCGTGCTGTGCTCCTTCCTCCAAACGTGCGGTGCACATCCACCACATCTGGACAGAGACGCCATAGAATAATCCTTATAATATGATCCCTTTGTAACTGCAATGGCCTTTTTCAAGTCTGAGCAAGTGGGTTTCCGTTTTCATTGTTTTATAATGCATGTTCATCAGGAATTCTCAGTGAGTTCATCAGCAGGACTCAAAATGTTTCTACTCATTTGATCTGCACATTTCCACTCTGTTTATTCACTGAAGTTTTGAACATCCATGACAAAGGACTGTGAAAGTTTTCTTTTGTGGGGTGTTTTGTTTGGTGAACTGTATTTTAAGTTCATTAAGTGTCTATAAAGAATAAAAAAAATGTTTGTTTTAAACAGTGTTTTTAACATATATTTTCACTACTGTGTGTATCATTGAAAATATGTGTAACTTGTAAAACAGAAAAAAAAAAGCTGATCGCAAGATATGTAATAAGAAACATGAATGAAAAGGTTCTTGCATAACTGCATAGAATAAAAAAGACATCAAGGGTAATGGAACTCAATGCAATTTTTAGTAACGACTAAGCATTTAGTTTAGACTATAAAGGAAACATACAATGCAAATTTGACTTGTATTTGAATCCTTTTCTCTTGGTTCTCCCTCATCACTGCCTTACACTGAGTTGTATTTTGATTGATTCAAAATGTTGAGTTATCCTGCGTTGCTCTGCCGTGTCAGTGCTGTACATCATACTTTTTTCTTCATATGCTCTACTACATGCCACTTTTTTTTTGAAAAGTTTAAGCTTTGGGTTACTTGCATAGAGTTAAAATAAAAGTTGAGTTTCCATTTTCCAAAAAGAAAAACAGTGTTACAAAAAGGAAATGCAAGAGGTTTGGCGAGCAGAAAAAGTCTGGACCTGTTTTCATTCATTTTAGATCAATATTGCAGTTTACAGTGGACAAAATGTAAGCTCCTGATTCACAAACAATTTACTTCTTTAATAGTTAAGTTCAAAATGTGACATTTTCCTTTGATGTATTTGTAGGCCCACTGGTTCACGTATAATCGGGCTGTTTGCCTGCTAGAGCACATGGCGGTATAAGTGTTCAGCCACAGAGGCCAGAGCGGAGCAAGCCTCTTAAATGTGGACAGTGGCGAGACATCTCTCTGTGGGGGGGCTTTTGGTCAGTGGGGGGTAAGTGTCCGGCTGAGGACGTCCTGAGCTCCTGTGGTCAAACACACACAGAGAGTCCAGATCAATTGGTAATCAGGGCTACTCTTATAATTGCTTGTGTGCATTCTCTTAGGGTCTTCACACTTCAAATGGGGAGGTTCTGTGTTAATTTAATTTATTGTTACTGGGCTCAGTGTCTGGGACAGTGTTTCTCAAACTGTGGTAGGTGTACCACTGGTGTACAGGTTGTCTCTGTAGAAGGCAGGGCTCTCTGTAGTTTGACCATTTATTTTATTTAAAGACAAATGTATCATTTTCAATAAATCATTATCTACAACGACCTTATCAATAATTAGTATCATTTTAGACTATGTGCCTTGACGACTCACAGAAAGAACCATTTTTTGGCAGCATCTGGACAGAACAGTGTCAGGCACACCTCTGACCTCTGGAGGAACTGAGGACTGCTTTTACGGACTGTGAAATGCTAACGTCCGGAGTCTGAAATAAAGACTTATTGATCTAGCTCTAATTTAGACCTAATAGTCTGGGTTTAGATCTGTTTGTACTCGGAAAGTAGGTGGTAAGTTTGAGAACCACTGATCTTGGATTCATTCAAAGTCTAAATCTCATCTGCTTGTTTTAAAACTGTATTAGCTTTACGTTTTCAGATTATATTGTCTGTGGCTGGTTGTTGTTTGGTGATGTCTGCACCTTAGTGTATATATACAACAAGGAAATTACGTGAAGTAAGATTCAGTTGTAGTCATCTGGACTCCGTTTGAGTCCAACTGAAACTTTTTCTACAATGGAACACTCCTGGACGAATGAGGGATTACACCCATACGTGAAGTAAGGTTAAATGTGAAATTACAAAATTGGAAAAGATATTGTATTATTTTTTTATTTAAAAGATATTATTATTAATATATTTATAGATAAGATAGTAAGTGTAGATATGTGTTATTTTACCATGGATGTTTTAGTCTCTCACTAAATTGCTGTATTGTTCTTTTGTTTGCCTGTTGTTTTGTTATTTGTCCTGCAGGTGGCAACATTGTACACCAAATCCAACCTTCACAACTTGAGCCAAGGAGAAATCTGTCAGAGCATGCGATCTTAAATCGTGGATCCTCTTGATGTATTTATAGCTGTTTTGTTTTTTCCAGTTGTTCTTAGATGAAGGTGCAGAGGTGATTTCTGTGTATGGGCCGATTTACTTTTGTACTGACAGAATGGGAGTGAATGTGTTTGACGCCGGTTTCCAGGGACAGGACAAAGCCACACTGTTCTTATTGCACAAGCAAATAAAACAGAAAACAGTATCTTAGAATTTTTAAATCACATGTTGAAATGTATTTGTTTATGTATTTCTAATAATATGATGATTACCCATGGGTTATGTTCACAAGACATCACAACATTTTATAATATCCATAGTTAAAAACTGAGCCTAGACAGGACATATTTCTTGTCAATTCACTGGTTAAATGTCAGATTGCGTATCTAGACCTAGATTATGTTTAATTTTTCTCTGTAATTACTGGGCCTAGCACATGAAACAAAAAGGATCACAAAGTTCAATGTCTTCCTTGGAAGACAAAAAATAACAAACAATTAAAAAACAATGTTTTTGTTTGAGTTTTTTTTAACATTATCTTCAACACCAAAAACTTGAATTTGTTTGTGTGTGTTTTTAATGTACTTTTAAAACCAAGTGAGTGCCTGATATTCTGTGCATCTATTCTTGCTGGGCACAATCTCTAAAAAACATTCAACCATTGGGAATTTTCTTCCCCATCTTTTTTAACCAGCCGCTCGGTGTCTTTACTAACAATGTCCTTTCAATACTGTCTTTGAAGATGTGAACTGGTCAGCATGACTCCAGCGGGAATACCCTTAGTTGTGGGTTAACCTCCGGATCACCCTGTAAAAGCACTCATTTGAGATGTGGCCAAGTCTGTGAGGTCTTAATGCAGGAAGCTGGTGGAAGAATACAGTGAAGTGATGAGGCTATAACTGTGGAGGAGGTGAGCAGTGAAGAGCCACACCACCCCAGGACATTTTACTATTGCACAGCAGACTGGAGTAAAGGAAGATAAGCTGCTCCTTTGAGGACTGCCCTCTCTGACATCAAGAGCTGACTGAGCAGCAGCACAAGGCAAGCTAAGTGAGGATAGCCCACATCACAGCCCTGGAGACGGCAATTGTGTAAAGATAGGTCCAACGTAACGACTATAGCCACAAGTCAGAAAAGGAACAAGTGTTAGAGTTTTTATTGTGTACGCCAAAATTAAATTAAAACATGAATGCAATACCACAAATCAATTACAACTACATTTATGTAACTTCAGCCATGCAATGCTGTTTGCAACTTTAGTTTTTTGTTTTTTACTGTGACACTGCATTTAAAAAAAAAAAAGTGCCTGGTTTTCCGATTATGTGACATAGGTAGAGGTCATTCCCAAACTGTTACCTTGCAACCATATTGTAAACAAGGGTCAAAATCCATATAAATTGCACAATAGTTACAATTAGATAATAATACCTGATCATTTATTTTGTTAAATGGTTGCTTAAACTGTCAGAAATGTGTCCATTGCATGTACATTTTTATAATGTTCAACTTTTTTTCTGAAGATTTTCTTCACAGACTGCCACTTGACTGGTGTAAAACTATGATAAATATTTGCCACAGGGACTAAACAACCAAACAAAGTTCTTTTCAAACAACAAAATGTCCTGTCCTATTCTTTATAAAGCCTCTAAACCTCTGCAAACAGTTCTGAATTGCATTCTTGGATTAGTTTAGCATGTTTAAATGTAATTTGCTCTTTGAACTCCAGTGAAGTTAAATAAATAAAACATTCTATAATTACTTGAGCTACATACAGTATATATACTGTGTATGTATGTGTATGTATGTATGTATGTATGTATGTGTGTGTGTATATATATATATATATATATATATATATACACACACACACACACACACACACAAGTATACAAGTAGAAGTATATATTTTGTTTGATGGCACAGTTCCACACAGCACCACAACACATGTTTTTTTTATTTTTAAATAAGACACATAATGTACGAGGAGAGTTCAGAGCGCCGTCCAACGCTGCAGCCTCCACAGACCCGGCTCTCACAGCTTACATAACAGAATGTGAGTGAGGACACAGGAGTGCACTGAGAACAACTGTCCTGAGAGCTCAACACTGTCCCACGTCGACTTAACATGGCACTGAGGGAGATATTTTTATGAATTGCTAGTTTTGACCGCACCAGTTTAAGATCAAAATGAAAAGTTTTGCCTTACAAAGCAATGCGTATGGGAACATCAGGATGACTGCCCATTGTTGAGTTGTGTTGGGAGCGAGAGACGAGGGGTTAAGAGCTTGTAAAGGTTAGCAAAGGTCAAGGTTAGGGATGGTTTAAATCACACACAGACAGGGACTAAAAATGCCTGTTTGAGGAAGTCATGCATTTTATTCTTCCTGTGTTCAAGACGGCTCCGAGGTCAGGCACATTGATTTACTGTTTGGCCTCACCGATTTTGTGGGTCCCTTTTTTCAGGGTCAAAGGTCAGCAGTTGTGAAAAGTAACAAAGTACAAAAGTAAATGCACTGTGCGTAAGTAAAATTTTTAGGCCCCTGTACTTTACTTAAGTCATTTTCACACTCTATTTTTACTTCTCTACATTTGAGAGCAGGCACCTGTACTATCGAGTGTTACATTTCCAAACTAGTTTAATGTTTGAGGAGTTATTTTTAGCACGTTCATGGTGACATTCTGCCTGAAGGTTTTTTAGTTCAAGCTCCAGTTTAAGCAAACAAAATATATACATGAAATTAACTTAAAACACTACATTTAAATCTTTAACAGGTTTTCAAATTCTGCAGGAAATACTTAAACTTTTTACTCTTAAAAGTAAATAAGGACTTCAAAAATGTTACCTCTTCTTTTACTTGATGATTTTTTATTTATTTTTTTGTTCCAGTATCTGTACTTTGACTAAAATAACAAAATTGAGTACTTCTTCCCCCAGTTGAGGTCAGGACTGTGAATCAACAAAGTTTGCTTTTGAGATTATTATCCATTTGTTATGGGTCACCCCTGAATGGTGGTACGTTTTTAAATTACACTTCAGGGTTGTTTTATCACCCTCCTCATCCCAGTTTGTCGGACCACACCTAACTCTCCCTCTCTCCATCTCCCTCAGTGACAGATCCTGTACATGTTGTCCTGGTGACATGAATTAATGATAACAGCGACAGTGACTTCTTCAATCTGGCCTCATTTTTTGCATAACTCACCTTGTATCCACTCACACGCTAGTTTGTGTTGGAAAATGTATATACTCTGTTTAGCTTGGTTCAAAACCTAAAAAGTGCCAACAATGGTACGTCAACCTGCAACAATTTGAAGTAAATATACCAGTACTCAATAATAATAATAATAATAATAATAATAATAATAATAATAATAATAATAATAATAATAATAATAATAATAATAATAATAATAATAATAATAATAATAATAATAATAATAATAATAATAATAATAATAATAATAATAATAATAATAATAATAATAATAATAATAATAGTAGTAGTAGTAGTAGTAGTAGTAGTAGTAGTAGTAGTAGTAGTAGTAGTAGTAGTAGTAGTAGTAGTAGTAGTAGTAGTAGTAGTAGTAGTAGTAGTAGTATTGCTATTACTTGGGCCAGTTGAAATTAAGCTTGTACATTCTAACATTTAGAGAGCAACCAATTAGAGCAGTGACAAAGTGCAGTATGTCTCCAGAGCAATTAGCAGCATTCATGTGTCTCCAGAGAGACGTGCCCTCTGCACCCGACACACCTCATTACTCAGCACACCCTGCCAGCACAACTATACCTTCACTTCTACTTTGGACATTTTGAGAAATGAAACACATGACAAAGTCCCATTCCAAAACATTCAGAAAATCTACGTAAGTGATATTTTCCCCAACAAAGAGATAAGAGTTTTCATTAAGGTTACTGGCTCATTCTGGGATTGCGCGAATGAATTAAGTTGTCCTCTTCCTCTTAAAGGACTGTCAACTCCCAGTCAAAACCTAACTACAATCAATAGTGAACTAGAGAATTTGAAAAGCAGAATGGGCCCTTCATACTTGAGGTGGACATAAATAATCTTCTGGTCAAACATGACTTGAACACACTTCTGTTCAGTTTGGGGTTTATATAAAGTTTATTTTATTATCAGAGAAAGGCAAGATTAATTTGTTTTCCCCCTTCACGTGTGTTGCCATCTGGCCAAAAACAAGAAGGAAAAATGTGTTTTTCTCACATGTAAACAGATTTAGTCTGCCCAATTTTACTAATCACTATAAGTAGGGTAATAAAGACAGTATATGTGAGTTAGAAACAAATTCTACCTCTTTATTCTTTATGATATTGGTGATACAATTGACTAAACTTGTTTGTAATATTTACAACGTCTCCCTGCAGTATTTAATAGTTAGGTTTTTTGATTATTTAAAGTGCATAATATAAGAAGATACAGCGCATAGATCTGTCTCCACATGCTTTAAGACAAGAAGAGAATCTGCTGCAGTCTCCATGACAGCAGCAGATATTGGTGGGCGTAGTTCTGTTCAGTTCTGCTAGGGCCCGGCACGCTGACCCTGAGCAGAACCAAGCAGTCTGCCTCCATGACCCGCCACTTGGAGCAAAATCCCTCTGCCACTGTGCCGCCTGTTCATGGACACTTTTAGGCACAGTTTCACCATCACGTATTATGGAGACTGACTGTGGAGAATGACAGCCTGCTGGATGTATTGGATTAGGCTCAGGCAGTGGGATGAGTGTGTGGGACTGGATATGCATACTGTACTCACATCACAACAGGCTCAACATATTGTTTCAAATATGCATGTTTGTTTGTAAGTCAACGGGAGAGAGAAGAAGGCATTTCTGTACAATGTTAAAACAACAAAAAAGAAAGTTTACATTTGTAAATTTAATTGTAAATTCTTACATCTGTAAATTTAACTGTAAATTCTTGTAAGTCTATTTTTATTTTATACTATAGTACATTTTAGTTGTTTCCTAATGCATGCCCTTTTGATTTCATATATGCTTCATATAAGTTGTTTTATTATTACTCAGTGTTTTATGTTGCACCTTAATGCCAAAACAAGTTACTATGTTTGTGAATTTTGTTCATTAAAAATGGCAATAAACCTTTTCTGATTCTGATTCTGATTCTGACAAAGAACACATAATTAAACTCTCAAAGCGTTGTTTTGAATTTGCTCCTGACTGATGTCCTGCTCAAGTGATACACAGACTGGTGAATGATGAGGATAGAACAGAGCCCATGTTTTGGGAAAGAAACAGATTGATAGGTTAATAAATGGCTTGCACTTACACACAGCAGGTATTGACACACTTTATGAATGATAAAGAAATGCTGAATAAACCTGTAACTTATCCCTATGAAAAGCCAGTGAAGGTCTGTTCTGCTCTGATTCAGGCTGCTCCACTCCACAGCGCTAATGGACATTGGTGTGCTGGGACCCCCTGGCGCGACGCTCCAGGAGGGTATGTAAAGGTGAATTTGTGGGTCTCTGGGCCCACAATGTGGACCCCCTGGGGAGGTAATCACCATGAGGCCAACAGCCGTCAGCTCAGCAGTGGCCCGTGTCACAAAGATGTGTCTCCAGAGACAGGGCTGTGCCTTTGTGCTCCCTGACTCAGAGTGTGCCCCTCTCCAGGGGGCTGTAGGGGCTCACCGGGGGGGGGCTATTAAACCATTAGTGCAGTAGGGACTGCCCTGACAGACAGACACATGCACACATGTGCATTCTAAAGACATGACCTACTGTACGCACACAGCATTCTGTCACTATGCGTGAATGGAAGAACTGAGGGACACTAGGGTTTTCTCTTCAAAAGCAAGTGACTCATGTGCGAGTGCATGGAACTGACACAGACCATGTGTGTTTGTCCATAGAAAACAAAAAAGAACTCATGTTGACAACAAATATAACCCAATCCATATCGGTGACCATGATGCTCACATTTAAATGTGCACTATGTAACTTTTGGAGACAAGCAGGTGTCAGCACCGGGCCACATTTTAGGTCAGATCTGTGGAGAGGAGCGCGATCACAAGAATGCATGTGTTTTGAGGTATTCAAGGAAAACACCTGTAATTGAATAAATGCATGATACGTTCAATGTCATACTGTGGAACACTCCAGGCAAAGCCATAGCATGTAGACAAGCAGAAGGAACCTCCACTAGAAAAGTTACATTACTTACAAGAGCACCTTTATGTAAAGCCAGATTTCCCATAGTGCTGTGCATGTCATCTTACCTCAGCATTATCAGCACTCATAGTTATAATCTGTCTACAGAGCTCAGAGATCATGTTCTAGGTGTTCACTGCTCACTCCAGCTGTTTTAGCTGTTTTAGAGGGTCATGTTTCCTCTACTGTGGCATCCTGTCTGCAACCAGAGTCCAAAGTTCCTTTGAGTTCATAAATTAGCTGTATCTCAAGAAATAAGTTATTTCCTTTCCTGACTGTCGCTTATTATTATGCAAAACCCTTGAAATCAGAAATCAGATTTGCTCCAAATTGCCCTTGTGCTTTCTGACCTGCAAGACAAAGTTTATTCTTCCACAATTGTACCTTTCTCATTCATTTTCATTTTCTGCAAATATTGATTTTTAAAAGAACATTTCCAATTGACTTTTTAACTGTTTTAAATGTTGTTGTGCTGATTACATGATTGATTCTGTTTCAATATTCTGTCTGATGTATTCTGGCTGATGCTAAATAATTCCCGCGGTGGGCAATTACAACATTTGATTTATGACTGTATGGGAAACACAGAGCGTGCCACAGAGAAAATGAGTTGTGTGTTAACGCTAATCAATACATGGACTACACAAATGCACATGTCCAGTTTAGGGGAACAGCTTTTGCCTGTAACATATACATGCAGATCAGGAGGAATACACTTGGGCTCAGCCTAGGGACTATGGAGAGATGTTCAGCCTAATACATCCAGCCTACTCCATCTCTGTCATCACGCTGCTGTTTTTGGACCCGCCGTGCACATTATTAATAACGGCAATACATTTTCATTTGACCTGCCACAGGAAATGAAATATTCTAATGGACCTAATACCGCTGTTGCTCCTGTTGCCCATGCTTTACATGAGGGCCATGATGGATGAGATGCATGATGGGAAAGAACAGTGGCACGGATGCAGTGTTGAACTGTCTGGGAGATTGTGCTCAGTGTTTGGGGTTTTAGGCAAGTTATGGAAGTAATCATTAAAAGAAATGCCAAAATTACATTACTTTTATTTTCTTCATAACATAAACATAAACCTAAACTCCGAACCTTTTATATTTTTGATTTTTGATTTTAATTTGTGTATTGATAAAAATTAAACACAAAAACAGAACAAACAAAAAAAATGACCAGAGAGTCAAAAGACAATATTTTTTTTAAATAGAGTAGAACAAAGAATATATCAGAAAATAAAAAGGTCACTCAGGCATAAGCCCCACTATGTATAGGTCCCCTTTCATTATAATCCTGTACACGTGTTTTTATTTTTAAAGTACTTGTTGTCATCTGAAAAATTCTGTCAGAACAATAACATCTCTCTGGAGAAAAGACTTACATAGTCCCCCTTTATTTAGAAAAACAATCTAGATGATGATCAAGTAATATATTTATTTTGAATTCTCAATCCGATTATCCAATAAGAAAGCAGAATAAACCCAAAAAGGTCTTTTCTGATGTAAAAACCCAGCACCTGCAGCTAATGCTTAGGGCTCCACGTAAAGCTCACTGACTGTTAGCTGTCAATGAGGCATGGTCTGTAACCTGACAACAACCAAACCTTTATGCAGTTAAAGGCACTGGCTACCCGGATTAAGCTGTGACATTAGTTAACATTTTTGAACCAGAAAGGGAACATCCTATGCATACCATCTCAGTAGCTCCTATCAGCCTCATTCACAGTCTGACAGCTGTGCACTTATCTGCTGGAGATGCTCCAAGTGGCCCCATCCAGAGAGAGAAACAGAGCCTACTTATCATAGGCTGTCCCATTTCCACTGTAACACTCCTGGAACACTCCATTGTCCTCCTCTGTATCTGCAGACAGCTTCAGTCTCAGAATGACCATGCTTCTCTGGATCGGTCCAAACAGCTCTTCTGTCTGTGATCCAGAAGAATAAGGCTCAGATACCAGTTGGCATTACTGGTTGTGGGCCAAGCTCTAATTGGAAACAGTGCCATGGTGGTGGACTTTAATTACGGTCTCCTCGGTAACTGAACAAAAAGGGCATCTCGGGAAAATAAGGAATGAAATGAACAAAATAGCAAAGACTATTTCATATTAAATATCATTCATATCAAAATATCAAAATATCCATTTTGTTATTATGGCTAATTGTTTTTCTCAACACACATTTGGGATATGTTTATAATTTCTCTGCCAGGGTCTTAACAACAAATGTGCAAGCGGTGATTGTCATCTAGAATTACTCCTCCTGATTACCCTCCCGAAAGTGGGATTGTGTGCCACATATTTCTGGTTATAATGTTTGTTCAGAAGTGGGACATTGAATGGAATATTTGGTTGTGATCAGATGAAACACCAACTGATACTGAGCCAATCACAGCTAGATGTGTTGTAAAATGTAAAATCCCCCACTCATGAGAGTACTTCCTCACCACTGACCCAAAACATCAGAGAATAGGATGCAAATAAATGAACAAAGAACATTTTTTTCCTTATTATTATTTTTTTCCAATGTCAGTGTCTGAATTAAAATCCAACCACAATTGCTTACAATTGTAAAAGAAAAAAGGACCAATTTTACTCTCCATTTATGTCAATAATCTTTGTGCTGAGCTGTCTGGCCATGATCATCTCGCATGGGCGTGCTTACAGGATGGTATCCCTCAGATCATGACCTGTCATGGAAACCCATTGTTTCAAATTTTAAGTACCTTGGCTTTATATTGGACCAAGAGCTCTCTTTTAAAGATCCCATACAAAACCTGGTTAAAAATGTAAGATAAATCTAGGTTTTTACTATCGTAATAAAGCTTGTTTTACCCTTTTATCCCACAAACGTCTGGTAATGGCCACTTTAATGCCGCTGTTGGATTATGGCAATGCCCTATACGTAAATGCATCAGCCAAATGTCTGAACTTGTTGGATACTGTGTATCACTGTGCTTTGAGATTCACAACAGGTTGTGGGAGGTTCACCCTGCGAACACTATGCCAAGGCTGGATGGCCTTCGCTGGGTCCCAGGTTCACACATTGTATGCTGTTAATGTATAAAGTTATATGTGGCTTTGCACCTTCCTACTTGTGTGCCCTGGAGCCAAACGCAAAGGGTCATTATGCCCTGCGCTCACCTGATCTGTTTAGTTTGTCTGTCCCTCGTGTAGGGACTGAGGAAAGTGAGCTTTCTACTAAGCTTCTCCTGCAAAAAACTGTCTGTGTTTTTAAATATGTTTGTTTCTCTTTTATAAATATCTTTTAAATGCATAATATTAAAAAAATTGGTATACTGTTATGTCTTTATTGTAGAAAAAGATTCAGTTGTAGTATATATATATATATATATATATATATATATATATATATATATATATATATATATAAATTTTTAGAAAGAAAAAATTGTGAATACATTTAATATGGTAATATGTAAATAGGATCAGGGGTACTTTCTTCTGACATAACTGTTTATCTTATGTTTCTTTCATGGATTGTGTGCCCTTTAGTCCTTTTGGTGCTCGTATATAAACGGAACTCCCTGTCTCTAACATCATCCAATTATTGCATAAATCTGCTTTAGCCATTTTGTTCTGTGTTGCGTGCCTAACGCAGCCACATAAAGGCTTATAATGCTTGTTACAGATGACCCCTCGTGCTCCCTCCGGGTGTCTGCTGGGTGTAGCATACGACAATTGGCTAAACGATGATGGGACGGATGTCTCACGTGTGTCAGGATGGATCATGTGCCTAACTGTTCTTGGAAACCTGCGAAGATCCATCTGGCTGCTGTTTAAACCAACGCAGCTGCCTCGCATCGACACGACACCGTCCAAAGCCACAACTCCCGCCATCTCCATGGCAACCAGCTGCCTGCCTCCCATCGGCACAGACACCCAAATTCACAATGTCTCCTGTAAACGCATGGAAACCAGTGGCGTTGGTGTGTACTTCTTTGAACCCACAAAACCCCAACACTTTGGAAATTCACCCTTGTTCAGCTGTCCAGGCCTTGTCATGTGGAAGGTTGTCTTTGCATGGGTCAAACTGGAACTGTCTCCCTTTTCCTCTCAATGTAACCAGCTTCATTATAGGGCCTCTCTCGTTTCCATTCAGCTAACGCATTGATTATTTAGTGGCTTCTTTTCACCGGACTGCTAGATTGCTCACCAAATATTGTCAAAATTTCAACTTCAAGGCCAAAAGAGTCTGACGATGTCCAGACAGTCCAGATATAGTTAGCAGCGTTTAGTGAATGTTCATTATGTTTACATATGTTAGTTTTGATTAATTATATCATGAAGAAGAAGAAGAAGAAGAAGAAGAAGAAGAAGAAGAAGAAGAAGGAAGAAGGAGAAAGGGAAGAAAAGAAAAGAAAGAAAAGAAGAAGCGAAAAGAAAGAAAAAGAAGAGAGAAAAGAAAGAAGAAGAAGAAGAGAAGAGGAAAGTAGGAAAAGAGCAAGAAGGAAGAAAAGGAAGAAAAGAAAAAGAGAAGAAGAGAGAAGAGAAGAAGAAGAAGAAGAGTAGACGAAGAGGAGAAGGAAGAAGAAGAAGAAGAAGAAGAAAGAAAGAAGAAGAAAGAAGAAGAAAAGAAGAAGAAGAAGAAGAAGAAGAAGAATGCAAGAAGAAGAAGAAGAAGAAGAAGAAGAAGAAGAAGAAGAAGAAGAGAAAGCAAGAAGGAAGAAGAAGAAGAAGAAGAAGAAGAAGAACAGAAGAGAGGAAGAAGATGAAGAAAAGAAGAAGAAGAAGAAGAAAGAAGAAGAAGAAGAAGAAGGGAAGAAGAAGAAGAAGAGAAGAAGAAGAGAGAAGAAGAAGGAAGAAGAAGAAGAAGAAAGAAGAAGAAAAGGAAGAAGAAGAAGGAAGAGAAGAAGAAAGAAGAAGAAAGAAAGAAGAAGAATGAAGAAGAAGAAAAGAGAAGAAAGAAGAAGAGGAAGAAGAAAGGAAGAAGAGAAGAAGAATGAAGAAGAAGTAAGAAGAAGAGAGGAGAAGAAGAAGAGAAGAAGAAGAAGAGAAGAAGAAAGAGAAGAAGAAAGAAGAAGAAGAAAGAAAAGAAGAAGAAAGAAGAAGAAGAAGAAGAAGGAAGACAGAAGAAGAAGAAGAAGAAGAAAGAAGAAGAAGAGAAGAAGAAGAAGGAAGAAGAAGAAGAAGAAGAAGAAGAGAAGAAAGTAAGAAGAAGAAGAAAGAAAAAAAAGAAGAAGAAGAAGAAGAAGAAGAAGAAGGATTACAATTGTACACAAAGCAATTCAAATTTCTTAACACAAACAGAAAAATAGGGATTGAAATCACAATACAAACTGACTTTAAAAAAACAATACATACTTGTAGAGCTGCTATGTGTTTGTTGTTGTTTCCCAAAATGGTCACAGTCACACTCTGCCCAATAAACAGCAGCCTGAGAAAGTCCACATGTGTTCAGGACGAGGTCAGTTCTACTGGATTAAGGCTTTTCAAGGTGAACGTTGCATAGTCCATTTTGTGTTCCAGACCAATATGCCAATATACATACATGATTCTGATGAACAGTGGGTGGTGCAAATGTCTTCCTGTTGCCAACCCCCGCTGAGACTGGCAGACAGTACTTTGGGCTAGTAAATGCAAATACTGACTAACATGCTAATAAGAAGTCACATATTTGGAGCAATATGTCATACCGTGGTGGGATTTCCTCCACCCACAATAATAGCATCGCAGTGACATAATTACACAGAAACTTATTGCACATTTGCATTTTTTTATATTCAAAATACAAAAAGTTCAATCACCTAAAGCCCGACAGTTATCGTAGTAGATGTTTGCTTGAACATTGTTGGCCACAACAGAGAAGTTGATAACAGTGTCCATAGATATTGGCATTTTGGTTCATGTGAGCCTCAGGGTGAGCTTTTAGATGAAGCTTAGTACACTTCTCCGAATGTCTGCATTGTTACTTCCGACCACAAATACTATGCTATACTAAAACAAGATGCAAGGTGTTTTCACATGACTTTTTACTGTAACAATGTGCAAGTTAAAGGCCGTACAAATTGCATAATATTCAAGAGCACATACAGTGGCTCCTGGAAAATGTGAACATTTTGTCAAGTCGCAACCACACACTTTTGTGAAAGAGCAACACAAGATAGACAATTGTGAAATGGAAGGAAAATTATACATGTTGTCTTGACTGTTTGTTAACTGAAACGAACTGTGTGCAAAAGTAATCGGCCTCTTTTACCTGAGTGCAACCAGTTGCTGTCAGAAGTTGCCTGATTAATGCTGAAAGACTGAATGTTGACTAATGATTCAATACAGTCATTCTGTGTCTAATCTAATCTCAGTATAAATGTAGCTGTTCTGTGAAGGCCACAGAAGTATATTAGAAAAATGTTGGGGAGCAAAGAGCATCATGAAGTCCAAAGAACACACCAGACTGGTCAGGAATTAACTTGTGGAGAGGTTTAAAGCAGGTTTAGGTTATAAAAAGATCGACCAAGTTTTGAAAATTTCACCGAGCACTGTTCAATCCATCATCCGGAAATGGAAAAAGTATGGCACAACTGCAAACCTACCAAGAAATGGCCACCCACGAAAATATACATGCCAAACAAGGAGAGCAATGATCAGAGATGCAGCCAAGAGGCTCATGGGAACTCTGGTGGAGCTGCAGCGATCCACAGCTCACAACTATTAGTCATGCACTACACAAATCTGACTTTTATGGAAGAGTGGCAAGAAGAAAGCCATTGTTGAAAAACAGCCATAAGAAGTCCCGTTTGCAGTTTGCCAGAAGCCATGTGGGGGTTGAGGGACACAGCAAACATGTGGAAGAAGGTGCTTTGACTTTTTGTCCTAAAAGCAAAAAAATGTGTGGAGAAACAGAAACAGGGCACTGTAACATCCTCAGAGGTGCTATATACATTGTAGACTTTATGTTATTGGGTGTGGTTCAACATGGCTGAGTAAACATACCTGACGTAACCTACCGGTGTGGTTATTACAAGGTAATAATAACATTATCAGTCATAGCCAGAGGGCAAATACAACAGTTCACATGACTCTGAACACATCATCCTCACTGTCAAACACGGTGGTGCAGCACTATGCTCTGAGGCTGCTCCCTGTCCCAGCTGAAGAAGCTCAGAGTGGACGAGAAAATGGATGGACCCAAACACTGGGAAATCTTAGAAGAGAACCTGTTGGCATCTGCAAAAGACTTGAGACTGGGGTGGAGGTTCACTTTTAGCAGGACAATGAGCCCAAACATAAAGCCAGAGCTACAAAAGAATGGCTAAAACAAAACATGTTCATGGGTTTGAATAGCTCAGTCAATATCTAGACCTAAATCCAATTGAGAATCTTTGGCAAGATCTGAAAACTGCTGTTCACATTCGCTTTCCATCAAATCTGACTGAGGTTGAGATGTTTTGCAATGAAGAATGGGCCAAAATTTCAGTCTGTTGGTGTGCAAAGCTGCTAGAGACAAAGCTCAAGGGACTTGCAGCTGTAATTGCAGAGAAAGGAGGTTCCACAAAGTACTGACTCAGCGGGCCTGAATACTTTTGCACACAGCATTTTTCATGTTTTTTTTATCCGGCAATCATATATAATGATGTCATTTGTGTTTTAATGACAATATGTCACTGGGATTATACTACATATCTTGAGTGTGAACAGCTGTGCTGAATAGAAAAAGTACATTTGGAGTTTTGGAGTTTTGACAGTTTGATAGTGACACAATGGCACAAGGACACAATCTCATTGTCAGATTGCGTCTTTGGCCTACAGGCAAATAAACAAATACTTTCAGTTCATTGTTCACTCAGTTTGTTTATTTAAATTGATATATAAATATCACCCAGTCACAGGCTTAATCACAATGTTTTATTATTATTATTATTATTATTATTATTATTATTATTGTTCATTTTTGTGAATTATTGTTGCTATTATTATTGTTATTATTATTATTATTATTACTACAGTATATTTATATAGTGCTTTTTCCACCCACCTTCAAGGACTGGTGGGCCACATAAACTGTAATGTAGCAGAGCATGGGTAGACAACTTGATGCTCCAGGCTTATGAATATTAAAAGTGCCTTGCCTGGCTTATTTCTTGAGTGCATGAAAAAACAGCGGCAAGAGCAGCTTTTCTGGCTCTTTCTTCTTGTTATGTAACACCTGACCCAGTCCACTGCAGTAAAACAGCACCTGGGATTCCCTCTTTAACTACAAATAAGTTACAAGATTAATGGTAGAGTAGAGCAATGCGAAATGTGTTGACACAAGTGCTACACCAAATGCTTTGCTGTAGTCAGGAGGGAACTCCTTGGCATAGTTACTGAGGATAAGCATCTATGCAGGTATACACAGCAGTATTTTCAGAACCGTTCTGTTGTGCCCTTTTCAAATGCAGATACAATTCAACCATAACCTCAAACCTAATTGTAGATACACTAACACCTGCCCTTTAGCAACATGTTGGTGTTCTTCTCAATTTCAATATGTCCTTATACACTTTGGATGTGCCCTTTGCACTTTCAAATTAGATGTGTTTTCTTTGTTTCAGATGTGTGTTTTGTTGTGCTGGGGGTGAAGTAGTGATTGGTTAAGGTCAACATGTTACCCATTTTCGCTGTGAGTTCAAATACTATTCACCTCAATCACAGTGTAAGACGGTTACATATTTTTTGATCTTCTGCTACTAACGTGTTCTAATCATACAACATCTTCAGAGTTCCTCATATTTGAAAACATTATCTCACCACTTCTAGCTCAGTTAAATTCTCCATCACAAAGGATTAGACAGAGGTGTGAGACGTTGTGGTGAGACCTATGGGGCACAAAAGGGGGAGGACAGAGGGACAGATGAAACAGACATGAACTCAGAGAGCGTTGGCAGAAATTGGAATGCTATATTTCAGTCAATTTCATCAGTTTCTGGACCGAGTGACCCTACTGCGCATCAGTCGCCTTGTGTTACACTCTTGTCACATGCTATGTCACTTTAGAAGGGGAGGTTTTGGTTCCTGTCAATATGCCTGGGGTTGAAGAAGCAATGTTAGCTGTATGAACACACATGATGCATCTCGCAGAGGTTTACAGCAAGACACAGATTTTTCTTCGCCAAGAAATGTGTAATAAAACACTGAAAGATACTCTTACTCCGCGTAAATATGATTTGCTTCTTGTGCGCATGACTTACATAGACACTGTGTATATAGAAGGATGTGTTATCTACCCAATCTTATATCTCTTTGGCATTTGTAAAATTTCTTCAAACAATTGTCAATTGTCTGGTTATTTTATGAATGAGTTTAAGTGAATAAAACATTGTCCATGAACTGCTTCAAAGAAAAAGAGTGTGACAATTGAACCTGAGGCACAGGTTCAATGGAGAGTCAGTGCAGTCATGGGTGAAGGCTAATGAGTGAGAGCATTCACAGGAACATCGCTATCACAAACATCAGAGTTCTGATTCAGCCGCTCGCAGTATGGCAGACCACACATCCACATGTCTGCTCCATGCTCACCAGGAAATCACTCTCCTCTGACGTGTGCATCTACAGCTGCCTACACTGTCTCATCAATGTTCTGAAGCCTGGTCGGTTAGTGAGCTAAAAAAAACATATAGCAGAGGAGGAAGTGAGACCCATCTGATGCTGTAGGGCTAACGAATGGAGTCTCAGAGATGAGCGCGAGGAAATGAAGGGAGTCGGGGGATGTCAAACCTCATGAACGATGAAGCAGTTCATATTACAGAGGCCTATTAGTTCACTTGCCACTGCCAGCCCAAGGCATAATGAGGCAGTCTGCAGACATGCAACTCTGGTGCTGCTATAGGCAATTGTGCTGTCAAAAATGATTTTATTGTATATACCTATGTCAAAAGGCACTAGCAATAAATGTGATTTTCCTTCAATGTTTTCTCATCTCCTTGGTTTTAAAGTTTGAAAACCTTTTGGAAAGTTTTGTTGTACCAAAATGAATTCAGGTATATTATTGAGGAATTAAGCAGCCAGTGGCCTAGAATGTAATGAAATACACACAATGATAATGACTTTGTATGTAGTTTTAAATTTAGAATGTTTCAAGTTTTTTCTGCTGGTTTTAGGTCTAGCCATCTATAATAATTCTACCTGAATTATTATAGGTGGCTATATAATTCAGTTTATGTGCTCGTAATGGGAGCACATAAACACATGCAAACAATGATGTACATTTTGCTTACACACAAACCTTCACTAAAAGGGAGTCCTGAAGTGGGGGAAGAGCTGAGCTTGTTAGGACTTGTCAGTCAAAATGCTTCATTGAGAGGCTGTCTACATGTTTTTACTGTAACAGTTTAGACAATTTGCACAATGTATTCTGTGTGGCTGTTAATAAGGAAGCTATAGCAGAGTTGGCATATTGCAGACCATATGGTTGAGAAGAAAAAATACAGGACACATTTTAAAAGTATATCTTAATATAAACATTTTATTCAGTGCATTTTTGTGTATACAACAAATAAACAACTGGAAGTCTCCAAGCAGCCACAGCGTCTGCCTGACAATGTTGTTTTCTCAGATGTCTCATGGTTTGTTTGGGACACATAATCCAACATGGGTTAATACACAGCCTACATCATGCAGCTCTAGACCATAATTCCCTGCTCTCTCCCATGCAACAGATAGGTTTACCCAAAAAGTGTAAACCATCTCTGGAGGTGCAGCCCAGAAAAGAAGGCTTTCCAAAAGCATGTACCAGAAATGTATGAAGCTGGAGGAAAAGGGCCCACAAAAGGGGACTGCTTTGTACACAATTGTGTTTGTACATGCCCTGTGCAAGAAAAGGGAAGTTGTTGTTTTTTTTGTTGTTGTTTTTTTTTCTTTTACTTTTTCACTTTTACAAATATGACATGTCCTATAAAATGTTAAGCCACCTAAAAGTCCACAGTATTCTTTTGAATATAGAAAATATTGTCACCACAATAAATTACTCAGATACATAGAACAAGCATCCTGGGAAGGGACTTGCCGTGCCATACTTCCTATGGCAATGGTATGGGTCTATAAAGAGGACAAATGCTGGAAGAAGAGGGCAATCGGATGACATGATGAGCACAGAGACGGAGACATCATAACACAGTCCAAACAGAGGGGAATGAGGACACACACAGATCATACTCCACTAGTCAAACATATCAGATATGAGAAAAAACACAAGATCCAGCACGCTGCCAAATCCAAAATATGTCAAATCACTCCATTCTCCATTGTGTACGCCCAAAACTGCTCACTCTCATCAAAAGGATTCCAGCTTTGCCTTTAGACTAGCTCCATTCTCAGGGGCTTAAAGGGACACTCTTCATTCTGTCTTTGGTTTGCTGGAACCTCTTCCAAAAACCATGACAAATACTGAACAATGGAAAGGGAAGAGAACACGAGGGGTAGAAAACAACTAAGAAATAAAAGGCTCAATGCTAATTTGGAAAATTAGCAAAAATCAAGGTGCAGCTGTGGCATCTTTAGAAAAAAAAAAGAAAAAAAAAAAAAAAAAGCCACGCTGTCCTATATAATTCGGATCAACAGAGGAGGCATCATCTCCCATGCTATGTGCCCAGTCTGAGCGTGTGCATGAGGACACAGAGGAGCTACCATCTGGCCGGACACAGTCTCAACAGCACTGTACCGCGCCAGGGACATCATAGAGCTTTGTATTCACAGAAGCAAGGACAACACCGCCACGGCACCACTATGGGCCGACAACAGCGCTTCACTCCTCGCACTGTCTAAATAATGCATGAGCGCAGAAGAAAAATAAACAATTTTATCATGAGCAAATATCACCCCAAGAGTGATGCAAGAAAGAAATCTCAAGCTAAAACAATATTGTAACTTTGTATCTAGCATGTAGTAAATGTGCTATGTGTTTTTACTGTTGTTGTAACTGAAAAGTTAAATACCAAAATGGTAGTGTCCTTTACTAATAATAATGGTGATTTTGTTTTTAGTCTTGAAATGGTGAGAAAATGTGTGGATCACGCTCTGCTGGAGGTAAGGTTTGGAGGTTTCTGTCCCAGAGGAGGTCCCTCGCTACGTGGACTCGTGCTGGCTCACGGTCTTGCCTCCGTTCAGCACCGCAGATGCACTCCGGCTCTTGGTGGGGGTACCGCTGCCTGAGCGCGAGAACTCTGTCAGCTCGTGGAGGGATGGCTCTCTGTACATTGCGACTAGAGGGGAGGAAAAAACAACAGATTCAAATAAGGAATGTCCATAGTTCTGAAAGGCGGACCTGGAAAATACCAGTTGATGTTATGCACTAGTCCACTCATGTTGCCACTAAAACAGCTTTTGCCACTCACTGCTGTAATCGTGTTATGTCATGGGCATATCCTCTCTACACTCTGCCTGACTTTCAGCTGGAAGAATATGAGACAATAATGAGAATTATTACTTTTTTTTTTTTTTTTTTTACAACAGTTAGCTTTGATCTGTGACTTGGGCTTCATGGCTCAGGACTGTTCTTTTTGGAACTTGCTGAAGTTGGAGATGACACAAGAGGCTATTGTGTATTTCATTATAAATGTAAGAGTCACTGGGGCTTTAGCTTTGCTGTGTTTGCAACAGCAACCTATTTGCATCCACAGCTATTCCCCAGAATAATCAGTAATCTGAGCACAGCCTGTATGGACACCGTTGTTATCCTTCTATAATTTCAAAGATACTTACTTCAAAAAAAGTGAATTACCACAGCTTGTTTGGGTCCAAATATTCATAGGTCCATGACACAAATAGCACAAATAAGGTAGGAAGATTCAAATCTGTCAAAATGTCATTGTCATTTTGAACCAGGAGCTAGACAGGTACAGTTATGACATCATCACCAACAGTAGATGGGAAAAGATCTTCGCCACAAGATCTTGCAAGATAAAGCTGCTGATAAGACTGTGCACACATGAGAAAAATTATCTTGTGTGATTTTCTTTTCCATGTGTTCACATTTTACTTGGACAAAAAGAAAGGTTACATTCTAGTAAGTCACACCTCTTAAGAAGCCATTGTTCAAAAATGCAGCGCTATAATGATTAAATAAATATAAAAAGTGTGGCCAAAATTGTGCAAATAGATTAATTATAAATTATGTCAAAATCTTGTCTTGTCAACCCAATCCCATGTCTCGTCTCGTTTTCTAGGATTTGTGTCTTGTCCGTCCCAACTTAACCAAACTGAAGCTTTGTTTGTCGCTAAAAAAAGACTTTCTTCAGATTATGTCATCAACTAACTTTTAAATGTTTGAATCAGAGAGCATCTTAACTACTTTTAAACCTTCAACAGAAGAATGGGGCTATATACTGTACAACAACTTGTACTGAGTTTAAATTTGTGCTGCTAAAGAGAATCACCTTTTAGTGGTTTGGGAAGAAAGTGTGCTGCTGGTTTGTTCTTCTTGACGTGGTTGCCCTTCATGATTTCGCCTTCCTTGTTGAGGCCCAGGTACCAGCCCCGGCCCGACTGCTGCTGCCGGTAGATCATGGAAGAGTACGTCACATAGTAGTTCTCGAACACCGATTCTTTGAATTTACACTCCGACGTGAAGTGTTCCTGTTGAGACAAAACACAAAAATGTTCATGCTTGCGATTCTTGGTGAAACCCTGATTTTGTTTATCAATGTACAAGCATGACCGTGTAGTTAAAGCTCCTGCTTTAGATCGTTGGGTTAAGCCATTTTAAGTACAAACTTTTGCTTGAAAGATCAAATATTTTTTTTAATTTGAAATTGTTGCTGCTTCACAATGACCCAACAATTGTATGTGATATAAGTGGTTAGCATCTTAGTAAACCACAAAAAGAGTAACTTAATAACTTTTATATCAAAAACTCAGTCTCTTATTTCCAAGAATGATCACAATCCTCTCCATTCACTGTAGTTAATATTGCATTACTTTGTGACATACAGTAGATAACAGTGATATGACTGAAAATGTGATAATTACATATAAATAAAGCATAAGGCTAGATAAAGTCCTGGCTCTTAATTATGTATGTCTAAATCATTTATGTTCCAGAATATTGCCCACTATGTTAGAAACAGAGTTATGAAATTACTACCGTCTTTGCATTTGGTTCAATATTGACTTTATGGTATAAGATTAAGGCAACTCTAATTGGTCTATATGCGTTTGGTGTAATGCCTGCAAGGTGTGACTGCCTGCTTATTTTTAATTGTATTGAGGTACTTCCACTAATGAACACTCTGTGGGGAGCCTCCTTGGAGACGTGTGGTTTTGCAGTTCATTTTGCAGACTCCATACTGTGCTGAGGTTCTCTCCAGCACTTTGTTTGGTTTAGGATCAGGAGCCTATATAGGATTTGCCCATTAATACTACAAGAGAGTATCGGTGGTTTATTTCCCCCGGGTGAGAATCTGTGTGTGCGCTAGAGAGTGGTTAGTGGGCTCATTGTGCGCGCTTGTGTGTGTGTGTGTGTGTGTATGTTTGCCCAATTTGTGGAGCTGCTAGTGCAGAGAGTCTAAAAATCCACTTTAATCAGGAGACAATTCCCCCTGAGCCAGGCTGAGGGACAGTAGTGTCGCCTGCTTTCCTCACTGTAACTCTTATTATGAAATGACAAAATACACTTATAGGAAAATATAGTTCACACCTTTAATGGTCACACAGAAATTTATGTTGTAAAAATTTATAGGACAGATAAAACAAGCCATGTGAGTGCTGGTGGTCGAGTGATTATGGCACAGCACACACATGCCAAGGCTAACCCAAGTGCAGCCGGCCGCAGTTCCCGACTCCGACATTAACTGCATGCCCTCCCTTCTTTCTCTCATCCCATTTCACACTTTCCTGTCAATAAAGCCTACAGGCCTAAAAAAACAAACAAGCCATGTGTTGGTGTGACGTGTCCTTAAGGCTGCGGTGTCATGACAAACGTGCCTCTGCTCTTAAGATCCAAACCTTCCTGTCTTGTGTACCCAATGTGCTATTTGTAGTTTTTTGAATACACCCTCATGTGTGTGGCGATTTAGAAAGAAGTCAACTATGTATACATATAGTACATAGCCTTCATGGTCACAGGTAAAGTGGGTAAAATATCTTCCACGCTGTGTGGCCGGGTTCTTTAGGTTAGCTGGAGAGCATCTTCACCAACTGCCACATTTCATTTCATCCAAGAAGACATATTATTCTGTCGTCTGGTATTTAGTTATAAACCACAACATACATAAATTACAGTTTTTCATATTGCGACTTTCTTTGTGACCCACAGTACTTCATCGATGAATTTCACCATCACAAGCAGTGGATGTTACTATTTTATTTTTGAAAAAACTGCTATGCAATATTCTTGTGTCTGTTTATAGCCCTATTTCTATGTTTTATAAGAATTGTAAGTAAGTACAGAGTTGTGGATGGGGATAGACTTCTTTTCTTTTCTTGGGGATGAATAGTAGAAGTATTTTTGATTCTAGGTGAAAAGGACATTTTGTGAGCACTCAAGCCTCAAATGCAGGATACTGGGTATTCACAAACCTGCATGATTCACTCAAAATACAAGTTTAAATAAGCTATGAGAGAAAACCATTGTAAAATGGTTCAAAGCTAATAAATGTCCATTTTGAATCATCTGTGGATAATACTGAGAGTGCTTTCTTCCAATTTGTCTCAAAAATGAGTTTGTCCTGCACATTTTCCTCAACACTTGAATATTCTCTGCTGCAGTTTTGGATGTGGGTAGTCTGTGTTATTGCCGTCTTCTGTTCACTGCTCCAGAGCAGATCCTGCGCCACGCAAGTGTTTTTGATCATTCACTTCAGCCTCAGCAGACTCACACTCATAGCAACAATGCTCCAACCCTGGCAACAATAAGAAGATGCTAAGATTTATGAAAAAAATAAATAAAATGTCACAGAAAAAACAGCAAGTTCATACCAGCTCAGTCGCAGAACCAAAGAATATCTTCTGATTCATTTTAATAGTCACTGACCACAGTCTATTCATGCAAAAAACTGTCATCTTGACACTTTATGAACAAAAGATGGAGGACACTGGAGGACAAAAGAGGTGAAGATGACAAAGGACTTTGTCATACATATATATACATATACATATATATATACACACACACACACACACATATATATATATATATATATATATATATATATATATATATATATATATATATATATATATATATATATATATATATACATATTTACACATATATATGTATAAAAATGCTTTAGTCAAAGGATAACAGTAGTCTCTATAAAAATTACAGCATAATAACTTAACTGTCAAGAGCTCTGTGAAGAAACTGTCTTTGATGTGGTGTTGGTGTGTGCTGGTGTGTGTGCTGGTGTGTTGTTTTTGTTGCTATCAGGATTTTGACAGTTTGGTGCTGGAGCGCTGCAAAGCATTTGTTACAACGACGAGGAATATTATTTTGGATATCCCATGTCAAGGCCTTGATCTTACCATAGAACTGTGTAAATAAAATACTGACTCATCTAGGTAAGTAACAAACCGCTCTAGAAATGCTGTGAGTGGTACAGGCATTTGATAAGTCATTGTAATAGTATTTTGAGTATTTGCAGTAGGCCTACATTAAAGTGCAAAAAAGGATTTAAACATATCACTTTTATTTGAATTGAAGTGCTTTACCTCTGATTCAAATTTAAAAAAACAAAAACAAAATAGCCTAACCCTGTGACGAGCTGGCCACTGTCCAAGGTGTACCCTGTCAAGTCTCTGGGATAGGCTCCAGTCACCCCCGACCCCTAACGGGAACAAGCGGTAGAAAATGAATGAATGAATAAAAAACAAAATAATAACCCTAAATCCTGTACACACATGCAGACTAAATGATCTTTGGTATTCTTTGTGGATTTGATGTAGTTTTTCTAGCAAAGACACAGAAGCCATATTTGTTTAACAAAAGAAAATCCCAGCTACCTGACATCTTTGTACAGTATTATGAATACTACCATGACAAAGAATATTAAATGTCCGCAAGTGTAACATATTTACTGTCTCCCAGTATCAATAAAACAGTGAAACATAAATGATCCATGTCAAACCACAATCAATTATGATGCTTCCTGGGGAGTAATTACTAATCATGTTTACCATTCAGTAGTAGGCGTAGAGACACTCTAATGGATCGAGCATCCTCTATTAAAAAAATATATTGGCTGCATTTTCCCAAATGAGTCGAATCAATGCTAAAACGAAGCTGAAATGACAGCAATCACGTGACATCGGTCCAGGTATATTTATCCTTAAAAAAAAAGAGGTCAATACTTCAACTCTTCCTAAACTTGATTTCCTCCGGTGGGCCTCTGGGTGGCTTTTGTTCATTTGTTTGGGACTACATTGCTTTTGAACAGCCTAACAAATCG
The DNA here is from genome assembly GCA_015082035.1 of Chaenogobius annularis. NCBI lineage: Eukaryota > Metazoa > Chordata > Actinopteri > Gobiiformes > Gobiidae > Chaenogobius > Chaenogobius annularis. Next base: position 2,079,073 of record BJKM01000002.1, on the reverse strand, counting down.
CAAACACAAATAGACACACCCACATTGTGTCAACAATGAAGAACCAATGCACGTTGGACTAGTTAATGACACAGCCCAGTGGAGGGAGACGCCGCAGTGTCAGTTATTTACCGAAGGCATTGTGAGTGCTAAATGGATAAAAGCTGGGAGTGTGACTGGTGCGTTTAACAGGAGTGGAGTCAAAGGGGCCAGGACAATGACACACACTTGTTTGCAGTACTTTGTAGAACACCATTGTGTTTCTCAATATTTTTGCAAAGGGCTTTTGGCAACATCCAATTAAGTCTGGGACAAAAAGTTTAATGTAAAGAATGTAGCCCTGACTTTCAAGTAATAATGGGTTCAAAATGGTTTCAATAAAGTTTTTCCCGAAAGTGCCTTCTATTCTGCAGCCTCAAGAAATACTTTCCCCTTGTGCTCGTTTCACTCCACGATACTCCATCCTTAATCTCAATTCCATCTCCCATCCATGTATGGTATCTTCAACAATACTAAGGCTGAAGAGGCACATTAAGTCATCATGTGAAAGGCTTATTAAATCTGACATCATCGAGCTGACGTTGTAAAAACGACCAAAGTTATGCAAATGTAATAAACAGAGTAAAGTATTGTTAAGGATTGGTGATTTTTTGCACACTGTGGTGGTAGCTAATGTTACGAGAACAACTGAAGTAAAATCTATAGTAAAGAACATGATGTAATTAGAGTGTTTTTACCATGTCGGTAACGCTGAATATATTCACAGCTAAATTCTGCCTCACAGTCACAGCTTTTCGTGTTTTATATCGCCTCCTTCTCCATAATCTAAGAACATACAGCACATATAACACCATGTACCCTGTATTACCTAATAATATTAAGTAACTGAAATAAAAGTCATATTTATTAAGACAATGACAACTTTTAAGCCTGGATACACAATAGTGGCCGGTGGTTCTCAAACTATTCACACCAAGAACTACCTGCAAATATTTGGCTATGAGAGACTACTCTGTAACAGTGCAGATGCAAAGTTATAAGTTTGAAAACCCTTCTACACACATTCTGAAATGAGTGAAAAATCATCCTCTTCTTTTTCCAACTGTTGTCTTTCGAAATGTGACACCACACATCTCAAATTAGTAAAAACTCAACACTTTTTGCAGTTCTAACACTTCAACTTTCAGGACAAAATGTTCACTTCCTGCCTAAATGAATCACAACAACAGTTGACTATGAGTACAATGCCAAGATGTAAAAATGTAACCAAAACTTTTGTTTGAATGTGCTTGTCCTAAAGTTTTAGATGTGTGAATACTATTATGATTATACTTTATTAAAAAATAACCCCCAATCCCGATTTCATGTTGTAAAGTAAAAAGCAGACACTTCACAACCAATAGCAACATCTTAAGTTAAGCTTTATTCTCAACTGTAGAACATGGCTCTTTTGTCTTTCCATAAGAACAGCTGTTAGCAGCTTGTTGACATTTAACTTTATTGAATTAATCTTGAGGCTTATTTAATACGCTTAATTACAGCGAGCCGAGTAACCTTCATTACGATCAGTGAGAGCGACAGACTGCTGGGGTTGTTACATTATTGTGTATGTAATGTGCACTGATGGAGTGTTGTATTTCAATTATATCTGCACAGTCCCCTCAGGCAAGCTTAGCCATAGGAACCCCTGTGGACATGTTGTCAAACAGTGAGTAGTGCTATGAAACTATAATTACATGTAAAACATATACTCATTAAGCTGTGGCAATTACACTGTCAGTCTTTTCTATTGTGAATTATTCACAAATGTTACTGAACTATGTCACTTCTCTGGTCGGATTGCCACCTGCTTGTCACCATGGAGATGTTATTGCTTCGCCTGGAGTTTTCCTGAGTATGGCATTAAATGTCTCCCTGGAGACAAGGCAGATCCTCCAACAGAAGTTACATAGTTCACCTGTAAGAAATACCCATATTGTTAAATTAGATCATTATTTTGTTCTTTTTAAGTTTATTTACTTATCTACGTTCAGGATCAGGACACAATTTCTGTTACAGGGGTTAATATTTGCTTTAGGAAGGGCCAAAAAATTCTACTCTAAATGGACTTTTTTCCTGAAACACTAGAGTGAACTAATAGATAATGTGGGTTAACATAGACTCAATACAACGAAAGCACTAGAATTGTGGAGCACCATTTGTTTTAGTCCATTTGTAATCTTACACTGGGAGTATAATGGTGACAGATAGTAAACTGGTCCTCATCCCTTCACATTACTGTCACTATAATTTGATATGTATTTTGTGTAAGGAATTATAATCCTATCGTTGCCGTCTCAGAACAAACCTGAACCACCTCATTTCCTCTGGTGACTGTGATCTTGTTTGTGTGTGTCCTCCTCTGAGTGCATCTTTTAGACCTGCCACTGAAAATTATATATGTTCACCTAACAAGATATTTATAAACCTGCAAATGAATGAAAATAAGAGAGATTCGGCACACCCCATCCTTTCCTGTATGTTACAAATATAAAGCTACTGTAAAGCTAAATGTGTGCGATGATAGTACACTTGAAATGCTGTCACTCACTTCAAATATTGTTTAAGGAAGACCAAAGGAAATATTTAGAGCAGAGCTGTACAAAAAGGAGATACTTACTGATGTGTACAAGTATCCTTCACTGTTCATGGCCAAGTAGAGCTTCGTCTGCACTCCCTGAATGGCAACCACACGCAGCCCCACAGGAATAAGGTTGAACATGGCTTAGGAAACACAAAGAATGTGACATCAACGTGATTTTACATTCAGTCATTGTATAAAAAATGTGGCTGTTTTACACTTCATTAGCTGTAAAGACACAGTTTGGGTTAAATCTCAAAGGATCTAATCACCAATAGATAAATGTATGCACTCCTCAGAAACTTCTGAATTGATTGATCATATCATATTGTATAAAGAAACTAAATGAACATGTCAGGCATACACAAATAGTACAGTGTGTAAAACACCAGCCGGATTCAAATGTGCACTGAGGAGTAAAGCTCTTCAATTGAAAAGAGGAAGGAGAGTGCAGGGTTACTAAAGCATGTGTGACTGAGACAAGGATGTGTTAGATGATGACCATGATCATTTTAACAACAGCAAACATTTTTGGTAAAAGGCTAACCAACAGTCAGTTCAGCATAATATTTAATTTGACAGTATTTTCTTTTCACTGCTGCTGCGATGCTGTACAAATCATCTTTGACAAGACACAGCCATGTAGCTCTACTTCTCCGGGGAATTCAAGTCATGGAACAACTGGAGCACACTAGAGCTTGATAGCTTAAATAATGATATAAAATGAATGCAAGTGCCTCTTCAATGTATGCGACCTGATAGTTTCTTTAACAGTGCCAAGGGACAATGCAGACTACTTTTTTGTGCGTACAGCAATGTTTTTCAACTTTTTGGAACATTGCTCCGTGGTGCAGTGCAGAAGTTTTATGGTCCAGTGCCAAGAAGTTACAAATGCAACTTACAGCACAACTTTTACACAGCTAGAGACAATTTTGTGTCATTTTATCTGCTTGTTTACTTGTCTTTCAGAATTCAGAATTTACCCCTTTCTTTCCCCATGATGCTCCATACATGGCTCACGTACACACCCAGTTGACTTTATTTCCACAGGATTACAGAACTTGGTGATGGAGCTCAATTATGATGTATCTGCAGGAAGCACCTGAGCACCACAGTTGAGTGGATGACAGGGCAGCCACCCACACCATTAGGGTGTAGGGTGAGAAGGACTCAAGGATCGCTGCCATGATTGGTCCTCTCACCAGCACCTAGGCCCAATTTAAAGTGACAACAAAGGACAGGCTTCTGTGTTTTTTATTTGGAACATTTAGTTCAATGGTTTAACAATTTGGATTGATGGATAGACACAGTGTAATGCAGTCAGGAGGGAGATTGTTGATAGTAATGTGATGTGTTTATAGATATACTGTCTATGACTCTATTTCAAAGTGAATACAGGAACAACTGGGGATAGTAAAGCCTAAATGGTATGATGTGTGCTGTATCTATCTCCTTTGACAGAACATGAGACACTGTGGCTCTCTTCCTTTCACTGACACTTTCTCCTCCTGATACTGCAGCCATAAAAGGGGTCAGGGGTCACGAGACAGAATCTGCGTTCAACGCACCTACTGTCTAAACAAGTGATTACTGCTGCATGTTTTTAAATAGAATGACCTACGAACTGTCACTGAAGTGAATGTCCATTTGAAAAGACACAAGGGGGAAAAAATATGAAATCGATCACAGTAACTAACGTCAACTCCGTCTCAAGCCCATATCCTTGTGTGTGCATCTTTGAGTAGGTCCTCTCCTACCATCATAAGACACCAGTGTCTCAAAAAGGAGCGCTCCGTCACCATGGAGACAAGCGCACCCTAACCTCGCTATTTTTGGAGTAGTGCAACAAGATTCACTCTTCGTCTTTTTCCTGTTTAAACATGGTCTTTAATTTTCTTTTCAATAAGTGTACTGAGTGATGCAGTTATGTAAGAGGTGTCATAGATCGAGAAGCCAGAGTGAGGAGTACAAAGACTTGTGATCTCTATTGAATTTCCTCAGGAGGGAAAACAGAGGCTCTAAATCCGCTTAGTGTTGTAAACATAGACCATCAAAGTACTTTAATGAGCATGCAAGTCCATTACCTGTTTGAAAGTAGAGGCTGTTTCTAGTGTCTCTCACTTCTGCTGCAACCTTATCAGTTTAGTCATAGCCTACTCATTCTTTCTTAAAGCTGGTATTTGAACAGTTAAATCCTGATTTACATAACTCTTTTGTCTTAATGTAAATGAGTTTAATTACGTTCAAGAGTTTATCTTTATATGTCCTGCCACTTCAAGAATAAGCATCAATGACAGAAAAAAAAATGACATCTTTGGTTTTTATGTGCACTTGTCATGATCACTTTTCTTGTTTTTATTCAACCAAATGTAAGCCATTGCTGAGTTTAGAACATATGTATATGGTGCATTGTAATATTTCAAGAAATGGACACAACTCTTATTCTCAAGAGCTGAATACATTGTATATGAAGGTAAATCTTGAATATGTCATATACACGATGGCAGAGTGCAGAGAAAGTGTATACTCACTGTAACCATTGTCCTCCTCCTTGGTGCCATCGATGGTGCCGTCAGCCTGCAGCTGGAGGTGGAAGCCCTGGCGGCTGTACAGCTTTGTCACAATCCCCTTCAGCTGGGGCTCTGTAAAACACACACAAACCAATGCTACATAAGACCTTCGTTTAGGAATTAACATTTTATAGAGCCATTACAAAGCTGTCAGAACACACTTTGACCCTTTAAATCAAAGTTGTCACTGTGATCAAAAAGTTTCGGGTGGTACTTTTATGTAAGAAAAAACTGATTAGAAAAGACGAGAACATGGATAACTTTACTTTTTCCCTTTTTTGTAGTATCACCAAATTCCTTCCTGGTTTCACTGAATGCATAATTAACGTTCCTAGAAGTCAATATTTTCAATGGAAGTGTTCCTGTCTCGCCTGTCAGTCTGTGTCTGTGTGGGTCTGTGTGGGTAAGTGCTCGCTATTCCCCAGCTATTGTCCCAAGTGGAGTGTCCTTTACAGCGGTTTACCACACCTTTCATCTATCCTTTCATCTCACTTACCTTTCAATACTGCCCTTTCTGCTGAGTTCTGCTGCGCAGAGTTGTACGCACTGGGAGGCTCACTAAACTTAAACTTGGTCAACTCAAATAACACACAAAAAATGAGAAAGGTTTTGATTTCACCGGTTTTTAAGTAGCATTTAGGATCACATGTAGCATGTGTAAATGGCGGAGACTGAAGATCTTTAAACTTTAAAATGGAAGAACAAAAAAATATCACTGTGAACATGAGCTTTGGAGAAACATTAGAGTACTACTCTCTAAACAGTAACACATTTAAAATTGGAAGTGTCCTTGTCATTATTTGTAATCAAATACACAGTTATATGTAAATAATTGTGTAAATGTCTTAACACAGGCTAAGATCTTGATCACGACACACTGTTGTAAGTGGTGCTGAGAGAAACAGCCTGCAGCGCTTACAGACCTGGGCGTCTTCTGCGTCTCTTCTTGGAACTGAAGAGTTTTACTCGGGAGAAGACGCTGAGTCTGCTCGGCTTTTCACAGCTCCCTTTGGTTTTACTGGGACTACTCACGCAGCGGCAGGCATTTGACTTTTCGCGCTCCCTCGCCTGCCTCTTCTGCCTGATGAGGGAGCTGGCGATAGCTGCTGCCATGGCCAGCTTGGCGGCAGTGTGGAAACACTTCAAGTGCAATCTCAGCCTGTCACAACTCAGAGCAATGAATTCGGAGTAAATTGTACAGCAAAACGAGTCACGAACTTTTCCTGGTACACCTCCTGAAGTTTGCGGTAATGTGGACAGTTAGGTGAACCTCAGACAGACCATTCTTCAAACTGGGCAAAATCTCAATTGTTTTCTGTCATTTAAAACCCATCCGAGAAGGAAAAGAGGTCCACTCAAAGAGATTCGCAGAGTCGTTCATCCTTTTATCCATTCACGTCAAAGTAAGCAGAGGTGGGATGAGCGCGGCCCCTGGTTAGAAACACCTGTTTGCTGCGTCTCCTTTATCTCTTTTCTGCGTAATTATCAGCGGCATTCTGCCTCTATCCAACGTACTGCCAAACAGATAATGGTCCAAACACTACAAAAGGCTACATTAAACTCAATTCTCCAGCATTCCTCCTACAGCAAGCAGCGAGTAGTGGGAGGAGGAGTACTGAGACGCCAGAGCAAGCACAGGGCACACCCCTTACACTATTCACTACACCAGCCATTCCCAAACTCTCCAGCGTCCCCCACGCTATTCGAAAAAAAGTAACATTAAATGTAAAATGACAATAAATAATTCCTATCTATGCTTAATAAATAATGTTTCATCCGTGTCGCTCCTATTTCATCGTCGCCCATCGAGGCAACTGTTTTGGGCGTCACGAAAAAAATGAATTAATTGAATTTAAAAAATACTAGTGTACTACATTACTTGGTCCCCGAATACCACATTGGGAACCACTACTCTCTTCACACGTGCATGTGCACAGAACTAGAGAGTTTAGGTTGTAGTGTAGTCCGCTGAGGAGTGATTACTCATTCTTGCGGATATATTGCTCGTGTTTACAGATAAAATAGATGTACTCTTTATTCAAATGTTATCAAAATAATCCATAAAAATATATTAACACCAGGCCAATTATTTTTCAAACTCTCACTCCATCAAAACATTAGAAATCCGTTGACTCGTTTCAACTGTCAGCTGCAGACCTTTGCCAATGCTGCCATCTAGAGTCCACAGATCAAAATGCAAAATCACACCATTTGTACTATTGTACTATTGTCATATTTTCTACAATTAATGTACGACATTTAATACATGTATACGTCGATTGCATATCTGCTTAGTCCCAAGAAATAAACAAAAACACATGGTCTTACAGAAAATAGCCTAATATAACAATAATTCATATTTCTGAATAATACATGAAAAATAATCTAAGTGGGCTAAATGAAAAAATAATAATAATAGTGCAATGATATATATCCAAAAATAATAATAAAGGTAAACTTTTATGTCGAATGTTGGAAGAAAACATTTGTTCAGCACCATGGACAGTTCTACAACGTTTCTTGACAAAATATAGAGTTGTTCCATACAAAGAACAACTCGATATCAAACTTAAACGCTACAATCTAATTTCTCAAACGTCTCAAAAGTCTGTAGACACAAATGATCATGAAATCAGTGCAGTCCACTCACAGTAAAGTACGCATACCTGATACCGCTTTTCTTAGAGGAAAACTCATGTTTGCCTTGAGGAGCGAGAGTTGAGATAGTCCGAGAAGGATACGGGCGTGCTTCAGGCTGGGAGCAGTGTGTCGACTAGTCTTACATTTAGACAAAACTTCAAAGCGTCTCCAGAACAACTGTCAGCGGCGTAGTGATGGGGCAGCAGCGTCGAGGCGTGGTCATCAACAGGAAGATCAGTACGGGACATTAGCGACATGCCATTATGACTTCTAAAATGCTCATTAAACATTCATTTCGAGGTCTTGTTGATCCGGAAGAACACGCTTTGTGGTCGCCAGTAAAAAATGGATGGAAATACACTGCAGAGATTTGACTTCCTTGCAGGGGCCAGATATGACTTTGCTATCATATTACCAAAATGATGTAAATTGATCCGATAATGCGTGGTCTAAACTGGTTACGCAGGGCCCTCCACTTTCGACGGAAATATATTGATGTAACATTAGCACTGAGGGAAAGAATTCGTGTTGTACAAAGAGCACAATGAAAGTCTGGAACAACATATTAACCAGTGTTTTTTGGGGTTTTTTTCCTCTCGTTTTTTTATTAACTGTGACACAGTTGGGGGATGTTGGGGGATGTTGGGGGATGTTGGGGGATGTTGGGGGATGTTGAGTTCCGTGAATTATATGATTTGCCATCTTAGGTGTGAAATCGCTGTTTACATTACGAGTTTGACCACATGTTACTAAAGTAGTCGAGAGTCATGTTTGCTGGAAAAAGTAGGCAAATGTTACGTATATATGTTTGAATGTTTGAAATATTTGAATGCAACAGTAGTTCACTTTTTGTCCACTAGAGGGCACTTGGAGGTAAGAAACAGACTTCGTTGCCTTCGCAAATCGATTAAAATGGTTAATTTAAACAAAATCCAGTTTTATTGCTCAAGTAGATGTATCACACAAAATGACATACAGCATTAATTATAATCATTATTATTACAGTGTAATACTATATAGAAGGTCTATTATGTTATGGTATGATGTGCGTGCATTCGTCCATATAGGTTTTCCATTCATGGGTTTCAGGTTTAAGGATTCGTTCCTGATTTGAAGGGTTTGACAAACCAACAGTGCTACATTGTAAAATAGTATATATTTTTTATGGAGAAAGGCCCTCACAAATCAATCAAACCAGGAAGGAATAGTTTGCCTGAAACCCATGGACAAATGAATGAGAATGCTTTGTGTCGGTTTGGGAATATTTCATATTAATTCTTTTACTGCAGGTGAACCGTTTGAGATACAGAGCTCATCCTGGGCTCAAATCGAAGCTAATAAATTGAGAAAGTCTCTTATTTTACATACATGTCATGGGGTCACACTATAACAGTTTGTGTAGAGGATTTGTCCATGAGAATACAATTTGTATTTGTATATATGTGTCTATGTATATATATGTATACAATGTTTTTTCTCCCCAATAAATTATCTAATAATTGGAAACCAATGTGCATAAACCCATGTAATGCTATACATTGCTGTATTCCTCACCATATCAGTATTCTATGTTCCAAATATCATGTGTGACACTGTATGTGACTATAGCACTACTTATTACTTCCGTCAGATGCTTTGAAAAAAAAGGGTTGAAAAAAAAAAGGGTTGAAACAAGGGTTGGGTTGAAACAAGACCCTAAACTCAACATGGCCCAATAAAAAGTAGAGGTAAGAAAAATGTAGCAAAAGATAGGAGGGGACTGGTTCCCAGACTAAAAAACAAAACAAATGGCAAGACACTACAGGCCAACCTTTTTGATCAGTTTCCTCTCTAACACTTGTATCTTATAATGTATTTTTTCTTAAATTTACCTAAATAAACAACAGAGTAAGTTTCAAATTGATACAATTAATACTCTGAATTTAAGATTTTTTCTATTCAGCAGCAGCTGTTTTTTCTTTAGTTGAGATGCAGTTGTCGATTTCCAAAAATCTAAGGACACAGAGGAAGGTTTTCACTCTGCTGTGTCATATCAACTCTCACCACTAGAGAGAGACAAGCTGTGAAATTAAGTATAAAACCAAGGTTAAACATCGTCTTGACCTTTAGATGTGTAAATATTTTTGAAACAATTAAATTAGTCATTTCATGTGAATAATCTAAAGCAGCCCTGACAGCACTCAGGGTTGAATAAAAGTGGGCCCTGAGGCTGAACACAGTAAATGAGAGAATAACCTTGCTCTTAGTGTGAGATAGAGGGCAAAAAATCAAGTGTAGACGTGCACTTTGGGTTCCTGTACAGTGAACAGTGACTACAATGTGCACTGCAGAGGGAATATGAGGTGAATTTCTTGCCTAGAATGAGAAGATGGGGTGAAAACACAGTGATCTCTCCTCAGCTCAAGGGACGCACTCCTAAGCCTGCAGGCAGTGTTGTGCTTGCTCATTCAGTCAGCACTGGTACAGTAAATCCATTACACCAGCAGCTTGCAGCGTGCTAGGCCACCAGTGCCACAGTGATACCACGCGTTACCATGGAGACTGCACATACGTAAGCGAGAGTGTGTGAGAGAGATAGAGACCACGGGAGGAGAGGGGGGTGGTCATGAGTGTAGAGAATGGGGGTTGGGTAATACAAAAGAAGAAATCATCTGTCAGTTATGGTTCCAGCAGAGGAGGAGACAGGCACAAGCCAATGGCTGTGATGGTGTGACGTCCCACCCCTCACAAGCTCAGGCCAGTCCTCAGATAATCTGTGGAAAATGCACAGCATGGCTCATGTGCCTTAAGCCCAAAGGCAATATACAATATCCATGGTAACTACTTAAAAAACATGAGCACAGTTTTCATTGCAATTAACAATTGTTAACTAAATATTATATATTTTATATCATAGACATTCATAAGCCCCATTCACACATGCAACCTCACCTGGGAATTTACCTGGCATTTTGCCAGAGCAGCGAGAGTGAATGAAGCCAGAGCTAGATTCCTTGTATTTTTGATCTGACAATTTCTATAATGATAGAATGCAGAGACAAATGCCAGGTTAAGTGTGAACAGAACAAATCTTGCAATGTTCTGGGACTGAACCATGTGTGAATGGGGGATCACCGCTGATTGTTCTGGCAATTTGGACACAGCAATTTACTGGGAACTATGTGTGAATGGGGCTATGACGCAAAAGGCTTTATCCCAGCCCGTGGCTCAGACTCAAAACTCCTTCACATACAGATGAATGGTGAAGTAAATCTGCAAATTAGGATAAGTATATACAACTTTTATTTCATTTATCCGGTCTCCTCCCCAGTAACATGTAAATGAAGATGTTCTGTGGTGACTAGATTCTTATCAAAAGCACACAAGGTCACAAATCTCAATTTAGAGGTCAGATGCTAGTTTTACACGCTAATAATCATCTAAAATAAAACACCGAAAGGCTTACACACTCAACAATGACTTTTATCGAGGCTTCGCCTTTATGTGCTCAATGGGTTGGTATTAACCCTAACCCTCTGGATTATTCGTAATTTGCGTTTAAGGAAAAAATACAGGGAACTGGCTCCAGAGTGCTTCAAATCATACTGTAGTAGCGAAGTTGCTAAGTGACTGATGGCAACCATAAACAGGAAACTGAAACCCATGATGTGAGGATGAGGGACAAAAAGGAGAAAATCTCTTTTTAGTTACCTATCATGAAGGACCCCCTCGAAAAAGATCGTCTCAAGGGGCTATCCTTAATTTAAAAATAAAACAAAACAAAAAAAAACACCACCAAAAGCTATGAAATCAAAATGGTAAGGATTTGATTTCAAATGTACTATTTATTTAGAATTGCCCAGTGTTCCAAATCACACAATCAAATAGCAAAAGAAAATTGAATTCTGTCAACTGGACAAACATTTGAAGAGATGTTTTGCTGCTCTAATCCAAGTAGCTTCTTCAATTCATCTGATCAACACTGATCAACACTTTATTTCCCTGATCAACACTGTGAAAAGCTCTGGAAAACTGTGTGTAATCTCAGGTCCACTGCCAGCGCCCTGCTTTGGAGATGTGTTCAGTCGCCTCAGACAGCTACACGTTTGGATTAAATCATACTGTGGTGCCAAGCAAATTCCATATGTGGACAATTTTGCTGCTTTTTTTAAACGACTTGAACTGTTTAAACGTGATCGACTTCATCCAAATATGTATAGAGCTCGTCTTCTTTCTTTTAATATCGACCTCACTCTTGCATCTAATGTGTGACAATCAGGTATGGTGACTTCAATGCTCAGGATCACAAGGAGAACATTAGTGTCAGGGCCTCAACCTGCCCAACACCCTATTGCACCTATGCAAATGGGAAATCATATTTAATCAACATTAAACCTACTAAAAGCCTGCCCATATCAAATACTCAATCCGATAATGTTCAAAACACTGACTTAAACATATCAATGTTTCCTAATGCATGCCCTTTTTTGATTGAATATATGTTGTTTTATTATTACTCAGTGTTTTATGTTGCACCTTAAGGCCGAGACAAGTTCCTATGTTTTTGAATTTTGTTCATTGCTTGCATTGAAATGGGCAATAAACTCTTTCTGATTCTGATTCTGATTCTGATTCTGATCAACATTTAAGTTGACATTTAAGAAGCCTTCAATCATAAATAGACTTTATTAGAGTGTGGGCAAAACAAGCAAATCCTGATATATTTGTATTCCTCTGAAAACATGGCTAACCTCCAGGATCTCAGACGCTGACATTTCATTGGACAATTATAATATATTCCGTTGTGATAGACCCAGTAAAGGAGGTGGAAGTAGCAATATTTATAAAATCTTGTTTTACTGTAACTGTAAATTACAAAGTCTCCAAGTCAAAGAGTTTTCGAATTCATAGCCTTAGAGATGGAATAATTGGGTAAAAATAATACTGGGAAAATGACAGTTGTAGGGTTTATCGTCCTCCGTCTGCACTCTGTTGGTGAGCTAGAGGACTTCTTTACCTTCCTTTCCACTTTTGACAATTCTGAGTTACTTGTTTTAGGTGACATGAACATCGATTGGTTATCCAAAACTTCTGACAGTCTAAATAAACTATTGTAATGAATTAAACCTCACACAACTTATTACTGCTCCCACCCGACCTGACCCTAAAGACCCACTTAAAGCATTATTATGGACATTATCTTAAGCAACAAGCCTCAGAATTACCATTGTAGTGGTGTCTTTCCTCTGGACTTTAGTGACCACTGTCCTATTGGGTGTGTGCGGGACACAAAATGTATTAAATCCAAATCAAGAGATAACTGCTGAAAGGTCCCATAGGCATTTTAATGAGCAAGCATTTCTGTCTGATCTGTTCTATAGTGACATTGGTTTTACCACCGCTAGTATTTCAGAACCCAACACAGCACTGGACTTTTTCATCAAAACATTTAATGCTATTACTGATAATCTCGCCCCTCTTAAAAATAAAAATAAGAATATTCCCTGGTTCTGTCCAGACATTGCTGCATTATCTCGAGAACGTGACAAAGCCTGGGCAGAAGCCACGGCAACCAAATCAGCAGCAGATTGGCAGTAGTTTTGTCATAAGCGCAATAAATATGTCTCTACTGTTCATAAAGCCAAAACATCTTACTACGTCAAAACTTTCACGGAATCTCAAGGCAATTCTGCTAAATTTTGGAAAACCCTTAAAATCGCAAAATTCGACTCCCTCTTTACCAAATGAAATGATTAAAGATTCAATGAGCTTGACGACAAAAAAAAATATTTGTGATGCGTTTAATCAGCACTTGGCTGAATCTGGAAATATCTTTGATGCTGCTGCTCCATCTGTTGCTGCTACCCAAATACATGAAAAGAGACATGATGATCAAGTATTTTCCCTTAAGCCCTTTACACAATATGAAGTATTAAATATGTTGCTTTCTATAGATCCAAAAAAGTCCACTGGAGCTGACACCCTCGAACCTCGGTTACTTTTGTTTTCAACCCCACTAATGGTAAATTGTTTAACTCATGTTTTTAATCTCACAATTCAAACTGAAAGTATCCCATTTACTGTGGAAATCTGCTTTTGTTCTCCCTTTGCACAAAGGAGGCCAGAAAAATGATTTGAATAATTTCCTTCCAATCTCAAAACTATTCCTGCCTAGCAAAACTCTTAGAGAAGCTCATAAGTAACCAGGTGCGTGCCGTTCTTAACCAAATATTTCATTTTAAACAGATACCAGTCTGGATTTTAGACCAGGACATATCACTACCACAGCTGCTACCAAAGTAAGAGCAACAATTTATATTCAAAATTAACACCCGTTTTAAATAGATTTTTTTTTTTTTTTTTATTTTAGTTTTATAATTAAAGTCGGCCTTCCTTTTTCAGGCAATTTTCTTTCTTTGTGTTTTTAACCAGCATTCCATCAGACAAACGCAATTTTAGATCACCGGGAGGTTGTCAATAGTTATAAATGATATTGCTATTGCATTGGACAGCCGTGCAGCCATGAGGAATGTGCTGCTGTTTTTGTTGATTTGTCAAAGGCCTTTGATTCAGAAGATCATTGTATTCTCTTGGAGCGTCTGGATGCTATTGGGTTTGATACCCATTCTAAAAAATGGCTTGCCGATTACCTCACAAATAGAGCTCAAGCTGTTTCTGCTGATGTAAAAATATTAACTCTGTTATTTTTAAATGATGAATTAATTCAAATAAAACAAAATGTATGCTCTTCTCCAAAAGACACTATTGACCCAAAAATATATCTATTCTAACTCTTGATGGTAATATGATTGAACAAGTACCCCATTACAAATACTTGGGCATCTGGATCAATGATGAAATAAACTCTCCTTCAGCAAACACATACAAGATCTGACAAATAATCTTAAAGCCAGATTATCATTCTTCTTTAGAAATAAAGAATGTTTTCCTCTTAATTGTAGAAAACAGTAAATCCAGGCTACATTTCTTTCAGTTCTAAATTATGGTGACATTATATATATGCATTCTACAGAAACAGTGTTAAAACCTCTGAACTTTCATTCAGCTCTAAGGTTTATTACATAACAGCACTGCCTTTTGTTTGTGTATATGGCTCTAGTTGACATTTATCAAGTTTATTGCACCGGATCAGGTATTCACAGTTTGAGGTCTGAGGACATTTTTATTTTACAATCCCATCGTTTTAACACAGAGACAGGAAAAAAGGCCTTCAGCAACTTTGCTCCCTCCCTGTGGAAACAAAACCCAGAGACTTTTTAATTTAAATCATTTTGTGCCTTTTAATGATTTTAAAGCACTGGTCAAGGACTACCCGCAGTGCCGATGCACTTGTTTTATGTAATTTGATCTCATATTGTATGTATAAATGTGTTTTTATGTATTGTTTAATTTTATTGAACGTTTTATTTATCTCATGAAAAAGAGAAATATTGTCATTGGGTTTGCCCTGTATAAATAAAATAAAATGCTCATGAAATGACCAGAATCCAAAGAAACCTGAGTCACCTGTGCAGTCCCACACCTGGACAAAATGTTGCAGTCTGAAGAACACCATAATCAGTGTGAAATCAAACTATCGGTATTCAGTACACAGGGCCGAAGTAGGCCTGCAATCTCATTCAGGGTAATAGTACCATGGATGATTGTGACAGGAAGGGCATCTGGCATAAAAATGACCACACAACTGCACTAAAATTAGAGCAGGGCTCACTACATCAAGCAATTTTATATTCCAAGAGCCAAATTTAATCTTCCTTACAGCTATTTTTAAGGTCGTTTTCAAACTGCCTCCGTTAGGTCGATCTAAAGGAGCATGTCACTGCACCTACATGTGTGAAAAAGACTTAGTAACACCTGTTGTCATCCAGCTTCTATTTGTTTTGTGATTTTTTTTACACCTTTAAAGTTTTGTGTATCTTGGCAGTATACAAGCAAAAACAAATGTTGGGACAGCTTTTAGCTGCCAGATACCTTTTTCTTCACACTTGGACAAAAATCTTCTTATTCCAGTTAATTGTCTAGACTAGAGCCATAGGAAAAGGATGGAAGAAATACTATCACAACTGCGCTGATGAAGCACAATTGTTCAACAATTACAATTCTAATATGTAGAAAGCGTAGTATATGCTTGTGTGATGCTCTGGTGCATTGTTAGTCAATATAAACAAATAAGGAAGGGGCCAGAAAGCTATTTTAAGATTCAGTAGAACACATGAATCCTTTAGTTTTTCGTCAGAAACTTGCAGGATGGCAATTTACTACTATTATTGATATTGCTCAGTACTACTTCCCCTTCGCCTAATTGTATGTTTGAGTCCATCCAATATAAAGGATGTCAATAAAAGTCCTGAACATCAGCAATACAAAACAACAGACTTTACCTCTCCAAAGTTATTTCTTCTCCAATAAGAACAATGTCTGAAGATGGAGGTGCATTACACGGGAAAGGAACATCTGCTGTAAAAGTCCTGCAGCACTCAAAATACAGATGCTCGGACCCAAAGTTTGTTTTAATACCTCTGTGCTAATTCTAGCCTCTCTCAAATTTGTGAAGATGTCCTAGATAGCCTTCCCAAAATGACACATCAAATATGGACTTGGATGGACTGAGATTAAACAGCGGCCACAGTAAGCGTCAACTTGATGTTGTCACAGTGAGACACAAGTTTTAATAAAAAAATTATAATTATATGTGTTCTTATAATAGATATTTTAGTTTATATTTCAATCAATACAGGCACTTGCGACAAAGTGAGATAAAGTGAGTTGCCCTTCCGGAGTCCCTGTGGGCACTACAAATTGTGGAGGTCTTTAAAATGGCCTATCAGGAATTTTTTACTTGTTTACTCTTTGCTGTATTACGGTAAATGCTTGCGAATGTAAATTGTAAATGTTTTTAATTCTCCTCTGGAGAATTTTGAGATTTCCTTGAAATCTAAACTGCAAAAAAAATAGAAAATATATTATTATTATTATTATTATTATTATTATTATTATTATTATTATTATTATTATTATTATTATTATTATTATTATTATTATTATTATTATTATTATTATTATTATTATTATTATTATTATTATTATTATTATTATTATTATTATTATTATTATTATGATGCAGTTTATAATAATAAGTGGTTTCAAATAGTGCCGTTTTCTCCCCTGTGGTGGTCATAAATTTGATACATTTATGGGTTTATGGGAAAGGCTACAGAATGCAAACATCATGCCAATAGATGGTAGAGAAGCACAGTTGGAACAGGTGGGAGGAGCTGCTGGCTCTGATAGAGAACAGTGTAGTAAAGAATGTAGGCCAACTCACAGCAGCAACAGCTCACAGCTTTCAAGCCTCAATTGTGCATAAAGCATGAGCAGCAGTGAGGCAATGGCCACAAAATGCCTGCTATTGTTCAGAATACATATTTTAAATTTGATTTATTTTGTAATACCCATAATCCCAACAGCAGGTTCCTCGGTAGGCATTCCAGAATTGTTAATTTAACCAAATGAAGGTATGAGAATCAAACAATGAAACAATCAAAAGATGATTAAACAATGTTCACAGAATTTAGCAATGGATAACAGTCCCGGCATCCCTGTCCTTAGACCCTTCTTCTCAAAAAGGAAAAACTATTAAAACTCTGTGGGAAAAAGTAGCAACCTCAGGCGTGACATGGACAGACAGGCTTCAGATTGTCCAGGACTGATACACATCCGTTTACAGATGAATGCCAGAATTTAGGAGGAGAGAGGGTGGCTCGTCTATTAGAGGGAGAGTTCATCCATGCAGATGAGAAGCCATTCATTTTAGTTTATTATGCGTACATCCCGTATGTAGTATTTGTAGTCAGATATGATGTAATGATATGAATGACATTTGCCAGGTCTATATATTGTTGACAATCCTACTTACGTAAAACAGACCTGTTTTTCAGTGCTTGTTGTCTGTTGTTCTTTGCACTGTTGCAGTTGTCAGCTGTAACACTTTTGTAGTGTCAATAATACTGTACTATCATGAGTGTGGTTTGTTGCCTTAAAGGCCTTGACCTCTGAAGCTCGCAGTAATTGCACTTTTCAGTGATTCAATGACAGCACTGACTCCACTGGAACTCCCAGCTTGGCTAATACTGTGTTGTATTGCTATTAAATCGCAACAGTTGGAGTTAGTTATGTTTAAACTGTTAAACGTGGTCTAAACTTATTCCTCACTTTCTCAATGCACTTCTTCTCTTTTTACACATGGGCAGCACCTTTCACCCCTGTTAAGAAGCAAAGTGAGGGTGAACATTGGGTACAGTGCCTTTACGAGAGGATTCCATGTGATTAGGCCATAAGAAATGTTCTGTGGGGACGATAGATTAGAACTAGACTGACACATGACACGGGGCTGTTGTAGACATCTGAAAGACCTCTAGCCTTTCTCATAGCTGACCATTCCATCACTCTGGATGCCTCTGAGGCCATTCAGCACACATAAGCACCATGTTGACCCTAACCCTCACTGATTTCATATTAAATCAAGTTCTAATTTAGTTGTGATACTTAATGGAGACTTAGATAGCTGTCAGAGCATATGCAGCGGGCGTTGATGACATGTGCAAATCTAATTGTCCCCGCAGTGACTGGATTAACAGTAAAGGCCGCTTTAAGGAACACGCAGTTCTGACCATATGTTCTATGTACATTCACTGAAATAAAGCTTTTAGAGTGTAGTGTTTTTCATTTTGATTTGGCCAGCAGTTCTTTGTCTTCACTGTTTAGAAAACTCTTCATTTGTGCTGGGGTATAGAATAAAAGTACTGGCTAACGAAGAACAGTGACGTGCTGTACATCAAAGCACAATATGATGGAGTTTATGAGGGTGTAGGGCACATCACATTGAGCTGCCTTGACTGAGTCACCGTGTACAGAGGGTAATGAGGCTAGACCACTGACTTTAGTGAACAATCACCATGACAGGGCCAAGGGTTAAGGAAACATCAAGTACTGAGAGATGTTGACGTATTGTTGTTTTATGAACAACATGCACAAGAGGACATCCATTGTCTTGACACATACATTACGTAAACCTTCACATTTGACCCTGGGAACTGCTGATGAGGACAATGATGTACCATCTCACCACCTCCATACATACTGAATGCAGCATAAATAATAGAATGCACTTTTCTAACTCCAGGTCTACTATACATGCAAACGCTTTAAAATATATAGTTCCAACATAGCCTAAATGTATTTATTTGTTTCTGACAATCAGGTGATTTTTTTTTTAGGGATTATTACACCTAATTACATAATACTTTGAACAAAGCTTGTAACTTAAATATGTTTGCAAAGCTGACATCAAAATACGACTGTAAAAACCAATTTAACCATAAACTGTAAAATATCCTTCAACCGTCAATATGTAATAAACCATGTTGTTCATTGTACTGACTCCAAGGTGCTATTATTATGCCAATGAATATGTGACAGGCAAAAATAGCCTTATTGCTATTTTCAGAAGAAAGCAGCGCTAAATTAATCACATTTTTGAAAAATGCTTGATCCACACTGTCAGATGAAAAGAACACTTCTGACTCACAGAGCAGCACGCCGTGACAAGGCTCAGGTAAGAAGAAATACAGAAAACTATACTTATCATTGAAGGCTCCAAAGCACAAGGAAAACAAGTTCAGACATTTAAAGCTTCTGTATTTATCCCCCGTATTACCCACTGTGCCGTTCAAGACAAAAGGAAATTTAAAGGTGCACCAGGTAACCTTTATGGAGGTTAAACCCCCTGCTTAACTCCATGAAGATTTTATTGCTTTGATTGGAGTGTTTCACACTAATAATGCGTATTTTGTAATTATCATGTATGAATGAATGAACAATCTCTATGGAGACAAGCAGGTGGCAATCACCCTCAGGAAACAGTGCATGCAATGTTCCATAACAACAATAACAATATAACAGTATAACAATATACTAAACAGTTCTACAACAATCAGTCCAATTCAGGGGTTTCAATCAAGTGACTTATTTGTTTTTATCACCATTTTGAAAACATCACTGCATGCTGCTGCCTATATCTGCTGTTAGAGAGTCATGAAAAAGAGCGCACTAAACTGAAATATAAATAGTTACACTCACTGACATTATTTAGTGTGAAACGGTTTCAGTTCCCTAATGCTGTTTGTGCAATGGACCCGTGATGTCATTAAACAATCCCATTGTGACAACATTTTAAAACAAAACAAAAAAAACACAATGTTGGCAAATGATAGCTGCATCCTCCGTGTGTTGCTGAGTGAGCATTTGGCCCCAGTGTACCACATAATTAGCTCATCGCTGGGAAAATTCACTCTAGTATGTTTTGCACTTTTCCCATTTAGCCCAGATTAAGCCTTCGCCCTCATTATGCTGTCATTAGTAAATAAGAGAATAACATGGCCAGTCCATTAGCAACATTAGCCTGGAGGTATATATTGATGGGGGATTTTCTAGGCTGTGTGAATTCAAGGTTAAATACATAGAATGGAGACTACAATATGTTTTCTAGTAAGCAATATACGCTACATTAACTTTCATTTCAAGTCTATTTCAAGGTTGAGCGTTAACAAAAAGCCGTGTACCGTATTTTGCGGGCTATAAGCCGCTACTTTTTGTCAGATGTTTTGAGCCATGCGGCTTATTTAGAGGCTGCGGCTTTTTGTGTTTTTTTCTTTCACCGCTAGGGCAACTAACCGGAATTGGAATCAAAACTACAGAAAAGTTAAGCAAAGAAGCAGATGTTGCTTTTTTATTCAGCTAGCAAATAGACACGGACGACAAATTACCAACTATAAATTATTTTCAAATTCTTGCCGCCATCATTATGGAACCAAACGAAGAAGTTCGTACGAAGCAAGTTTTAAGCTGAAGGCCATCGATCTTGCTAGGAAACCGCGCGCTGCACGCAAGCTAAACATCAATGAATGTACGGTGAGACGCTGGAGGGGGAGCACGCTGGGGGGGACAGCGGGACGAAGCTCATGCGATGCAAAAGTCAAGGAAAGAGTTCTGCGGCCTATACAAAAGGTGCGGCCTATGTATTGTTTTATTATCGTTTTTTTAAAAATAGAGCAAATGCGGCTTATATAGGGGAGCGGCTAAAAGTCCGGAAAATACGGTACTCTATTTGTCCCACATCAATTTGAATCTTTTAAATTTTTACTTGTATATATTCTATATGATAAAGTTGTATACACCTGCTATTAAAAGGCTATAACATAATTCAAACAGTCCCAGATAATTACACACTTCTGATTCTGTCTCTCTCTCAACACCACATTACATTTCCAAAGGCATTACTTATTCATGCAGTCTATTTCTGCATTGTATTGACAAACACACAGGCTTGTTGAATATGTAGATCATCAAAAAAGAAAATGAATTAAACATGCGGTTATTGTTTTAGCTGAAGTAGTGTTAAAGCACTGCAGTGAAGTGCACAGGCTAAAGTCTGAATGGTGTGTGGTCCATTCTTCTTCTGTTTCTGCCTACACAGCCTTGAATGAGTGGGCAGCTGATGATTTAGCTTGTCAATAAAGCTGCAACAAAAATGATGTAAGAGGCCTAATATTTGGTTATTGAGGTGTCTCAAAGAAAAGGACACGCATGTCTGAACAATAGAATCAGTGCCAGGTCGAAAACTAGCTATTTTATCTAACGTGTTTGCAATAACTTCATTTCAAGCACTTTATTATGAAATTGTATTTAAAATATGTATAATTAGATACAAAACCATAAATTGCTTGCATAAATGTTCAGTTATAAATGTGCTGTTTTGCAGAAAATTCACTGCCAAACTATGTTTTATGATCTGGAATGTAACAATAACATTAACATTAATTAATTAACATAATTGGATCCAAATATTGGCTGATTTTAGCACTTTCCTTGTTTTTAAGACTTGATTGAGGAGTCACTGTAATATACTGGTGATTGTTTTTCCAACTTGACAATACAGAAATTCGGAGAAAACATCACTCCCAGGTCCGAGTTCCAACCAATGAGGACGACTAGGACGCAGCATTGGTGTGGCAAACGTATCTATCTCCATGGAGACAAACATGTTAGGCCACTAGGTCAAGAAATCAAGGGTTGACCCTGCTCACAGTAAGAATGCATATTTTTCAAGGTATAAATTACATATGTTTGTATATTTGTATCAGTACAAGGGCTGGGACAATACGCTCCGTGATACAATCACTATACATAAGGCCATATAAGAAATTCATTAAGTTTTCAAAATATTGCTTCAAAAGTTTGCAAATGCTAGAAACTAATTGTAAATTAGTCTGGCAAGTATAATTACATATAAATGGCTGGGGTTGTGCTTTCTTCTCTTTTCCACTCAGCACACAAGCTGATTTTAACAATGCTGATGACAAGTCACAAACACATGTAACATAAAACCACATGAAAGTCAATTTCAAAGTATTTATCCAAGTAGTTATCTTCCTGTCCTGCAGATTTTAAGTCTTTATAATTATGACCGCAGTGAAGCACGGCCACTTTATATAGTTAATAAAGTATACATGTTTCCAATACAATGCGACACAATACAAGAAGACTGTGATAATTGCAAAACAACATATTGTCCCAGCCCTAATCACTACATATAACTGAATAAATCATATGTTTAATGTCATACTGTGGAACATTCCTGAAAGGGCAATTACATCGTGGAGACAAATGAACCCCTTCCAGAAAAGTTGCTTAGTGAATCTTTAAGCTGAATTTGATCTATTATATGTCCATAGGGCCAGTTTAGTACTGCCTATGAAAATGATGCTGAAAGAGCAGGTGCTATATCTAAATGCACATGTTACCAGTGCAATACTGTTATACTGTTATACTCCTGCAATACTGTGACACAATTTCAATCATCCTTGGTGCAATATTTTCTGTCCGTATGACAGCTGTAAATAAGAGTGTTATTATAATTAAGATTATAAGAGTTTTCTTTTTTTCTAAGTTATCTGTTTTTATTATTATACTGTGCCTAATCTGCTTCTGTACCCTTTGTTGCAACGCTGGAATTTCCCCTCTGTGGGACAAATAAAGGTGATCTTATCTTATCTTATGAAAATGTATGTTGAATTTTGAATATACAATGAGTCAGTCGACATGCCTGTACAAAATTCTCTGAGGCTACACACAGAGGTGCAGAACACGAATGAATTATGGATGAAATACTTGGCCCTCAAGAATCACAGTACAAGTGTGAACAAGCAGAGACCAGTAATGTAACAGGTGAATTCTGTGGAGGATATAAGTGTGTACTACTTAGCTAAGGACAAGGAGTTTGACACATTCTGCTGTCATTCTACTGGTGGCAGGTTCTGCACAAGAAGAACCTGCCACCAGTATATATACCAGGGGTCTCCAATAGGTGGCCCGTGGGCCAGGTCCAGACCCTGAAGCAATTTAGTCTGGCCCGAGGCCCAGTTTCCCATAATTAAAAATATTCTTTAATTTTTTTCGCTGCGCTTCCACGGCGCACCGCAGAGCATCCGCTGCTCTCTGCGCTGCTTTGCTACAGGTTCGTTGGTCACGGTGGACCAGAGAGCCCTGTTCCTCTGCAACACTGCTCTGTTTGAGCACAAACGTGTTCTGCTGCAGACACAGTAAATAACAGCTTCATTGATGATTTGGTGTAAATGTAACATGTGTACGGACCGTGTGCGCCGCGTGTTTGGAAGTCTGCTCGTTAATGAGCGCCGTGGCACCAGGACAACGTGTTTTCCGGGCTTCGTCATGGGATTGAAAAGTCTGCATGAGTGCAAGGTATGTCAGACCACTGTGCGTGATGTGCGGATTCCTTCACGGGTCGGGTTATGAAAGGTGGAGCGCGGTCTCGTCCCGGGACATGTGCACTTTTGCTTTAGGCGCGTCTAAATTCATAGCTAATTTCTCCGTGAATATGTGTCAGATTGTAATAAAACACACATCATATTACATCTTAACGTGACTATGAAGGCTATTTCTCAGGTGCAGATCCGTTGTCACCAGTTCAGTGCTTTCAGTAACTTTTTTCTTTATGCTGCATACAATGCTCAGTGTGGGTTATTTTCAATAGACTGCTGCCGGTCAGAGAACTCCAAAAACATGCATGATACTGTGCATGTGGCCTAGTGACAGCTGCGTTTGTTCTGAAGAACTAAAGGCAAAGTGAACTTTTTTTTTTGCTGCTGAGGTAGGCTACTACTTTTTAATATCATTTGAACCAAATTACATATATTTGAAAATTGTCCTGCTTTAGTCCGGCTTTAGTCCGGCTTTAGTCCTGCTTTAGTCCTGCTTTAGTCCTGCTTTAGTCCTGCTTTAGACCTGCTTTAGACCTGCTTTAGACCTGTTTAATAGTTCAGCCATGTTTTTCTGGTAGATATGGTCTTGTTTTAAACCTTATCCTTATCCCAGGTCTGCTTTGCCCTAGTCGAGTCAGGTTTCTGGTAAACCCTGGATTTTCGTGCTTTTGTCCTGTTAGAAATGTAATATTGTTATTATGTTGATCCTATGTTGATTTCTGTTGTTGAAACAGTTGAATAATTGGAGACCCCTGATATATATGGTATAAATGTATGATTTGTGAATAGGAAATTTCCCAATGTCTGCGATTTGAGCACGATAATTAACTGAACTAAATAAACTAAACTAAACTTAGTTGTGACATGATTTTGATGAATAAATCTTGATTCTCCCAAGTACCGTACATACGTTGATGACCCAGAAGGAAAAAGCTTTGCTTTGCTATGAAATTATTGTGGTAATTCTATTGAAGTTCATCATATTATGTCAGCAACACACCATACAGTACTTTAACCTTTAAAGAACATTACTCATTTACAGATGACGTTGCTATGGTAACAGTGTAGCATGCCTGACACTTCATTTGAAAGCCTGTTTGTCCTCATATGTTGGTCTTACATCTTAACCACATCAGGGCTCAGTAGTCAGCACAGATGTCCTTAGCTCAGACTGGCTGAAATAGAAGCTTTCTCTTATAGCATTATGTATTCAGTCAGTGCCTGGGTTGGATGTTTAACAGTTTAATGCACCTAAAATGACGTCCTGCTGAACATCTTACGTAAGTGTTGTAGTCTCTCTCCTTTGTAAATTCAGTCACGTCCAAGTAAAGCTGCAGTCAAGCTGAATAATACATCTGTACTTCGCTATCCAGACCTCTACCGGCATTTCTTTTTTTCTTATTATTGCCATCTCACATTCTCCAGTGAAGCCACGTGTTTATGCGGGTATGCAAACAGTCACATCTATCAAGAGGTCAACCCAGAAGAACAACAGAAAATGTAGGACCAGAAGCAAGTGGTGTATCTGTCGAGAGCTTTGCAGAGGAAAGGCTGTTTCAACATTAGCACTCTTTGGAGGGTTGGATGATAAATGTTGTGGGGACAGAGGGGCTAAGTGCTACTCCCTGCTGCAAGGGCTTTGTCATTTCATCTTATCCTGACTGTACATTGATAAAACGGCAGAGCACATGTGGCTCCAAACGGCACGAAGCATTGAAGAGGACAGTGGACATCCTCAATGAAAAACATTAGCGTGTGAATGTGAATTATACACATTTTTATGTATTATGAAGTGCATAGCAAAAATGCTCTTAACATGGATGCATTCATCTATGGCTGGCATGACCAAAGTGACTTATTCAAATCAGTCAAATCAATTTGCAACTGATTCATTGCCAAAGCCCCAAACAAGAAGAAAAAGCTAATATTATAAGAATACAGCAAGCTGGAAAAATGGTCAAGGAAAGACATTTGAGTGAGTTTGACAGGGGCCAAATCCGGAGCCAAAAGGTTAAAAGAATTAATGTTTTGGATATGTTCAAGCACAGAACTTGGAACATTATTTTTTATTTTAAAAGCATGTGAATTTCTAACTCAGATTGTTTTTAACCTTGACTAAAACATGTTTGAATTTTTAATTTGTATTTCAGCAACAGAATTTGTTTTCATTGAGCTTTTTTCATTTAAAACATTCATAATGAAAGAAATTCAGTTTTAATATTTAGTTCATAGATTTTCAAGTCGTCAAATTCAATTCAAATTCAAAAAAGATTTGCAATGAAAAACGTCAAAGCAAAGATTCAAGTTGCCAAGATTGTCTCACATGGATCGATTGATTCAATGAAATTGATTAAATACACTGCAGATTTTACACTGTGTTACACTGTTGAATTTGAGGGCTTGAAATTCAATGCATTAGAACTATGTATTTTATATTTTACATTTTTTATTTTTAAACTGAGAAAAACACAATGAAAAGTACAAAATTCAGCAACTGAAATTCACAATAGAAACGAGTTGAAATTTGCCAACATTTTAAATTCAAACTCTGAGGAGACAAATGATCTTCTATACTATCTTCCATGTTAGTGGCCAAGGGACATGTCAGAAAGATTTCTAGATGTGATTATGTGTGAATGGTTATTTTTGGGATAGAGGTCAGTGAGGAGAGCTGAAGTTGTTTGCAACAAACTGGCACAACATAAGAAGCATTTGCAACCAACATGTTGGTTAAGGTTTTACCTAAGGGGGTATACAACACAGGTTTAGGGCTATAGCAAAGAGAAAAGGAGGAGGAGTAGTAACAGACAAACCTTCAGGCGCTGCACTCTCTTTGAGGACGGCTTGCTTCAGTGGGCAGCAGAAGATTTCATGACACTTTGCACGAAACGGGGACCCTTTACTCCTTATATCCGCTGAGTGGATGGAGTCCTGCCGTAACATAATGTACTCCTGGGTACCTGGGGCAGCGTCATCCTGGACTGCAGTGGTGCCATAACAGAATGAACGTGGGGTTAGAAGGCTCACCACGAAAACAAATGAAAGAAAACAACTACAACCACAAGAAATGCACAATGCAAATAGGGTTGTCAAAAGAATCGAAAATCAGATTCTAATTGATACTAAAAAAAAAATTATCAAAACTAGATACTCATTTGAACATGTATTGATACAAAAAAATTACATTGGCAAGACAAAATTTGACCTTTTGTGAACCATATTAAAATGATCTTGAGCTTGATCAGAACTAGCATAAGTTCACAATGTTTTAAAAAGACAGATTATTATATTGTGTTGAAAATGTCAGTCAATTGTGCCTCAAACCTTGACCAAATAAAGTGCATTTTAATTATCATTGTGGTCTCAAAATTGCTATAGAAAATCAAGTATTTTCTTTAGTATGGAAATCGAGTTTGAAATTCATCATGACAACTCTAAATGCAGAGTAAATAAAAGTACACTTTACAATTACTACTATAGCTTCAGGCGTCAGCATATGGAGGAGAGAAACATTTAAAAAACACAAGCACAATATAAACATTAGCTGTAAAGAAAAGGTTAGCACACAAAAGGGAACGAAGCTTAAAGTTTTATGTGGCAATAGGTCTTGGTGGGGAAGCAAGCAGGAAATTACAGCATGTTAAAGGTGCATCCTCTTCTCACATTCATTCACCTTTTCTACTTGAATCCATTCCACGTTAGAGCAAGCAGATGCAAAAACATGCACAAGCCTCTTACCAGACCCTGTTTGACCCTTATTATCAATGTGTGTACGATATTCTGTGTGTGTTGGACCTATATCTGTCCTCTGCCTGCGGCATAGGATCCATTTGGCTGTGATGATAAGCCAATTTTTTCCAACATGATGGATTAGCAGCCAATCAGCTCCAAATGTGTCATGATGCTCTCACAATAAAAGTCAGCAGTGCCTCTCAATAAGTTAACATGTTTATTCACGCACATGTCCAGCAAACTTTTTATGTCAGTGTAATAAAATAATGCATTTAATAATATCTATCAAGCACTTTCCCAGAACTGTAAAAATAATCCACTTTTTGTGTTCAGATATTTAGTAGCTAATCATGCAGCATTCTCTTGTCTGCCTATACAAGTCTGAACCTGGTCTCTCATTTTCAGCAATAACTGATCCTAGAGGTTGTCAATTTATCAAATTTGAATGCAGAGTATTTTGTATATTGTCTTGTTGGATATTACCTCAGCCTTCTCATGAGTTTCGCCTCTTCCCTCCTGGTTAGACACCAGCTCGGCTCTGTGGCTACACAGTTCACCACTGGACCTGTCAGCCAGCTAGGTAATCCACCTGTTGTTGGTTTTGCCTTCAGTCAGCGATGCCAGTCTCACTCCTCAGATCTCGCAGAAGATCATTGTGAACCAAGACTTTTCACCTTACCACTCTATAAACTGTTAAAGACTGCTGTGATAATAAAGGTCATTACCGACTGAGATTCCATCTGCCTGTACTGCTTTTGGGTCGTCACCATACCCGTGACAGAAACCGGACTGAACCAGGTCTTGACCAAGGACTAAAATGGGACTAAAGCGTGATGAAAAGGGTACTAAAAGGATTAGACCAGTGATTAAAATAGGACTAAACCGGACTAAAATCGGAACACATAATACTGTCTGAATATCATTGGGACACTAAAATTGCTTAATATTTTTTGGTTAAAATTGCTCAGCCCTAACTGATCCACTATGCATTGTGCGGTGGCATTTAGCTGACAGTAACCTCCCCAGCGCCTTTTGGCCCATAAACCATAGCATCAGCAGTAGAAGATAATCAGGGCTCCATACCCAGCACAATTAACCATGACATGCCTGTGCTCCTGTGGGACTTATCCGTATCTGCTCTCCCTGTGCTGTGCGACGTATAGTATGTGTGAGAGGTGGATCTGCTTCTCTCAGCTCTCTCCAAAGCCCTCAGACACTATCCATGTTGACCCAGTCCTGCTTAAAGTTTAATGCTCCACTGAAATGACACCGAGAATCCTCCTTTCGTCTCCACAACACGACCCCATTCTGTGCTCAGAGGCCCAGAGGTGCTCACTGCATCCAGCGCTAGACAATTACAGCAAGGATAAGCTCCACTGGTGTAATGTGTTCTGTCATTGACAGAATATCTAGTATGAAATAAAGTATTAGCTGCTCCTTTACTGTATTAAGCTCCTACCCAGCTAAAATAATTATTTGGTCGAATTCAAAAGTAAATCAATCAGGTCAGTAATAGCATAGTGTTTTACCCAGTTCATTGTAAAATTAGCTTTGCCTGGTAATCTAAGACTTTCAAAATAAACACAGTTCAGTAAACACTTTATCATGCATGCAATGCATGAAATTTGTAATCGCTGAACGTCCCGTACCGCCATAGTGACAAAAGAAGGAAATCAACAGAGATTGTAATTGCTCTCAGATGGAGGGCAGGGTCTATAACACTATGAGATTTACTATTTTTGAAAGAAATATCAGAACTTATGAACCACAAACATTGAATATTATGATTATTTGAGTTTATCCTCACAAATTTTCCATATTCATATAATGGATTTAAGTTCTTTCAACTGACCACTATTGCATCTTTGGAGCTGAATATTGGCATCACTTTCTGAAGCAATTGTGAAATCATTTGTCTTATTTGTCTTATTTACAACAGTCTTGTAATGAGAGATATGAACCATAAACCAGGTCAACAAATCTTTAAACTATCTAAAATATTGTGATATGTGAACGCCTGATTGACGGGCAAAATTAAATCTGGACTGACTTCAATTTATTTATAGGGGAAAAAAGGTCTGAGGAGGTGTAGCATTTTGCATATTTTGTCCACTAAAGAAATCCCATATGTCCATCAGAGTCTGTGTAATGGAGCTTAATAAAATGTCTCTGTGTGTCACCCAGAGAGACTGAGCACCCCCTGGAGATCTTCCACAAATGTCCAATTTGGGCCCCAGCTTTATTAATGATCTCGCTAACTGCTGCCTCATCAGGGGCAATAAAAGTGAGTGACGGTGAGGGAAGAACCAGGAAAGGAGGAGGAGGAAGCCTCAGCCATCTTTTACAACCTGTCTCCTTGATTCTCATCCCCAGCTCTGAAGAGCAGAGAAGTTGAGTGACGGATGTGCGGAGGATGACACAGCAGTGGTGGGGTCTTAGTGCTCACTCCACATCAGAGTGAGCTGTCAGCTGGGTTCATAATAGCCTGTGATCTACACTTCTCACACCGGACCTTCAGTGCACCGCAATGGATGTCCTTGCCCCTCTGTCGGCAATAAATCTCCACACTAAGGAGGCAAAGAGGCTGGTGGTATGGAGGGGAGTCTTGTTTTGTGTCTTCTGTTTAAGGTGTCTTGCCTGCTCTGGTTTTACAATAACAACATGACCTTTGCGTGCAGAATTTACAGCCATAGTTCGAAAAAGCATACAATTAACTAGCACTCCGTCCTTCCATTCAAGGCCAAGAATATGTATGTGATGTAACTGAAAGCTTTTATGTGACAAAGCATCTTCAAGTCTCATAAACGCCATGTTGGAATGAGGTTCAAGGACATAAGTAATCAACTGAAACGCTGTCATGGCTGCCGCGAGATTAACGGCGCCCGCAATGTACGGAGATGTAATCTGCACAAATTACACTGAGGAAGAGCTCCGATCCATCAGGAAGGTGAGCCACATTTATCATGAGCGGACAAAGAGTGAACTCACAGAATTAGGCTCAGAATTAAGCACATAGTGGAGTGGGCTGGGAGTCCAAAATAGCATGGCCTCAATGTAGTTTTTACCACAAACTGAAACTAGCACATTGTCTTCTAAGGATGTCTTTGGAGCAACGTACTGGGGCAAAGTCAGTTTGTGGAGACAAAGAATATAAGACATCTCTAAATTGCAGTTGAGGTAAAACGTATGCCTATGCCAAAGGTCCAAATTAAAATACTTCATAATTAGATGCACTCAGCATGCAACCATCTGAATTTGTCACAAAGTGCTGTGTTTACAATAAACTATATTTAATTTACAAGAATAGAACTGGGTACCCTGCCCTTTAATGTTGAAATCAGCCAAATGACTTGAGATTGGAATGAGCCTTGAACCCACCAGTTTGTGCCTCAAACCAGCTCTGACAAGGTCACTGTCACACCTGTGGCTAGATTATTCATCATTTTCATGAAATATTTACATACTTACTTTGTATGTGACGTGAACCCATAAAGTCCATCATTGGACCTATATACTGGTGACTAATGGAACTACAGATGAAAGAATTTTGGTTAATTCTGGTATATTTACAGAAATGTTTATTAATATGCACTGTCCTGGAAATAAATAAATGAATTAATTAATTAACTAATGAATGAATAGATAAATAGATTCCGACAGCTTCTCCAGGCTCACACACTTATAAGCACAAACATAAGCGTGCAACACTGCACTGAATTTGACTATGTGCATCGCCATCTTTGTCAACAGACAGACTGCTCTTGATTATTGCTATAAACTCTTTCATAGCACTCCCAAGCTGACAGGAGCCAGCAGGATTGAAAGCATCACCGCAGCTGTTTATTAAACCTGGGAGACTTTGAAATGTTGTGGGAAGAGGTTCATGTGTAATAGGATCAACAGTGCTAGGTGATACAGAGGAGCTTTACAGGGCCATATGTCAACTCTTGAACAAACAACTGATATTATGAATACAGTAGATGTGCTTTGTGCTATAAATGTTCAGAGCAATGCTAAATATAAGTATATAAGTCATTATCACTAAAAATATCAAAATCCTCAAACTGTGCATCATGTCATTGGTCAATGTATGCAGGAAAATATAATTGGATTGTACAAAACACTTCAAAGGGTTGGAATATTATTGATTGAATGCAATAGATGTTAACATGGCTATACCAAATTGATGTGTATCACTCTGATTAGAGTTTTACACAATATAAATCTGGACAGACTCATGCTGAAAGCAGTCGGGAAAAGGCTTAACGCCATGACGAATATTTGAATCTGATTGGTCAAAAGCACAGAGTTCTTCCCCGTTCTTAAATACACAAAGGGATTCTATGTGTATGTTTTTAGAAAAACATAATAATCCGTAAATCTGCTAAAATAGGCCAAAGAACGTCTGTCTGCCTGGCCATGTTGGTTTAGGTTCGTCCTTTTGACTTCCGCCCAAACTACAATGCGCTGTGATTGGTCAGCCAATCAGCACGAGCTCAACCAAGTGGATTCCCAAATGTTTGTGAAACCACTATTGCGAGAATTCATTTAGCTGGCTAGGTTAAATAGATGCACCCCAAAAGCAGATGAAGATCCTAAAGACATCCACAACGGTGTTCTGGAGAAAATAGGTTAACATGACCAGGTAATTATTGAAAAGCCAGTTCGCTCAAAGTTAGGTCGACATAGGGCTAAATGTAGAATTACATGAAGGCTACAGTTTCTTTCTCTGCCCTATAAGAATATGCTTCATTACTTAAACCACCAAATGGAATAACCAACAGAATGAATAATACAAGTTGACAAAACACATTTTTCCCTCTATGATCACTACAATTGCTCTAAACATAAACAGTATAATGCTGCGTTGTACTTCCATCATGTCATCATCATTGTTCTGCAGTTTAAGCAAAAACGGGCAAATATTTACCTTATTTTCCTTTAAAAGCATAAATTACAGTGTTACATAAGTCACTTTGAAGTTTTCCGTAGTTTGTCCTTCAATGGTGCAGTAGTGAGTGGCTTAAAGCGCTTGGCAGTCACAGAAAAGGCTGTGTGCCAGCAGAACACTGTCGTGTGGTGCTTACATAACAGCAGGTAATCTTTGAGTATGCAGAGACCTGGAGACTGCAGCATCATTAAGCTATTACAGATCTATCATTCAAGCCTGCAGAGGGAGAAAGCATGCTAGTGTGTACACCGGTACAACATTACAGGAAAGGTTCCTTCTCGCTGTAATTACAAGTTACTTTTACATGTGAAAGAAGACCTGGAAAACTGGAAGAAGTGTGCTGTTTAGACCGCCTCAGATAAGATAAGTGGAATGACTCAATGACAATTACATGTCGCCATCTCATGTTCACACCTAGGGCTGGGTTGCGTTCAAAGGTACCAGTTCAGTATAAGATGGTGAAGATACTACTGACCAAACATGTTATAAAGTATAGTACCGAATAAGAAGGTTAAGGTATTCTAATGTTGCCAAAGGAAAAAAGAATGGCACATAAAACTGGAAGCGAAATAATATTATATCTTTGATTACGTGCTTTGATGTGTCATGGGAGACCACTGTAGAAAGTTACTATGCCAAAAGTGAACAACATTTTTTTTTTTTCTGTTTTGTCATGCGAGATAATTATTAAAAAGTAGGAGCTGAAAAAAGTACTGGTCCCTGAAATAAAAAATTCAAAAGTACTCAGCCCTTGTCAGACCAAAAGTCGACATATAACTTGTGGTTAATGTAAGTTGGTAATTGAGCCCTTAACACTGATTAATGAAAGGCAAAACAGAGATTACAGTCAATGTAGAATGGGCCACTCACGTGTCAGGAAATTGTCAAGTAATCAAAGAAACTAAATTCACACAGTGTTGGCAAATAACCCAAGTCTACTTAATTACACTATTTTAAACATGTTTTGACTTTTTGCTTTGAGCTGAGCAGTGACTGTCCAGTTCATTGCGCTCCATCACAGCTCTGACGCTTGGCTGAGTGCACAGGACCACTGACTTCACATCCATCTATTTAAGTGAATATGAGGTCAGCAACAGTGTGGCTCTAAGCACAGCCCTCAACACCTCATCTGGGTCACAATGAACACCTGATTCATCTGTCTGCACGGCAGACCCGTCTAGTCTATTCAAATGTAATGCATTTAACACTTGGATGAGTCATGAGACTTTAGCACGAATCAGATCTACACGTGACAAGACCAGTGTCAAGCACTTTTGTAGAAGCAATCTCAATCTACCTTTTGTAAACCAAAAGTGAGGTGAAACATTTTAGTTAGGTTATAGCTTCGGAAAAACATTGACAGTAATATTTGTATTCAGGTATTTTGGACAGTGCCTTATGCCACAAAGAATAATTTGCATGGAAAATGTGACAGATTTTTACTTCAAATTGCCTTCCTAACACTAGTTAACACACAACCTAGTATGTTAACCAGGTCCAGTAAAATGAAAACGATGACTATTGTTTGTTCTTCTGAATACACTGGGATTGAGAGTTGTGTTCACTTATCTGCTGTTAAACAAGAACATATGAAGCTATCCAGATTTACTAACTAGAAATAAAACCAACCTAAACATTCCCTTGCAATTTCATGTTTTATTCATACGTTCACAGCAGTGACGTTATGTAATAACAGGAATTCACAGATATAAGAAAAAAGGTACAAATGAAAAAGTGAAGGGATATATCATTCAACATTAAAACATGTTCTGCCAATACATATCAGCACATGTCAACCAAAACTAAATGATATTGTTATATATCAAAAGAGGAAACACCTTGGGATTTGTGAAACAATGATATCCTTGAAAACATGTGAAATACCATTCCAATGGCATTTGAAAACAAAAATGTTATCCCAAATTTTTTTTTATATTTGCCTAATTTGGATGGAATACAAACAATTTTTCTTAGTCCTTCCACATATAAAGTCAACTCTGTTGTCTGTGCTGGCTGCTCTGTATCTTTTGGATCTGGTTGACCCACAGCTGTTCCTTAGTTTGAACATTTCCCAAACCAGCAGCCAAGTGTTCTCATGTGGTCAGTATGGTGTGGGAGAACAGGTGACCAGCAGGAGGAAAATAATGGCACACATCACAGCTGACATAGTGCACAGACTACATCATGAGCTCTTTCTCTCTGTGGATTTGCTGTGGAACATTTTAAACAAGCGATCACATTTTAAACACCAAGGAAAACGGGCTGTCAAGTGGCTCAAATGTTTAAGTACCTTGTCCCAAAAAGTGACTGCTTAGTCATACTATACGTACAAACAATGCACAACTTCACAATTTGTCATCCTAAGTGCAAATCAATGTCTACTCCACTGGTTTCAAGGCATAAGAATATTATTTTGCTCTTGTAAATAAAATGTAAAAGACAATCACTTCCTCTGATCTTTAAAAATATTTGCATTGAAACAAATGAGGAGATGTGCCGATGCAGCAGTAGGTTGTTTGTGAGCTGACCCCTGTGTGGCCTCAACCCTCTGTAGTTGTGCAAACTTCGGTAGCCTTTATTCAGAGTGGCAGTGTTCCTAACGTGACATTATCTCACCACAGCAAACACAGTCCAAACGCACACTCTGCAGACACCAGGGGCAAGGACACGGGAGGCACAGGCTTATTTAGGCTTGGTCTCACGCACCCAACATGATATATTGTATAAAAATATAAGTTAAACACAGATCAAAAAAATAATGAAAGTCTGCAACATTGATTTTCTAGCGTGTTTTAAATCTAGAGGAACTGTTCATACATTTTGACTTGCCTCTTGAGAGTTGTGAGTGATGATTATTACACAAAGTGAGAAATTTACAATGATGCATTATATATAGAAAGATATTTAAAAATAAATTATGATAATACTTAGCTTATAATTGGAAGGACAGAGAGTCTTTTGAAAACGACTAGTCTGATTCGGTGTGGAGCCCAGTGCATCGGGCATTGTCTTGTGCCTACTCTGTTTTATGACACAGCCACAAGACATGAAGAGTGTAGAGCGGTGAGAGGATTTAGCTCAACACTCACACATAAATTATGTAGCCCTTTCAGGCCTGTAGTGACAGTAAATGTGAGACTTTTTAAATATAAAATAATGTTAAGAATGTTAGGTTAAGAAAATAATGTGAATGCTGTAACAGCTATCACTTCTTGTGCACTAGTGGTATTACTAATTAATTATTAATATGTTTTTATTTATTTACTTATTTCATTCATAACATAAAAGTACATTATCAGTGACATACAGTTACAAAAAGAAGAGCAATCTAATATTCTAACTAAGAATAGATATGTAGAAAAAGAAAAACAGAGTCCAAATGACTGAAGAAACTGAAATTTATATAATAAGAATAGAATCAATTGCAAGATCATCATTGCTGTAATAACACAATAAATGAATAAATTCTTTTGTTGAGATAAACAAAATTACACCACTATGTCTCTCATTTACTTTTTGACAAACAGCATTCCAGAAATTATTGATTGATAACCACACTTTTTTAAAATTTCATTCAGGTTGCATTTGTGCTTCACTGTGGTGACGCCGTTTTGCATGCCACAATGCATGCCGTCTGTGAACTTTATTCAAATATTTGTATTGTAGAAACACGCGTTTAGGTGTACGACGCTTTGTGCTACTTTGCACCATTCCTGACATTGTTCACTGTGACAGAGCTCTGTCAAAGGATCAACTGTGTTTGTTCTTTGTGCACAAAATAGAGAGGTTTATTGTGAATGCCTACTGTTTATGTGTGTGTTGTTGTTGTTTTTTACATAAATTGAACAAGATGCTGTAATGCAATTTATATTTAAAACATGAGTAGTCCTGGTTTGTGCTGCTTTCATGTGGTGTGGAAAAAATTTGGACTGTATAGCTTCACAAATTATCCAAAAATACAACATCAAGGGGCATTGATTGGTGGGAGTCAATAGAGAATTCACAATAAAATCAAACAGATTTTAAGATATTTTGTATCGAGTGAACATTAAACTTGGAAGAACTACTGTAAGCAACTCCTGAGATACAGTGTGTTATAAGCATGCCACCAAAACCACATGAATGCACACAAGCCGGGTGAACAAGCACCGCCCAAGAAATGTTCCATCCAAACTGTCCAACAGGAACGTGAAAGCAGCATCAGTCCTGCTGTAATGCTTGTTTAGACTTGGTCTAGTCCTGTTTGAGATATGGTTTATACCTGTTGTAGCGAATCAAGAATGCAGGGCGTAAGGTGGTACCAAATACAACCCCCACATGGGGGGGGTTGTATTTTTTTTTTTTTGTAAAACTTGTATCTCGAGAGAATGGCTCATCTCTGGCCTAACCTACGTAACAGAACATTCCAGAGAAACACGGGGAAGCTAACTTTTCTCTCCCATAAATAAGAATTCTGTGCACATTTTTTTAGACGCGATTTAAACTGCATCATGCAAACTCAAGCAAAGGACCTTTTTGCAACCTCTCAAGTCTACAACAAAACTTGGACAGTCTCTTCAGACAAACAGGCTCTCGGACACACAGAGCCTCCTGTGTCCCTGCTCGGGATCACAGCTCCTGCTTTTGGTCGGAGGAAAACGCATGTATTTAACATCTCGCTGATGAGATAGATTCAACATTAACACTAACACACAACTAGATAGATGTCTTGCCTCTCTAGCTGTTATTGACTCATTTGCATATTCCAAATTCATATTTATCTGTTTAATTATTTGGTCAATAAATCTTCATAAACCACATTTGTGGTTCAAGTGTTCATTCATTTCCCGAAAAGGGGTCAATGTCACGGTTACGTTCTCACAAACCTTCGGATTAACGAGCAAAATAATTTTTTAATACATTAATTAATTTAGATATTTTATTACAGAATTGTTAAATGCCTAATAAACGATGGTGCCCCACATAACTCTAATATACTCTAATAAACATACCCACACTCGTGCAGTTTGTCATGTTTGAAATCTTGATCCAATTCCTTAATCGATATCAACTTTGAATGTCACCCTCTCATAAGTGGGAAGACATGAATAACATTACAGTACTTGTACTAGTAAGAATCCCCTACACTATTGATTAGACCTACAATTGTGAATTGTTTGTGGCTATTATAGAAGTAAGATATAAAATTGTTTTGTGGTAGTCTGGCCCACAGACCATAGGCCTTCAAAAATCTGCTCCCCTAGAAATCATAATTGAAACCCCTGATGACAGGAATATGTCATTGTGAACATATTAATATGCATGTCTAATTGTTAAAAAACTGAATAAATGCTTTTAACATTAAAAAAAATGTCTAATTTGCCGATATTTAAATTTGTTTGTTTTAAAAAAAATTGTCTCCCCAACTCATCTTTGAGAAAGTCTAAGTAAAAGTAAAAAATGTTTTTACTTAAATTAGTTTTTGTCTATATTGAGGATTTAGACTGAGCCCATCACCATGGAGTATCATTTGTGAGTTGTTAATGAAGCTTATGGTGAGTGTACATGGAGCAGTGCACGTGTGCTAGTTCATGGCAGCAGTGAATCATAACAACAGAGCTGTGAATTCTTGTTCTTACTTTGAAAAATTCGCAGCATTTCTAAAGAAATTCACATAAAAATCATAAAAGTGAATTGGACTCTACACTCATTAGATATGTATATGGAGGAACCTTCAGAGTCTCCAAGCACTGAGTAAATTAGCAAAAACATTATGTATGTATGATCCATATACGCCAGCAGCAGCTGCGTGCTCCTAAAGGGCATCCTGGCTCATCTGGACATGAGCACCCGGGCAATGCACTGCATTGGGAAATGTATGAAACCTGCCAGCGCCTCCTCAGTTACCTTTTAAAATACATTTAAACTTTATAACATAATTCATCCAGGCATAGACCCAAGTGCTGAAACTGAGTAGCTATAGAGTCAGACAGTGTGTAAGTGCGTAGGATTGGTTTACTATGAGCTGTTTACAGAGCGCCTGATCAGAGGGATCACAATTACACAGGGACTGCTTAAGACAGCTGTTTTTCCCAGTCTTATCAAAGGGCCTGGGCTTGCCTTACACTGACACCAGATAACACGCAACAAGTGGCCACTGCATGATCCCCCTGCTCCTCTGTACAGCAACAGGTGACTTACAGCTCCAACAGCAATCCACATATGAAACTGTTTCATGCATGTATGTTTGTGAGTCACATGATGTCATCACTATGTTAACATGTACACTAAATCAGTTAAGAACTTACTGACAGAGGGGGAGGAGGTACTTCTCTATGATTGGTTCATTACTACAGCTACATTACAAAGCACAATTTGATTTAAATAAATACATTTAAATTTAAACCATCACTATTTTTACAACTGTTACAACTAATGAAACTGAAAATAGTGATCGGTTAATATGAGGTAAAGAACTGTGTGCATTGACCTAGTTGTGCATTGATCATGGTACTCACTTGGTCACGGCTTAATAAAACATATTTAGAAACTATTTACATAAAAATCACCATAGATGTGTTTTAGATACACATACTGGAGTAACTGAGTATGAGTATCTTGTTCCACCGGTGCTTTTTGACACTATTTTTACTGTGCTGGAGGCAATTTCCCAACACGTTCTCAGCATTTCACCCTACAGGAATGAGAGGCATAAGCAGACAGATGGACAACCTAAAAGCACGCTCTTAATTCATTACCATTTTGTACATTTGTGTAGCTAAGATAAAACACTGAGTATTTCTAAAGTTGTTTTGATTAGCATCATCATTACTACCACTAGGGGGTGCTCAAATAAATATGCCATTACATAATTTCCCAGCAACTATGTCTTAATTGGATACAGACTTATTCACACGTTGGCTGGAACACACAGAGTATCACTGATGTGACGGGAGAGTGAGGGGTGGTGACAGAGGACAGTGAGCCTCACTCACTGTGAAAGGGCCAGTTGATGATCCGCGTGTGAAGCAAACGTGTAAGTGAAAACCACATCTTGCAAAGCAGTCACACCATTCTCGATCAGTCTGCACCCAACCAGACACCCACTGGATGAATACGAGTATGGCTGTAGTCGACTAAAGGCATGCCCTGCCGATCAATTGGTCGTCTAAAAGGGGACGAAAAATGATTCACTCCATTAATCTTCAGCTAACTCACTCCATATCGCCTCCTTTTTGCTGTTGCTGGATAATTCTACTAGAATAATTGAAAAACACACATTTTGGTCGACTAAAACACATTGACCCCAATTAATCGACTAAGTGACTAAACAACTAAAGCTCTAAATCCTAGTGTCATATACAATTTTACCATAAAATACAATACAATGTTTTAATACGATTATTAATAAAACAATCCATCTTCAGCATTACATTTTACAGGAAAGCAAATTAAAAATAAAAAGTAAAAAGTAGAGAAGGATCTATATCCAATATCCTATTGCTGCTTTGGCCAATAACCGATATTTGCTGAAATCAATATTTCAGTCTCAATGGAATGGCCTGCAAATTGAAGTAATGTTGTTGAAGTGAACAATTATTTATAAAATGGAAATGTATTTGAATGCCTTTTATATCTGTAAAAAGTGTTGAAAAGCCCAACCTGGGACGGGATTTGAATATTTGCACTGGCTATAAACTTTGCATGTATCACATCTGCTACAAGCTTTGTTTTGTAACTGTGTATGATTGCATTGTCCCTTTCATATATTATAAAAATAAATTTGTACAAAATATTAGGTGTAAAGATACAGTCACCTCTTTGGCTTCATTGCCTTTCTATTTCCATCTGAAATAAAAAAAAATCTGGTATCAGTAGATGAAAACATTACCCTATATCACCAATTCCGTTATTGACACCTATATACCTAAGTAAAATGACTGGTTTTCTAGAGTTTGAATTATGGTGTGTTAAATATATGTAACTGTCCAACATGATAGGGGTTTGCAGGTGAATTTAGAATACATTTTACAACAGAACTTATCTTATTTTTTCTCTTATTGACAATGGTGGCATTGGCTACATGTTTTCTTAGATAACATCCATGTAGTTAATCAGCGCAATGCCAAAATCATGACATTTGGCAAAGGTCTTTGGACTAACACATCATTTAGCTTGATGCAATGATTGATGCTGGTCCCTTTTTCGTTGTCCGCTCCAGCTGCTCTCAAAGATTACTGTGTTGTTTCTCATTAGCACAGCCACAGCTGTTTGTGCCTCTGTTTGTGTTTGAACAGCCAACACTGATGAGCTTGAGCCAAGGCCACAAAACTTCACTGCTGCGCAATGATAATTACCATGACAACAGATGCAGGTTGGGCGCACAACACAAAACAGACAGTGAGATGTGAAGTGCCTTACAAGGTCTAAATTGTATCAAATGAGGCACTGTTCCTCTGGGGACTTGGGCCTTTAGTGTGGTCAATACTGGAGTAATGAGGGACGATGGTAGCAATTAGACATTAATGGTTCTGTCACAGGCCGGGGACTTGTTTAGGCTTCAACTTCACAAGATGCCGATGAACTATGATGATCGTCAGTTTTCCATGTGTAAAAAATATTATCATTCCAGCTAACCATTTCTATTGCACCACTCCATGCGCATAAACCATGCCATGCTAAATATTTGATGACTGGACAAAGCTTTGACTTAATCTCTGCAAATACTTTTTATTGCTTGCTATGTGCGCTGAAGACACATAGCATATCACTTGAGTTGGGGGTAACACTTTAGTTTTGTGCAAGCATATCATCTAGTACTCCCCAAGTAACTTGCTCAACTCAGTAACGCTTTAGTTTTGGTTAGGTCTCGTCTCCTCCCCGCAATCCCAGAGCTCGGCATGTTGTGAGCTTGCGCATTGCACAACTAGTGACTCACGCCACAGAAAAATACACTTTCAGATGCACGTTTTTTTAAAAACTCCTTCTCCTTGGTTATAACCACAATTTTGTACCTGAGGAGAAAATGTAAGGTAACAGTGTGTGGTGAGTGGTGAGACTCAAATGAATATGCGATAGACGATGATGAACAATAAATAATTAACAATGATAGGCACAGTAAATATATATCTTATAGGTTTGGCGCTTCGACCCAGGCAGGGAACAATGAGCGATTCGCAGGAGGTGCAGAGTAGGATCACGTTGTTATTTGGCGACTCTTTGTGATGGAAGTAAAAACAGCCGATTTACAGATCACTAAAAAGACATGAGCCAGACGAGTGTGCATGGATGCAGCAGTCATTTGATCTATTTCATCTATTTGGCTGTTCACCTTTGGTTTTACCATTCAAGCACTGTCATGTAGTGTGCGTGTGTTTTGTTGTTGTTGTTTTGATATCAATGCCTGGTGAATGCACTTGGACCGGTGTCTGCTGCTGCAACGTGTCACAACTTTGCATTGTAGTTGTTGGCTGTACAGTACCTTATTGTAGTTCCAAGACTTGGAGCTATGTTTGAGCTAGTTCTGGTGCATTTAGTGAATTGTAGGCAAAATATGACTGATTATAGCTATTTTTTTTACTTTAACAAGCAGCAGTGTGTGTAATTTTGGAGTAGTAATAGTTACTTTATCTGGTAATTAGTTCCTTCACTGAATAAAGTCACTGAATAATGCAGATTGTTTCCACTCTTATCTTATATTCAGCTTACTCCAAGTTGTATTTTTATTGATTTATGCATGTTTGCGAAATCCTGTATTGTCCTGCATTTGAGGCTAAGACTACTGTAAATGCACAGAAAACGTTTATTTTCACCAACCACTCGCTCATAATTCTGACACTGGGGAACATGTATTAGTATTAGGCTACATCATAGGTAGATCATTATTTTACATTTTGTTAATTGTAAACCACAATCTAAAACATCTTAAAAAGTCCATTGACTTCCTGTTCAATATTGCAGAACTGATCTGAACTGATAAGTTCTTTATTGTGACATTTCACAGTAAGTAGCAGATTGTCATGTTTTTATTGTTGAAAAATGGTTATGTGGCATTTTTAATGAATCATTTGTGTCTCTAAGATTATACACTTGACCTAGCAGTGACCCTTTTGAAATATTACCAATTCAATCGTTTTCTTAAAAAACGTTTGTAACTTCCACTTTAAGAAAATGCTGGGAGAACCCTGCGCCAGATTCTTGATGCGCTATTAAGAAGACAAATTCCTTCTCAAATTATAGTTGCGCCAAATTCAAGAACATGAGCAATGTAGAAAACATTTTATGGATGGCAAAAAATGTATTAAGAAGGCCCTTGTATTATCTTCGGGTCTAGAGCAACCACTCAACCAACCCCCCTCTACCTCTCCCCTCCCTCCAGAACATTTATTTAACCCATGCACACTATTTTTGAGGGTTAGTACAAATGTGTGCGTACAAATGCTTCATAAATGAGGCCCAAGTCTTTCTCGCTGAATAACCACAAACAAAATGAAACACAGAAGGCCATATTACGACGTAAGGACGACAAGTAAAGAGAGTGTGTGTCATTTTTGAAACACATAACTGTAACTTTCATTGGTCAGTTTGCACTTGCAACTTTGGACTTTCTCTTTCAACACTAAACAAAGGTCACACAGCTGCACTACATGAGAACAACACAGAGGCAGGCACTTCAACCCTGTGCTGAGAGCCTATAGTGCCAGCTGTCCCATTCAACTGCAATAGAGAGGTCCCGAGAATAAATCCAATCTCCTCTGCTCTCCATAGTGTTTTAGTTATTTGAATCAGTATTCAGAATAATTTAAATATGCCCTTATCACCAGGAATAATCAGTGTATGTGATGAGGAAGGATTATGTTCCTTTTTAGAGACACTTTTGACCTCTCCTATTGTACATGAAATCTCGAAATCTGATCATTATCTGATTTCTGGAGTTATCAGGTTTTTGAAATGTCATGTCTTTCTTTATACAAATAAAGGGCAAACTAATGTGACAAAGTAAATAAAAAATCTGGACACTGTTTTGAAAATAAAAATGTTTCAACTTTCATCCAAAACTCCAATTTTATGCTACTCTGAGCTGCATAAACCCTGCCCTCCTGGTAGGAGTTAACTGATATTAGCCTGTTTTATTAATATATTTGCTTACACTGTCTAATTTCCACCTGCATATTCTTTGTTTCCCTAACAGCCCTGTAACAGGGCACAACAATCCTGTTGTTTGCTGACTGCAGCTCCCTCTGCGCTGATTTGTACCTGATTAGCATGACTGGCCTGTACTGTTGGCTGACCAAGGCTTCAAAACACTGTTCTAGACAGTAAATTTAACCTTAAACCATAATTTATGTTTAAAGGGGGATCCTTTTTAACAAAAATGTCCTCCTTAACCCCTCTTTCAAACCATCTTTTCTCCTGCTTAGATTCTTCACCTCACTGTCTTCAAAAGAGTGGTTTGTGGCTTTAAGACAGGGCTATTCAACCTAAGGCCCAGGGGACAAATCAGGCACGTCAAGCAATTTTATCCGGCCCATGGCCATCTTCCAAATGTTGAAAAAATAAAATACTAGTTTAATTCTGGGTTAGCACTTGATTAGACCTGGTTTGGTCTTGGGTTTAGTCCTTGTTTGATTCTGGGTTAGTCCTGGTTCAGACCTGGCTGGTTCTAGTCC
The DNA here is from genome assembly GCA_015082035.1 of Chaenogobius annularis. Classification (NCBI taxonomy): domain Eukaryota; kingdom Metazoa; phylum Chordata; class Actinopteri; order Gobiiformes; family Gobiidae; genus Chaenogobius; species Chaenogobius annularis. The sequence continues at coordinate 2,035,094 of BJKM01000002.1, read as the reverse complement.
AGTCCTAACTTCTGGTTAGGATTCTGGGTGGGTGAGCAATGTCGGTAAAGTATTTTGTATGTTATTTCTCACAACCTAAGTAATGCGCTTTACAACTTTCATCACTGAATTGGATTGATTATACTACATTGCTCTGTTTTTGTGCAGGCATTTTAGGACCAGGAACAACAGGAATGTTAGGCTGTCTAAAAATCTTTTGTAGTTTTCCAGACAGACACCAGGGATAGAGACAGCATTTCTTCTTGGTTCTGTTTCCCTTCTGCCCTGTTTATTGGCTCTCTTTCTTTATTGGCTATCTGATGATAGCCTGTTTATCGATTTGTTTGCTAAATTTGATAAACAGGACAGGCTATGACCAGGAGGTTCCACCCGGTGGGCAGGGTTTGCTCAGCCCAGAGTAGGATAGATATCTGAGTTCTCAGACTAGATCCGCGGATTGAGAATGACTCTTGGATGAGAGTCGAAACAATAACGAAAACAGTGTCCAGATGACTACAACTTAATCTTTTTCTACAATAGAACACACCTGGATGAATGTGGGATTACACCGATTTAGTCAGTCCTGGGCACAAAAAAAAATAGGCTGTCCATTTGCACATTGCATTACATAGAAGAGATTTTTTTTCTGCTGCTTCGCTGTGCAGGCAGCTGTCCAAAGACTTCAGTCCTTTCTCTGACAGCGTACAGTGTTTACATCCGGCTCACAAACTCCCACCAGGCATTTATACAGTCAATCAGGTTTAACTCTAATGCACATGGATTAGCCTTTGTCCTTCATATGACCCATCGTCCATGCCCCATGCCATAAATTCTCTGGAGGAGGCAGTTGAGAGCACAAAGCACCTTTGCTCCACTGCAATTCCCAAAAACAACTCTGATTACCACACATCAAAAAGCCATTAGGATCAAGTAGCTACAGCAAAAAGTTCAGAAATACACAAAAAAAATGTATACAAAAAAAAATACACCACAGAGCATACTAAATTGAAAATACTCCCGGATCATGTCAAAGGTTTTTGTGAATAAATAAACATTGTAAATGTTAACAGTAAAATATATATTGTTTACTTCATCCCTTGAAGACATTAGAGTAATGCTCATGAAAAAAGACACACTAAATAACTACCCCCAGCCCCCCATAGAAATGTAAGTGAAAATACTCAACACGTTTGTCTTCTTTTCCTCTATTTTACCACTATAATGATGGTGGCTAATAAACAAGCGGCTTCTTTCTGTGACCTTTGATGCACCTAGTTTCTCAATTCACCAGAGATGTTTTCGAGGCGAACATAATTAGATGTGTCTTGATCCACATCAGATCAATTTCAGGAGCACTGTAAAGGTTAAAAAACAGACAAAAGACACACAATAACCATGATTCCCTTAAATGCCGTGCTCACACACATAAACATATTTCACATCCTATTTAAATGGCCCTTACTGAGCTAAATAAATCTAATGAATTGAGTCCTTTCCCAAATACAACGCTTGACAGAGAACTTTACAACCCAAGTCAAGTCCTCTCTGACCCCAAACCTGTAAGACCACTCTATAACTCTGGTCATAACCAAATAGTTGTGAACAAGGGGCTGAGACGTTCAGGGACGTCTAGTAATTTAGCATCAGCACTAAAACTTGGCAGCTATAATTGCTAATAAATTGGCAATCATACATACAACCACACTTTTGGCTCTCCACTGCGCGTATCCTGTTAATGCTCTGGTAGTTTTTATTATTATTATTTTCATTTTAATGCAGCGGAACAGCACATGTGGTGGAGGGACCATCGTTTTCATCTCTGCTGGTCTAAAACGAGTAAGTACACGTCCAAACACATGTCTAACATTTTCCTGTCTGTTTCTTACCTCGTGCCGTCGATTGTCTCTCCTAGTCTTCTCCTGTTTTTATCGGACTGCACTGTTACATGCTGCAGGAATACGACTACACATGGACTCCTCCAGATGTGTTATTGGGATGTTTGATATTTGAATCACACCTCAATCGTACTCCCCCCAGTTTACACATATTTTGATCAAATCGGTTTAAAGTGGACTCGGCCACTTCCAGTTTTCCTGGCCTGCATGTAAACGTAGTGAATGTATTTGAAAACACCTGTCATGGCCATGCACCTCCTGTGGACACTGTGAAAAAGCCACACATCGCACAAATGTAAATAATGGTGCTTGATATTACAAATAGTAGCTTGACAGAGGTGTTTAGGAACATGGTTATGACTCGGTTTAGAAACTGGGTTATAGTTAAGTCTTAGGGTTAGGAACATCATGTTTGGGTTTGGTTAAGTTTAGGAACCAGTTTGGGTTTGTTGATGTGTTAACAGTAACTTTAACTTTGAAAGACAAATTTGTACCAGCCTTATCTGAACCTACATCATAAAAAAAGAACATTGTTTATTATCACAGTGTATTTATTTAGCTCTTTTCCACCTTAAAGCGCTTTACTAGGCAATGTGGGTGAAGTGTCTTGCCTATGGCCACAACAACATTTCCTCTAGCGCGCCCACTGTGGCACCTGGTGTTCCAGCGGCATCTCCCCAAAAGTACTAACCAGGCCCCGTCTTGCTTAGCTGACGAGATCGGGCACTGGCAAGCAGGTATGGCCAACATAGTTTAGGCCTCGTGATAGCATCAGAAGTTCACACATTGTAGAGGTGAGAGGTCTCGAAAAAATTATAAAATAGATACTTATATCTGTACACAAAACTCTTCTAGTATATGTTGCATTCCCTTGTGGAAGAGACAGGGAGGCCTGCCACACTGTGACCTAGATGATGAAAGGGGAGCAGGAGACTTAAGCCCTTCTCTGGATCCTGTCCCGTCCTCTCCGACACAGTGAGCTTTGGACCTAGTTTGAGACTGCATAATGAAAAACTACTTTTTGGGTATAAGGCAATTGTCAAAACAATCTAAAAAGGGATCTTGTATCATCAGATTACCAATTAAATTGTGAATGTACCCTGTCCTTTGACTTTGAGCTTTACTCTATGCTTTACTCTATGCAAAATATTAATTATATTGTTTACATTTTTGGTATAGTTATTGTTACTATAAATTACGCAGAAATAGATTTTTCTTTAGATATTACAATCTCTTATATACTCAGCACCTAACCTTGATAACTTGGTGTAGTTGACGTGCTTATTATAGATCAGTTTCACTCACTGACATTTAAGAATATGTGACACATAAATAATAGTGTTGGATTCTGTGAGTGGACTGAGCCTGTGAAGTTAAACCAGTAGCCTTATAATGTGGGCCGGCTTGTTCTGGCCTGTCTGATGCTCGTCCTCTGCACTGCTCACCAGTCTCTGCCCATAGGGCCTGTTATTTTGGGAGCTCAGCTGAGCAGAGATGACAACATCATGGACTGCTTAAGCTGCTTATATTTCCTCCAGCATCATTGCAGCGCTCCGAGATCTGCAGCCATGTGCCGACACTGCTGCTCCTTGAACAGAATTTTAACGGGAACACCGAGGTTCATGTGCACAGTCAAAATATCAATGAATGTGAAAATCATGAGTTGTCAGCTTTAGATGAGGTAGCACAATAAAACAAAAGAGCATGTTGAATTGGATCTTTTAATAATAGAGCCAGTACATTTTAACACCCTCCTCAAGAACTCATCAAGCATATTTTTTTCTGCAAGTGTGTGCAGCTTAGTGTCAGAGCAGAGGAAGCCCGTGGCCTGATCCAGCAGTACTTGCATCCCTCTGTCAGTGGTCGGCAGGTATTACTCCACCTTTCATTCACACATGGGCCACTACAACTTTTCCTTGCCAGCGCAGCCATATGAAACTTGACAACATGAAATCTAAGTGACGCCCAGGGACAAAGTCAAAGATGGAAAAGGTACGTTATTCAAGCAGTGATGGGAAACTAGAGAACTGGAAATGCAAAAAAGCTGGAGTAAAGAAAAATGGCTTCTCACAGAATATTTGGTAGAAGTAAAAACTGAAAATAAAGTGGTAGAAAGCATAGTGTTTTGTTTTATTTTTTTTTCTTGGGTTTAATCGGTTATTGTCATGCAATGTAAAAAGTTCTAGCTTCACAAAAAAGTGTGACTCAGAAGTCTTTGGCGGAGGCAGACGGTGAGATCAGAAGCAGAGTTTGTGTCAGACATTCATTATCACCATTCACAAGACAGCATCCTAGAGCACTGTGGGATTCAAAAAGGGCTACACATCTCTCTGCTGTAAAGAATCTCAAATAAACCATGCGTTTGCATTAAGTCCTCACAGAAGGATAATCCTGCAGCTGAGTCACAAGGCGATGCTAGTTTTAATTTGGTTTCTGACACATTTTGAGATGCTCTTTCCTTAAATGCTTAACCTCTGAAAGGATACTCTATAAGATTACGTATTTACGTATTTCCTGTTTTTAAAAAAACTGGAAATTTCCTGTTTTTAAAAATCTTTACAATATAAGCACTGGCAATGGTTTTATTGTAGCTATTGGTTATGGACTTTTTTTAGCACTTATATGTGATGCTCATAATGGGTGACATGATCATGGATATTTAGGCCATTACCTGGTAACAAGCATTTGTATTATATTACACAAAATGTGATTTTTCATCCCAAATATTATGTAGAATGTAATGTTAGTGCATTTGTCCTAATCTCTGTTCAACTCAAGCAAAGAGCTGAACCTTGAGAGCACCCACACAGATGCCTGTTGACAAGTACTGCTCACACTACCACTGTAAAAACACTCCAGCATTAGGTCATTTCTTTCATCTCATCCTCCATCTCTCTGACACCTTCCCTTATTTCTGAGCTGCAGTTGGCAGACAAACAACCTTAGCGGCAGCACAGCTTTAATACATTTAGTTCAAAATGTACTACACAGTAATTATGCCTGGGCGTAAGAACATTGATTTTAAGGTTTACTGACTTCACTCAAGTGGTTGTATACATTGTTGGGCCAAGTGCCAGCTTTAATGAGTAATGCTCCTGTTTACATATAAATGTGACTGTTCTGTCAGAAAGGACAGGCAGCTTTGTAAATGCAAATGTCTACAGTCTTGGACTAACGCTGCATTCCAGTCGACTCTGAGGTTGAAACTCAGACCTTGGAGTGATGTTTTCTCAAAGTTTATGGGTTCCAGTCGCCAAGTTTAAAAAACAATTACCAGTATATTGCAACGACACATTTGAGTGATAAAAACCCAGACAGTGTATTAATCAGCCAAAATGTGGGTCCCTTTAATGTAATGACCTGAACATTGTTAACACATTTCTAGTTTATAAAAACAAATTTGACTTGTATTACATTAGATCCACGTAAACGTTAGCAGTAGCATAAAAGAGCATTTAATAACCAAGGCTCAGAGGTTATCTTTCATCAAATAGAAGAATGTTCGAGTTTCAAAATCGTGCTCTGAAATTGTCTCAGCGTATCCAAGAAGGAATTACGAGTTGGCAGAGTGTTCCAGTCAAAATGTACAAGTCAGAACTCAGAAGAGCCGAGCTCTGAGGACGACTGGAACATCATAAGCTTGAAGACGTTAAGACACAAATCTGTAGTCTTTAAACGTCTTTCAACAAACACATTTCTTTTTTACATTAAAGATGTACTGCAAAACTGAAAACTATTAAATCTACAACAAATCTGACAGAAATAATAAAAATAACAAAGCCAAAAACATATGCTCCTTGGAGAGAGTTGAAGAACAGCTGAAGTCTGACAGTGCAGTCATTAGTTTTATATTGGGATGTTGTATGCACCTGCAATGCTAATGTGCAGTGTTCAGAGCAGCATGAGGCAGGTAGGAGCAGGAGCCATCAATTCACACAGGCTAGGGATGAATTAACCTTTCCCTGTCACTCCACTGTGCTCCCCTGTAGAGCACTGCAGTTAGATTTATGCCCAAACTTCTCACTTATTTCTACATTTACTGTAATTTATGTTTGCAATTTGCAGCTAATTGTGACTCTTATTAGGCTAACCGCTAATTACACACATGGGTACTAAAGGAGAGGCTGCAAAGGACAAGCTGTAAAAAGTCGAGACAACAGTGCTTGAAAAGAGTGGTGTTTTCTGCTGAGAGATGGTTGTCATGTGATTGTCATGGCAATTAGCAAAGCAGTATTAGATGCCGTGCAGGTCAGGACAGTGGCAGAGGTGAGGTGATCCTTATCATAGCACCAAACACAACATACAAACTTGTATAAATATAAAATAATTGAATATAAACAGTATGAAAACAGTGCCGCTCATGGTCAAGGACAGTACACACGCCTGCTGAGTTTGAATCTAGCTCTGGACAATTGAATGCATATCCTTCCCAGTCTAAACCCCATATCATGCTGCACTGTCAAATAAAGTCTACGGGCCAAAAAATCCTTTAAAAAAAAAAAGAAAATGTAAAAAGAAAACCGTGCCATAGAGGCTATGCAGATTCGGACTGAATGGCAGAATTATGGGAAGTGTTTCTTGTTCTTTTTGGTTAATTTTTGTTCATATTGTCCCACTGAAATTCACTCTCAGTTCATTTTCCCGTAAAACACTGTTACTGTTTTGTTGCTTGGACAGTGCAGAGCAAGCTTCTTGGCTAATGATGGGCCCCGGGGCCCACAAAAAAATATTTTCTCAACAGACAGATTCAGAAATATGTTTTCCAAGAGAGAAAGTTGATCAGTTCAACTGTGTGCGCTCCCAAAGTCTGTGCCAGTGATAAATGTTCTTTCTCAATGTTCTATAACATTACTTTTCTACAATTGTTTTGTTATGTTTTGTAGGCTTTATTATTTTCTATGTCAGCCGTCAACAGCATTTTAAGCTGAGTTGATGTATGTTATCAGACTGTAGCAGTTCTTTCCCGTTTTAGTTGTGTTTTGAGCTCCAGGAGCTCCTTTGATAACTCAACATTTGACACTCACTGCCAAAATTCCAAATTTTGTGATTGTTGTTTTCAGTGTTTTACATTTTGTTTATTTTAAATTGGAATATTGGCCCACACACTGTGCCACACAGTCAGAGCACACTGATGGCACACAGATAACTGGAGTTCACGGTAGTAAGCACTATTTATTGATTTTTATTTTTTTTTTATCCCAATGACTACGCAACTCTATTGATCTCTCCCTGTCTCACCAGTTGAAAAAACAATAATAATACTTTTGTAGAGCAATGTAAGTATAGGGCAGTGGGCGTGTATTGGGTGTAGGTGAAATTGGGAATTTTCAAAGCAATAGCACCTTGATTACATGGCAATAAAGGTTCAAGGGTCAATCTCTGAAAATATAATTTCAAGGGAGTTAATGATGAGTAGAAACCATTGCAACATGATTAAAAGCTCATAAAAGCCTATTTTGGATAAAAAGTCTACTTTAAGTGTGCTATGACCTCACAGAGCATATTTGTGATATTTCAATGACACGACCAAATGTGTGGTTGATTTATGAACACAAAAAAGATAAAATACCACAAACACAGTGGCTGTGTCTTTCACACGTACACAATCATATATAACAGATGAACCAGGTCCGTTTACGCACCGCATGGAGTTGATCGACCTACATGATGTGCACTAGCTGCTGTCGACATGAATACTTTTCTCATTTCACTCTGAGAGGAATCATGGCATTGTTCAGATGACAGAAGCAGCTTTATCTGCACCAAACTGGGATGAAATGTTGGGGGAGGTGCACAGCCTTGAAGTGTGTCTTGTTCTCTGGAATGGGCAAAAAGAAAATGATGAAGCCAGATCATGCTAAAGATTTTAATTATATATATATATATATATATATATATAATTCAGAAAGTGTGATTTCATAAAGTTCACAAACTTGAAGAATAGCAATGTGTTAGACAATGCGGAAATTAAAGAAAATTTAAGATTTCACTGTTGTATCTTGAAATGTTAATCTACCAATCAGATAGATTCCATTGAGTCACACTGCCCTTGTATTTCCCAGAACAGTAACAAATAAAGAGAATAAATGTTGTTATCTTACAAAACAACAAACCCACAATAGCAGCATGGGTGACATTATCACAGAAGTTACACGAGCCACCTCAGGGTTGGTTGGGGGCCTTATTATATTTACTGCATGTCAGCCGTGCTCTAAAGGTTGCTGTCACACAAAGGTCTCTACTAAGAATAGACAAACAACCACACACAACAGTAATGGACAGCAATAAACAAGGTGTGGGCAACATGTGTTATGTTGTCACAGGCATAAGATGGAGGTCATATAAATTATCAACTGATCACCGTAAACACCTTAAATAGCTGTGACCTATTGTTTACTAATGTGCAAGACTACGCACATTAACACTAACTGTACAGTTATATGTGATGTTATGCAAATGTGTTTCAGTGCAGTGACATGAGACACATAAGGCACAAACAATGTAAGACGATGTTAGGACCAGTGGTGTAAAGTAATGAAGTAAAAGTAAAAAGAAAAAGTGAATATATCATGTTTTTCTAATTATTTCTTAGTTTGGTGGGATATAATCTGTGGTAAACATTTATCATAGTTTCACATCAGTTGGGTTTAAGTTTGCAAAGAAAATTTGAATAATAAAAGTTGAAATTTAAAAGAAGTACAGATGACAGTTTAAACACTCGTTATCAGGTATTATTATTAGTTAAATCATAACTGCTGTGTAATTTATACGGATGTTGGTCCTTGTTTACAGGTAATTTACAATTTATTTTTGTATTTGTTTTATTTTTACTGTACTTTCTACTAATTCATTACTGGACTGAAATGTAGAAAGTACTTTTCTTATGGTTTGGGGAGTTATTTTTAGCACGTTCATGGCAACATACAGTCTAAAGATGTCGACTTCAAGTCCCAAGAATATTAATGTATCAGCACAATTCTTTATCAAAATCACTACATAACTGTACACAAAATCTGGGTGAAACATTTTAAATGGGTACTTTAATCTTTTACTTAAGTACATTATTTGATATACTACTTTTACGAAAACTAATTCAGAGATCATAAGAAATAAGTTCTGCGCTTGTTTCAAATTTGTATATTATACACACACACACACACACATATACACACACACACACACACACACAATTAGACATCAAATTATATATTATCCTGCCTAAACCTTTGATGGATAAAGTCACTGTTGTCATTGTTGTCATGGCTGTAGCCTTTCCCCCTGGCCTAAAGCCTTGTTCTTCTCTGTGTGTAGCTGTTCTTATGCATTAACGTTAGATCGCTGACTGCCATGCCTCTTCTCTTTTCTTATGGCCGCTCTCTGCCTCTTTATCTCACTCTCTGCTCAGCTGCGGAGGAGGGCACTTGTCTCTTCCAATTATGGACAAATTATGTGATCATTCACCACAGAGCGCTTCTGACGACATCTGACAACACAAAAGAAAACTTTGTCAGGTGGGACGCTGAATCACTTCCCTCAAGAGTTCACTAGCTGTAGATTTTTATGGGTAATAGTGGAAATATTACGTGGTAAATTATTCTGTAAAAATAGAAGGTTAGTGAAGTTTTATTTCCTATAATTCTTTAATTATAGTTGATGTTGGCTGGACAAAACCCGTTCAAAGCCGAAATAAATGAAGATGGCTACATCAGGGAGGACATCTGAAGTGAAATATAAATATAAAATTTGGAAACAAAATTACTATTCCAGTGTAGAATCAAAGAAATTCCTGAATTCTCTTGGCTAAAATGAACACCCCAAAGTCTATTACAAAGCATGTCCTTTTAGCAAACAAATAATGATTTCATCTTATCGATAGATAAAGGTTGAGATACTAATTTCATGTGGACAGTGGCATCAATAAATTACAACACTTCTGCTACACCCAAGGCTCATCACTCTACACTCTATCTATGATGTCATTCTGAGAGGTTGTATAATCAGTTAAATACAAATACAATCTTACAATTAGATTGGGATTGCAAGTTCAAGTCAATCTAATTCAAGTCTTTTGGATATTTGAAATAATGCTCCATTTAATATTAAAGCCTGTACATTCCTAATGTTGTATTCTGATCATCACAGGCCAGGTTAGGCAACGCAGAACTATGCACTGTTTATGTGGAGGCAGACAAAACTATAATAATACATGAGAATAGTATGTATTCAGATATAGCCGGTCACAACTCATCTCAAGACAAGCTGCCAATCCTCCAGAGTGCACTTCTTGTCCGCTGAGCAAAAGCATTCATTTAAATTAGTTTTTCCTTTCCCAGGCTGTATTCTAATCATCTCTGGTTCTCTCCACACAGGCCTGTTCCCTTGGGCTGGAGCATATGTTTGTGTGTGAATGTGTGTGAATCCAGACGCACACCTTTCAGCACATCAAGAGTATAAACACTGGACGCACCTCGCTATCCCCATCCCATGACTCAAAGGCGCCTGCTTATTGGGGCTTTGTTGCTGTGGCAGCATCTCATTATGTAAATAATGTGTCCCTTATGAGGTGCCGGCAGGAGCAGCCATGATGTTCACTGCTGCAGTCTATGTGAATGTGAAATGAAATGAAAGACTGCAGCTATATTTAGCATCTTTAACAATGTCTTAGCTTGCCATATGTTCTCACATCCACTAAACAGAAGGTCCACTGAAGTTTAACACTCGTACCAAAATGCTGGAATTGGACTTTAGAGGAAGGCAAAAGTTCTAATTACATTCTTGTGCATATTTCTTTAATACACCCAAAATGATGCAAATTATTGTATCAGTCCCAAATTGTATTGTCTGAATATATAAAAAGGTCATCATCACAAGAGGTTGAGAATATTGTGACAACCTTACAATTTCTAAATGTTTTTTTTAAAGCCCAGATTGCTCTCTGAGCATGCTGAAAGAGTACAGCAAATGCTTTTATTTAATTTGATTACACAGTCAATGTAATAACAAAATTGCACTTAACATAATAATTAGCTTCTGACTGACCTGACTAGAACCAGGAAGTATCACATTAGTCCTGTGCTCAGGTCTCTGCACTGGCTTCAGGCTCAGAGAATAGACTTTAAAGCAGCTCTGCTTGTATACAAGTCTCTCCATGGCCCAGCACCAAAGTACATCTCGAACATGTTAGTGCCATATGAACCATCTCAGACCGGCCTCCTGCTGGTGCTAGAGTCTGGACTAAACATGGAGAATCTGCGTTTCAGTTTTATGCAGCTAAAATCTGGAACAGTCTTCCTGAGGATGTGAGACAGGCCGCTACTCTGGCAATGTTCAAATCTAAGCTAAAAACTGTTTTGTTGTTTGGCTGTGCATATGACTGAAAAGATCTATTTGCACTCTTCTATGTCTTAAACGTTTTGTGATTTCTGCCATGTCTTTGTGATTTTAATGCATTTTTTCGTTGTGTGAAGCACTTTGAATTGCCTTTTGGTACAATTTGTGCTCTACAAATAAACTTGCCTTGCCTTAGTGGAGAAACTTTTCAATGTCCATGATAATTGATACAGTAATAACACGTGTCTGTTTCTTCCTGTTATTTCCCATCATGCTGTCACCTTTCAGTCACTTATTCAAATTCCTTCATCGCATTGGCATTTACCCACAGGCCTGGTCATAGACTCATCCCAATAATGGCTATTTCCAGTGAGTGTCTGGAGATCAATGGGTTAATAGTATTAACCTTTGTGTGATTGTTGTGATGTTGGCGATACAAAAATAAATGAATTGATTGAACCTTTGGAGTTCGCTGCAGCTGCTGAAGCGCTGGGTCAGTCCAGGTCTTAATGAATGAGAATAGGCTTAAATAGCTTTTCTGTCAAGCACCTCAAAGTTCTTATATATAAAAAAACACACCCCATGTGTGAACGGTCAATAGGCACCAACATTAGGCAAATTACAGAAGAAATTTTTATTCTTGATGTTTTTCCACAGCTAAGGTCCTAACCAGATGGTCCTGGGCGCTGCACACACTGCACCTCAATTTAACTATCACAACCATGGGGAGTGAATGAATAATGCCATTAAAGTATGTGAGTAACTTAAAAGGCTCCATATATAGAATTATCATCCATTAGAGTCTACATTGATCAAGGCCCGTCATAGTCTCAATCAGCCATAGTGGATCATGGTGATTACATTTTGCAGTATACATTTCTATTGGGTTGTTCGCAGTTTAAAAATTTCAAAAGGAATTCACGATATAATATTCAGTGCATACATCTGTAGCTTCCAAGTCACAACTTTAAATTTAGAGTGTAAAATTATCATCACTTGGATCAACTGTTAAATTTCACAGCAAAGTCTCTGAATTAGACATGAATTTGAGAGCTTGAAATTCTATGTGTTGACTGTGCGTGATTTTGGTTTCTATTGAATGTTTAGTTGATATGTACTCGTGTTCTTATTTTGATTTTCACTCTCTGGTCGTGTCGTGTACTGTGTTCTGTTTATTTTTTTTTAAAATTGAAAAATTGTAATACTGCAAAATTCAGCAACTGAAATTCAATATTTTTTTACAATTTCACAATTTTCAACTTCAGGTTCAACTGTGTATTCTACAATCACTAGTAAGTCCTATTAATGCAAGTTCCAGGGTGATGAATCTTGGGTGTGATTTAAAACCTACACCTTCCGACATGGATTTAATTTTTTTAACCCTGATGCAAATTGAAGCAAATTGCTTTCATAAAAGAAAAGAAAAATACAATTGTAACATATAACCCTTGGCACTATAGGAAATTTACTCTGAAGTTACTAATCAGTCTGAAGACTAATTAACTTCAGATCTTTAATTGTTTTTAAGTCCTTAAATGGAACGCCCCAACATATTCGTCAGCGTTTTTTGTCATGCATGGCCCTCTAGAGCACTTCCGGAAGTGACCAGGACACAGTTCAAAACCAGAGGAGACAGGGCTTTCTCTGCTGCTGCCCCAGACTGGGAACAACCTGCCCTTATAATCGGATTTGCCCTACCTCCTCGCTAAAACCTCGCTGAAAACTTTTTGCATTCATTTTGACTGGCTTTCAATACAGTTGAGCAGTCCTCATCTTTTGCTTTATGTGTGTTTGTTTTGTGTGTCTTTATGTCTGTCTTATGTATGTTGGTTATGTCCGCTTTATCTGTAAATGTGTACAGCACTTGGGCAGCTGTAGTTGTGTAAATGTGCTATATAAATAAACTTGACCTTGACTAGTCTTGATTAGAAAAATATATAGTAAAACGTGGTTTTGAGTCTGCAAGAGATGGCCTAACAATGCTTCTGTTTTGTATAACACCAAGACACTCAAGTTGCTTTACTATTTCATGCATCATTCACTTCTACATTTAATAGTGGTGGTTTACTTTTGTAGCCATCTGGCACTCATACTTCAGCAGTGTGGACGCAGTGTCTTGCCCAAGGACGTAAATAACTGGTTAGAGACTGAGGCAAACTTCTAATCACTACTTTACTGAAGCGATCTGACACATTTACATTTCAACAGTTATGACTTATTATCTTAAAATGGATTAACTGTGGGGAGTTTTTAATCAGAGAGAGTAAAAATTACATAATCAAATTTAATTCACACAAATTTAATCCCCCACCTACAGTATCAGCCTTTTTCAGATCTGAGCCATTATTCTGATGAGAATATCAGGTGTGGAGATTATGTGATCATAAAGAGACGGTGTTTTTGACCACAGTTCACCTATAGAAAAACTGATTTTTTTCTTTGGCATAAATTATAAATGGTTTAAATACAAATGAACATTCATACTGTACATAAAATACAGATGATGCAGCGGTGTACTGTATTCTTTTTCAATGTTATGTGTTTGCAGTTTCTGACACACTACTGTCCTGGTGGAGCAAGAAGGGCAGCACTCAAAAAGGCTTTAGCTCAAAAGACATGCTGCTGTGAGGATTACCGGTCAAGCTGACTAATGCACAGAGCTGTCAGTGTTTTGGGCTTTCCGATAAATATCTGCCTCTTCATGGAATCTTTTACATTTTAGAGAGTCTTTAGTGGGGTTATCTGAGGACACCCTTAACCTTTTTAAAGCATGCGTTCGTTGATAGCGGTAACATCAACTATCTCAAACTGTGTCCAACTCAGGAGCTGACCAATCAGAGAGGCACTATGTGTCGTGTGGAAACCAAAGCCGCAGGGGACTGAACGCTCCAAACATGAGCGGCATGAGAGTGAGCAATGAGGGGGCAGGGAGGAAACGCGTGTGTGTCTTCAGTGGTCCAACTGAAGGACACAGTGGAGCTCAAACTGCAAAGCAAATGTTTACAAGATTTAAGTTACAGTTGGTTTCCAGTTAATTGGGAGGACCAACTGTCACCACTTTACTATTAGGCCTGCAAAATATTAAAACTAAAAATCAAGATTCCTGTTACAATAAATGTTACCTGCATTACAAACTCAAACTAAAGGCTACATTATTATTCATCTGCACATGCGTATGATTTAAAATTGTGCAACAGTCACCTCTCTTCTTTTTTTTTTTTTGGATTTTGTGGCCAGTAGGCTTTATTAGAGGAAAGACTGTGAAATGGGGGACGAGAGAAAAGGGAGGACATGCAGTAAATTGTCAAAGTCAGGATTCGAACTCACAACACTGCGGCCGGCTGCACTCTGAGCCTGGCATACATGTGCTGTGCCTTAACAATAAGCTTTTCATAACCACTGTATTAAGCAATATACAACAATGATATGACCCCAGGACTTAAAGGTGCACAATGTAACTTTTCACGCACTTGTTTTGCTATTGCTTTTCCTAAACTGTTCCACAGTAGGGTATTAAATAGGCCTGAAAAAAGCAGGATAAACAATAATACTGAAACCACTTTAAACCACTGACACAGTAGATTGAAAATCCTGGTAAACCTGATTCCAAAAGATTTCCAAAACATTGAAGAAGTTAGTTTGATTTATAAGTCGTTCATGTTATGTCCAATCTCAATTCTTTTTTTCTTAACCTTAACCTTAACCGTATTTAACCCGGAAAGTCCCATTGAAATGAAAAACCTGTTTGACAAGGGAGCCCAGGCCAAGAGGCAGCAGTTACACGGTTACAAAAAACAACATTAACATTAAAATAACTTTCAAGTAAGTTACAGGTCAGATCTGTGGAGAGGCAAGCACGCTAACAGTAAGATTGCATGTTTTTTTTTTTTAAAGGTATTTTCAGCGATAAAGACACCTGTCATTGAATAAATGCAAGACAGATAAGTTTAATGTCATACTTTGGAATATTCCAGGAGAAGCAATAACATCTCCATGGAGACAAGGAGGTAGCAGACCCTCTACAGTTTTTCCACCAGCCAAATAAACGTTACATAACTATGCCTTTGGCATGCATCACCCTATTCTTTACAAGCAAGAGTGATTATTCACTTCTTTAAATAAAATGAACAAATATATTCATGTTTTCATCTGCAGCCTGTGTGGTCGGAGGTGCAGGTGTCAGGGAGCAGAGAACAGATCTGTCGATAATGAGATGAATGTTAATGTTAAGGCTAAACTCCTTTCTTGAGTCAAACATTGTGGAACAGATTCATCTGCGACGAATATGCAAGAGTTATGCCTTCTGCTGCACTCGGAGCTGCAATGTGAGACATGAATCCACGAGCTGACACTGGCAGCCCGAGGGAGGAGTCTATCAAAGACATGCTCAGATGAAGAGCGCTGGGGTAAGAACTTGTTGACTGCAGAAATGCACCCTCACCAAAGTGCCATAAAACAGCAATATAAAAGTTATTATCAACTGATTAAAAATGTAAATGAGGTGTTATTCTTTTCACATGAGTGAAGGCTTGATTCAGGTAAGGTTAAAGAGACAAAAGGAGACTGATGAGCAGGTTCAAGTGAAAGGAACAATAGTTTAGGCATCTGTGGCTATGGCTATTATTTAGGATAACCGAAATAAACCCAAATAAGTAACACGTCGTATTTATAGTTTCCTATAGATAGCCTGCACTTGCTATTTTGAAAGTTAAACTCTCAGCTAGACAGATTGACTATTCTGATTTTCGTCACTTGTAATTCTGTGTTTCAAAAAATACTGTTCAGCAAAATCTCTTTGTTATTGTTTAGTAATAAATTCAAACAAAGTGTGGAAGGTTCTGGGTCTGAAGTGTACAGCCTCGTGTACAGCACAGCTACATAAAGTGTTTATAGCAGCATCATACAGCCCTGTGCCCGCTCAGCACCGTCTGTTCCACATGGACACAAAAGGGAGAACCAGCCTGAGTAAGCAAAATCACGGCCAATCTGTCTCTGAATTCAGTCTCTCCAAGAACAAGGAAATACCCAGATATTCTGCTAGCATAAGGATAAACTCTTGGGGCTGTCTAGAAAACAAACTCTTTAAAAAAAATAAGTTTGGGGGCATGTTTGAGGAAGAAAATTGGTGGTCCCAAGATGGTTACTAGAGCTGAATGATTCTAGCAAAATATCTAATTGCAATTATAACAAGCATTGTGACTGTGATTAGATTTGCAATTTATGTTTAAAAGTTTAGAATTCTGTTCAAAGTTCACCTTTCCAAGAGCATTAACGTTTGAGAGAAGACTGAAATATGAACTGCAAAACTACTCAAGAATCACATGCATTTCATAATATATTTATAGAGATATGAAATACGGTTTGCAGGCTTTATGCATTTGTGAGACAAGAAATATTGTTGTTTGCACAGGAAACTATTTGAATGAGTGAATTATTTGTGATTTGGAATATGCAAATATTCAAATTGCAATTTCGATTTGAATGTGAAATATCTTACACCGAAAAATTTACTCAGAGAGGATCGGCTGGCCAAAAACACACAAAATAACATATACAGAGGCATTGTGGCCCAATGGAAACCTCTTTGTTTGTGTCCGCAACATAACTGTAGATTTAAACAAATTAAAGCTTTAGTTGGCGTTGTGCCCGCAGGAAACGACAGAGGAGTGAGCCATCTGCTTCCCTGAATCATTTGTGGAACATGTGCTCGCCAACACTGGCACACTCGCTCTGGGTTTAGCCTTGTGATATTCAGGTCTGAGGCAGGGGCAGCTGCCACCCGCTGACCCTTGCTGCAGGACATGCCGGCAAGTGCCTTGTTTCTAGAATTAACTGAAAGTATTTGATTTGTTTTTGGACATTGTGCTCCTTAAAGTCATCTTTTAACAAATGCCATTGATTTCTAGGTAGATAGAGATAAGCAGCGGTTAATGCTCACCGCTCTTCACCTGGTTATTCTTATGTTTGCACCGCACACTTGACAACACGCTGTTCCTGTATGGATACTCAGTGTTTCTGATTAAACAATATTCATTAGGAGAACAATTAATAACAAAACAATTATAGTGTCATGCCATCTCAATTTCCCAAATAAATGAATAATCCCATGGCAATATCAATGACAGTCTGTTGAAAATAACAGATTAGCAGGGCAGGCACTGCGGTCTATACTTTGCTGTATACATTGCATTGATTTAACACACACTGTTGAATCAGTTGTATTCATGAGTGTTAAGTGATTTCTATTGATATAATATCAGACAACCATCTGTAAACAGCATTATAACAAAAGCCATCATCTGTTGGCTGTGACGCAAAATAAATTCCAGGCAATAAACTGAAAATGAACGCTGCCTCATTTTGTGCGATTTAATGTAGGCCTTGTATGTCCTTTTTATATTCGTTTAAAGCAAAGACCAGACTGAGAAAGGTGCAGTAACATGTGTGTGGTAGTGCGTAAAATGTCGTGCTCATCCCCTGAACTGATTAGTCCCACCACGTTTCTCTGGCAACCCCGTCTCCGTTCTGTCTCCATGGCAATGCAAAGGCCGTTTACTTCCTTCACTTCCCTGTTGTGTGAGGCTGCCTCTGACGCCATGAGCCACAAACGGGGGGCTTCGAGAAGGAGCGAGGCTTTACGCCGTGCAGATATTTCGCTGCATGCGCAAAGAGAAACACAACGACGGCTCGAAAATGTTCTGAAAATGAATATTAAGCAAACGTTTATCTCCGATTTTGATTGAATCCTATGGTGAGCTGTGTACGCATGTGATCTAAGGAAACACATGGTGCAGTGCATAGGCCAACAATAGCACCTGCTCAGGTCTCAAACAGCAGCAGTTCACATGCATCGTGCTGGGGATGCTCTCTCTGTTGCTGCTTGGTTATTTCAGTCATCTCTCCGGTGCCATGCAAAATGAATGATGGATGTGGTAAACAAAACCTAATACAGACCTACTTGTACAATGCATAAAGAGGGATTTTCCTCTTACCCTTGGAAGCATCCTTGTCTTCTTTAGGCTTCGCCACTTTGCCGCTCATAGATCCCAGTTTGGATGTGTGAGTCCCGGTTAGACAAGAATCGATATCCTTTTAAGAGCCCACCGTCCTCAATGAAATCCTTCCCAGAGATTCCCGGTGCTGAGATAAGGTTTCTGAAAGGAAAAGCGCGGTGTTACAATCACATTCTGGTCCATAGTGGAATCACTGCGAGACAAAAGGACCTCTGGTTACAAGTTGTGTATAATTGCCCAGCCGTGATGTGTGATGATGTCGGCTGAAATCCCACACCACACGACAAAAATCTTAGAATAGGCCGCTCTAAAACAGCGAAACACACAGATTATCCAGAACCACAGCTACTCACCTTATCTCCTCCACGGTTCTTGCTACATCAATGCACATTGATGAAAGGAGCTGTTCCCACCATTAATCTTCGTATTATGAATCGAACTAAATAAAGGCCTTCTCTGTCACAAAGACAAGTGTTAAAGCCTCAACTAGAGCTCTTTGTTATTACACACGCGAGCTCAACTCAAAAACAACAGCTGAAGTCCTCTCTACAAGCAAACCGTGCGTGAAATGCCATCCAGTGAATCTCCTCGACTGAGGCTTCCCTACAGCGGCTGTGCTCCTGTAAACGCACGCACGATGAGCGGAATCAACAGGATAAGCGACGTGAACGCGTGAGAGCGCTCCCCCAGTCACGGCGTCACATTCACACCGCGAACGCTTGTTCCAGTGTGGTTCCAAATCTGCGAGGGAAAGTAGCTCCATACGCGGCGAGATAGAGGGGCTTGACCACTGGAAGAGACCGGTTTGGAGACGAGTGTTTTATTTTGCTTTCCGTTTTACTGTTGACTGACTGACAGTTATGATGGTAATGATGCTCTGTATTGGCTAATAATTGTCAGTCAGCAAGTTAAGTTTACTCTACGTTTCATCAGTCATGCAATGAATCCAAAAATAAAGAATGTATTTTTTATTTCATTTCTGACACTAACAACTACGTTTTTTAGCAGAGCATGACCAAAAACTGGCCACAGTGTTTTTGTGAAGGAACACGTCACACACACACACACACACACACACACACACACACTGCACATCACACAATACACACATACATACAAACACATACACACACCACACACACAACACCACACATACACACATACACACACATACATACACATACATACAAACACATCACACACACACACACACACACACACACACACACACACATACACACATACACACACATACATACACATACATACACACATACATACATATAGATAGAGAGATTTAAAAAAATAAATAAAAAATAAAACAATTTACCTTTTTAAAGTAGAAGCTCGTTTTCCTGTTGTCTCTTCAAAGCTGATTATAAGTTGTTCAGTCCGATCTCCTCTAAAAACACAATACTTCTTCAATGAAGAGTGTCCAGCCAGTGTGCTCTCCTTGGGGCTTATGTCACATCTCCTGTAGCTCCTGCTCTCTGTGGCACTGGGGGCAACTGGCCTGCTGATGGTTACTGGATCTAATAGCTTTCTATTTTTAGCAGAAACAGGACCCCCTTTAAACTTTCTTGACTGCTCAGATCTTCCCTGAGACGTTTAGAGAACATTGTGACTTATTTAATGAGTGGTACTGCTTTGAGGAGTAATATACCCAGATTTTAATACAAAATGGATCGTCATGGCCATTTCAAAATGATATTGCTGTCTAATATTGTTAGTACACACCATACTTTAATCATGTCTCACTGAAAAGTACATAAACTGCACAAGAATAGGGTTGATTTGTTGACATTCCTTAAATCATGAGATGTGACTGCTCAATATGATATCGTGTGGAGAGAAATTATGTTTTTTGAGTTGTTGATGTATTAGCATACGTGCAGAATGAATGGAATCACAGGTCAAGTAGGTCAAAGGTAAAACATCTTTACGCATTTGAGGCATAATAGTTTTTGGACTGAAATTAACACTTCCTAAAGAGGTAAAGACATTAACATGAACTAAAAGACCAAATTAAACAAGTCCATCATTTGGAGAGATGAGGATTGATCGTCTGATATTCATGAAAAAGAACGTTTTGAGTTTAAGTCAGATCACTCAAACTCATTAATTGCAAGATAGGATCCATGCCTTTAGAAAGACATTTTCTTTTTTGCTTTTTGACTTTTGTGTAAGTTGGTCTAATACTCTTTTTGGCTTTTACTTTACTTGAGAAACATGCCAATACTTTTAGTTTTTGTTTTGTTAAAATCATTGTGTATAAGTATATGAGTGCTGGCAGGGTTAAAGCCCATCTAAATGTCAGTGAGCTGTGTTCATACTGTGCCTGTGGCCTGTGGTGCCCTCTGACCTTTGTAGCAGGACATGAGTCCATGCCACTCTGCTACATTTACTCAACAGTCAACTCCATGATGGCTGCTGAACACAGCAGTTTTCAGACCAAAAATGCACCATCACTTGAAGCACTGGCCGGCCCCAACATCAGAATCAGAAAGAGTTTATTGCCATTGTCAATGACATGACATGACATGGACAGACACAGTGGACTCACCACATCTGACAAGTTTAGAGCATGTTTCCAAGTCCCAAAACAAAGCAAACATTGCTGCTAACCCTTGATTTATTGATTTATAGCTCAAAAATCCAATTTACAATTATACACAAATTACTCATTTTAAATGCTTTCCTATGTCTAAAACACAATCTTCAGAGTCTCGCTTCTAAAGATAACCCCCTAAAGACACGTTCCTCAAGAGTATTTTTTGCTTGTTCTAATCCGGAAAAAAGAAAGAGACATGTGTAAGACCTCTCTCCATCCATTTTCTTCCACTTTATCCGGGTCTGGGTTGCCCAGACTTCCCTTTCCACGCACACCTCTGGCAGTTCCTCCGGGGAGATCCCAAGGAAGGTGTCCAGGAGGCATCTGGAACAGATGCCCGAGCCACCTCAGCTGGCTCCTCTCAACATGAAGGAGCAGGGGCTCTACTCCGACTTCCTCCCGTGTGACTGAGCTCCTCACCCTCATCTCTAACGGAGCACCCACCTGCCCTGCAGAATAAACTCATTTTGACCGCTTGTATCCGCGATCCTGTCCTTTGGGTCATTTCCTAAAGCTCATGACCATAGGTGAGGGTGTAGATTGACCGGTAAATTGAGAGCTTAGTCTTGCCTTTGACTCAGCTCCTTCATTACCACAACAGTCCGATAGAGCTGTCATCACTGCATTTGCTGCACCTATCCGCCATTCGAGAGTAAAGAGCTGGTCCAGTGCTGCACAAGCAGGGCAAAAACCACACCTCTCCTGCTGAATCCGAGGTTCCACTATTTTCCTCTCCAGTATCCTGGAATAGACCTTACCTGGGAGGCTGTGGAGTGTGACCCCTCTGTAGTTGGAACACACCCTCAGGTGTACTTTCTTAAACAGAGACCACCACCCCAGTCTTCCACTCGAGAGACACTGTCTTGACTGCCATGCGATGTTGCAGAGACGTGCACCCTTGTAGCCTTGCCACCAAGGGCGAAGCCAGAATTTCTTGGGGGGGCCAACCGATAGTCCAGTCCAAGTTTTTGCCTCTGCTACAGCATGAGCTGCAGTAAGCTTGGCTTGCAGATACCTATCAACTGCTTCAGGCGTCCACCACTTGGTTCGGGATTTTCCGCAGCAACAAGCACCAGAGACATTGCGACCACAGATATTAGCAGCTGCATTGCCAATGGAGGCTGAGAACATGGTACACTCTGTCTCAATGTCCCAGTCTCCCTCGGGAACTAGGAGAAGCTTTCCTGGAGGTATGAGTTGAAAACCCTGCTGACAGAGAACTCCACAGGACATTCCCAACAGACCCACACGATGTGCTTGGGCCTGCCGAGTCCGTCCGTCTTTCTTCTCTGCCAGCGGATCCAACGCACCACCAGGTGGTGATTGGTTGACAGCTCCATCCCTCTCTTCACCTGAGTGGCCAAGACATGCGGCCGAAGGTCAGATGACACAATGACAAAGTTGATCATCGACCTCGGGCCTAGTGTGTTCTGGTGCCACATGCACTGATGCACAACCTTATGCTTGAACATGGTGTTCATTATGGACAAACTGTGACTTACACAGAAGTCCAACTGGGGTTCAGAACCGGGGGGGGGGGGGGCGTTCTTACCGGTCACCCCTCTCCAAGTGTCACTGCCATTGCCAACGTGAGCGTTGAAGTCCCACAGTAGAAAAATGGAGTCCCCAGTTGGTGCACTGTCCAGTACCCCTCTCAGGGACTCCAAGAAGACCGGGTACTCTGCACTGCTGTTTGGCCCATAGGCTGACACAACAGTGAGAGACCTGTCCCTGACCCGAAGGCGCAACCCTCTCATTCGCTGGGGTGAACTCCAACACATGGCCACTGAGCTGTGGGGCTATGAGCAATCCAACACCAGCACTAGAATCCAGCCTCTCTTGAGGATAGTGGTTCCAGAACCCGAGCTGTGCATGGAGATGAGGCCGACTGTATCTAGCCAGTAACGCTCGACCTTCCACACAAGGTCGGGCTCCTTCCCCACCAGCGAGGGGACATCCCCAAAACTAGAGATTGTATGCGTGTATTTGGTTGCCTAGGCACCTGCCCCTGACCACTACCCAAAACCCCTTATGGTCCTTCTTGCGGATGGTGGGTCCATGAGAAGATGGTCCCACATTGCCTTTTCGGGCTGGGCCCGGCCGTGTCCCACGGGCAAATACCTGGCAAGCAGATAGTTGCCGAAAGACCTGGCCACCGGGCGCTTGCCTGCGAGCACCCACCCCAGGCCTGGCTCAAGGGTGGGGCCCCGGTAATGCCATTCCGGGTGACGTAAGAGTTGTAAGAGTGAATTTTCACTCATCATAAGGGTTTTGGAAGATCTCTCATCAAACCAATGTGTTTTTATGTGTATGCAAATTAATTACAATTGATTAATACTTTTTTTTTTTTTAACACAAAAAGAACATAAACAAAAAGTATTAAAAAAGTATTTGGAATTGAGTACTGTTTCGGTTTTCAGGTATTATTTATTGCTTGTCTCCAGAGGAAGATAATTGGGTTGGGGCAGTAACATTAACATGAAATGACACAAGATAAACACCATAATGCCGTAGAATTGTGGCAAATTCTGAAATAAACTCAAGTCCAGTGTGTTGCCCGTGGGTGAATACGGATGTGTTTGTGGTTTCGTTCATCTCGTCACCTCAGAATGAAACTGCACACTGACCTGGGAGAGGTAGAGGTCATGCTGGGGTCATCTGGTTATTTATACCAGAGGGTCATGGTCCAGAGGTGTGGCTGTATTTCAGTTATGTTTTCTCATAATACAGCACCTAATTGACTTGGCCCTTCCTCACATTACCTTTGAATAACTCTTGTGTCACAGAGGCAGGGTGTATGGTCTACATTTTTCACTGCAGCTGACAGAGTCTTCTTCAGCCCCTGGCACATTAAATACAGTATGGAAAGCGGTCTGACAAGAGCACACACATTTCCTGCTCATTTCCATATCATCCGCGCTGTTGTAGCTCCTGACATTCAGAGAAGCCTCCTCTGACCAGGAGCCATTCACTTATACTTGTCATGAAGGATGGGTGCACATCTCACAGCCAAAAGCAGAACTACAGGATCATACTTCACAGCATCAGTTTCACCATTTACTACAAATCTAGTGATGCAAGACTGGAAAATCTGGAGATTTCATCCAAAAAGACTTAAAGAGTGGTGAAAAAGAACGTGACAAAACTTTAGTCAAAATACTAGCTATTCAAATACTACTCTACCACCTACTACTACTACAACTTACTATCTGAGTCAATGTAGGAACAATGCAGAAAACAAGAAGCCTACTTCATATTTGATAGAGAATTACATGAAAGTTTCAATTACTAAAAAGTTTCAAAGTTAGTCATCAGGACAATGTTTTGAAAATCAAGACGTTTTGACATCCATCTGAAAGTAATTTTCAATCTGAAGGAGTTGGTCTGAACTGAGCTGGCCCAGCTCTCAGGAAGGAGTTTCCCTTGAAATGTTCCTGCCTTTGTTTAAGTATCATTCAGTCTGATTTCCCCCCTAAAACGCCTGGCTAAAAGGATCCCCAATTCAAACTGAAGCTGTTTCTGAATTGAAACAATTGGACTGCTGTCTGATCTATGTTCATTATAAGTGGTCACAAACTGATTTCAAATCCTGCCTAGGTTTGGGAGATACTGATTTACAGACAGTAGATTATGGACACAGTGATGTGGACACATTCTTCACTCTCATGGTTCAGTCTCTGTGATGTACTGAGACAGTGGTCCATCCACTCACATCCTACATCCTACTGACATGATAAAGTCTCCTGAATGTATTTATTGCCTAAATACATATAAACCTTCAAAAGAAAAGTACAGTTCATCTGGAAAGCATTAACTTTTTCCGCATTTTGTTATATTACAGCCTTATTCAAAAATTGATTAAATTCATTTTTTGCCTCAAAATTTTACAAACAATACTATTATTAGCATTGTTTTTAGAGATCTACAGACAATTCCTTGGACTTCATTGTATCAAGGCACAGCTCTGGGGAATGGAACATGAACAGTTCTGCAGCATTGAAAGAGAAAAAGTTTGGAGCCACCAAGACTCTTCCTAAAGCTGGCTGCCTGGCCAAACAATCGGGGGAGAAGTCAAGGAGGTGACCAAGAACCCGATAATCACTGACAGATCTTCAATCTGTGGAGAGAGAACCTTCCAGAAGAACAACCATCTCTGCACTCCACCAATCAGGCCTGTGTGGCCAGACAGAAGCCACTCCTCAGTAAAAGTCATGTGACTAATATCAGCAAAGTCGGGCACATTTACATTGTTTAATATTGATTAATGTGCAATGTACCTATTCAAATAAAATAAAAAAAGGAAATGCCTGGAGTTTGCAAAAAGGTTGCTGAAGGACTCTCAGACCATGTTTTTCAGCTGCAGGAACTGGGGGACTACAGTAGTCAGGTTCAGAAAGATGAATGCAGCAGTGTACAGAAGCATCCTTGATGAAAACCTGCTCCAGACCTCAGGCTGAGGCAATGTACATCTTTAGCACACAGCCAGGATTACAAAGGAGTGGCTACAGGACAACTCTGTGAATATCCTTAAGCGGCCCAGCCAGAGCACAGACTTGAACCCAATTGAACATCTCTGGAGCGATCTGAAAATTGCTGTGAACCGACAAATGGGAGAAACTGCCCATAAATAAGTTTTGTCAAACTTGTAGCATTATATTCAAAAAGACTTGAGGCAGTAATTAGTGCCAAAGACTGTGAATACTTATGTAATTTTTTTTTCCTTTATTGTTTAGCAAATTTGCAAAGAATTCAAACAACATTCTTTCACATTGTCATTGCGGGGTATTGTTTGCAGAATTTTTAGTCCAAAAATGAATTTAATCCTTTTTTGAATAAGGCTGTAACATAACAAAATGTGGGAAAAGTGCACTGTGAAAACTTTCCAGATGCACTGTATTTTTATATGTTTTGGACATGGACAGAAGCGGGTGGATTTTTAAATTTTATTCATTTGTCGCATTTTCCTGTATAGCACACGCTTCTGGTAAATTTGTAAATACTTATTTCCCAACTCCAGGTTCAAAAGTGCAAAACAAGTTACCGAAGAATCAATATGACTGAGGAAACCTTCGATGTCTCTCTGGGTCCACCAGTGATAACTCTAATTGGAGCTGACTGTGAATCCGTCTGTGTCTGTGCCAAAAGCAGGGAAGACAGAAATGTCAGGGTGAAGGGTGTGAATCGGTAGACAAGTGTGGATTATTGTTTCCTTATAAATCCTGTATAAGTAGACATCTCGTTTCCTGCCTGCTTGTCTTTATCTCAGAATCAGAATCAATATCATTATCTCTGTCATTGTTGGTAAAAATCTTACTGCTTTATAGTTTATTCCGTTGGTTTGAATAGGTTGTTCTGTGTAGATATTATTGTTATTATTACAATAGGTTTTTGGCATATCACATAATTGTGTATGCATGTTTCATTTATTGTTTACCATTATTTGATCAAGAAAACATTAAGAACAATGTTGGCTTGGGTATGACTGTCAGGTATAGCTAGGGGATAGCTTTGAAATATAAAAAGATGCTGCCTTTGTGGAAATCACCCCTGTTTTTAATCCTGTCCTATTAGTGAGAATGGTATATAAAAGCCCTTACATCTAGCAGACAGTATTATTTACTCCAGTATGAATAATTGAGGTCTTTAACGATTTGCTGAAATATAAATGGGTAGTTGTGAGGGTCGCCAACACTGAAGACGAGTGCAGTGTCCCTGTGGGGGGTTTGTGCTGCAGCCAGCCCTGATACACCACACTTCAGCCTTGTGTGCTCCCTGAGTCAGCAGTGCTACTACATCATAACTCCAGCATCATCTGTGTCAGACCAGGCCCGGGGGTCTAGTGGGGAAGTGGAATAAAGTATATACAGGTCCAGTGGCACTACATTTATATTCAATATTTCCTAAGAAGGAATAAACGGTACAAAGTGAGCCGCATTTTTTCACTATGACTGATTGGTCTACACCAAGACAAGAGCAATACATATATTATCCATTAAAATTTTATTAGGCAGGTCTACTCAATTTAAAGTGTCAGGACCGTATGATCCTTGACTCTTCTCAGAAAAGAATGATGTGTAATTGCACCACCTTGTGGTAGAAATTTAAGAGTACAACAAATGCGGAACAGTTCGACTTAAACAAATAAAGATTTGTACTTTGGAATGATAGGCTAAAAGCAAACCCTTTAACTGTTTAAAATGGCAACATTTTTACTCCAACAAATGTGTTTTCTGTTTGTAGGTCCTTCACTGATCTCTGGAGGTAAATAAACTCATTACTCTTCTTCTGAAATGTACACAGTTCATTCTTAAGAGTTCTAGGACTAGGTCTATTTTTATTGCCCCAGCTCCGGTGGCGGATACGGTGTTTTTGACGAGCCCGACCGCAAACGCCGTGCTACAGCGTCACAAACGCTACAACAGCGGAATCTTGGAGGAGCTGCTGGAGGGGAACCTGGAGAGAGAGTGTGTGGAGGAGAAGTGTGACTTGGAGGAGGCCAGAGAAACCTTCGAGAACGACGAGAAGACGGTTATGCGAGCGTAGTATCTGGACAAAGGGTCTTGTTTGGAGTGAATTACATTAAATGTTTGTTTTTGCAGATGGAGTTCTGGTCTGCGTATGTAGGTACGAAATTGTCTGTCTATAATTGAGAAGTAACATAAGTTTGGCTGTAGTGCTCACCCTTCACGTTCCTACTTCTTGGAAATGTTTGCTTTGCCTTCAATGGTCTACAGTATGACTTTCGACCATGTATCCAGATACATTTAATGTCATACTATGGAACATTCCTGGCTATTCCTGGCGCCATCTTCAGAACTTCCTCAGAGTTCTGAGGCAACTGAGACTGGTTTCAAAACCCATCTGCAGTGATGAGTTATTGCTCATAGAGAAACAAACCCACACCATCATTATGTTCTAATTACACTATTAGATTCTCTTTTACAATAAGGATTAAGTTAAGTCCTGCCCTCACCCTTGACTAGTAATTAGGCTAATAATGAATACCAAAAATTCAGAACTCAAGCCACTTCCAGCTTCCCTTTTTGTAGTGTGACATTAGTTAGACATTAGTGATAATTGGCTTGGTGGTTTGAATCACATGATAAAGAATACAAATGAAAAGTAATTTAATTCTGTTTTATCTTGATATTGAAATAGGTGTTTCCCTATTGTCTCAGATGGTAACCAGTGTGCATCTAGTCCATGTCTGAACCAGGGCACGTGTAAAGACCACATCGGCTACTACACCTGCTTCTGTGACTCTGGCTTTACTGGAAGGAATTGTGAAATTGGTAAAACCTACATGCAAAATTCTGGGAGAAAATATTCTGTTCAAAATACGCTTCAAATTGGACAATAGCACAAATAATTATTTTGAAATGGTACAATAATAATACGATCAACAGCAATGCATTTACAGTTGTATACTTACCTAAGCAGGCGTGTTAAAAGTAAGCAAGCATTTTCTTTGTTCACCCATTCATCTTATTGAATTTGTTTCCATCTTTTTCTGTGTTGTGTCCCAGTCGTAGCCAGAAGGTGTGATGTGAACAATGGGCAGTGCATGCACTTCTGTGAGTCTGTGGGTACCTTTGGAGCCAAATGCTCGTGTGCCCTGGGTTACACTCTGCTGGAGAATGGAATGGGTTGTGGACCAGAAGGTAATACATGTTATTCACATATCACAACAGGATTTGTACATGTTATTTTTGTTTCTAGATGAATTCCCTTGTGGCAGAACAGTCCTATTAGATTTGATAAAAGTCGTCAAAAGGTCCTTGTCCAAAGACAACATCACAGCAGCTCCTTCTCAGGACAAAATTAATTCCACAGGCACCCATCCACTTAAGAAACTTCCCCTGTGGATGTTCAACAGTACAGTGCCCCCAACTGAAGACCCAAAGAAACCAACCAAACGCATCGTAGGAGGGAACCTAGTATCTGAAGGAGAGATCCCTTGGCAGGTAGGATGCACAACACTCAAAAAAACACTGAATATAACTTAAAATATAACATTTAAAAGTTTTAAATATGAATGCATATGAATGCATGAATGCAAAGTCTATGAAGTACTGAAGGACAGAAAAGTGGTAGAAGAAATCAAATGTAGAATTGGACAAAGAGTTCCTATAATAGATCATCCACTGAAGTTAAGACGAAGATAGAGTGATGGCATCAAGTAAAGCAAAGTAGTTTTCAGGCCAAGAAGAAATTAAGAAATCAGAGATGAATGGAAATTCATGGTGGGCAAATTTAATTTCAAAGAGGGCACTAGAGGATGAAGCTGAATGAGGGAAATTCATTTTGCATTGTGTCATGTTGTTTTGGGATACTATAGAGAACATTGAGACTTCCAAACATTTTGTGAGAACATGCATGTAATGATAACAATAATTACAATAAACAGTGAACACTGCTGCATTGCTTTCACACTCAACAGTTGTTCAGAATCCAACCAGGACAGTAGAGGGCAGCACTGCACTATAATCTCTTGTTACGCCACAATGTTGTATTTCCTTATCAATACTTCTTTTGGAAGCAATGCCTTGAGGTCTGTAAGCCTGCCATGTACTAATGTGCACAATTAATTTCATTTATAAAATAAGATTTTTTTTATTATATAATTTGCAAAATATGCTAATTGAACACCTTTTTGCATACATGGGAAATGTTTGGCCCATTTAAGCAACAAACATGCAACTCTGTTTGTATAATTTCCCTCTTCTGTCGTGTCCAGGTTGCTCTGATCGCCCAACAAAATGGCCATTTATTCTGTGGAGGGTCTATTCTAAGTAACCGGTGGGTTATCACTGCTGCTCACTGCATAGTGGAGGCTCACGGCCCCTTTATTATTAGAGTCGGTAAGAGAGACCAA
Source organism: Chaenogobius annularis (assembly GCA_015082035.1). Classification (NCBI taxonomy): domain Eukaryota; kingdom Metazoa; phylum Chordata; class Actinopteri; order Gobiiformes; family Gobiidae; genus Chaenogobius; species Chaenogobius annularis. The sequence continues at coordinate 2,005,391 of BJKM01000002.1, read as the reverse complement.
CAAGTCTGCGAACTAAACTTGTGTTATTTCATAAAAAGAAAGGATTGTTTTTTTTCCACAGGGGAGCTTGATCTCTTTGTTAAAGAAAGCACAGAGCAGGATCATGAAGTGTTGGAGCGCCACATACACCCGCGATACAACTCCAGTGTGAGCCTGTATAATCACGATATTGCCCTGTTATATTTGAAGACACCCATATCCTTCTCTTCCACTGTGAGGCCAATCTGTGTGGGGCCACGTGCCTTCACAGAGGGTCTGGTGCAGGGGGCCTCTCCCGCCACAGTCAGCGGCTGGGGCCGAACACGCTTCCTTGGGTCTATGTCTGGTGTCCTGCAGCAGGTGAAGGTGCCATTCACTGACCGTAGCCAGTGCAAAGCGAGCAGCAGTGCCAGGATAACCCCCTTCATGTTCTGTGCGGGTTACCTCAGCGAGTCCAAAGACGCCTGTCAGGGGGACAGCGGGGGCCCACATGCCAACCTGCACCAGGACACATGGTTCCTGACGGGCATTGTGAGCTGGGGGGAGGAGTGTGCCAAAGAGGGCAAGTACGGGGTCTACACCAGAGTGTCACTCTACTACAGCTGGATCAAGTATGTGATGGGAATCACAATTCTCAGGCTGGAATCTCATGTGCATGACGACTTTGACAATGTTACTGCGATATCATAAATCTGAAGACAAACTATTACACTTTTTTATAGTATATATATATATATATATATATATATATATATATATATATATATATATATATATATATATATATATATATATATATAAAAATATATATATATATTTAAAAAATAATGTATAACAGTTAACTATAAACAATGAAAGAGCATCAATATATTGTCTGTGTATGTTCTGTAAAATATAAAAAGAATACATCTTAATTATATCAAATACATATTTATTTCATAACACAGCACTCAACCCGTATAAAAGCCATTCGAAATCATTTGCAGTAAGACCCTAACCACCAGTTCATTTGCAGTGCAGTTTTGAACGAATCAGCAGCAGGATCATCTGAATACATAACTTTTCAAGCATACAATTTTGTTTTTTTTTTTAAAAAAAGAAAAAAAACTGTGCAAAATCTGCATTAGGATTTGAGTTATACAGTGAAATATCTAAATAATTTGGTGAAAGGCAAAAAGGGAAAAACAAAGCATTCCAACTGTTTGGGCTGCACGCATTCAACATAATGTAGGAAACAACATGACGGCAACAAATAAATAAGTTAGCAACATAGGAAAAGTGCGGCGTGCACTACCTACAGCTTTAAAGCTGCACTTCCTACAGCTTTAAAAACTAATTTCCATATCAAACGCTGTGAATCAAAGGCATCCCTCCAACTGGGGTCTCGATTTGATGTGGCAAATTCATCTAAGACTGCTATCAATATTTCATTAAGTGTTGAACACAGAGGGTATATTTCATGTAAGCTGTATGATCCCTTTTAATTGAAGAGCTAAGATTAACAGTGTGGTGATGAGGAGTAAGAAGGGTCCACTCAGGGTTCAATGCACAAAGTTCCCTGTAACAGTTAGCATCAAGCGCTAACCTGGAGGGTTACCACACTCCTGACACTGTCATCCATTTGCACTTTACAGCAGCAACTGTGACACATTCAATTAAAGCTTTTAAATAGTGCATAGAGTCAAGTTGAGAAGACAGAAAGGGCCTTTTTGCATCTTAATAAAGTGCATGGTAAATATCTCTGAGTCCAGGTTGAAGACAGTAATTTCTCTTACAAACTATAAAAACTCCAGGTATATAAAATGCTCCAAAATATTTGGCATTTAAACAGTTGGACAAACAGAGCAAGAGTTGTGGCTGAAATGGATGAATACATTTATAAAGTATAAAAATAATAGAAATATAAAGAATATAAAACATGTTAAAAAATAAATATTGTAGATGTGCAAATACAAATTGACTTATCAAGAATTAGCTGCAATGGACAAATGTTCATAAAAAGAACCAATTGGACTGAAAACATCCAGTGTGTTTCTGATGCAGTAACAAAGTATGTGTCCACAGCTTGGCTGTTGATTATCCAAGGTCATATCCTTTACACTCTTGTTTAAATGACAGCAAAAGCACAGTCAGCACCATAGTGAACGAGCAGAAAGCTCATACTGGCTCAAAAGCAGCCCCTCAGACAGTTTGTAGGCAGACTGCATCCAGTCTACGGAGAGCTGAGTTTTCTCACCTTTAGCGTAGCAGGCTCTACAACAGCAAAAGTAATAGTCAAACAACGAACGAGCGTAACTGTACAAAACATTTAGGAGAGGAACTCACCTCTTAGTCTACATGTCTGACCTCTATGAAAAGGTACCAACACTGACTGCAGACTGGCAGTTGACAAGAATCCCTCCTGTTGCTGACTAAGGTTTTTCACAAGCCTACAACAGTTAAATCAGGTCCAAAAGTTTAAATGCTATGCTGATTCTCCAAAAATGTGACAAAGAGAATCCGAACATACGTCATGTCATATCAAGGTTAGACTACTTAAACTCCCTGTTGGCAGCTTGTCCTTAAAACACTGAACTTCACAATTATTCACTGGACCTAGAGGAGAGCACACAGTCTCTTCAGTGGCTTCCTGTCGAGTTTAGAATGAAATTAAAATCCTTCTCCTGACATAGTCATCAAATATTTCCTTCAATGCGGTTCCCTTGAAGTTTTTCATTGTCCCACTGTTCCCTTGATGACAAGAAGAAGAATAAAAGGACAGAAAATACCCTGGGACTACAATCTATGTGTTTATTCAATTGTTGGTTTTCATTTTGATTGATTGATTGATTGATTAGAATTGAAACAGAATTTATTTATTGGAGAAGGCTCATTTTATATTCAGGGTAGTCTGAAAAATTAGGCTGATATTACCAGTATTACTGTATATCAGGGCAAATTTGGATTTGGACTAAATTCCTTGTGCAGTAACACAGCATGTTTTGGACTACACACTCACCACAGACTGGGCTTGTCTTCTTGTTGCAGCTGAAGGATGTCTCCAGACTTTATGGGGACGCATTCAGTTCCACTCTGAGGGCAGTCTGCCAAAGCTTTATATCTGCCTGGAGTCTGAAACAAAAAATATGCTTCTCATAGTAATAGATGTATCAAATTGTATTAATGCTGTTAGATAGAATTTTACCAGGGTCTGCGGATTAACCTCTGAGTCAGACGGCTGGAAAGGATCTCCAGACCATTCCTCCACAGCATCGCACACGTCTGTGCTGTGATGAGCTCCTGGCCAACCTGAAAATGTTTTTGGTTTGTTTGTTTTTCCTGTTCACTCAAAACAGATCTTAGTGTAAATACTTGGTAACTTTATCTACTTGTCTGTCCATGTTTTCCGTAGCCACATACACTTACATCCCTGCTGTAAAAGGCACTTCAGGTCAAAATATATCTGGCTGAACACAGTTGGCTGATAAAAAAAGCTACTACGTATTTACTTAGTAATTTAATGTCCATTTGAAAAACTCACTCCTGCGGTTTTGTTGCTTCAGAGAACAAGGCTGAGGGTCTGGACTGCTCCGGCCTGACTCTGTGTCCTCTGAGCTAACCGACGCCCTCTGCTGCTTGCTGTAAGAACAACACACAACCATTACTGAATTATAGGGATTCATGCACATGACTCACAGAGATCATCCTCTGACTAGAGGTGGGCAGAATATCAAAATATCAATATTGTGAATTTTAGATATTGCGTATAATAACAAATGACAAATGAAAATAGGGGAAATGATCTTGTAAATCTCCAAAGGAGGGTATAAAGTAATAATTCTACATTTTTGCGAGAAATTACAGCCATTTCACATTTGCCTAATGCTGAAATCTCAACTAATACATTTAAAGACAAAACACATTTTTGTGGATTGACATAATATTGTTTGAATATCGTTTGAATATCGTTATTGGGATTCTCCAAAATAATATTGAGATATTTATTCTTATCAGTATCGCCCACCCCTACCTATGACACATGCCCAGTGTCCAGGATCAACCTCGTGATAGAGCCTTTACCATCCAGCACCATTCAGGGGCTGGGCAGCACAGCACAACCATTGCTAAGCCTCTGCTCTCTTGTGATGGTGGGGTTGTGTTATGGTATGTGTCAAAACAACAAAAGACTTGACATGCATAAAAAACAAAAAGCAGAACAATTACCCCTTGAGTCTGATACTGCATTAACAGCCGCTAAAGAAACGAATGAAGGACAGAACATTTCTTCTCTTTTGTATTTAAGAATGGTATGTTTTTAGTTTTAGGAAAAGCGCACTGGTATGAACCAGGATGGAGGTTTAATAATGGGCAGGTGACACAATGCACTAGGTTGGTCACTAAGCAGGGCCTGGAGGTTCATGCCAGAGCAAGGAGAGCCAGACTAAGTTACCACTGAGCGATAGGGCAGGTCAGTGGCGCTGAGGGTGGGGGCGTGGCCTGGGGCTCCGGGAGCGAAGGCACAGAAACAGGTCTGCAGACAGAGACACAGCCAGCCCCGGCACACAGCCCCTGGGGACCCCTCTGGATGGATGCATGCCCCTGCAGGGGGGGAAGGGGAGCAGGAAGAAGAGGCAACCAAACAGCACTGGACACAGTGAGCTTTATCATACACTGTCCCACACTACTCAAGAAGCTGGGTTGAAAATAATGTGTGTTATGTACACAAGCCGTTGAACAAACAGAGATCAACAGAGACACTGACCTCTCTGAAAGAGCTGGAGAGAGCTGCATGTGTCCACACAAGGGGCCATGCTGATAAGCCTCATCTGTGGAAAAATGTATATGTGTCTTTATTACGTAAATGACAGTTTGATTGAGTGAAATATGTAAATGCAATTGGAAGCTCCACACATAAAAAGTAGTATAAGCTGTACCTCTAAGAAGCTTCTGCTGGTTTGTTAGTATTCTGCGCAGCTCATTCAACCATGTTGCCTTAACCTCTGGTGTAGGAGCCTGCCAAACAGCAACACATATATGATTCTATGCTTATTAATGAAGATGCAGGTGTATGCCCTCACCTGAATCACATAGACCTCCTCTCTACCGCTGTACCAGATCTCAAACTTTTTGACATCTCCTTTAACATTCTCTGTGATTCCCACAGCAGTCATCTGTCAGGAAACATACAGTCAATGTAACATCTGCCAGTAGACGTTCACCCTAACCAACACCTCCACCACTGTGTCACTGCTTCCTCCCACCAGACTCAATAATGAATCAAACCCTCTGGAGTCTGATATGTACAATCAGTGCAACAGATCAGAAATCTGTTGAAATTCATATTGATTCAAATAGTTAGCAATTACTTCAATGTCAACTTTCATTCTATGCGAATACAGATATAATGTATTAAAAATTTAATTTAAATAGAAAAACTAACAATAAAAAGTCCAGTGTCATACTGTGCAAACAATGTTTTAATATAGTAATAATCCTAATCATAATACTTAAACAACTATTATTTTCTTATAATGTTCTTTGACCTTTTTACACACATGCACACACACCCGCACACAGTATTATGAGAACAAGTGCGCACCTTGAGACAGTGTTTGAAGCTGTATGAAGGCGTCTTATCACAGCCGTCTCCGTGTTCGTCACGGCGTTTACAGAAGAGCAGGGCCCTCTCATAAAGGAACAGGTGCCTCTGCATGGGTTTGAAGCGAGCAAACTCTTTCATACGGGTGGCACCTCTCTTGTGGCTAATCCACACACTGAAGGATCCCTGCATTAGCATCCTGCCCAGCTCACACAAGTCGCCCTGTACACACCAACAGTTAGTATTCCTGTCATCCATCAACCCAATAATGCAAGAGCAGTTTTACCTCATATCCTGTGATGGCTGTCTGATGCATGGAATCATTTACTGATTTGACTAAGTCCAACATTGCAGTTAAAGCTTCTTGCAGATCAGAGGTTCCTTCAGAGTCTGTGCTACAGTATTTCAGCAGCTCCTTTAACAGGAAAACAAATTTAAAAAGCAGCATCTTGAAACAAAACAAAAAACATGATGGAGCTCACCTTGAGTAGCAGTTGGTATTTAGTCAGACGCTGCACTGGTTTTAGTAGGTAAGAATCAAGGCCTAATTTGTGCTCTAGGTTTTTCTGACATTCCTTCAAAATAATGATAAGATAGCTAATACACTGTGTTAGAGTATGAGTACTAAACCAGCTCAACAGCCTGTGGTCAAACTCACTTGAAAGAATGCACAATCGGCAAACTGCCTCCACAATGCATCTGATTGTGGCTTATTGTGACAGTAGCACTCATACATCTGAAAACAGTCTTTCTGAAATGAATTGAGAGCAAGAAAGATAAACTTCACTTTGTCTTTAGTTTATCAAGAACACAGTGGAAGTGGAAGTGGAAGTCTTACTCGTTCTAGAAAACAAGCACCAACAGCCTCTGGGGTTTCCAGACAGCCCTCCAGATCCTGTAGGAAAACCCTACAAACAGAGATCAAAGTTGAAGAATCAAAATGTGCTCATGTTTGCAGGACTGGCAGAGGCCATTTATGCAACAACACAGTTACACATGAGAGTGACATTATTATATGATGGTGCATAAATAGACTTTTTAGAACTAAAACATGTTATGTAGTTAAGTTAAAAAAGCTTTTGTCCACAGACAAATCGGTTGTAACGATGCGTTTAAAAAAGCATATTCTTATCAGTATTCACTTGCCTGCTGTGAAAATTGTAGATCTCAGGCATATTTCCAAAGAGAATGTCTCTCTTGCTGATGAATTCAGGGGGCAGAAGGCCAGACAAAGCGGGGTTTTCCATTTCAGCTCTGTAACCCTATGATGTTTCAAGTCCAGACAAAATAAACATGGGGTAAATGGGTTTGGCAAAAACTGAAGTTATTATTTACCAACAGCACAGACAGAAGCTCCTCCACATAGGTCCTCTCCGTCTCTATCAGTTCCCTCATCACATGTCTGCCCAGACAAAATCAAACACATTGAAGACACAATCATAGCCACAAGGCAACATTAAGCATGAACAAAGAGAATCTAGAAGTGAGTGAGTTCGGAGTGGTGAGGGTGGAGACATCCTTCTCACCGCTTTAGGATGTCTGGACTGTCTTCTCCCTCCACACTGTATAATAAGCAACTGCGATTCTCCTGGTAGTCGTGGATCACTTCAATCTAGGTGCAACATGCAAAGAAATGTTATACAGTCTATACAAAGTGATATATGAAAGCAAACATTGTTACCTTTCTAGGGTTGATGCCCTTTTTTGATGTCCTTTTACCAGGTAGTGAAAGGTCAAATGTGAACTTCAAACCATCACCTGTAAATGCCACATCAGCAGGGCAGAGCTCATTAAAACAGCACCCAGTTCTTCTCAAAGGAGAGGGCTCATTTAGGAGCCTACAGTATGTCACACTGCTCCATTTGAACTAGCAAGTTATGCGTGCCCCTTTCATGACCTTTCTATATTGTTCTGTAAATGATTAAGTATTAATCATAAATGACTGACAGTTGCTATCATCATTGGTTATAGGGCGCGTCTCAAAATGTGAGGTATGAAGCAGTATGTGCAGATCTAAAGGTGAGCATTAGATGAGTACTTTGGCCCAACTGGCTCTGTTCTTTTGATCTCAGCAGCAGAATCCTCCATCACTGAGTCCATGCACACATGTGAGGGTTGAACGCTTCCATGTGCCACGTTACATCTTCATCAGAGATCTATATGCATGCGTGTATGCATGTAGCAGATCAAGTCAATCAAAGCTAACCACTATCGCCTTCATCTCTGATCTTAAGAAGCTGTTCTCTGAAGTTTTGAAGCCAAAGCGTCAAAGGTCTTTCTAATCACTCTCATTGTCTTTCTTGAATATACTAGGTATGGATGCACAAATGTTAAATCCATATTAATCCTTTTTATGGTGACAATTTTGTTGAATGGAAACTTACTAAAAGAAAAGAAAAAACATAGCACAGTTCTAATTGGGTATCACTGTATGATGAGCTCTGAGCAACCTCCCTCAAGACACAAAGACAGATGAAAGGTGCTTTAATGTATATGAAGCACATAGTATGTCTCTGCAGCAGCCTAACTAACACATGTCAGGTGTGTCCCTGGGGACTGATTAGAGGTGCTCCCTTGTTCAGCTTGTTTGTTAAGGCTCCTGTTAACCCAGCAGCCTGCTCAACACTGCCTAAAGCTAGCTCACAACACAAGCCTGTGATGTGGTAATTTAGGGCTGGAGCCTAAAGGAAAATTTAGAACAAGAGGGAGCAGACAGAGGCAAGACCTGTGCTATAAGCAGACCTTACAAACGCCATATCAGGGAACTGGAAAAAAAGAAAGGCTGCATGTGTATATCTGTTGCATTCCTGGTTTGTTTGTGTGTTATATTGAAGCCATAACATGTACGTACTGTTCTTAGGAGAGAAGAGAGGCGACTTGGAGCGTGGCGAGTTCTCAGCTCTTGGGGCCACAAGCTGCACTGGTCTTATGTGTTTGTCTGCCAACTTCCTCAAACAATTCTGTCGATTCTGAATCATTTGCTGCACTGTTGCATGTTTCTCAAAGGTTTTTTGTATTTGAGACTGAAAAAGTACAACATATGTTCAGCTTGAATGTTTAAAGACATAGTGAACTCAAAGACCCCATTTTTGACCTGCAGCTGTGGAGTAAGAACAGCCTCATATTCAATGGCAACAATCTCAGGTCCAGAGCTTAGTACTAATGGCGCCCCTTGCAGGAAGTTCTCAATGTCCTTTAGCGCATACTGAGCTCCTTCTTTAGACTGGTACTTATTTCCAACTTGACTTGCCAACAGATAAGCTCCATCATCACACCACGTCTGTGCCTAAATACAGTGAGAGCCAAAGACAGGATATAGAAAATAGCATTGAACATCAGTCTCCTTCACACTTGTGAGTGTTAGAGTGGTAATACCTTTCCCAGACAGAGCAGCAGCTGGTGAGCTCGCAGTAGACGAATGTGTTTGGTCTTGAGAGCAGCATTTAGAGTATCACAGTAGTGCCGCAGCTCATTGCAGCGCTGCATGATGAGAGCCATAGCATAATGGTGACTGGCAGACAGCTGGTGTCCATGAAGGATGATGATCTGGGCCCGAGACGTCACATCCTGAGGGTACAAGTAGATCATATAAGGTAAAAACGTGCTTGGTAATTTATTTACATGCTAGCAACAAATAACATACTAGTGCACTTGACTGAAGCGTGTCTATCTTCTTCAGAGCCTGCTCTGCTTGAGGAAGATTGTCAACAGAAGAAGGTAGGTCTTTCTCCTGAGTCAAGAGATGTTCCAAACACATCTCCATCTGAGGACAGGGATGAAGTAAACAGAGTAAATACAATCATTGGACTCAACAGTGACATTTATGGCATAATGTAACGCACTGTTACCTCCTGGAAGCTTTGCTCATATCTTAGAAGCTGCAGGTACTGATGTAGTTTCATGTGATGCTTTTCAAAGAAACCGTCAAAGGCAGACTCCATATCTCTGAGTTGAGCAAGAAGTCTGAAGGATAGCAGTACATAAAATATAAGTCACTATGACAATATATATTCAGTATGTGGATATATATATATATATATATATATATATACACACACACACACACATTTTCATAACTATATGAAACTTCATTTTCATCATACATACATATAATGCATACAAACATATTTACATATGATTTACATTTTCTTTATCTATATATATATATATATATATATATACATACATATAAAAATATTACATATAATTTAAATTGTATTTATGTATATTTATATAAATAAGAGAGAGCGAGAGAGAGAATTATATTATAATATATATATATATATAATATATATTAAATAAAATTAATAATTATTTTTATAAATAATATATAAAAATATATAATTAAATTTATATAAATTTATTTATATTAAATATATATATATATATATATATATATATATATATATATATATATATATATATATATATATATATATATATATATATATACAGTAAATACAATTAAATACAATTAAATACAATTAAAATGCTACAGGTAGATGTAGTTTGTGGGCATTAACAAGATTATGGAATCACTCTGCTCATGGATAGTCAAGCCCCAGAAAGACAGAACATAATGTCCCAGAAAGGGCAGCAAAATTAGCAATGTTCAAACCAAAATTAGATGTGAATTGTTTAAGTTATATCCTGTCTCATGTATAAAACCAGCCACACCAGAAGTGTCCAAACTTTTTTCACTGAGGGTCACCTATTGAATCATATTTGAAGCGGAGGGCCAGAGGAATACAATGACTCATTCCGATGTATGCTTTTTCACATAGCTTTGACAGGACCTTTTAATAAGGCTCGGGACATTGCTGGTCTGTATCATGGTGCAATGTTTGTTATTGAGATTATAGCGGTAGAATGACTTGAGCAGGAGGGCTGAGGGTCAAAAAAACTTGGTCTGAGGGACACATTGGGCCCCTGCACCATAGTCTGGACACCCCTCATTCTCATTTTTGAAATGCACAGAACTCAGTGGAGAAGCTGGCAATTGTGGTTTTAGAGCAAAAGCATTTTGTGCTTAACTGCTCCCGGCCCGGTTAAGTTTATTATTTGTTTGTTTATACTGTAAACACATTAATATTATAAAGAAAGATGCTTGGTAAAAGATTTAGCTAAAAAGAGAATAGTCTTTAGGTTCATCTTATTGTTTCCTTGAGATGAACTGACAACTCCCTCGGCTACTTTACTGACCGGACCAATATTCCACAAGTTCATCTGACTTGATGTGTTTTTTATCATTTCTTGTAATTTACTTACCTCTGCACAGTTTCTGTGTCCAGCCGCACATCCCAATGAGAGTCTCCTTTGCCAGAGGTCTGTAGATTTGAGAGAAGATGACAACCCTCTTTTGACACGGTTCGGATTGCATCCTGTCAAAAAAAGCCCACATTATGTGCATTATCTTTCTCATTCTAATTATAATAAGGCATATGTATAACACCACCAACTGTATGTAATACTATGTAATGAACCCTTACTTTCAGTTTCCTGTATTTGTTGGTTTGGGATTCAAGAAGGCACTCAGTGTTTTTTGCTTCATTTGGTAGATCAGTCTCAGCCACTTCAGTGCCAAAAGTCTGCAACATATGAGCTATGTCCTTGACTGTCACGGCAAAACTCTCAATTGCCTGTTTAACAAAGTATAGCCATTTGAATCACTGTATGGTAAAATAAACCCATTGTGAAGTCTGTGTGTTGCCTACTGTTCGTAAAACAATCCAGTCACTGTGGCAGTAATCTAATGTGCCTCCAAACTCTGACGTGAGCTGGTTCTCTTCGATGTAGCGCAGCAGGTCTGTCACAGAGCTCAGCATGACCACCTAAAGGACCACAAAAAAACTAGTTTTCCCCAACCTATAAGATAATTTTACTTCTGTCTTCATATTGAATTCTGTGAAATGTTGCTGAATTAAAAAAAATCAATGTAAACCTTCTTTGAGGTGGACATGTTTGGTAACTAAAAAGAAGCTTCCTTACTGGCATCTTGAGCATGAAGTCCTCTTGACTGAAGCGGAAACCAATGTCAGTGACAGTGCGGTGGAAAAAACTGGTGGGCCTCAGCACCAGGACCAGGTGAAGGTTGCCAGGAAAAGATGCCTCAAAAACAGGACATTTCCATATGAGTATGTTAAATAATGAAGAATGTACTGAGTTTTAAATAGTGGTCATTTATGGTGCTTTTCCTGATTTGCTCCTTGTTTGAGCTCAGTTTCATATGACGTAGACTTGGTTTGGTCCTGTTCAAGTCCTTGTTTAGTCCTGCTTTACCCAATTTTGATGTGTGTGCACCCTTAAAACAGACTTTTGAACATGGCTTGATTTATATAATAGAAAGCGTCAACTCCAAAAAATTGACAATATTCACCAAACTGCAAAATTAGATCAATTTTTGCATTGAAAGCTCCAAAAGAATTGTGGTGTAATTTAATTAATTTGATTTCATTTAACTTGCCACTCAAATCAGGAAAGGAATTGGCTACTTTTACTGTTCTGTAAACATTGAGACGCACTCCTACACCTACATACAAATCTATCATAGCACTGATGCCTCATGTGTCCTCCTGAGGCATCACACGGTCAATAATCATCCGTTTTCTTACAGACTAAACGTGCGTGAATGGTTTAGATTTCACTGCGCGCACAGACAATCGCATGACTAAGCATAATAACGCGCAGTGCAGAGCTGCAGCGAGCGGCCACTGCCGCAGTCTGAGCCCACCCCAAACTTCCTGCTAAACTCTTTTAAGTCATGGTCAAATGTTGCTCGTTACCGGGCTTTTGTGGATCCTCGGCATTCTCGACCGGTAAAAACTGGCAGACCTCGTGTTCCCGGCCATTTTCATGTTTCCGGTTTCAATGGCAGGTAAAAAATGTCTTCCCTTTCTACATTCCGCCGCTGTCCTTTCTCTCTCTGCAAAGTGTCCCTCTGCTCTACAGCTCTGCTCGGCCCTGCGCGTCATCATCAGCTGCTTCTGCTGAGTCACGGATTTGCAACAATAAACTTGAAAAGGAAGATGTCATCATGCAATGCGTTTCTGTGCACGTTTCAGCACCACAGACAGCGCACAAAGACCACTCTTATCAACGCAACTATGGCATATAGTTAAATTAGGAATAGCGCTCTGGCCCTGAATACGGCACGGAATGTAAAAATAAATTTTACTCACTGATATTCTTGCAAGTGCCGTTTTAATGGATGGCCAAGTGTCCAGTCTTCGATCTAAAATTATGATGAACTTGACTCCAGGTTGCCTTTTTCTATAAAGATAGCATGGAAATATTTAATAATAATAATAATAATGAGTGCTTAGTTAAGGACAAACAATGTTGTCACTGTTGTAGATTCTTGACTTATTCACATAAAGTTTCAGATGTGAGAATGTTTAATATATGGAGCATTAAACAGGAGTTTGGTGCAGTGCAGAAGAGAGAGGAAGAGAATACACTATAGAAAAGCTACCGGGGGATGAGTGTGAGGTATGTAAAGACTTTGGCTAAAGCTTCTTCAGGAATGTCGCTGAACGCTGAGCATTCTGGAAGTGTGATTATCACACTGGAGTCTTCCCCACGGCCCCCTGCAAACAACAGTGACACAGAGCACAGGGAGTTATGTAAAAATGAATACTCAGGACAATATTGTCAAGCCGAGTCTCACCTGACAAGTAGGCCACCTGCTTCTCTATGAAGCCTCCCACTTCTTTCATGCTAACAGGCACCGTCACCTCTGCACCAACATACACAGTAGAATAATAACTATCATCAAACCATTTTCAGGATAATAAATTAACATTATCAGTAAATCCAATAATTAAATACAGGTTTCAATTCAAACAGATGAAACCATTTTGGAAGGATGAATGCAGCTGAATTCAAAACCAGTGTCAGTCTATGTTGTATTTGCTGCTGTCTAAATGCGTAATTCCAGTTGAAGAAAGAAACTGCCCCACTTAGTTCAGTTTTAGGTAACTCAGTGTTGTACATATAAAGTATAAGTTGTGTCAACTGTACAATTACTTAGAGCAAAGTTATCCTAGTAAATGTGTATTAAGATTAGGAATAATATCCCATGTAACTTTTCCGGTTGAGGGTCTGCCTCTTCCTGATGTCTTACTGTGAGAATGCTCGACTCTCCACAGATCTGACCTGTAACTTGTAACTTATCTCCAAGTAGATTCATATGTTTGATAGAAAAGGTGATGGACCCTCCACCAGAATGGTTACACAGTGCACTTGTAAGTCACAGTCCTTAACTTTAAAGTCACACATTTGAAGAATTGCATTTAGAATAACAAAGAGCCCCATTAAACACTTAATCACAAAATAACAATCTCTCACATTGGCAGACCTTCTCGGGCTCAGATCATGATTTGATTTTATCTTTCCATATTACCCACCCTTACTCATTTGACTTTATTTTGGCTCAACTTCTATCCATGAGGCTGGCATGAGACAACTTTGGCGCTGCCTGATGAATATTTCATGTTTGTAACAAAGATGAGGAGATCCAGGCAGGAGCTGTTCACACACACTCCATTCATGTGACATGTACGGAGGGCTCAGTTTCAGTCACGCTTCTGCTGTTATACCATCAGTTATGCTGTGAGCCACTAGACCTTCAGGAGACAGGCCTGAAATGGCTGTAACGGAATATGTTTTAAATGAGCAAGAGCGTGGGAGACGATGTCTGCATGTATGTTTAATGAACATAATGTGGCTATGACCTTTTAGGGGAAATATAAGAACTATGAGCAGACGTGCTTGATACTATACTTTTGTGTGAGTTTAGAAAATGCATTCAGTCACTACTCTTTCACTTTTGATCACATCAACATTGACAATCATGTAGTTTAACACAGCTTACACCAGGGGCTAATACCTTATGTAACACAGTTGTATTGTGTGAGTCACTAATCATGCTAGTTTGCTGTAACAGACATGTTAACAATCCATGTTTCTATGCACTGCTCCACTCCTTTGAAAAAATAAATAAATAATAAGTTTGAAGAAATAAACCTTCACAACAAGAACATTGTATTTAAGCAAATGCTCATTTAATTGTCAGCCGTCCTGTCTATTTCAATATAATATATATTCTTTAATTTTAAGTTATTTTCTTCCATCAATCTGTAACATACTCCCTACCCACGGGTTTCAGAGTGATGAAAAACTGGAACCATTACCACAGAATTTTTTTTTTAAGAATTAAAAACTAAATATTCAACATTTGAATGGTCAAAAGTCTTCACAATGTTGCCTCTAATCACTTAGACATTACAGTAGGGTGCACAAGATCAGATTGGAGTGCCTTAAATGTATAGATCATTATGTCACAAGTGATCACTGTGTATATTTTTATTTGTTAAACTATAAATAAAATTATGTGACAGCCAGGTTAAGGTTCTTTGAATCCCCTCAATGGTCAGGACAGTCAATCTGATCAATAACAATGATGTATATCGCAGACATCACTTATTCTACCCAATGTGGCCTGTATACATGGATTTGAACAAAGGCCGACTCTTGGGCTCACATTTCACAGGGAAGGGATCCACAACCTGAGCTGGTATTAGTACACATTTAGTTTCAGTGTTTGTTATCCACAAGCAGTGATGATCAAACAGGATTGACCAGGAATGCAGTGATCCATCAATTAAATTCAGGCTGTTAAGTCTCCACAGTAATCACATTAGGCCTGGAAACAGCTGACCCTACAGGCTGTCAGCCACATACTGTAGGCTAATAGTAGTTGCTGAAATTTGTACAAGAGCAAAAGCCGCATTGCACAGTTGCTAAAAGGAACACGAGCCAAATTAAGCTTTTTCTTAAAAGGACATTTCTTTGGTAACTGTGGTTCCCAAAGTGGGGGTTGCGAAGTATGAGTTGGGGGTTGCGAGATGCCTTGGAAGATGTCATTTCAAAATTATTATAAGTATTTATTATATATTTAGTATTATATATTATATTATTAATTGATTAGAGTCTACTTTAGTTAAATTAGATAAAATAACACAATAAGCCACTGAAATAATCTAACAAATTAAACTTAATTTTAAATGTTGCACCTTGAAAATTTCACTTCGCAGTAGGCCAGATCGGTTGCTCAGTTATTTCGTGGACCCGGCCAGAAAGGTTTGGGAACCCCTACCTTGAGACTGTAGGCTTGCTGCTGATAAGAGAAATAAATGCATTTCATTCACTTGTCTACATTCAGCAACTTCTAAATCATTATGAGCAAAAACATCCATCTGTGAAGGCTTAAAATTTATTACATAATCCCTGCAATGGCCCACTCTGCAAGCAAAGCTGCAAGAACTGGCACGTCAATAATTCTGACAAGCAACATTTTGTAGTGAGGGCAGATAACACTAGTTTACATAAATTTGAAATGACCTTTCTTTCATTTGATTTTTTTTTTTAATGTATTTATATTGTGAAGACTATGGTGGCACAAGCCCTTATATGAATATGTTAAATATAAACATATTTTTTAGTACAAATATGGCCTCTTCAAGCTTTAAACCGCTGTTTTATGCTTATAACAATATAACGAACATAACATTTTGTTATACTAGTATAACTAAATATAACAAAATGTTGCTCATCTTGTACCTAGACAATGGAGATTTCAATATGGGGGGCCACCATCGTCTTCAGAATTGGTGGTAAACATGTAACATTACAGGAATCTACTGTTTGAGCAGTTAGCAAACAGAGGTTAGATGAGGACTAGGGTGCAGTGTGTACTCACGCTGCAGAGTGCTTTGAAGCTGAGATGAAGCCTGTAGAAGACTGTGGTAACTGTCCATTTCTCCTTTAGGTTTGTCTTTCTCTGTGTGTATCTCTTCCTGCAGGGACGATGGTCCCATTCCGCTCCCACTGTTCACGGGACAAGGCTGAGAAGTGACAGTCTGAAGGCCTACATCCTCCTCAGAGTCCTGGTTACCATAACCACAAACCGGAGTGATGACAGCTCACCTCCAATTCGGTTTAGAGTCGTTCTGACCTTGAGCTGCATAGAGCGCTTGTCCACAGAAGCACAAACACAAGCGCCCTCAAGACAGTGTCAAATGGACCTTCACCTCTGCAGATGCACTAAGTCAGGCAGCACAGCCAGCTCTCAGCAGCAGTCCACACAAACTGGGCTCCATCTGGACACTGTGGCCCCTCCCATCTCTCCCTCTCTCTCTGAACAGAGTGCTGCAGCTCTGCACTATGCCTAGCTGAGGAGGTGCCTTGTGACACAATGCTTTACTATCTGCCTATTAACTTCATTGTCACTCAACAAATTTACACTTTTTACACAATCTGATAGTAGAAAGTGAATCTTTGTTAACTCAAAATGAAATTCAATCCCACCCACAAGCAGCAATGTAGAGCAGTGTAAAGTCCAGGCTTCAATACACACAGCAATCCCATTCAAACAGCCGAAAGGGGATGAAAGGATTTCATTGTGTACACTGCAGCATATATGCATGCTCTCACAGCTCAGCTCCCCACGGCCTGCCCCACAAATGCTACCAATGGATTAAAAATATGTATTTGACAGTGTGGAGACAGATTTTACATACATTCCCTTTGGCCACACATTCAGAAGGAGCTGGATTCGCAGCCACTCAGCTGATCCAGCTTAACCTCTCAACCCCCAGCATCTGCTTAGTGCACACACAGGCAAACATCCTTTAATCAGACACACTGTTGGTTTGAAAAAGCAAATGCACAACATTCCAAACGTTTGACTTTATTAAAGAAACTAGTCAAAAGTTTCACTGGAGGTACATTCAGTTCAGAGCTTTGGGTGAGTGAATTCAAGCACAGGTGCAGCAACACCCTTCCTCCATTCCACACAGCGACATCACTCCAGTTCAAAATGTCAAAGCAATAGAGCGCCTCAGCTTTTTTTTACATTTTCATTTTCCTAAAAACATGTCTGGAAAAAGTTGCATTAAAAATACATACCATTCTTGTATATATTCTCTTTTCATTTTAACAAGCAAAATATTTGAATTATATAGAAGTTACACTCTGAAAATAGCATCTCTGATGTCACTTAAAGGTTTGTGAATCTTTAAAAAGCAGGCAGCCCCTCTCCTCTGCAGTGCTGTCTGAATTAACTGTAAGCAGCAGTGTAGTGCTATTGATCTGGGTCACTGATGACTTGTATCCTATATGCTCGGATAGCAGGCACACTGCAAAGCCAGAATGTGAGGATGGGGTCTGAGTTAGGGATTAAAACTTTCTGAAAAAAGGAATAATATAAACACACATTAAACAGGGGCTGCCTGTTTTACGAGAAAAGTAGGATAATGGCACAAGCTCAAAGGGACCAAGTGAACTGGCCTAAAGCAATGCTATAATAGATAAACTTAACCACAATAATGCATCTAAGTAAAATCACTTCGGAAATAATCATGTCAAATAATAAAATGTTTATTAAATAAAAGAGTCAGTAAATGTTTGAAACAATGGCACGTATAAATGGAATGTTTAAAGCAGTACATAAGCAGTAGACAAACAAAAGGCTTGACCCTCCAGCAAAGAGCGTCACAGTGGTTTCAACTACTGCAGGTTTCCATCTCAACCCTGCCTCAGTGAACAACATGAACAGAACAATAATACCTCATTTGACTTTAGTGCGTGTGCCTTTGTTTATATCTGTGGTACTCACTGAAATGTGTGATGTGCTCAGATGTGAACGAGCCAACACCTTTGTGACAAATCAAGCAATAAAGGAAACGATCTTCTTGTATAGTGCATCAACCAGTTCAAGTTATCCTGGTTTCATTCATTCTGGCTAACAAACAAACCTAAAACAATGCACTCAATATGTCTTTACATCTATTTGACAGTGTTTGCATTGGTGCCTGATGTAATATTTTTGGCCTCAAGCTTATTAAATTAAACATATACAATGTATAAATAAATATACGTTCTATGGCACTTAAATTAATTTTTTAGATCCTCTGAGATTGAAGACAGACTCCAGAAATGTACTATTGCCAAAAAGATCAAATTACTTACAAACAAATTAAGTGTTTGTAATGCAAATGTAACCACATCTAAATCCAATATATCAAGAGTGTCGAAAGTAACTTAGAAAGCAAAGGTTAACAGTCTTACTGCATAGTTATTACCTATGCAGTTAGTAACTATGCAGTAACATTTCCCTTTGAACAATGTCTTTGAAGTGTATTTGTTAAAACTGAGCCATAAATTAAAGTGATAAAAATAAGATTATAAAACTAAAGCAATTTGGTGCCTGAGCATCAGTGAGGTGTAGCGTTCTTTAGGGCCAACTTTCATGCATGTGAATCATTCTGGAGTAGATTTCACAACCGCTTGTCAACAGCAGTTGATCAGAGTAACAACTATCAAGGCAGTTGTGTTTGCATTCAGATTGTTGCTTGAATACAATTAAATAGAATACAAATGTCATGCCCATTATCTCGTAGCCTTTTAAAAGTCCAGGGCATGCTTTAAAAAAAGAGGACAAAACAGATGCAACAGGAGCTCGTCAAAAGGACTTCTGTCGTCATTTTCATTTTTCCCCAGATCAGGTATAGTCTTTCTAGGGTTGTATTGGAACCGCCTCACCCTCCAGCAGGTCAGGGGCTAAGAGGTTGCTGCTTTTCCTCATAAGTGATCACTCGCCTTCCTTCAGACATTTGTAGGAGAGTGGCGTGATGGGTGCAATCTGCAACACAGATAAATAAGTCTTAATACGTACATTAGACTTAAGTGTAAGACACAGGAATTGAACCAGAATCAAGACACAATTGGCTGTAATCACTAAAATGCACACTGTAGCAACTACACTCCCCTTCATCAGGCAAAAGCAGCTGTTAGTAATTATTCCCCTTTGTGATCTGAAGCGTAGGAACAGCAGTGATTAGAGACACCCTTAATTCAGTAAAGATAATCATGTATTATATAGAAGTTTTTTGGACACTCAAAAGACGCTTTACATTGCATTATTTTTTCACATCCGGTGCTGGTAGCCACAGCTGCCCTGGGCTAGACTGATGGAAGCAAAGATGCCAATCAACACCATCAGCATCTCGAACCATCACCAATTACATGCACCACATTCGTACATAGGCAATATATGGGTGAAGCGTCTTTCCCAAAGGCACAGCAACAGTACACTGGTTGGGATTGGACCACCAACCTTTGATACGTTAGAGGTTTACCTGGATGTTTGTAGGAGGCCACTTTCTGACGGCTACAGAGAGAAATAGAAATGTAGGTTAAATAACACTAGGTAGTAATGATACTGTTGAGCCTCATCAATAAAGGAAAACAATCATTTGGACATACAGAGGTGGACAGCAACACTTAACACATTAATACCATCACTTATGTCAGCTAGTTTCTTATAACACTGATTGGCTGTCAACCCCCTGTATGCAATGCCCACGTCTTAAAAGTTAAATCATGCAGTGAGCTTGGTGTCTCAGGTGATGTTATTTGCAAAGAAAATAAGCACACACAGGTTTTGACATGCTTGTAGCATGGCATACATCAACACCATAATAACATTGCAGACCGAGACGACAGACCAAGCCCCCGACCAGCTCAACTAATACCCAAGCATTACCACCACCTCACATTTACAGCTCTACAGCCAAAATGAAGATGGACTGATATTAAACTGTTCTATGGGGGATTTATTGGAGCCCATGCAGCAGGACACAAACTAAAGAAGAGTGGCTGAAAAGAAACATGTGGCTTTTTTGAGCCTCTAGCTGTCTGAATGTATTGCTTTGCATCAAGTGTGCCAATTGACAATGTAAATTTTAAAAGTGCCATGAAGATCCAGCATCTCTTCAGCCAGCCATCTTATATACATACATATATATATATATATATATATATATATATACACACTACAGTATGACACAGAGGTTACTATAACAGGGTTTTGTCTGTAGATGTAATGCTTTACACTGATTTAATTGGGTTAGAGGCAGACTCATCTTTGGGCAAATTTGTCCCATGTCAAACATGGGATGATACCTGTTTAAGTGACAGTACTGGACTCATCTGAAAAGGTTCTCATGAGCAGGGGCCGGGCCGAGGATCGGGGAGACGGCACCCCCCCCACACTCGAATCAACCAGTTCTTTCTAGAAGGGCAAGGCAAAGACAGACTGATGACACACTACACTGCCACACACCATTCACACAAGAGACAGTTAAAAGGGGCATACAGTACATGTGTATGTACACAGACAAGACACAGCTGGGAGGGTTTGATGAAAATAAATTTCTTTCCGCAACAAATGCCACAATAACCTGCTATGATAACACCAAAAGTGTCTATACATTATTTGTGTATTCTGTTTAAACACACATCAAAACCAGGTCCTGGAGGTTTTCAGGGGGTCCACAGGGAGGAAGCTGACTAGAGCCTCATGCAGGTGCATTTTGGTGCTTGGAGGTACTGCATTCATTACCAGGACATGCCAAGGCAGCAGGCATAAGAGCATTTTGGCAGCTGGAGAGCACATGGACTGATACAGTATGGAGAAATATAAGATAGCTGTATTTTATTTAGCATCTGGTCCTGTTCCACACTGAAAGCTCGGCCAAGTCACTTAGGTTATCACTAATCAGTTCTTCAATAAAGTAATTCAACAATTTAGGTGCACCTCAGTATATATGTTTCTAAGTCAAATATGCTCAAGGATAGGGAAGTGAACTGTAACAGTGGGAGAGGAAGACAACAACAAGTAGGAAACAAGCAGACTGTGTGCTGACGCTGCAAGAAATAAGAGACCTCAGTCTGTCCATGAGAAGCTGTGAGAGCTAGCGGTCTGCGACAACATGAAGATAGTGGAGGTCCCAGAGGAAGGAAGGCGCTGTGTCATCTTTAGGGCAGCACGTCCAAACACAGACACAGAGGAAATAGGACATTGAGACAAAGTAAGAAAGAGGTATGAAGAGGCTTAATCTGCCTTAAATACATTTTGGAATAAATTAGTGTACAGTACTTTAACAATATTTATCTATTGTGTATCTCCGATTTGAATCCAACAATACATGTTTTGGTTGACATCAATTAATAACAATTTTGATGCTATGGCAGATCAAATCAAAATCTCCATAAACATTCCTTAGGGATTTCCTCAAGGTTCAACCCTAAGGCCTTTCTTAATCATCCTAAACACAGACGACCTCTGTAATAACATAACAAAGCCAACTATCATTATTATGCAGACAATACATTTAGTTATTGTTCCAGATCCACATTATTTCAGACCATTATCAATTTGTAATCAGCAATTGATACAACATAACCTTAATTCTTGAACTCCAAAAAAAACCAAAAATATTTCACTTATGGTAAAGAAGACTTTACTAGCTCCAATTAATCTTGCAACTCTGTGTATTTTTCTCATACAGTAATGGAAGGTGTGTCAAAATACAAATATTTAGGCATAATCATTGACTCATTGAATCATTAATGAATGTTCCACAGTATCGCATTAAACATAACCATAAACAAGCAGGTGATGTCAGTATGACAGATTACAGGTCAGATCTGTAGAGAAGTGACCCCACTCATAGAAAAATAGTGTTATGAAGTATAGGCATGATAGATAAGTTTAATGCCATACTGTGGAACTTTTACTGAGGTCCAGTTTGAAAAAAATGTCCACCAACCGAGATTTGGAACTTCACAGTGTTTCTGCCACTTTACCACTTTTATATTAAAATATATATAATATTATAACATACGTATAGAGTATTATAATAGGCCAAGGTATTTTTCACATTTTGCCAACTAATCATATTTTGTATCAAATCTTGTCAGTCAGCACTGTGCTTCTTTCTTATTTAGTCAGAATATAACAGACATCAGACTGATCTCCCGCAATTAAAGCTTTCTCACACAGCGCTGTGATTTGATGCTCGAGGTGCGGGTCGGGTTCCTGTGTGTTTGGAACGAGAGGGAGAGAGAAGGGACACGAAGGAAAGACGCAAACTCAAAGTTCATTTGAAACTATTTCTTAAAACCCGCTCGTCTCTTACACGGAGAGGCGGCACTGCTCCGTGAATTAGGGGCTTAAGCGGTTGATTCCAAAGTTTCGTGTCAGGGGTTCGGGTCCGGACACAGACGGAGTTCACCACATGGGTTCAAGGCAATTATATGTCTACAATGGAGACAGGCAGGCAGTGAGTCTTCCACAAGAAAAGTTACACAGTCTACCTTTAATTGATTGAATGTGATTAACTATCGTATTTGAAGGGACACCAAAGATATTTTACGAAGAACCATTTTGAAACCTTTGAGTTTTAGAAAAGCTTTAGAGACTTTATCCCCAAATTGAAAGGACGCGGACGTCAGTGTTCATTGAAATAAATGAAATATTGATAAAAAAAACTATTTTTTTACATTGGTAGTATTCATTAAATGGTAAAAAGAGTTTGGTATTTGGCAACATTTTAGCAAGACTAATTGGCAAAATTTAAGAAATTCTGAATATTATTTCCTGAAACCACACGATATCAAATACAAATCAAATGTTGTTTATGTACATCATGTGGCGTATGTTGACTGTACCTGTCGTGAGTAGGGGCCGCGGGGCTTGCGGAAAACTACCAGCAGGATCTCAGGCAGAAGGCTTAGCAGGATGAGCAGGATGATGACCAGCCAGGCCGAGACTGAACTTAGCATGTTTGCAAACACAAAGTACAGGCGCTGCTGCCTCAGGAAGGGCCTACAGACAAGAGAGGCCTAACATTTAGATGGAAAAAGCTTCACTGATCAAAGAGTGTTTTTGTTCTGACCATATAATCCCTCCCCAGAAGAAGCTGAAAAACACATAGAACGCCAAGGAGCCCCAAATGACAAAGTGGTTGATCCATGTCCAATGTCGGGTGTCCAGAGCAAGCTATAGGAAAGACAGTAAAATGAACACTGATTAACATTTTAACATTATTCAAAAAAGTTAACAACACTGAATATTACCTTAAGTGTAACAGTGAAAACAAGCACTGTGAAAACAATAGTCCCATAGGACCAGTTTCCAAAAACCTGTATATGAAAAAATAAGGAATGCATAAATTCAACACGGATATATATATATTATATATAAAATAAATAAATATATATATAAAAATGTGTGTGTGTGTGTGTGTGTGTGTGTGTATATGTGTATCTATATATATATATATATATATATATATATATATATATATATATATATATATATATATATATATATATATATATATATATATATATATATATATATATATATATATATATATATATATATATTTTAAAGATACGAACCTGCCCATTGTCCTGCAGCGCTGGGTTATGAAACAAATACCAAACACCAAAGAAGAAAAGAAGCCCATGAAACAGTCCCAGAACTGTCCAGTACAGGAAAGGCCTCCAACGCAACATGGCATTTTTGGCAATCTCTCTATGAACAATTATAAAGGAGGATATTTGTTACAATATAGGAGTACAACAAACATGTAGTTGTAATTCCAATATTTCACCTGTAGAGGGTAGCATTGTCCAACAGAGCCTCAATGCTGATGTGCTGCTCTAACAGGCTGTAGGCCAGGATGGGCATAGAAGTGAAGCATATGTTGTACATCGTCAGATAGGCTGCATCATACAAGGGCTGACAAGAACGGAGCAGCAGGGGAAAGGAGAGATCATGGTAAGGATTTTTTTCCTAAAATGGGGATCACTGCACACATTATTGATAACATTTTGCATCTTTCAAACAATAACAAATCTGTTATTATATGGAAATGGCTAAACTGACTCATCTACCCCAAATTTAGGGACAGGATTAAGGGAAAGGGACACTCAAACCCACTGAGACAAACTCACCTGCTGCGAATAGCCACAGAAAAATTGGTACAAAAACTGCGGTAAGATGAAACAAAGGTTCTGTAGAAAAGAGAACAGGGCAGGCTTACTAAAAAAAACAACATTTAAAGAATAAAATACCATCACAAAACCAACCTTGTAAAAAAAATATTGCACCAAATGAGCGATGCGAACATAATAAAGATGACCATGGGCAAGAAGCAGCTTTTTGAGGTGCTTTAATTTTGGAAGGGCGTAATCACTGTTTCTAACAGCCTGTCGACCCTCTTTCCCCTTAATGCCTGAAAGAGAAAGATGTGTGAGTTTATAAATAATGGAGTTAGCATTACAACTATTGAGCGTTCAGATTTAATTTCTCACCAATGCCAACATGGGCTTCCAAAATCATGCTGACATCATTTGCACCATCACCAATAGAGAGCGTGATTGGGTTTCCCTTCGAGTTTTTCACCATTTTCACAATCTTCATTTTAAAAATTAAAAGAAAAATTAATTTAATAATGTTTAAATGCCATTTAATGTAATAAATTTCATTTTCATTCATCACCTGTGCTTTCTGTAAAGGCGCCATACGGCAGCAAAGCACAGCAGTGCAGTTTTGGCAAATCTGCAGAAATAGGTTCTTATAGCGACTGTTGCTAGAGTCAGGGGAAGAGTTTAGAATCATTGACAAAGATGCTCCATCAACAATAAAACCATAGTCTTGGCTAGCAGAAGACCAGCTCCTATAAATAAAAAGTAAGACAGTGGATTAAATATAATTCATTTTAAAAACGATAGTACTTTGAGGGGATCTAGTCCAAACCTGGTGACGCCTGCTTTGACTGGTGGTGCATCTTGTACAGCTTTCTTATGATATTCAAGCAGCAGCTCATGGAGTTTCTCCTCACGCCTTCTGACTTCATCGTCCAGAGTTCGCACTGTTAGCTCCAAGAGTTCTGTGCTCTTCTGAAACAAGCGACATGCATAACAGGTGGACTTGGCCGTCTCCATTTTGTCCCCTGTTAAGACCCAAACTTTCATGCCTGCTCCCTGCAGAGCCTCCATTGTCTCTGCTGCTTCCTCTTGCAGGCTGTAAAAATGTGTAAGAAAACGATGTGTATTTGTAAATGGTGCATGTGGATGATCTGAAATTGATTACTTTGAGTTCAATCCCAATGTAACTCACCGGTCTTCAACAGCGGTGGCTCCTATAAGACTCATCCCAGTCTCCACCTGGTTGTACACAGCCATGAGCTTCTCTTCTCTGTCCTGCAGAGCCAGCCTGGCATCTCTCAGTCCAGCATCTGCCAGAGCGTACTCTCCTGCACTCAAGAGCTTGTAAGCTACACAAAGAGTGCGGTATCCCTCCTGCAGGGCAATCATGATTATAAAACAAACCTATATTGGCTGGAACCTGGAACTGGAATTCAAGTGATGTTACAATGTCACAGTAATATAAAAAGGTACCCACCGTAGCGTTACGCTCCACATGCAGACGTATCCTCTCAACTTCCTCCTGTCTGACACGAGGAAAAATGGAAGAGTCTGCTCCTTTGCAGAAAAGCAGAGTGTCACCTACACAAAAACACAGGAAAATGTGACTACTTAAAATAAAAAACAAAAATCCACTACTTAGTCACTAGATCTATTCATGACGCTAACCTGAAGAAGATCTGACTATTACACTCATCCGTCTTCTCACGGGATCAAAGTTCAACACATGGAGCAGTTCATACCTTGACGGTAAGTAAAGAAGTAAATTATCCTTCTACACTTTAAATTGAGAAATTGTAAGATGTTTTTAGGTTAGCACTTACCTTTCTACATCATTGTTCCTATTAAGTATTTTCATTGTTTTGCTCTCTAAACCCAGAAACGTAAAGCCATATCTGCAAATAAAAGCAACATATTGCATGTTGAAAAACAAATTTTCTGTACAGTTAATCATTAATAGTTAAAAAAAAAAAGATGTACCTCATGGCCCCCATCACCAGAGCGATCTCATCAGGGGAGGAGGCTATAAAGCCTCTTTGCTCCTGTGGGTGAGACAGTGCTCCATCTATTCCCAAACCGTCCAACTGATTACACAGACCATCCACCTGATCGGGACACTGTTCTGTGGATTCTTTAACCTGAACCGTGTGACACAGGCAGAGAGCACGCAGAAACAACTCCTCCTTCTCCTAAGATGAGAGCATATTTGGTAAAAATGTCAAGAAGTGGCAAACATTAAGACACGTTCTATATCTAACTATAACTACAACTATAAATGATAACATTGAATATTTCATCATTGTAATACTATACAAAACATTTTGAATAGAATTTGTATCATAAAACATAGTATAAGTCGGAAATAAGTCAACTTCACATTTCGTCAGGGTAAAGTGACGTGTTTCATGATCTAATGGCATTATCAAGTGTTCATGTAAAGAGCACTTTGCTTCTACTTCATGCAATGTGCTTATGTTGACATGTCAAGAAGGCTGCACATGGGTGAGCTGTGAGGGGTCTATCTGTGCACTGACTGTGTAATGGCCATATGTTGTAGCTTGTTCAACAGAAGGCGGGGCACCATAGCACTCACCCTGCCAGCTTTCTGCTGTAGTTTGCTCACAGGTCCGTCAGTGACACAGAAGCCGTCCAGCTCTGAACTTGCATCACGATGTTTGTACTGGAAACCATCTATGCAGCACTCTATGAACTCCATGTTATTCTGAGTGAGGGTGCCAGTCTTGTCTGTAAAGACATACTCCACCTATAAAAGGATTTGAAAACCTTGTTAAGATTAGGCAATTCATCATATTCAGATGAATTCAAAGGAAGTGCTATTTTAAGACATTATCTTATAAGTGTGACAGATACTTTTTTCAAACAGCCATCCAAATTTTACTTAAGACAAAACTATCAGTTTGAGCATATCCTGAACATTTAAGATATCATGAACATAAAACACATGCAATATAAACAAACATTTGTTACCTGTCCTAGCTCCTCATTTAGGTCTGAGGTGTTAACCAGCGCTCCTTCTTTTATTTCATTGTCAAAGAAATCTTTGTCCCATGTAATGAAAAAAGATCCCAGAAATTTCTGCATCTCCACCGTCACATACATAGACACTGGGATAATGAAGTTGAAGAGCACCATGAAGGACAGGAAGTCAGTGAACATTTTCAGGTACTGCAGAAAAATATAAGATTTTAATTTACAAAGATATGGGTTAAAAAACATTGAGTCAATTGCTAATAGTACATTAAAGATAACACTGTGTCAAAGGTGCCAGTGTCATCCAGCAGATAGAGTAAGAGCTCACCAGATTGGTGTCCTTCTCTCTTTGAGTTTTCTCATTGTACCAGGGCTCGTCCTGTCCAGGCTTGCTCTGCCACACATACTTCAGTATTGTGCAAACAAGAGCCTTGCTCACCAATATACAGAGGTAAACCAAAAGGAAGGCATTGATAGACCTGACAATAATACAATCACAATGAATTTTCAATGTCATAATTGTCCAAAGTGCAACATCATTTTACAAATCTTACTTCTCCACAACAGAGCGCTTTTGAGATTTTCCTTGATAGTTAAGAGCCATTTTTGTTTCCATGCCTGTGTAAATTGCTACACCTTTAGGAAATTAACAAGGTAAGATAAATTGTTTTTAAGAAATACACAAGAACTACACATAATGATGAAAGCTGGTAGACATACCACAGATTTTCTGAGTATTCTTTAAAGTTGCACCTTTCAGTAGTAGATTTTCGGGACCCAGTGACCTACACAAACCACAAACACAAACAGTGTAATAATGCGTAAGTGGTACAATACGCACACTACGTTTCCTCAATAAATGCCTGAAGTCTGGCTGCCATCCATCCCCCAAAACTGCTGTGACAATAACAGTATGATGCAGTCACACTCAGTTCTGCAGTTCTGGAAAAGGACGTAGTCATTTTTGTATGTCAATTACCAGATGATCAATATCAAATGCCCATCGGAGTACTTTAGGGGCTATGGCTGAAACTCAGCCAACCTATTTTAATGCTTGTATGCTACGACAGATCAATGGTATAATGATTTGTTGATGCAAACAAAAAACAAGTGAGTGATTAAGAAGAGTATTATGAATACGCTGTCATAAAAACTGCCAAGTTTTGAATGCCCTCACCTCACTACAGGCTCCTGATTGTTCTTATAAATATGCATACGGCCAACAAATCTGAAAGAAAAACAAAACAAAACAGGATTTAAATAGAAGAATAACACACAGTCTTCGAAAAACTATCCATGTATTAAATTAAAGTCCCTTGTGAAGTATCTAAAGATCAGGTATTTAAAGCTGGTCTTACACTATGCGGTTTTGTACAATTTTAAGTCATTCCAAATAACACTGTGATTGAATCTCATATGAGGAGAGCCTGAGCTCACGATGGGAGTGTGCGCACTGTACGGAGCGATGAATGTATATGTTTACACTGTACGAGGGACACACAGGGACAGAGCAGACGTGTGTGCTGCAGCGCAAGGGACAATGTCTGTGGTCCCACCATCTCTCATACCGCTCTGTCCAACTCAAATAGAAACCTGTTGGCACTGCAGACTTAGCACTGCTTTGTTTAAAGTCAGAGGTTTACCACAAACCTTTTCTGGACTTTTGTATGTGCTGTGATTTGTTAAGAAGCCCGGTCAGAGGAGCTTGTTGTGCCGGGTTTCACCTCTACCTCAGAGTGGTATTTATTGCCACCTGCAGCTGTATTTTACCATGTTTGCTCTTCTTTCATTCGGTTTCAACAGCACTCGGACCCTACAACTCACGAAAAATATCCAACATGTCTGAAATCCCGTGAAAGGAGCCAAAATTCACTGTGATTTTGAAATGATTCCCCTGACTAAATCGCACAGTGTAAAGCCATCTTAAGCTGTCGAGTGAGTCATTTAAAATATCCCACTGTTCACGAACAAGATTTTACTTCTTTTTTTTAATTCAAGGAACAAAATTAATTCATTTATAGAATTTAATATTATTATTATTCAACAACAAAGAGCAGTACATTACATAGTTCAAGCCGGCCAAACAAGCACATTTCTACATTATACTAATGTTAAGATGACAGAACTATTTTAAGAAGTGGCTCCACACATCAGAATGTTCCCAACAGTGGTGCACACTGTTTGGCACATGTGATGAACTCATACTTGTAAGGTCAGGCTGCGGCTGTTCACACTCGATGGTGGCGCTGAGAGATTCCAGATCTTCTCTGTGTCTGGCACTGTGTAGTGTGTCTGAAAAGCACAAGGAGGAAAAAGTGCACAATGTCAATAGGTCAACTGGGGATATGCTTTTAGTCTGCTGGAATGACAACTTCTTATTGCACAATATTTTTTGCGATTAGCGAGGGACTAGTGCTGGAAAAGGTAATCTACTTGAGCTAGAGCTAAAACAGTGTCAAAACCGGGGAAGCTAGGTGTCCAGTGAGGCAACAGTGGCCTAGAGCAAACACTTCACCCACCTTGTCTAAATACGTTGTGGTGTATGAGTCATTGTGGTTGTCGTAGGAGCTGATGGCGCAGATTGGCAGCCTCCCCTCCATCAGTCTACACCCCAAAGCAGCAGTGGCTAAAATTGTAAGCTTAGCACCACAAACATATATGTACGTATGGAATAAATTAATAATGCATCGAAATTGCAAGTTTGAGCATCTGGAAAGTTGTTTAAACAAGACTAAAGCATAAATATTATGAGAAAATGAAACGCGGGCCACACAAATTAAATGAAGCATAGAGTTGGAAGGAAAAGATTGTTGTGGTGGGTCAAGCTGAAACACCCGAAGCTGCCTCTAAATTTTTCCAGGCCCAAAGCTCAGCCTCCGTTATTGCTACTGCTTGGTCAGCACCATTCCGCAATATAAGGCCAAAACGTTTAATGTGTTGTATTGGTGGTTTATTTGAAATAGTGTTATTATCTTACTTTATGATTGGACTCTCCATCCAGACTTGCAGTGGTGACAAGCATGTGTCATCACTGTCGCATGGATTGCAGCAGTATTAAATCAACAGGGAAAGGTCCTCATCCTTCACCTCTACCACGTCTCCTACTGTCCATCACAACAGGTTATGTGTACATTTCAGCATCTATGTTATGTTTTTTAAGACTTCATAGCAAACACCATATTATCAAAATGGTAAGTATAGATGAATTGAACATATTACACTTTATAAACATGGTTGTGATCATACCTTGATCTTCTCACTCTCTTTTTGTATTCTCTGACCGTCTTCTAGCACGTTACAAGTACTATTAATTCATTATCAGCCTTGTGTCGAACCGCAGTCTTCAATACCCTGCAAAGAAATTGATAAAACAATATAAATACAAGACATCAGGATCAAAATACTAAAATGTCAAACTCAATGTTGATACTAAAAAGGAGACAGAAAAAGAAGTAAAACACACACACACACATATATATATATATATATATATATATATATATATATATATATATATATATATATATATATATATATATATATACACACACATACACATACGTATACACATATACACACATATATACACATACATACATACATATATACATATATATGTATTTGATTATTTTCTCAGTATCTACAGTATATCTAGTTTTGATGCTAGTTCATGGGTATAGATGTTTTTTGGCAACCCTATAAAACGAAATCATTAGAAATAAAAGAAATACCACACACTGGTGTTTTTTTTCTCAGAAAAGTGTGAGAACATTCAGTGCACAGCGAATTGCATCAATGACACCAATAATCAAACGTCGCAATTGCCTGACTGGCCTTTTCAAATATTTTACAAAGACGAGCAATGGAATCGGGATTAAGCTCCCAGAGTTCTGATGCGTGTGATTGACACCGACAGGCAGATTAGTGAAAACACAGTGGACAAATCAATGTCTGAAGTCCTTAACACAGCTGATCTTGTAGTCATACTTTATAGAATTTTCAGATAACCTAATGTTAAGCCAATATAGATTTGAAGATGCTAAATACTAAACTTAGCATCCATTAAAAAGTATTCTGACAAACACTATAGTACAATAAATAGTTATTTATATATGTATTTACCATTATATACCCAGCATCGTTAAAGGTAATTTCACAGCTCTTATGTTTACTTTTTTATATCGTTTTGCTCTATAGAATTTTGGCACATGTTGACTATAATACGTTTTTGACTTTCGGATCCGAGCTCTATTAATGTGAGGTGAGACAAGCTATAGTGTTTGTTTTGTATGATACAAGTATAACCAAGAGCAATTTCTTCCACTAGTGAGACACATGCTACAAATAATCTGCAAAAAAAAAGTAGGAAGGGGTGGCTTGCCAGACTACCAATGCCTACCACTGCCATAACAAGTATTTATGTGTGTAGGAAACAAATAAAATAACAAGCAATTTAGAGAACTTGTAGTGTAGAAAAAAAAATGGAAAAAAGGAAAAAGAGCAATAAGATATGATGAGAGACATCCAGTGTTGCAACGTAAAGTTCACGAACAGCAGGAATATAAAAACAGTCAAACAATGATAAATAACATACAAAAATCATAAATCTAACACAACACTGTGCAGGTAGAGTAACGCTAACATATGTACCCAAACGCACACATGCATACACACATCACTAGAATATTGGAAGGACTTTGACAGAATTGTAAAGACTGCTGTCTTCTGCATCGGTACAGTATATGTTGCTAAGACCATTGATGTATGCTCAAAGTCTCTAAGAGCCCATTTTCACTAATCACAATTTAAGACCATAGAGCATTAAAACCAGACCTAGGAGAAAATTAGTCACACAAGGAGTGATGGTAAAGGAAGACTTAAAAGTGTTGTTAAAATTAAGACTGTAAGAGCATCACATATCATACACAGATAAATCAATCTTACCTGCTTTATAGCAGTAACTGTTATGACAAAAAATAAAGGTAGGCCACTGGTGACTGGGCTGGTGGGTGTGTCCACTATCACCTATGGACAAAGCAAACAGAGTAGTTTATCAGCATTTCTTACATGGAAACTAATGCAAGGCAGCAATACAGTTTTGTGGCAGTGAATGTTTAGGCAGGGCCTAGCCACTAAACACAGGGTTTGGCTCATTTCTTTGATAGCAGTGATTTCATCAGTGAGAGACATTACACTTTTTGTGGATGCTGCACAGACTTCTAACCACCTTGGCACAGGAAA
This sequence comes from Chaenogobius annularis, assembly GCA_015082035.1. Lineage (NCBI taxonomy): Eukaryota > Metazoa > Chordata > Actinopteri > Gobiiformes > Gobiidae > Chaenogobius > Chaenogobius annularis. The sequence continues at coordinate 1,972,759 of BJKM01000002.1, read as the reverse complement.
GAGTGCGTAATGTGCAGCCTGTGTTATTGCCAGTAGAGTGGGCCCCTAGAAAAATGTGCTGCATTGACCACTCAGATAATAATAATAATAATAATAATAATAATAATAATAATAATAATAATAATAATGCCTTACACTTGTAACGCGCTTTACAGGCTTATTGAGACCTGTCAAAGCGCTACACTGTCGACATTATTCTTTCATTCCATACTCAGTGGTGGCCTAGCGCAGACTGACAGAAGGCTGCCAATCTGTGCCATCGGCCCCTCTGACCACCACCAACCTTTCATACTACTAAGCAATGTGGATTAAAGTGCATATGACAGGTTAGACAACACATTTCAATCAAATCTAGTGAACATGATTATATTTCAAATTTTGTTGGCCTGTAGGTTTATTACACAGGACAGTATAGCCTGAAATTGGGATGAGGTTGGGAAAGGACATTGCAGCAAACTGTTGTGAGCCGGATTCAAACTCATGATGCTGAAGGTTACTCACATGGACCGCATGTGGGCTATTGCTTGGTGAAGTTTATCATTTTGCTTTCTGGTTGGAAATGACGACATATGCAGAATTAATTCAAAGATCTATTCAAATATCTGGTTAGCATATTGCTACCTTAGCTAGCCGCTAAAGGCTAAATTGGTGACACACACCCATGAGCACCACAGCGGCCATGTTTGATGGCTGGGGCTTGAGGTAATTCCATAACCGTTACATAGCAACTATATTATATACAGACCAGATTTAAAGGCCCAAAATCTATGTAAATTCCATAACTGTTAAGATTTGACAATATATGATACCAAATAACACCAGGTTTAAACTGTCAGAAAATTGGGCAAGTTGCGTGTAGTCCCTATTTCCAAGGGCACGTCGCATATTGATGAGATATGAAGTTTTAAGTTTTAAAACTCAGCACTACTTCCTGTAATTTGAAAGTTTAATTTTTCAAATTTCACAGATGTAAAATTATGATAAATATTTACCACAAGTTTTAACAAAGTAAGTAATAATTACAAAAACAAGAGAACCTGTCATCCCTTGCCTAAGGACACAACAACAGAATCTGGTCCGACCACGAATTTAAGCACTATGCTCTAGACAAAGACACTTCAGTCTTTAGTATTCAGACCAGAAACATTACACACTGTCAGATAGACATCAGCCTGGTGTGTGTTATGAAGCATTAGCTGAAGTTTGTCTTACCCTCACTAAGACTGCTATCCCCCACCACTCTCTCAGTTCAAGAACAGGATGTAAACAGGCTATTTCGGAAATCCAACTCCCGAAAAGCTGCTGGACCAGATAGCGTTTCTCCCGCCACATTACATGTTTAACATCTCCCTGGGGTCATGCCACGTCCCAGCCTGCTTCAAGTCTGCCATCATTGTCCCCGTCGCCAAGAAGCCCCGGATCACTGGACTTAATGACTACAGGCCTGTGGCACTGACGTCTGTAGTCATGAAGTCAGCGCCTGGTCTTGCCCCACCTCAAGTCCTTCACCTCCTCCCTGCTGGACCCCCTGCAGTTCGCCTACAGAGCCAACAGGTCTGTAGACGACGCCATCAAACTGGCACTCCACTTCATCCTGCAGCATCTGGACTCCCCGTGGACCTACGCCAGCTTCCGGTTTGTGGACTTCAGCTCTGCGTTCAACACCATCCTCCCTGCTCTCCTCCGGGACAAGCTCTCCCAGTTCAACGTGCCTGACTCCACCTGCAGGTGGATCACTGACTTCCTGACGGATCGGAGGCAGTATGTGCGGCTGGAGAAGAATGTCTCAGACACTCGGACTATCAGCACAGGAGCTCCACAGGGCTGTGTATTTTCTCCTCTGCTCTTCTCCCTGTACACAAACTGCTGCACCTCCAGCCACGACTCTTGATCAAGTTCGCGGACGACACCACCCTCATCAGTCTGTCTACAGGAGGGAGGTGGACCGGCTGGTGTCCTGGTGCAACGGTAACAACCTGGAGTTCAATGCCCAGAAGACAGTAGAGATGACCGTGGACTTCAGGAAAGTCACAGCCCCCCAGCTCACTTCACCATGACTATGACAGACCCCCCCCCATCACCACCGTGGACTCCTTCCGCTTCCTTGGCACCACCATCACCCAGGACCTCAAGTGGGAACCCTCCATCAGCTCCCTCATCAAGAAGGCCGAGCAGAGGAGGTACTTCCTGCGGCAGCTGAGGAAATCCAAGCTGCCAGTGCAGATGATGGTGCACGGCCATCATTGAGTCCATCCTCACCTCCTCCAACACCGTGTGGTACGCTGGAGCCACAGCCAGGGACAAACAGAGACTACAGCACATTGTGCGTTCTGCTGAGAAGGTGATCGGCTGCAGGACCTGTTCGTCTCCAGGTCTCTGGGACGAGCAGGTCGGATCATAGCTGACCCTTCTCACCCTGGACATGGTCTATTTGAACCACTCCCCTCAGGCAGGAGGCTACGGTCCATTCGGACCAGAACCTCCTACACTTCTAAACACCTGCCACTTTAACTGCAGCTATTCAATAACTCACTACACTGTCACTTTCTGCACTCACAACTGTAAATTTAACTGTAACTCTTGTGTACATAGTAATGCCTATTTTTATTTTATACTATCACTGTCATTTTAAATTGTTTCTTAATGCATGCCCTTTAGATTAAATATATGTTGTTTTTATTATTGATCAGTGTTTTATGTTGCACCTTATGCCGAGACAAGTTCCAATGTTTGTGAATTTTGTTGGCAAACCCTTTCTGATTCTGATTGTCTATTCCTCACAAACACAGGCAATAGTCCCTTCATACACAACTTCAGACATGTTCAGTGTAACGACAATTCCACTGAATAAAAACATTAACCTCTTGCATACTATGTACAGTCAGCTGAGTATGTGTAAGATACTTGTAGAGGTTGGTAAGACAATCCTTTTGTAAGGAGGAAGTAAAACCACTGGAGGCAGAAGTGGACCTACATAAAGCAGAGAGTGTGGGGGGCTTTGGAGATGCTGGATTAAGACATTCCTCTAGAGAGGGCTCAGTGTAGCCTAATCACTGGAGACTTGTAATCTGGTTGAGGCCACATTCTCAAAGGACATGTTGTTAAGAGACGGAGTGATGCCCAAAGGTTACAAGATTAAATGTATTTTATACAAGAGCTACAGATAGAAGCAAGTTTTTTTCTGACATGGTGGAAGGTTAAGGTACACTTTATTGTCTCGGCAGGGAAATTTGTCCTCTACATTTGACCCATCTGTCAAAGCCGCTGGGTAGGAGCAGTGATCACTACAGTGCAGCGCTTGCGACCCATCTCCAGATGTTTGTGCTAGATTTCGTCAGGACTATGGTGCATGGTTTGGGTTGATGGGGGAAACCGAAATGACCAGAAGAAACCCACCCAGACACGGAGAAACATGCAAACTCCACAGTCAGGTCTGGCCTGGAATGCTGTACAAAAGGATACAAATCTATAACAAATTATTAAAAGCAACCCTTTTCCTCCAGCGACATCACATTATGATAGAGCACCAAAGAGAACACAATTGTGTCTAAATTAGTGGTTTGAGATTATCCTGATGGCAATAATCCAATTATATTTTTTCATACCATTTTAAATGTGCTAAAAAATTCCTGAAAATGTTGTGGTTGAGGTGGTTCAAGTTTCACACATAATGTGAATGGACAGTAAAATAAAGACTAAGTGCAAAAATATTAGTTTATTTACAGTTATTTGAAAGGTAATATTGCAAGTTTATTTTCAATCAGCTCTTTCTATACACATCTAATTTATAACGTCAATCATTCCTATGTTGTTTCAAAGTGTACATCTATATCATGATTGTATGATATTCTGAAGCTTTCAGGTGGATAATACCATTCCCTGCTAAAAGGGCTGTACATTGAATCCCAGCATTACACTGAACATGAGCAGTCCTGATGTGTGAGAGCAGAGCTGCACAGAGTTTCTCTGCTGCACAGGCAAGTGTGCCACAGAACGTCAGACAGCACTTCCCAGGAGTCCCCCTCCAGCCAACACATCCTACCACACCAAGAGCCCCGCTCTCTTTCCCCATTTAGCCTCATCACGATTTCCTCTCTTTTAAACCTCAGTACTATTCCCTTTTGGACAAATTCAATAAAGATACACAGGACCTATTTTTAGGACAGAGTGGTGTTTTTTGTTTTTTTTTATTTTACGGAGTCTATTTGTGGCAGTACAAGAGGGCTTCCTGGTTTCTGACGCAAGCAAGAACTGTGCTGCAGAGAGATGGGGGCATGTGTGAGAGAAGCAGACAGAAGGGGAATGAAAACAGACAGTATGACAAAAGCCAACAGAGGATGCATGGCATGTAGTTGATGGTTGAGATAGCATTGAGGGCTCTCTGTAATTTTGCGTTTTTCTATCAGAGTTGGAGCCCGTTTTTCTTAAATTGTCAGTCTGTGATTATAATAGTCAACAACATGGGGGTAAAGAATGGTTAGGATAAAGCATATTTCAAGAGGATACACATATAATACATTTTTAAAAAGATTCTTGTGTAAAATCAGTCCGAAATTTGGTTCTCATGGTAATGAGGTCACTTCAGTTGTAAAATTGGCCTCAACTGTTGTATTTTTGACTGTTTTATGCTTTATTATATAATCATAAAAATGTATTATTATTTTATATATAAAAGGGAAATTTTCTTTTTTTTAAGTAATTGCAGTATACTTGTACTTACTACTTACCAATTGTCCTAACCTAAACCCTAACTTAACCCTTTTCCTAACCTTACCCTTTCTTAATCTTCTTAAGATAATACAATTAGAATTGGAGTGTTTTATTAAACATCAACTCTTTTTAAATAGTTGTTAAATAATTTATTAAATGTTCTTTTGAAATTTTTTTTAAAAGATTTACCAAATTATGTTTTAAAAGTTGTTTTGATAAAAACATTTATATTATCATGTAGTAAATTGTTTTTAATAAAAGCACATGTGGTCGCCCAGCTCTGCTCTGCTGTTGTGGAATATCTTTTCATTTACTGCAAACCATTCTACTCTCCACGTGAGTTCGCTTCATTCATTCTGGCTGCTGTTTACATTCCACCGAGCAAACGTGCAGGAGGCACAACGCGTTCGCAGACCAGGTTTTGAGAGTTGAGCGGACCTTCCCAAACTCCTTGTGTATTATTCTGGGTGATTTTGACAAGAGCAATCTCAGCCACGAACTACCAAAATGGAGACAGTTTATCAAAGTCCCAACCAGAGAGCAGAACAGGCTTGATCACTGTTGCACAACAGTAAGCAATGCATTTCGTGCCGTGCCCGAGCCGCTGTGGGCTTTCAGATGACGCCATGGTCCACCTGATCCCCACGTAGACAGAGGCTGAAGCTCTTCAAACCTGTAGTGAGGACCTCTAAGAAGTGGAGTAGTGGTAGTGGAGGAGCTACGGGCGTGTTTGGACATCACAGACTGGGAGGTTTTCAGAGATGCCACTGATAGTTTGGATAACAAACTCTGATTCACACCAAAACAGGTTAAGGCAGCAGGAGGCAGCGCACAGGGCTGGTGACAGAGAGCACTACAAAGTTGCGAAGTATGGATTTAGCAAAGGTGTCAAGTGCTAGATCACAGTACAATACAGGTCTGAAGCAGCCATTCTCTGACAACAACCCTGCCTCTGTGTGGAGTGAGCGCCTACTTCTCACCAACTACAAGCCCAGAGCTCCCCACGCTGCAGACGACCGAAAAATGGCCGAGGAACTTAACAACTTCTACTCCAGGTTTGAGGCCACCCCCCCTGCCAACCCAACCCAACCCCGGTCCCCTCCACCTCCCCAACCACTCTCTCAGTTCAGAGACAGGATGTAAACGGACTATTTCGGAAATCCAACCCCCAAAAAGCTGCTGGACCAAACAACCCTGCTACCCTGAGACACTGTGCAGGCGAAACTGACCCCCGTCTTCAAAGACATTTTGAACACCTGCCTGGAGTCATGCCACGTCCCAGCCAGCTTCAAGTCGTCCATCATTGTCCCTTTCCCCAAGAAGCCCCAGATAACTGGACTTAATGACTACAGGCCTGTGGTGCTGACATCTGTAGTCATTAAGTAATGTGAACGCCTGGTCTTGCCCCACCTCAAGTCATTCACCCCCTCCCTGTTGGACCCCCTGCAGTTCGCCTACAGAGCCAACAGGTCTGTAGACGACGCCATCAACCTGGCACTCCACTTCATCCTGCAGCATCTGGACTCCCCGGGAACCTACGCCTGGATCCTGTTTGTGGACTTCAGCTCTGCATTCAACACCATCCTCCCTGCTCTGATCCAGGACAAGCAGGACAACCCTCATCAAGAAGGCCCAGCAGAGGATGTACTTCCTGCAGCAGCTGAAGAAAGCCAAGCTGCCAGTGCAGATGATGGTGCAGTTTTGCACGGCCATCATCCTCACCTCCATCACCGTGTGGTACGCTGGAGCCGCAGCCGGGGACAAACAGACTACAGCTTATTGTACGCTCTGCTGAGAAGGTGATTGGCCGCATATTTCCATCTCCAGGGCTCTGGGTCGAGCAGGTCAAATCACAGCCAACCCTTCTCACCCTGGACACTCCCCTCAGGCAGGAGGCTACGGTCCGTCCGGACCAGAACCTCCCGCCACAAGAACAGTTTCTTTCCCTCTGCCGTTGGACTCATGAACACTTAAACACCTGCCACTTTAACTACAATTTAATGAATCACTCACTGCACTGTCACTTTCTGGACTTCATCTGTAAATTTGACTGTAAATTCTTGTGTACATAGTAAGCCTATTTTTATTTTATGCTATAGTAAATTTAAATTGTTTTCTTTAATGCATGCTCTTTTGATTTCATATATGTTGTTTTTATTATTGTCCATCGTTGTATGGTGCACCTTAATGCCAAAACAAGTTCCTATGTTTGTGAATTTTGTTCATTGACAATAGCAATAAACCTTTTCTGATTCTGATTCTATTAAATAATCTTTTAAAGACTCCTTTAATTAAACGAGGGCCGTTTCTAGCTATTGACAAGGGTGGGCATTGCCTACTCAAACTAATTTCGCATTTCACCTCAACATGCATCAAATTGAGCAGTGAGAGGAATGGAGGATGCCTTGGTTGGTGCCCCACCGCCTGTGCAGAGTCGGGAGGAGCCGACTCTGAGGATGTGCGCTTTGTAAGAGTGTTGCGTTTTATCCAGATATTTCAGCGGTCACATATGGTCAAAATGACCACTGGCCACTTAATGCATTTTACAACAGCATTATACTTAAACAATGACAAGACAGTGCCTGCAGGGATTCGCACCGCAAATAGCAGGATTCGCGCCACAAAAACGCAGGATGCGCAGGTCGCGCATCCACATAGACTTTGAATGTAAACTGGCCGCTTTGCCGCAGCGGTCTGAACACGGCTTTAATGTGACCCATAACCCATTTAATGTGACCCATTTAATGTGACCCATAACCCATTTCATGTGAACCATAACCTGTATGATTCAGTTGAAAAAAAAAAAATCCTTTGGGGAGGGGGGGAGTAAAAATAAAAAAAATTAAATTATGTGGTTGCATAAGTGTGCACACCTTTAAATTAATACTTTGTTGAAGCACCTTTTGATTTTATTACAACACTTTTGGATTGGAGTCAATCAGCTTCTCACATCTTGACTTGGCAATATTTGCCCACTCTTCTTTTCAGGAATGCTCCAAATCTGTCAGATTGCGAGGGCATCTCCTGTGCACAGCCCTCTTCAGATCACCCCACAGATTTTCAATCGGATTCAGGTCTGGGCTCTGGCTGAGACATTCCAAAACTTGAATCTTCATATATCTTCATATTTCATATTTCATATTTCAAACTTTAATCTTCATATATATTCATATTTCCTTATCATCTACAGCTTTCTAGCAGAAATCTGAAGCTTTTATGCAAACATTGACTGTTAATTTGGAATGGCTCATAATTCCCTTCACCTTGACGAAGGCCCCAGTTCCATCTGAAGAAAAACCCCAAAGCATGTTGCTGCCGCCACCATGCTTCACTGTGGGTATGGTGTTCTTTTGCTGATGTGCAGTGTTGTTTTTGCGCCAAACATACCTTTTGGAGTTATGGCCAAAAGGTTCTTCTTTGGTTCATCAGACCACAACACATTTTACCACATGCTTTTGGGAGACTTCAAATGGGTTTGTGTAAAATTTAGCCTGGCTCGGATGTATTTCTTTGTAAGAAAAGGCTTTCGTCTTGGCACCCTACCCCATAGCCCAGACATATGAAGAATACGGGAGATTGTTGTCACATGTGCTATACAGCCAGTACTTGCCAGAAATTCCTGCAGCTCTTTTAATGTTGCTGCAGGCCTCTGGGCAGCTTCCCTGACCGGTTTCCTACTTGCCTTTTCATCAATTTTGGAGGGACGTCCCATTCTTGGTAGTCACTGTGGTGACATATTTCCTCCACTTGATGATCACTGTCTTCACTGCACTGTGTTTCATGGTACACCTAAAGCTTTGAAAATTATTTTGTACCCTTCTCCTGACAGATACCTAACAAGGAGATCCCTCTGATACTTTGGAAGCTCTCTGTGGACAATAGCTTTGGCCATAAAAATCAGCTAACAAAATGTCAGGAAAAGCCTACTAGAACAGCTGAACTTTATTGGGGGTTAATCAGAGGAAATTTAAATGATGGTAGGTGTGTACTGACTCCTATTTAACATGAGTTTGAATATGATTGGTTGATTCTAAACACAACCACATCCCCAATTATAATGCAACCTCATTATTTTATTTTTACTCCCCCCTCCTCAAAGGATTACATTTTATAGGTTATAGGTCACATTAAAGGTGGAAAAAGTGGTGACATTATTTATCTTTGTCTAATTTTGTTTACATCACAGAGGTGTGTAGATCTTTTATATTCACTGTAAAGGGGAACAAAAAATACGCCTATATCACCATCTCTTCTGCAGATGTGAACTTGGAATTTTCGTTCAATATTTGTAATGACGGGCAAAACTGAAATTGTAAGCCTAAATTTATAACACACAATTTAAAATCAATCCAAGTCCACACTCTAAATGAGCAGAACCCCCACACAATGATGCCCAGTCTACTTTTAACATTTGTGTGAAATAATTATTTTGTTCTGTTCTTGTTCTCCTAGTGCTGTGCTGTTAAGAAATAACACAGAAAAAACTAAGCATGTAACACAGCTAAAGATGGTGACATTTACTTTCTGTGGGGTAAATGGGGTAAGACATAGCGTATAATTTCATAGTAGCCTACCAAAAGTTTCTGTAGAACTGACCCTGCTTAAACCTTGGCTCTGTTTAACGTGGCACTTGGGGTCCACCATACACTGTCAATGTCTAATTGCATTTTTATTCTTACAGGCATATTTGAAAATATTAAACTATAGACTTAATAGGATTAGACCCAGTACTGAGCTTTGTGTGATTCCAGCAGAGCAAATCTGGAGGAATTAGTACAGCTTGTCCTTCTAAGGAAATTGAAATAAGTAAATTTGGCAAAAAGGAAATTGCACCCAAGGACCCGCAAAGTACTAGCATATGTTATGTAATGTCAGTAAACTAAACCCAACATTAGCACCTGTTTATACAAGAGGGCTGTTAGGCACAAGAATGTAGCTTTGGATTTCTATACATGCGCAATGATATATGTCATACAATGACGGAGACAACGCAGCAGGTGGAAGCAACATGTACGGTACAGGCCACAGGAGAAACGCTGAGAGAAACTTTGTTTCATTCAAAATTGGTCTGAGCAGATATAGTAACAGAATACTCTACATAAACGAATTATCGCCTCAAACTAAAAGGATTTGTACAACAGCTACTGCTCTAATAGCAAAGCAAGCAAAGAACGCTGACTAATTACTCATAATACATTTACAACAAAGTTTGTGTACTCTCTCATTTGTCCAGGAGTGATCCATTGTTGAAAAATGGTCATCCGGACACTGTTTTAGAAAAACAAGACTCTCATCCAAGAGTCATTCACAATCTGCAGATCTAGTCTGAGAACTCAGATATTTATCCCACTCTGATAATAGCCTATCCTGTTTTTGTTTACATTGTGAGTTTCACCTAAAACCAATATTCTTTGTTTATCCTAACAGCCATGTAATGGGCCATCGCTATTGTTATCTGGTGCGATTTCTTTTCTTTGTATACATTTAAATTTTATTGCCAAAAGATGCTATTTTTAGCATATTTTTTATGCTTGCTCCTTGCTTTATGTTTTCTTCTGTTGTGTTGTCAAAAAACCAGCTTACGATGATTTGGGCGGCAGTAGCTCAGTGGTAGAGTGCTCGTCCGAAGGTCGGAGGTTCGAATCCCGCTCTCTCCTGGTTGAGCGGTCTGATCCAATGACCCACAGGTTGGAGGTCCGATCGCAGCTGCCTCAGGTGAATACTGCCATTGTGCCCTTGGGCAAGACACTTAACCTGACTCGCCCCCAGTGTCTGTATACATCTGGTGTGTGAATGTGTGAGTGAATGGGTGACTGGTTCCTTGGTGTAAAGCGCTTTTTTGCGCAAGCAGACTTGGGGTGTTCAATATTTAGTGGGGCAAAAAAACTGAGGTGAACTTCCATACCTGAAATGGATGATGATTGGATTAAATATGCCCTGAATATTGTGATAAAAGAGTATTGTGTATACAGAGTTCAGACTAAGCCTGGATTTAGCCTGCTCCGGACCTGTCTATATTTCCATAGCAACTGAGTCAGACTCTGAGTGAGCCTGGTTTATGAAAACCAAATGACAACAAAATAATTCTGACTTGACCATTTGAACCCAGCTTACAAAGTAAACCAGTTTTATGAAACAACCTCTACTCCTTTTGAAATGTGGTTGTGGCAGAGTTATGGTGTTTAGCCCCACTTTAACTGGGCTGAGAATGGTTGGAAATGTCCTGAATGAGAGTGGTGAAACGGATTAAGCCTGGACGCTTGCATTTACCCTCAGTTAAGAGAGAAGTCGGGCTCTAATCCTCACTTTGCTGATCGAGTTTTATGAAACAGCAGTCAGGTGTATAAAAAAATGGCCCAACAAACAAACATCCGTAGCACAAAGACATGGGGGGGTATTCCAAACTATCTCCAGCTCAAAGCTCAATGCTCAAGTTCTTCAATAAACCAAATAAGCATTGGTTTAATAAACGCTACTACAGGCCTGGTGTTTAAGATGCGCTTTGTGCACACTCCCAGTGAATCTAGAATGGCAGATCAATGGAGCAACAAAATAACTGAACGTGATCTCAAAAGGTGGACTATAATTGGACTATAGTTTGTTTTGCAACAGGGAAGCTTTCAGTTAAATCTGATCAGATGACCGCATTTAGTCTTGGCTTGGTACATATTTATGACAGAGTATGAAATTGCCCATGTTTTGTTTGTTTATTTGACATTTTTTATAAAAATGTGGAGATGTTCTTTGATATAAAGCCAACATAATCTAGACAGCTCAAAGTAAGAGGAAAATCTGATCCCGACCATTTGTACATAAAGGCATTTTATTATGGCAACTCAGTGCCAACTTTGGTTAGCCATGTTGAACTAAGACAAGTTAGGCTGAATCTTGCCTCACACACACATTATGTCAGCTTTGTGGAGTAAAAGATGCTTGTCCTCACCTGAACCAGAAAGATGATAAGAAAGTAGAAATTGGCGATTCTTCTGAATTGTTCAAAAAGATTCTTTGGTAGAAAGTTCCACACCGTATACTGTAGAGAGAAGAGATTCAAGTAAATGACAGAAATAATTAACAACAACTGAAATGTCTTTTGTTGGTATCTGTGAAATTTAAAAAAAGGAGAGAAAATAGTTGTTGCTCTTATATCCTTTTCCTTTTCAACAAAGGGCCACTGAACCCTTCATGTATCCATTGTATTATTTGTAAATGGTCTTGAATAATTATTCTGATGGGGCTGTAGTATCACTTATCTACCTAAATTCCTCAGAGAAGGCACACTATACCCCATTTAGGACCTCTCACTTCTAATATTGTACAAGCAGCACCTACTGTATTTACACAGAAAGTGCACTAAGCAGCCTTTATAAAAGGGAGTGTCTGCATTGGGAGAGGCGAAATGCAGCCACAGCAGAACGGTCCATCTCATTTTGGCAGACAAAAAAGAGAGAAGTAATGAAAAAACGAGTATGGGGTCTGGGTGTATGACACACCAGATGCTAAATGCAACAAGATATACGAATATACAAAATACGAATCTGTATTGCTTTTTAGTTTGTTACACCAACAATGATCGACTTATCTTTACCTGGTCTTTACAATTTCACTATTCTAACTCACTTGGCTTTGTGCTGCCCGGTGGTCAAGTGGTTAAGTCACGGCCCACGTATGCCAGACTCCAGGTGCAGCACTGTTGTTAGTTTGAATCCTGACTCCGACAATTTACTGCACGTCTTCCCCTCTCTCTCATTCCCCATGTCACCCTGTCCTCTCCTGTCTAATAAAGCCTACAAGCAACAAAATCTTTAAAAAAAACAGAACCAATAACAAAATATGCAATTTGTGTTTTTGGTGTGTGCAAAAAGTGTAGTATCTAGCTTTATTTGGCTCAAATATTTAAAAAACCAACAGCAGCAGGTTGGCATAAGAAATTCCTTTGGCATTGAAAAACACAAAGCAAACATGGTTGTGCAATTTTTTTCTTGAAATGTAGATACGCTTAGCAATACTACTATCAATTAATATATCTATTTCTAAAATGCACACACTTCCTCTAGTTGGGATATCTTTCACTATGAAAGTTGCAGGGATTTCTCTCGAGATGGATTACATTTTGGTACTATGAGCTAATTTGTTAATTTGTTACCTGTTCTTTGGAACAGTAACCACTAAACTTTAGTGTGCCTCTTCGCCAAGTCTCATTAAAAAGAGAGGGTGGAAGGGAGCTTTGCACACATGCGAGCCAACCGAAAGTCGTGGTGTGGCGCACAGCGTCATTGAAAACCTTGTTTTCATCAACTGTTTCCCCCCGAGTTAATCAATCTACCACTTGTATTTTGAATATGTACATATGTACACGTGCATCAGGGTCCCCCCATCATGTGATATAATTAAGTCCTTAAGACAGCAATTGGTAGGCAACGCTTGGGTTTTATAAGACAAAAATCACTATCCATAGTAGGAAAATACTTCACCTCAAGAAAATGACAATAGAACATGTTTCACCTACTGTCAGTCATCTTTACATATATGAAGAGTGTCCTTGTGCTACTTACCTTGGAGGACACAATTCTGTTGTCACAGAACTTTGGAGGGATGAACCCCTCACTGTCTGGACTTGACCGATGGCCCACATAAACAGTCCTGCTGTCCACTCTTCTCTCATCACCTCCAAGCTACAGAGAAAGAAGAGAAACACATTTAGTTAGTGTTTCATTCTTGCTAAAGTCATTAAGAAACAGACAAGGGAAGGCTTTGTTGTGCAAGTAAAAAGGCTGCTCTTACATGTGGCCTTAATTGCAGGCAGATTTGCAGAATTAAGAGATTAGTATTTCTATTGTGGAGCAGAAAATTAAAGGGGGACACTCTTCTGGAAAAGCTCTTTACAAATACATTCAGCACACAGTGGCAAGACCAAGGTCAACGACCAGAAACAGCTGAGCCAAAAACCTAAAATTCTTCTGTACAAGTGGTCACTCATCTTTAATGTACAATCAAAGTATACATAGAGGTGTTTCCTGCTCGTGCAGATGGCACAGACACTTACAAATGCTGACACAACACATGCTGACAGGACTGTAGACCCCAGGAGACCAGCAGCCAGGCAGGAGCTGGACTTGCTTCAAAACAACATGTGCAGGGCATTCCTCACCCTTAAAAGGCAGAATCACAAGCAACTAAAGACAACCGGGGACCTTTCTGTATAGATACACTTCAGATATCAAGTCTCCAGGAATTCTTAGAGAACTAAATTAACTAAGTAACAAAGTAGGTAACTAAGTAAGTAAATGTTATTTGTATAGCACCTTTCACAGACAGAAGTCACAAAGTGCGTCACAAAAACAGAATAAAGCTTACAGTGAGCAATACACATACAACAATATACAGTCAAATCAGTCCCTAAAGTTAATGTAAAAAAAAAAGGTCTGCCTGAATAAAAAGATTTTGAGCTCACCCTTAAAAAAAGCAACAACAGAATTCAGCGACCGCAGGGAGAGTGTAAGATCATTCCAGAGTCTGGGCGCAACGGCCTGGAAGGATCGGTCAGCTCTGGTCCCAAAACGAGTGCGAGGAACATCAGCAGTTCCTGATCCAAAGACGTCAGTGAGCGAGGGGAAGTGTATGGTTTGATTCGATCGCTGATATACAAAAGGCACCTGACCAGGCAAGGCTCTGAAAGTCAGCACTAAAATTTTAAACTGGTAGGAGACCGGCAGCCAGTGAAGGGCTTTGAAAATGGGTGAAATGAGGGCCCTTTGTGCGGGTCAAGATCCTTGCTGCAGAATTCTGGACAAGTTGCAGACAAGAGAGTTAATTCTCATTTAGACAAGAAAACAAACTAGTACAATAGTCTAAACGTAAAGAGACAACAGTATAAATTATGAGTTCCAGATCATTTTGAGACACCATTTTCCCGAGTTTAGAGATTTTCCTCAACTGAAAGAAACAGTTCCCATTTAACTGCTTAGAGTGGTGCTCTAAAGACATTTATTTGTCAAAGATAACACCCAAGTTTCTAAGACTTGGTTTAGCAGACTGGCCTAACTAAATTACCATTACTGTTCCATAACTTTCTTTACTAACCAAATAATAACGATACATTTCCTTATAAGACAGTAGCTTCTAAAGTAGGAGGAGAATGTTAGGGTCACAAACATATCCACAGATAAAATAGGGAGAAAAGGGTTGGGAACCACTGATCTATGAGAGCATCATAACATAATGTTCTGCAACAGTCCTTGTAAAGTAAAATATTGGCATTTGCACAGAATCCTCAACAGCTACCATGTGGCTTCAGGGGACAGAGGATCATTCTTCTGATATTGGAACAGAGCCACACAATCTGAATATTGTCCACCTGGACCAGAAGCCACTCACTGTAAGATGAGATCAAAGATACCACTACAGCAGGCTGAAGCCCAGCTCATAATAACAAATAAATACCCAGAGTATGTCCTCTAATTAGGAGCGAAGCATACATTTAAGAGAAAATAACTATCAAATGCAGGCGAGGATGGAAAATAAAAGATCTACCAGTCTTACGTAACAGTGGCTTATGCATGAGCAGCCGCGTTCACACCACGGCCGCTCTGACTGGGGTCCAGCAGGACCGGACAGAGAAACTGCCACACGACGAGCCGAGAGAAATGAGTAAAAGACTAGAGATAGTACAAACGCAGCCAAGGACACAAGTACATCCAGGTTTCTATATCAAACAACAAGCAGCCCCAGGAGAGGCAGCACGCCAAGAAAACCCTGTCAAATCCTGCACTTTTCTCTGAAGCTGGAACTACATTGAAGCCAAATACACTTCTCATTTCTGCTGAAAAATTTGCCTGACTATAGTGTCCGTAGAGCTAAATCACGTTCCTTATATAGACTTATAGGTGGTTCAATTAAATTTCCGATTAAATGTATTTTTTTGGGCACAAAATGTCCTAAATTCTGGGGACCTGTAAAGTTGCTGGAACATATTAAATAATAATACTAATCAGATAATTTTCTCATAACTTAGGCTACGTTCACAATGCAGGGTATGAGGCCCAATTCGGATTTTTAAAATTTAAATCGGATTTTTTTTATGAGGTCGTTCATATTACAAAAAAAAAATGTGACTGCCGTTGTCTCTGGAATGCAGCTCGATGTGGCCCGCATGTGTACCAAAAAACACGACCTCACACATAGCGCACTGGGTTAACAGATGTAAAAAAAAAAAAACATGTTACCCGGCCGCGTCATGGGCAGCGTCCGCCCCTTTTATTGATATCCTTAGTTTCTTTTTCAGGCAGGAGCGCTTAATCCATTGCTCGGCCAACTCCTTCACAATCTCCTCAAATACCGACTGATTATAGTAAGAACCCTCTGTTTTAGCCTGAATTGATTAGTCTCCCTGTATATCGATTAGTTCACAAACTTCTTCCTTCTTCCACTGACAGTTTTTGGCTCCTTCATCTCTCATTTCTCTCAACTTTGACTCAGAAGTGTGACGTTCATCCCGGAAATGTTGCCTACTGATGACGTTCAGGTCAGATCTGGGGACCTGGGCGCTCAGACTGCTGTCGCATTCTAAAGCTACGTTCACACCACAGCGTCCAAATTCGCGCTTGACGCCCGAGTTGGACACCTGTACATTTGAAGGCAGATGTGTCTGGCTGATATTTCATCGGTGCAGGGTTTGTTTTTGGTCCTTCTTCCGGGTAGTGCATAGGTACGTCACTGAGGCGTAATCTTTGATTGGTTGCTGCGCCGCGTCTGCCGCAAAAAAGTTCAGCTTTGTCGAACGCGTGGGGAGCAGCAAGAGCGTCCGACGCTCAAATGCCCCTGACACTCTCCGTCCGATGCTCAAAACCTGATCAGACCGATCAAGCAGACAGACTTGGTGCTTGTGTGAAGGATATAAAAAACTGGATGACACTTAATTATCTGCTTCTTAACCCTGGAAAAAACCGAGGTCATCGTACAAGGCCCTAATCATCTACGAGACGCTTTACCTGAGCAGATAGTCTTGAAAAACTTGTCCATGCCTTTGTAACATCTAGATTAGACTACTGTAACTCCCTGCTTGCAGCGTGCCCTAAAAGCGCCATAAAAAGCTTTCAACTGGTTCAAAATGCAGCAGCAAGATTACTAACAGGAACTAAAAGAAGAGAGCACATTACACCGGTGCTCGAGTCTCTTCGCTGGCTCCCTGTCGTGTTTAGAATCAAATTCAAAATCCTCCTCCTGACTTACAAAGCCATAAATGACCTGGCCCCATCCTACCTCAAAGAGGCTATAGTACCTTATCATCCAAACAGAGCACTTCGCTCTCAAAATGCTGGACTTCTGGTGGTCCCAAGAGTCTCTAAAAGCACAGGTAGAGGTAGAGCATTTAGCTACCAAGCTCCTGTGTTGTGGAATCGGCTTCCTGTCCATGTTAAAGAGGCCGACACAGTCTCTTCATTTAAGACCAGGCTTAAAACGTTCCTCTTTGAAATCGCTTATGGTCAGGCCAGTTAGGAACAGAAATAAAAACCGATAGTTCCCAGCTATGCTGCTCTAGGAGCAACTATACTGGGGGAAGTATGGCAGCTTGAGCACTATCCTCTGTTTCCTACTACTTTTCTATCAAACAATATTTAATTTCACTGGCAATTTGTTCATCGCTTTTCCTTCTTTTTCTCCCACTTCCCCGACGGGAGTGGAGCAGGCACATCGAGGACCTGTGGATCCAGATGCTCCTCAGCTGCCTGGAGAAACGGTCTGCCTGGAGAAACGGTCTCTACTCCATATGAACGGTTCTTCATCGGCCTCGATGAATTGGTTCTCCTCCTGAGTGGGTCTTGCTCCACTGTGTATCTGCAAATTGAGGCGCGTCCGCCTGTCCGTCCGAGGGAGTCGGATCTCTCCTTCACTGTGGAACTCCTACAGGTTTCTACTTTTTCCCAAAGAGGTTTGGTAGGTTTTCCTGGCCGAGAAGGAGGGTCTAAGGACAGGGGAGCTTGGGGACATCTGTCTAAGGACACAGGACGCTGGGACATTACCAAGTCCTTATGAACACTGTTTATTTTGTTTTCCACTGTAGCCCCTCGAGGCAACTACTGTTGTGATTTTG
This sequence comes from Chaenogobius annularis, assembly GCA_015082035.1. Taxonomy (NCBI): domain Eukaryota; kingdom Metazoa; phylum Chordata; class Actinopteri; order Gobiiformes; family Gobiidae; genus Chaenogobius; species Chaenogobius annularis. The sequence continues at coordinate 1,954,956 of BJKM01000002.1, read as the reverse complement.
GGCGTTACAAAAACAAATTGAATTTAATTGAATTGAAAACGCAGGATTCGCACAAAACGCGCCAGCAAAATTGCTGGATTCCTAGGACACGCGTCCACAGTCTTTGAATGTAAACTGTACGCTTTGACGCCGCGGTGTGAATGCTCCGTTAAAGTGCGGATGCATATCGGATTTATTTCCACTCAAACATTGTTTGGAACATTTTGGACCTCCTGGCCAATATTTTTGTAATTAAGAATAAATCAGCATAAAACTGTTCAGCAAAATCTATATTTGATTTGAACTTGTTTACCTCGTATCTGGAGACACAGATTGGTCAATTTTATGAAATTTGAAATCATACCCTTATATACGGTTGCTTTAACTCAACCCAATATCAATTCTGCATGACACCACTTACCTGAGGTTGTTGAGATAATTCAATAGAACAATTGAAAAGCCATCCATTTAACACTAAATAAAAACATCTTAAAATGATCAAAGACATATGACATAACTTCTACTTATATTAACAATTCTTTGTTTTTGCAAATGTTTTTCTTTTATACAATTACACAAATTATATACCATATTACCCTGCCCTAACAGTTAAAGACAACAAATCTTCACAAACAAATCTTGTGCTGAGTAAATTAAAATATCCTAAAATATGCACACCTACCATTTTATTCACGATCATTATTGACAAAAACAGGTATTTGGTATTTTAAATAAAATGTCATGCGTTTGTTGTATAAAACTGTTTATAAAAAATGTCCAAAATGTTCTTACCTTGTTAGTATTCATTTCCATCACACAGGCGATAACACTATGCTACTTTCTAAATATAGACAAAACTATTGACAGGTAGCTACTTCCCCCCCATTTGCTCTTAAAGTGACTTCTCTTAATGTGCTGAGTGCTCACAAACTTCAGGTTTGTTACTAAATTTAACACAAGCAGGACTACACAATGGATTCAGCAAGTTTTCCTTTAATTAACACCCCTTGGTTGAGAGAGACTGAGCGCTGCATCAGGGGCTCAGTGAAGCGTGGCTGACAAAATACTGTATACTGCTGTATCTGTCGGAGAGTGAACAGTCACAGTTTGATGAGAGCAAATAAAGATGCTGGCAGCAGCAGGTGAGAAAGAACAAGAGTGTATTATGCATCTGAATTTGTATGTTGAGCTAAATCAATTCCTTTTCTTTCATAAATGTAACTGAAGTTACACATATTTGGTAAAGTATGTTTGAAGAGAGCTTTTTGCTTTTGTTTAAATAACAAAAAACAATAAGGCTTTCTTTCCACAATTAAAGCTGAGCTTGAACCAATTTCAATTAGGTTCAGTATTGTCCCTTTATCTGACAAACTCTTACTCTAACGTGTCCTTTAAATAAAATGCAAATGAGACAACCACAACCACTCACCTTCATATTGATCAGAGACTTCATCTCCTCTACCTGTTCATATTTTACCTGTTTATAAGCTACCCATTTATATTCTATCCTATCAGGATTGCTGATATAGTTCCTCTCTTTGTGTAGCCATTACAGGTAAGCAATATCTAGCACACAGTTTAGCAGTTATCGGTTTATTGTTCCCCAGATAAAAATGGCATTGTAAAGGCCTAGGTATCTTTCATGTAAGGGAATTTGAATGGGGAAATAAAGCCTATAATACCTCAATGCTCCATGGAATACATACACATTTAAACATACACATTTTTTTTTAAACATCACTCTCATTTCAATCCATGTCGATATTGAGTCTGTTTGAAGTAATTACAAAGTATGTCAATTTTATGATTCAAGAAAAATCTAAAGTGTGGGTGAATGTAAAAAGCACATTCTTATTAGTTCTCAAAGCTAGTTTTGAAGTAACAACTTGTTCTTCACTCTTGATATTCTCAAGGCATTCTTTTGAATGTGTCATCCTTAAAGACTTATTGTATAAAAAAGAGGAACAACATGGGGATACTGATTACAAAAAGTCAAAACTGACAAAAACAGCACAAGAGCTTACTGAAGCGTGAGCAGAATCCTCAGTAAAAAAATGACTCAAAGTTAGCACATGCACATTCTGGCACTCATGACCACATACAGGAACCAACAACCACAAAACAAAATACCCCGTCTTTCTAAACCTATTTAAACTACTACACAGCATCAGAAATCAATATTGTCCGTTGTCAGAGTAAAGCTATAATAGGAGTTACCTCCATTATTTAAAAAGAGATGCCATATCTGCTCAGTCCGCGGTTTGCAGTGTGATGAACAGCCTCATGCGCAGATGACAATGAAGGCTGAGCCTAAAGAGCTCTTGTGGCTATAAGTAAAGCCCCTTTGTTCTTGAGGCATCCCTGCAGCCGTACCAGACACAGCCTGAACCGGCCTACATTACATTCTCACTATCATTTATACTTAAAATCAGTCATTTACGTTGTATCAAGAAAACACTAAACAGAGGCAGAAAAATAAGAAACACTTATTTCAAATCAACTGATTTGCCTCACAAGCGACATAACAGGAAATGTGTAAGCAGATGACACAATGCTGACACTAGTCTATAGCGACAAAATGCTTGTAAAACATTAAAGCCACAAAAGAAGTTTCCTAAGCAAGACCTCTATGCAGAATGCACATCTAGATTTACATGCTTTACAAGTTACTTTTTAACTGGTTTATGGAATTAAAACCTCAATAAAGAGAGGCTTTGTTTTTGGCTCAGAGATTATGTTGCTGGAGCATTCTAACCTTTGTCCCTGTGGTCCTAGTGGTCAGGACACTTTTCCAGCCCCTCTGTCATTGTTCATGTGGTGAAAATAAGCACAGTTAATGTTTAAAAACCTTTCAGAGAAGGAAAAGCATGCAGCCTTGTCACTTGTAAATGTATAATTAAAGAGAAGGGTGAGTGGTGTGGCCAGAAATCGAGGATGTTTTTTTTCCACCAAGCGCTGCACTGCTCGCTGTCATTTGTGTTACAAATAGACACACTTAGAGAAAGACGCTTGATCTTATTGTTCTATGGTTTAAATATAACTTAACTATGATTTAGATATAACTTAACTATGGTTTAGATATAACTTAACTATGGTTTAGATATTACTTAACTAAACAGCTAAATGTATAGTTTCAAGTAACAAAGCCATTTACAGCCCAGATGAATGCTGACAAGCTTCAAAACCGCCCATGTCAGCTTCAGCACTGATGACATTATACCGTTAATACAGCAGCGAGCTACACTCCATGTGATTGCTCTTTAATTAATCATACTTAAGACTCTGCACAGTAAGGCAACAAGACGAATGGTAAAAATGCACAGCTCGCTTCTTTTTACCAGTTTCATTGAGATTATGCAGCTGCAACAGACCCGTGATCACAATTACCGGTCGTCATCTATACAGATAATAGGTTCGGTTCACGTCACGTCACATTTTAAAATGCCCCTATTTAAAACTGAGGTTGAAGTTTTCTGTAGAAGAAGTTGTTGTTTAACAGTCAAAATGCAGATAGTTTTACATGGCTTTTGTCTAATATCTTTAATTACGGAGCTATCCACATGAAACATAAACTGTTACAACACACTGTCATCATAAATAAACTAACATGGAATTTATTTTTTTTCACAACAGCTTCAAAAAGGTGATATCATTGATCATTGATAGTTCAACGAAATTTATAACAAAAGATGGCGAGGTTCCACATGAACTATTTACTGGGATATTTCTTTCAAAAACAATATAAATCTCCCAATGTAAGGGGCTATACACCATGCCCTCTATATGAAACTATGAATTGCATGAATGCAACCTTACAGTTAATGGTTACAATCAACCAGTGTGGGACGGTTATGAAACTATGACATATTTCATGAATGCAACCTTACAGTTAATGGTTACAGTCAACCGGTGTAGGACGGTTGCTTGAATGGACACTATGTGGAATGGTGTTCTTTCATTCAGGGATCTCAATCAGGTAAAAGGCAGAAAAGAGCAGGACAGATTAAAAAGCTTTTATTAGATCATGCCATAGCCTTTTTCTTGCCAACACATTTTGGCCTTGTTCTGTTGAAGGCTCAAAAGGATGATTTATAAAAGCTCTTTCATTTATCTCTTCCATTTCTGCTTAGTGATGGGTGCTTTAGCTACATGATCTTTCCAGTCAGTTTTGAAAGTTGTATTAGTTTAATTGAGCAACAAATTCCAGCCCTGTGAAAGTTGTGTCAGGAAATGCATTTGGCATGAGAATGATATACTACTCGGAATTAAAAAGTGAATTAACGCATACTATGGCAACATATTAATGTTGAGCATGCACAACTTTTTGTTTTGTTTTTTTTCCCAGGAGAATGACACATCTCACTGACCATCTCTATATTTTATATCCTCCACATCTATTTGGGAATACACTTTGAGAGCTAAGGCTCTCAAAAGAATCTCTTCAGAATCTCTTTATACATATATAGATGACAAGCAGGCATTTGAACACAGCCACGCCACCCTCCTGCCGCTGCAAAGCCTGCATAGCCTATACGTGGAATAGACCAGGGAGGAGCAATGTGAGGAGAATTCAAAATAAATGAGGCAGTCTGAATTATTTAAAAGGTACAAACTGGGAATTGAACCAAGCTTTTAAAAGGAAAATGGAGAGTAGCCACAAAAAGCCATCTTGCTGCATCTCCTTGGAACAACCTACTCAGATATTAAGCCTGTAAAAGAAAGGTCCATGATGTGAGCCTTCTGTAGATGGAAGAAGTGGTGCTAAAGGGTTATGGGCCAAGCCTTTGAACCTACTTCATTTTTACATTTAATGTATAATACTTCATTAAGGCTTGAGCAGGAAAATGTCCGATGTAACTCCATGTCTGGGTATAATTAAATGAAGATAAAAGTAGCTGTGTAACCAATATGTGTACAAATCATCCTTTAAATTTTAAACAAGGTTACAGCGCATCACCCCTTGTCTTCTTAATTAATGGCCCACGTTGACTTTACCATTGGTCCTTCACACAGCTTTCCAGCAGTCACTAAATATATTTATTATGCTGATGTGTGTTGCAGATGAGCTTGTTTGGCTGGCGGAGACATAAGGAAAAAAGCAAGCGGGAGAAATCAGAGTAAGCACTTCTGGACACGGCGCAGTTCAAAAGGCAAGACTAATGGCGGCAAAAAAAGCACCCGCTAATCAATAAGCATCTTTTTTCATCAAAGAGCATAGATAAATCAAATCGGCCTGTTCGCTTGTGTGGTCAATGGCCTTCACTCCCATTTACTACTGCTCCCCCAAGAGAGAATGACTCAGTCTGAAAACACTTAGGCCAACAGGTACTTCTGCATAAATGTGTACTTTGGCACGTTTGCAGGAAACGCACAACACAGCTTACCCAAAATACAACAATATAAATGTAATGCCATTTTCAAAGTTAGGAATGATTCAAACAGAATACTGCTAAAGTTGCAAACTTGGCACTAGGCAGCAGGAAGTAAAAAACACTTTATTGCAAGAGCGCTCCTCTGAAGAAAGGTGACACTAGATAAATATTGAAAACTTGACCTCATGTTTGTTGATGTTAACAGAAAACCGGGTAAAACTGCAAGAGGGCCCAGTTTGCGTCTATGTCAATACTCTGTGGTTTGTTACAGTGGGATTTGTATGCTCCTCTTAAACCTGGATGACCTCAGAAAACAGGTTTGCAGAGCTTGAGGCGTCCAACCTCATTTGACATGCAATCCTTCAAACCACCACTACACAGCATCGAGCCTACTGTCAGGAGCGAGTCGTGCGCTTATGCTTGGGCCAGAGTCAAGTAGAGACAAGCCTGACATTGCGCAGATGCATGGAGAGAGCTGGGAAAAATGTCAGACAATGCACAGTGGAAAGGGTTAAAACATTGCATTGAATTAGCTCTATAAATCAAAATACACCAATAGAGCAGTTTTGTTGTACAAAACTGATTAGAAAAAGAGCCAGCCAATTGTACTGACATCCTCCAGAGAAGAGGGAATCATCCAGGTATGCAAAACAAGGATGGAAATTCTACATTTGTTTAGCTGGCACAAAAGACATGTTGACTGAAAAACCTAGCTTGTATCACCTAAATAAAAGGACATGAAAGTAATAGTATTTGTCACGCTGATGGTATTATTTGTGTTTTGAGTATCCTGTGTTTTTGTGTTATACGTGTTGTGTTTTAAAAAGGAGTGACAGTTCCTCTCATTGTGCTCATGACAATGGCACAATCAGCAAGTGTCCGTCCGTTTGTGTTTGTTAAGCTTCTGCGATTATTTAACCACACTGCTGCACGTTTGCTTTTTTTAGCAGTAGGAAAATGAAAAGACCAAACTTCACACAAGATGTAACGTGCCGAGTGTAGGCGGCTGTAGCGTAGGCAACTTCCTCCTGACTTGTTACCATGGTGAAGTAAAATGAGGTGTTGCCTGGGCCGCGGTCATGGCAGGGGCTCCTTCAATGAATCCTATCACATTTCCTCCAGACTCCACCTCTCGCTGATCACACGGCTGCCTTCAAGCGTCTCGTCTCACATCAAAGGCAGTGGTGGGCTTTTGCATTCCTGTCAGAGCATTACAACCTATGGAGCTTCCCCGAGATGAAAAACTCAACCCCATGTCTCCCCTCTGCCTTGAAGGGTTTAGCGGTTCCGCACACAGAAGTAACGCCAAGTGAGATGCTTTTTGTATACCAAACACTGCTTCCCATCAGCCTCTTCACCTTCTATTCAACTTCTACAGGCAAAGGGAGGGTGCTGAGGAAAAGCCTGAGATAACGCCACTGAGTGCATCAATGACTCTCCCTGCTCGGCACAAAATATTATTTACAGCTCAGTGCGAGAAGAAATTACAGCTGCAATCCTCTCCTGAAAGAAAAGCAGCTGACCTGGCAACGTTTAGCGGGGGAAAGGAGGAGGGTCAGCCACCATAATTATTATATTGCCTCTCCGTATTCACTGTCGTATCTATACAGCTCACACGGCCTGTGGGGAAGACACGCTGGAGGCGACAGGTTTGTGGTGCATACGAGAATGAATAAGCGCTAATAACATCAGTTAGCAAGCCACCAACAAGTCTGACTGTGGCTATAATCAGAAAACTAGATCATTCTGGTAGAACTTTCAGAAGGTTGGATTTAAATGGATCAATTGGAAAATGTCATTTCAGAGCTGTTAGTGTTGGCAACAAAGCCGATTAAAATAATGTACAATCTCAGCTACTGGGAATAGAAGGAAATTGGAACAGTAAAATAGAACGCAATCAGCCAGACATTAGTCTCTAATGTAAAGAGAACAAGGAAAAACAAGGGTCTTTTGATGAAAGTCTTTGCTCCTCATAATGGGAGCATATTTTTAGCTTTGGCGACCCAAGAGAGAACTTCCTGCCTCTGGAGACAAGTAGTCTACTACTAGTGCTCCTAAAGTTAAGCTTCGTTTCATGGTCTTTCCCATTCAACAAGACACAACTTATTTGACAGCAAATCCTACACTCTATCACAGGGATGTTGAGCTCGGGCAATAAACAGCATTATTCCAGCCACCTTCAAGCATGTGACCTTAGAAGGTGCAGGGCATCCAGTTCGACTCGTCAATTCTTGGTTAATATGCCAAACGTTAAAAGGATGATTTCGGGGCAAAATGAGTTAGACTGATGCCCTCATTCAACAGCAAACAGATGGAAAGGGCGTGATGAGATGTGCGGTGGTGGCGTGGTGGCGTGGAGGACATTCTTTGGTGTAGACTCATTGCAGATGAACGTCTGAGGAGTGTGGTGTTGTGCGGTGTTGTGCGGTGTTGTGTCAGGCACATACCAGACGGTTCAGCCTTCTCCGGAGCATCTTTTCGTCTATCTTCCTGGTGATCGCACAACAGATTACTCTTCCGTGTCCACGCACGCCCCGAGCCTCTGCTCCAGCCTGAGAACAACTTTACATGTATGTTAGTTGCCGTGCTAGCGCCTTGGCTATCTGTTTCCTACTCTAGTGTTAGTTCTAGCTACACGAGGAGCCGCATCCGTGCTACATCGTTTCCATTTCTGTTGATTTCGGTATCTTCGCACCATTCGCATTCTCTTCCTCTGAAGATTTTCCGCGTTGCAGTGGAGCTCTAGTTGCGCTTTCCTTTCCTCAAGGCTGAGGCAGTCCCTGACATTTCTCTCTGCGCCCTGTTGCTGAGCCTTGTGCCGCACCGACCATTTGTCGTGCTGTGATGTGGCCGTCCGTGGACACAGGAGGATGTCCCTAAGGCTAATCTAACTTGTCTGTTCTCCCGTACACAGCTCGGCTCCTGTCAGACGCTCTTGAGCCGCGGCGCGGACACACACTTCCCACGCTCACAGGCTCCACCCGGCGAAGGTGCGGCGACTGGCGCTGCACTGTGGATTCTGGGTAATGTGGTCGAGATTTGAACTACAACTTCTTTCAGTTAACCCTCGCTTGTGCTACAGGCTTTCTGTAATGGGCTGCTGTGCTCGCATGCACCATGTTAAGTGACACTAAGAGGCTTCTTGAGGTTGCCTTAAATAGCCAATTCATGCAGAATTCAAAACCCTGCAAATACACTATGGGCCTGTAAAATGCACCTCAAATGCAAATATTGAGCACATTTTCACCCTCATACACCCGGGCAGACCTAAGTTATAGCAAAGGTAAATGTGAATTTATTCCTAAACTCAGGGAAACGTTAAGTATGCCCATTAGGCCTAATGGAAACGTACATTTGATAATGCATTGCGCATATGGCCAAATAATCTACCTTTTATAACCTAAACAGCATAGAAGAGCGCCTAAACTGGCCTCATTTGACTATGTGCGACAGTCATTTACATGTGGCGGATTGCATTTCCCCACAGCCTCAGGAAGCTAGACTCACTGCGATGAAAAAAGCATTCCGAAAATAGGTGGTAGTTAGGCCTAAGATTAATCAAATGAATGTCAACGTCCTATAACAATATGCAGAATTATATCTGATTTTTTTTTTTTTAAACAGTGCCAATTAACCATTGAGCCTGATTCAGAGTAACTTTATGTTGTCCTGTGTCGCCATCGCGTGGTCATGTCGAGTATTGCTAGTCTATTAGGCCAATTGGCCCATGTTTTATTATGATAATTAAAAACCATTAGGACTGCTCTAAACTATGGCTTTGTAGCCTAATTTAGGCTTAGCCCCTAGGCGGCCACCTTTGAACTTAATGTAGCCTCGTATTAGGCCTCATGCCTGTTTTACTAATCATGGCTGTATTTTCTCTCTTGGCTAATTAACCTGCATTCGTTTATTTGATCACATTGATACTTTTACACACTGTACGGATTTATTCGCATATTTAGAGCAATGGATAAATGATACTTGCTCATCTCAAACAAGCGAACAAAATGCATAATTTCCCTTGTAATGCATGGTGTTACCGCACGATGGCAGCCCAGTTACACTATTAAGTGCTCACACTTGTTGCTCACAGCTTCCATGGGACTGATCTGCTCCTTCTTTGAAGTAACTTTATCATGCAATGTACCCTATTTGTTACAAATCAGTTTACATAGAAAACATAGTTCAATCTATTTTAGTCCATAGTTCAATTCAAATTTAAAAAAAAATTATTCTTCTGGTTACATTTATATTTTCTTAAATAATATTATGTTTCATATTTGATATTTTATAATGCATTTCTTCCATAGCTTTACAACACTTCAAGAAAAAAACATATTTTTTATTCTATTTGTGTTAGGTAGTAATACTGTGCTTGCCAGGATGCATTTTTGAAAAATGCTACATTTAATAACACTCATATTGCTGTTTTTTTTTTTCTTTTCAGTTGCTGATGTACACTTGACTGTATCAGTACACTAGCTGTATCTCCAGGGCATTCCTTCAGTGCCTCTTCCGTGTGCGTCTCACTCTTGGTTGTGAATTCAAACTGACAGCCCCTGTGGAGGAGTTGGTAGACTTCCCCGGCCATCTGTCTTAGAGCAGCCCCTCAGGACACCCCTCCTCTGCCTCCACACATCCACACATCTCTCATTCCCACACTGGGCCTTTGTCAGCAGTTCCTGTCCCTGGACTAGGCGTGGCGTGCGCAGAGGCTGGGGCGACCGTGGGTGCTTTCAGACCGCCCCTTCCGGCACCTGCAGATGGGACAAAGGGCCAAGGGTGCTGGGACTGAAGACAGATTGATGCTTTGTGCACCCGAGCTGGAGAGAGCAGGGGAGAGAGCTGGGCAGAGCGAGAGGGTGGTGAGGGTGGTGGGGGGATAGTTAGCTGAGAAGTTTTTAAGCAGTGGATTTTCAGGGGGACAGGGGTGGGATGGGGTGACAGAGGAGGGGGGTCTGTCACTCTAGTCTGTGTGAGTCCAGGCTTTGGAGGACCCCAAGGAGATTGACAGCTTTTGTGGGCCACATCTCGGCACAATGGTGGTGCTTTAATGGGCGGTAAAACTAGAGCAGAGTTTGGGGAGGTTTTGGAGGGGAGGTGGTGCTCCTCGATGGTTACGACGGTGGCAGTGCGGGGAGGCTAATGGATGGGGGGCCAGAGGCTTTACTGCTTCGCTTGGTGGGGACCAATTCATGGGCATTCAGTCCAGAGCTCGTTATTCACTGAATGCATCCAGTGGAGGTATGCAGCAGCATCAATTAGAATGTGTTAGCAGATAGCAACGGCGGAAGAAAAAGCTTTCTCTCCCTTTTGCTCACAGGACAACACAGTCCCACTATAGGAGGTGTCAGAGCCACAAAGCCTTTTTTGTGGGTCTCTCTCCATTACATTAGCAGTGCAATATGTAAGGTGGGGACTCTTTTGATTTAAATTAAGTGGAAAAAACACTAAATCCTATTTTTATTCAGCAAGGATAATGGTGTTATACTCTATAAAGGTCTTTAACTACTTATCTGTGGCTTAAAATCTTCCAGCTCCCCTTTCACTCCACTGCAGTGTCTTTTGAGCATTATATTTATTCAACAGCGAAGGGTCAAAGACAGACTGTTAAACAGAGTAGCTTGTAGCCTTAACTGCCGCATCACTTCTAATTGTGTATCAGTGGGTCAGCGGTTTGTTGTGTTGTCGCTGGGTAAGAAAGGACTAGCGGATATGAATTAAAACAGTATCTTGTAAGGCATTGTCTGGAGAGGGCTCAGGCCACCACTTCACCCACAGCAAAGGGTTCCTCCTCTAACTTCAGGCTGAGATAAAAAAGAAGAGGAAACTCTTTAGTGGTGATCACATGTCAGGACAGACACACCATTTAAACAGACAAAACACTACATGGCCTTCCACATAATTAGGTGCACTTCAATCTGTTTTAGTTACGCACATTATGCATTTGTAAACAACCAAAATCTTTTTTGATATTAATTATCATTGTCCCCCTTTTCAATAATAATATTTCAGCATAATTTATAATTTATACTCCTTTAGAAAAAGAAAATTTAGAAAACAGGTTTGCATTTTTATAGACTATTCTCTGTTCACAAACTGATTCAGTTTTCCATCCATGCACTCAGCATCCATTTTATTTCCAATTTCCTTGCTTTTACCACAAGATGATACAGATGTCATGTCACCAGCAGTGCTGAAATGAAATTGTGAATTTTTGTTCCCCATAGGTTTAATGAGAACTAACTGGCAGGAACCTCTTGTAGAAAGGTGTGGATTTCAATGTGAGTAATTATGCTTCATTTCAAGCCAAATGAGACAAATTTGCATCAACTGAAAAGGCAACGAGAGTTAAACTGTGTGAAAAGTGTAGTAAATTGGGGCAAACATCGCAACATGCAGAAATGCATCTCCGCTCTAATTGACTTGTAATGGTAGAAGAGCTCTAAATGCACAGGCCAATTAAACGGGCTTCTTCTGCAGGGCAAAGAATCGTCAGGTTATTATGCTGAGAGTATCAGCACAGTTAAATAGCTGCCTCCGTCATGGGTGTGCCTGAAGGGTGCCATCATTTGCAGCAAAATGGAATATCTGATCAAATATGGACAGATGTCTTCATACATGTGAAACGGCTGTGAATTGGATTGGAAGTGGAGAGCGAGATGGATGGCCTGCTCTCAGAGACACAGCTTCCTGCCCTGAGTACTAAAGGGCACAAGAGGAAGAGGGTGAGGGGGAAGGTTGGCTCTCAGCGGGGGAGACATTTCCCTCAAACACCAGTTGATGGGTTCTCCCACAAAGGCTGCTGTGACGCAGTCTGCGCTGCACAGAACAGCCTGGTTTCTGTCTGGATTAGGCCCTGCACTGCACAAAGGGAGCTCAAATAAACGATTCATGAATGCTGATTAATTGATGCCATTTTTGCAGTGTGCCAGGGAGATTTACATGGAGATACGGTGTGCGGGAAAGGCAGTGTGTTTTGATGCTGTGAAATGTATTTGAAGATTTGTAGTGCTGTAAGGTTTGATTCATAATTTCTACAAGGATTCCTTAATGACCATGATTTCATGAGCCATTTGATGGTTTAAATCTACATGTTGCTGCTGACTAATCTGTGATATGGTTGTGTACACATTCTTAATGCTGCCGTCAGATGTGTTCAGCTGGCTGGCCATGGAACTCAGGTGGCAGCGGCGGTGGCCCACGTTGGTTCCCACGGTGGGCGCTGGGGTACAGGTGTCCAGAGAGAATGAGGGTGGCCCAGGGCGAGGAGGGGCAAAGCACTGGCCCATAGCCCACCTCAATGGAGGAGTCCCAGGGGCCAACTCAAAAGGCCGGGTTCCACTTGATGGAGAGAGAATGGATGGTTTGAGCCGTGGCCCAGCAGGAAAGATCTGGTTGTGGGAGACCTCTTTCAGGACGTACTGTTTATGTGAAGGCTGTCACAGCAGATGAGTACTCAGCAAACAGCGTGAACAAGGATTTGAACCAGAAAACCAACAGAGCCCTGACAATATTGTGATTGGGCCGTGTCTCTTTAGAAGGGACTGAAAGCTGAATTGAGAGCAGTAACAAGTGCACATTCAGAGCAGGACAGGGATTCCTTTGGGTTGTGTTTTATGCATTTGAGGTGGCAAAGGCAAAATCATGGTAATCTTGCCTTTGTCTAACACTAGTTGTGGCACTTTAATGCTCTAACTTATGTCTAAAAAACCATTCTAGTCTCTTTTAATGTCAGTCGAGAAAGACACTTCTGCTGCCTGTTGACCAAAGATTGAAAGAATATTCTAAAGACAGACATTGTGTACTTTTTCAGTTTATTCAGATAGACCGAATAGATAAAGCGCAAACTTTTCTCAATAAACTGTGATACAATCAAGTTTAGTAAAGAATGTCCAAAATCAGAATTAAAAAAACCTTTATTGCCATTTTCAGTGAACAAAATTCACAAACTTTAAAATTAGGAACGTGCTTGTAGCAAGTCATAATAATAGAAGATACAACAAATATATATTCATTCATAGTAAGCTCAAGGATAAAGTAATATTAAAAAAATATACAGTGTGTATAACATGAACCAATCCTTTATGCTCAAAGTTGACTCAAAATGCCATAAGAGACATAACAAACTCATGCTACTTTGTATACATTTATAGCCCTATTTATCCATTTAGATGTGGATTGAGAAAGGCTTTACAAAGACCCATGTTGTCTTTTTGGGCTAGAATCGGGCAAACTTTGAAGGTTTGTTAAGAGAAAGGCGGTGATGATGGAATGGGCCGGGAAAGACTGTGACTTCTCCATTGAGGGAGCAGGGGCACGCTGGATTAGCTTGATTTGCCTGTGAATGGCCACCCTCCATTCTTCTTGTTAGAGAGCTGTCACAGTGAATTGAGAAAGTGAAAACCTCCTTTTATCAACCTTTTCCAAGTGAAAGTGAACGGGCAATCAATAACTGAATTCAGGCCCAGGGGAAAGTCAAGCAGAATGATATGGGGCTGTTATAAAAGGAGTATTTGTCAAATTGTTAATGGGCGAGAAAGCTGATAACTTGTAATGTTGGTTAGAGAAACAGGCACTGAAAAGTCAAGGCTAAATCAAGCCAACTAACAAGGGTTACAGTTTCAAGATTTAATAAATTATGCAGCAATTAATGTTTGACCACATTTAAGTTGTTTAAGTTAAAGTTGGAGTACCCCTAAAAAAATTTGTTTATTTTTGTATTCGAATTTGAACAGTTAAGAGTCCAAATTCTTATACATTATATGATGACAATATTGAGTTATTGTTGTTTTTTCACTTAAGCAAATAAAATGATTATTTGTATTGCCCAATCCATCCCATATACTGTTCAAAACAATAGCCATTGGTCTACTGCTATTCCCCGTGAACGACACCATATTGTTTTGTAGTTTCATTATATTGACCTTATTGTGCCATTGTGCGTGTTCTGACACCATGATAATGCCTGAATACAGGGGGAATTATGCCCTGTATAAATAGATCCCATAGTGGAGGATTGCTTCAATTATCCCTCTACACATTGACAACATGACAGAATAAAAAACTAAAGCCGTAGTCCAAGCTGGTCTCAAGGCGCTCTTCAAACATTGTTGTGACCATTGTTCCCTGGGCCACATGAACATCCTCAGCATCAATAGTGACAATAGAAAGAAAAACATTCATCTGATACATTAACCTTTTTTAGTATAATGCAAGTATATTCATTGGGAACAAGTAGAAAAGATGAAAGGAGGATTTTAGTTAAACACTTTAACATGTTTTGGAATTTTGCAGTATATTCTGAAACAAATTTTCCAATATGATGACTTCCAATTTTTCCCGCTGGTTGGATAAAATTAAGCGGATCATTTACTCTCATCAATCAGTTTGGTCATTAATGTTATGCACAATTGAGCACCTTGATTTTATCTATCAAAATTTAAAACATATTTTCCCAAGTGTATTGTTGCCAACCCTTAGTATACTTAAACAATTAGGTGCTGCATCAGAATGTAGAGTTAAGTGCTTAAAATAAGGCTCTTAGGTTAGGTTATGTGGGTTTTTCATCGCTGTAATTGTCATCCATCCATCTTGGGTGCTTTGTGGGTTGATAAGCGTTTATGAAAAATGAGTCAGGGCTGTAATGAGCGGCTCACGTCTCAGTGCTAACCAGGCTCACAGCTCGTGCAGGACAGACCATTTATTCCACTCTGCGATGCTGTAATCACCTCATACACTGCTTTATGCTAGGGTGTCCCAGGGGCCAGTGTTGGACAGGGTGAGACTTTAAAAGACCTTCTGATTGAATTGTAAAACTATAGACTATATGTATATATGAATCTCCTCTGCTAAAACAATGGGATGTGTTAATTCAATCATAAGAAACAACAAGTGTTCTGTGTGCGCCAGTTACAAGCCATGATAAATGATGAAGCTTGCATCCAGAAGAACATCTTCAAAGAATTTCCCCCTTTTTTTAATAAAAAATCTTGAGAGGAATAACCTCTTGAGATGAATCATCTAACATGAACAGAGCAAAATGTAAAAAAGATTTAAAAAATAAAAATCCTATAATCTATTGTAATATAAACTTGCAACTACAACATCATACACTACATAACCTTATTTATTTTAAATAGATTTAACATTGTGCTTCTTCTTCCCACATGTTATGCAACATGATCCTTAGCAAATAAATATTTTAAACAAGTAGATTCCTTTAATTTTTTAACAAATTGCCTACATTTTGTAAATGTTTTTTAGATTGAAGGATTGGACAATTTTCACTAACATTCTGAATGGCTCGATACAACTCCTTTCCTGATTCAAACATGACTTTAACCCTTTACTGGACAATACGGTTAAAAGATGGTGGAGATATGCTAATGACTTCTGTTCCAACATTCCAAGAAGAAAAGCAATCGGTTTCAGGACTTTGGTGCAGCTGTGAGGAAGTAATCATCAAGCAGAGCCGCATCTGTGTACAAACAATCCCCCAGCTGCTGGCATTGACACTGTACGTGCAGATGGAGTAGCGAAAGCTCAGGTTAACCTCGCGGCTTCAGTGTCACCTTTAAAACCACCACCAATTCATTAAGAGGAGCAGGTCACACCTACCAACACTTAACCTGGGTACAGTTTCAACTGAGCTGTTAACTACACACTGGCCTTTGTCCCTGCAGTGCCAAGTGTAAATGTGTGTGTCCATAGATGCAAATAGAACATTGAGCTCTCTGTACATAAAAACTCTTTTTTTAGGTAAGCTTGTTTTTTTGTATTTTTTAAACAGTTGTTCAGATTAATTTAGATCCATAAAAGTTAAACATTTCTATATGATTTACTTTGTTTTATTTTGTGTATGTTTTTTATTTTTTTTCATTTTTCAGGAAATGTGCCGAAAAACATTTTCATGAAGTAAAATGCATCCTTTTTTATCCTGTGAATATTAAAACAACTTTATATATATTTAAATATATTTTTTATTTATATTATTACCAATTTATCTGTATTTCTAAAATAACCATCTAGGTAATTCTATGCAAACTTACATAACTAATAAGTTTGAAAATAAGTATTAAAACATTTATTCAAAATGTTCTCCAGTAGATTATCTTTAGTGTGACACTGACGTGGGTCTGTGTCTCCTAGAGTTCTGATGTGCGTGGCCAAAAATGTGAGTGGGCCTTTTTGTGAGAGGCCAGTGTGGGACAGAGGGTAGCGGAACGATGACTTTATGACACTGAGAGGACAGGATCAGGAGAGGGCCCGGTGGAGGTGGTGCTGGGGAACGGGGGCAGCCCGATCCGTCAGCTCTGAGCCCCTGTGTGAGCCACTCAGCGGGAGCCCGGCTTGGCCCCAGGACGCCCTGTCACCATGGCGAGGCCCTGGAATGCACCCACACACAATGGGCTCCCGGGGCTCCTGGGCCACTCCGATTTGATAACCGCATTAAAGTCCTAGCAACATCTGTTGGTGCACAGAGAAAGGCCTACTGCCAGACTCTCACCCCTCCAAACTAGGATCATTAACCCGGAGCCCTGAGAGAGAAGGGGGACAACAGGCCTCTATTTGTCAACCGCCCTGCGCAGGCCTGTGGGGGCTGAGATTTAGCACAAACAGCGTGAGAAGAGAAGCAGCTCGGCTGGGCACCACACTCAGGGCTGTTTCACACTTTATACACATTAAGTACTATTGGTTTTACCATTAATAACATTTGTACAGCCGCCGATGTACCTTGGTAAATACTAGGCAACAATATACTATATAACCATAACCAACACGTGCTCCTGTTATAACTGTAAAGTGTGTGCAAGTGCATTGCTTTACATACTGATTTGCCGTAGATCACACAGATAGTTGCTCTACCTGACTCAACACTCACCATTTGGCCTAGGGTTGTCTGGCTCCTGGGATTGGTTTGGAATTAAATATATATTAATAATAACAGACCTATAATTATTTCAACAGTGTTCGATAATGTTATGTATGACTGCTACTATCTGCACATTGGGATATTCAATTATGGTGCGGCGTAAACAAAGCTGTGTGGCATTATTCCCCCTGTGATCTGTTAATGAGCGCTCATAGGCCGGGTGCAGCTCTGACAGAGGCAGGAGAAGTAACAGGTGTCCCATCACAAAGACACCTCTCTGCTCTAGGACGCTCCGGTGGTGTGGGTCAGCGCCAAGCCTCATCCACCTCAGAACGTTTCAAAGAGAAGGCCACCTCTCTGTAATGAATAATTAAGGAAACAAAAGGGATAGTGGGGTTGGAGAGGGAGGGGGGTCTCTCAGAGTGGAGTATAGACGGCCTAATGCTAAACCAGATGCAGCAAAGGAGAGCTGAGGTTTTTTTGCCCCCCTGCGCTTCATAGAAAACATCATCCTAAATGTATTCCCTGGAGATATAAGGGTCTGCAGGAGGTGCCCCCAAAGCACTGGGGTCCTCTCAAGTGCCTCCACACAAGTAATCCCATTCAATGCAGCTCATTACATGGGCAATTAAGTGCTGGGGTGGAAGAGAGCGCCGGGCCAGAGTGGGATATCGAACAAGTGCATATGTAGTGTATCCTACCACACTGATCCACCCCCTTCTTTTAGCCAGTGCGCCCCCCACACCACAGCTCCTTCACCTGGGCTGGGTCTCTACGGACACCTGCCTCTCCCTAATGAAGATCCATGGCTTCATTTCCATTTCTGGAGTCATATCAGAGAGTGGCAAGCACAAAACCGGCCTGTTTTCTCCAAGCCCTGGAGAGCCGGATAGAATGACACGGCTAAGTGCAGAGGCAAAGCACGGCAGCTGCGAAGCCTCAAAAATAGGATTTAGTTGTGAGGGGGTCCTGAAGTGTACAGGAGGGAGAGGGGCTGTAGGGATGGAGCGGACCTGATGTTTGGATTGGTCACAATGGCAACCGTGTGCTACCTCATGCAGCTCCTGGGCGCTAATAAGACGATCTGCTGATATGAAGGAGAGAAGCAGAATATAGGAAAGGTCATGAGGAGTTTGGAAGACTGAAGTACTTAGACCTTAGCTCATAACAGCTTTGTAAAGATGCATCAAAGGTCTCTAACCAAGCATTGATCAATGAAATGTACTCAACACAGAAAATATGGGTCTCAAATGGTCCTCAGCCATAGCATCTCAGTGTATGGAAATAGGGAGCGTTAAATTACTAAATCGGGAATAGGGATGTCAAGTTTGTTTAGTAATTGATCATTTTGGTTATTCAGGTCACAATATAATTGCAAGAACTAGAAAATAATAGTCATGACCATTTTAGAAGCAAAATCAAGTATTTTTTTATTCCAACCTGTAGGGATAGTAATGTGTTGAATTATGGAAATGAAAGATAATTCAATATTTCATTGTTGTTTGGTTATGATCTAAGTAATCATGATGTTTTTCTCGCAATAACAGTAACACAAAGATTTTAAATTGTGACATCCCATGAGTACCAGTTCAACCAGAGTAACTATAGTTGGAAAGTTTTGCAATTTACTGCATATCCAAACTTTTGACCCTCTTCTGTTACTCCATTTGTTGATAAGTTATTGTTATTTCCAATTGCTGTTTGGTGTTGAAGAAGAGCAAATACTAAGAAGTTTATTCGCCTCTTGACTGTTCAAGTTCACAGTTTTTCACAACAATTACCAAAAACCTCCCACCTGTGGCCTCTCCACAGGGTGCGCGTGCGTGTCTTTCAGTATGCTGGTTGAGGCTGTGGTTGTTAACATGTTCTAGCTCAGTGACCGCTCTCAGAGTCTGCAGGGGGAAGGGCCTCCTGCTCATCCCGGGACAGGTGAGGAGGAAGAGACTGCAGACACAAGCAAAACAAACACGTAACCTAACAAGGCGACACCTCCACACAACAGCTGGCCTCCGCAGCACACACCTGAATCAAGCCCTGCAGGTACCCAACTGGAGGGGAGAAAGCGGATACTTTTACTTGAGTACTTTATGCTGGGGAACATTTTGGCCAATAATATCTTTATGAGATCAAACTAAATACTGTTCATATCATATCACAAGGCTAAGGCTTGAAAGTGGTAGGAAAGTGGCTATTAACTAGACAATTGTGTATAATTCTAAAACCTGCTTTAAAGCTATAAAGCATAACATTATAACCATCTGCTATATTAGTTGTAATAACAATGACTTGTGCTACTGTAGCTCTTCCATTTATGAAGACTACCAGTGGAAAGTGTGCTTAAAACCAGAGGAATAAAGGTGAACTGTTTATGTGTGTCGGGGCGGAGCCTGGAGGGGGGTGATGCGGTGTCATTTTGCGGGCCCCTCTGCATTCACCTGGAACAGAGCACTTCCCCTCCCCGAACCTTATCAGTTCCCAGAGGAAATACCTGCCGCAGGTAAACACGACCCCACGACCCCTCGACCAATCCACTCTGCCCCTCTTCAGCCGTCCCTGTCCTGGGATATGTCTCCAGGATTACAGGCAGCCCCCCAACACCCTTAACCCACAGCACTGCTCTGCATCTGCCCCATGTCTGCAGCCTGTCCCGGCAAGTTTAGTGTTGTTTGTCATGCACCAGTGAGGAAGCCTTTACCCCCTCTGTGCCCTCCATCCTCTCATCCTTCTGTCTCAAATTTAATCTTATCTACATATCACCCTGTGTAACCAAATATGCACCTTATCAACCCCAAAGTGTCTCCAGCTCTGTTTTGCACTGTCACTTGTGATGTATTAGAGGGCATATAAATAATATGTCATGTGTAATCTTGAGCTATTTTCTGAAGTTCATTAAAATATAAGAAATATGATGAATATTCAAAGTGATTGGTTAAAGAATGATCGTAATTAAAATGGAGATGTGGTGTACTTTTAATGACTCTGGAGCGTAATTAATTCTTCAACAGTATCTATATACGGCTTTTTAATAAATGTGCGGGTAATTATTTATTTTTAATTACTTCCTTTACAAGTTATAATAGTAGTTTTCTGTGAATTATGACATAGTCCGTGATCACTGCCGAGCATACGCCACACCCTCCTCATTTTACATACCAAAATAAATACAGGTTTGGTGCCACGTCAAAGAGTGAGTCATTTACAATTGCATGTCGTGTAATGTGTAATGCTTATATTTGAATAGGTGGAATAATCTTTCAAAATCAGCTCAATTTAACTTTCATTAAACAAATGCATGACTAAAGTAGAAGTAGAAGTACTTACTGTATATTGTATTTCCTTTGTAAATTCACAGAACAAAGTAATCTTCTTCTGCGCATATAACAACGTATTATTGTTGAAGAAGTAGTACTCAAGGTGTAAGTGTACTTCACTTTTTACATAATTTATACCAAACTACTTTTACTCATCGGCAAAATTTTGCAGAGAGAAAAATACAATGAAAATAAATGTGGTCAAAAGAAAGGTAATATAAAATAAGCTGCACAGTGTTCTTGTCCCTGGAGTCAACCAAAGCCCCTCCTCTTCCTTGTCCCTCCAGGGTCAGGGTTATCGCCAACCCCTCCCCCACAGTCACCTGAGCTGCCCAGGTAAATGCTTGACTTTTCTGTGATCGATGCGGTTTCCCACGGCGACAGTGATGTACTAGGAGGACCCCCCTCTTCTTCCTGATGGAGTCTGGTGCTACAGTGGTGATCTGGAGCTGATAACCTCCTCCCTCCCTCTAAGACTTGGGCCGGGGAAACAAGAGAGGAGAGAGGGACAACCTGTGTGACGCACCACAGTGTGTATGGCTCATCGGGCGGATACAAGGGTGCTGCCTTCACAAGCTTATCACTAGGGATTGAACAAAAAAAAATCCCTTGTGGATCAATGAAGTTTGTCTTAGTCTAAGTTTCTTATCATTCATCAATTAACTGTAAGTATATTGCTGAAATCACTACATTCATCAAAAATCTATAAATGATATGCCTTTTTTACACACATGAGATTAGTCAGACGAGCCACTGCACATAGGTAACAATTGCCTCAAAAGCTGTCAGTGAAATGTAGCTTTACATGCAATTAGGCCGTTTTGGCATGACTTGAGCTTGATTATTATTTTTACATTTCAAAATATTCTCACATGAGTTTTTGAACAATTACATTTCTACTGAAGACATGTTTCCACTGGTTTGCTTTAGGATCAGTATGGTCTGAAAGTATCTCCACTGTCTTAATTTAACTGTTTAAGAGATCTAAAGCAGACTCTGTGAAGTAGTAGCTTCCAAAGTAGCCTGGCTTGCTTTGGCGAGGCACCCAAATTAAGTGTTTGATTTAAAAGCCATCAAAAAGCAGGTGCATTTCTCAAATTGGGATGTTTGTTTAAAGAGCACCAATAAACGCTCTTATCAGTGACAACTCATTCTTAAATCTCCTCCCCATGATTAGCAGAAAGTGCTACTTAACAGATAAGAGGAAAAGAGGCTGGACCAGAGACGTTATCTCCGGCCTCATCTGCAGCCTGTGGTGTCTCTGTCAGAGGATGTTGTTGGACCAAGTCAAACACTCAAACATCCTGTGACATCACTTCTGCACCAGCCACACACTGCACTGAACATACAGACCATTCGCCTGTTATGGCATATTAATGACAATAACAACATCTGACAGTATGTCGAACCTGAGTGACTGGTATATTGTTTACGTAATGTATGTTTGATATGTATTTTGTTTACCTTATGTCCTGTTTATATATTAATGTTAGTGACCTTTGATACAATCCAAATCTCAAAATGTGTAGACAATAAAGAAAACCTGGACCACATCATACTTGGCAATGATTTTATAACACAGTCTCAATGTTCAAAACGTAGAACGTAGAGAAATTTCAATCGCAAATAAACCATTTATGAAGACCACAATAAAGTGACCAATACAGAGCTGAACCCTAGAGCATACAGTTACATAATATTTTTGGGCATGGGCCAGACTCATTATTGATGAAGAATTAAAAAATTTGATTGTTGAAAATGTTCTTTTAAAATGTTAGTCCCATGAATTATAAAATATCTTAAAGAGTAGAAAAAAATCTGCACTGAAAGGACCTTGGTTACAAATATGATTGACTTTATTAAACTAAAATGTCTGTCTTATGAATATAAAGTTGCATCGAAAAGAATCGAGTACTGTCCAAATCAATATGCAATCCACTAAATATGAGGTAAGACAGTTCTGTGAATTTGTTTGAATTAGCACCACATGATGGTGGTAAAGCTTTTTATGGTCACTCCTGCACCGAGGCTCACTGACGGAGATGTGGCTGCCAATCTGTGCCAATGGCTTCCAACTATCACCAATCACTCACACATCACAGTCAATATAGCCAGGGGAGTGAAGTGTCTTGTAATGTTTTAGTTTGAACTTCTTCACTAACTTGAAAAATGAAAAATAGTCTTCAGACTGCTGACAAGATTGCAGCGTCACAGATGCACACACGCTCAGTGTGAACGGAGGAAGTCTGGGTGCAGGCAGGTTAATATCAGGAGCACTTGACAACAATGGTGTGTTATGAGGTCCAGCAGCAGTAATAAGGTCTTTGTTGGGACTTTAGAGCAGAGCCACATCACATCATTACTCATCCTGGGAGACCAGTCTCCAGTCGGCATGGCAACTGGGACTTGGCTGAAGCCAAGAGCAAGACCAGAATCTCAATGTCCCGTGAGGACTAACACACAAAGAGTGTTCTGGTGCATGGGGAAAAGTTTGCAAGTGGACACTGTGACCCCGGTCTAGTGGCGCACCAATGAGAAAAAGACATTTAAATGTGTTTAAATAATAAAAATAGAGAGCTGGATGGTAATAGTTCCTTTGAGGACATTTTAATTGTAATAACACAACTACAACTGTCATCAGGTTAAAACACTGCGTCGTAATATGTATTATGTAGTTGTAGTTACACAGTAATTTTATCATTCCAAAGTGGATGGGATTTTTATTAAATGAGATCTGATTTTGAATCTGGTGCAGCTGAAGTGAACCAAACTGCCTCTCTATCATCAACAACAGTGGACCATAACTCAAAGAGGATAGTCGTCAGTTGGATTTTAGTGTACGCGTGTGGTTGTACAGCTCGCTGATGTGACGGTCAGTCTGGAGCGGTCAGCAGCTGCTCCCTGGCCGAGGTCCCACCGTTCCCAGGCTGGGGGGATTGACTGGCCAGTAATAAAATCAGGCGCCCTGGTTGGGCTGTGTGCGGCCCATTGTTCCTCCAGCTAGGCCCGCGGCTGCTGTTTACTTTCTCCCATATGCATTATTCAACGGCACAGGAGCTCCCGGAGAAAGGGGCCCCATTCAGGGATCCTCTTGCCCTTGTTTTGTTTTGCTAATTTTCAATTAAAATAAACCATCTCTCGCCAGTGCCATGGCTGAGAGGGGTTAGAGGGAGAGAGAGGCACTGTCCTTGCCATTCGGGCTGTCTGAAAAGATTAGGTCCAATGTATAACTTAAATAAAGAGGCATGTATCATTTGTAACGTAGGATTTCAGTTAAGCGCATATGCTGGACCCTTTTATTTGTGTCATTGTGCTTGGACATGTTGCTCAGCATGACCTAATTTTTACAAAATCGTATTAGATACGTTAACAAAATCAAACAATTGTTAAAACGAATTCTTGAAGTCTTTGTTTTGACATGGCAACATTACAAATTTCACTTTGAGGTTGCAACAGGAGGAGCCCCATATGGCACAAGAGAGTGTGAAGTGATCACTAAGACAATGACTTTTCAATAATGACTCCCGGAGGTCATTAAATGAAGCGGGCCGGGGCAGGCTGGACTAATCAATAAGTCCAGTGATGGCTCTCTTTTAAGTCCCCCACTTTCACACAAGGAGGGGGGGCTATAGGGGCACAGATGCGGTGACAGTGGGGTGCTGGGGCAGAGTTAAAGATTCACCACACATCTGTCACTTGAGCAGGGGCGATCATCTCTGAGCCTGCCCCTTCTGACAGCCGGGCCGCCTGGCTGTCTCCCTGACGCCGTGCCTACCTGTGGCTGCCCTCTAAGTCGAACCATCTGCTTCTCTTCTTCCAGGCCATACCCCATACTCTGGTCTTGTCCTTGTCCCTTACACGTCCCTAATCTTCAACATTATCTCATTAAGCTCAAAAACTCCTCAAAGCACCACCTCCGAACACCTGATATCCCACATCCTCTGAAATTACACCAGGAACATTTTCTGTAAAGTAGGTTTAATAGTATTGACCCTATTGGCCTCTCTGTGCCTTTCTGTCAAATACTGATAATTACAGAGTTTAAGCAGCATCATGTTGTGACCTGCAATGGCTCTCACAGTAGTCAACTTTCACTTACGAGAACCATTTAGCACAGCACATAACCGGCCTGTATCTGTCATCATGTGCGCTAACTGTTCACCGAGGCTTTTAGTGCTGGCTGAGTGGGGAGCCGGAGCGTGGAGAGGCCTCTTGGCTTGGCTGGACACAGGCTGTTCCCCCGCTGCGTGCAGGTGAGCTCACAAAGCAGGCCCCAGCACCTGCCCTCTTTGTTCCCCTTGTTGATGGCTTTATGGCGTGAAGGAGATCTGTCTGTCTGGCTCGCGTAAAGCTAAGCGGCACAAGGCCTAGTAAAAAGCTGCAGGGCTGCTGCTGCCAGGGAGAGGGGCATTGTGTGGGGCTCCTCAAGCTTTCAGAAGTGACCTCACTACAATGTACTAGCAGCACCCTTCGTAACCAGCACAAACAAGGCAACAAGCTACATGGGCACAAGTACTGAGAAACACAATGTGTTTATGTAAATATCACATAGAAGTTGCACGGTTTTGACCATAAACTGATGTCTGCTCATCAAGGACCTTCAAAAAGACCTGATTCTTAACAGTAAAATCACCTTTGAAATAACCATGAAGGTGTGACATAATTTCTAGATTATGCTATGAGGAAAAAACGAACAAATATCAGATTAACACCAAGGCAGAGCATCAGACAGTTATTGGGAATGTCTCTGTCTTACTTTCAGATGGGGGGCACAAGGCAGTTTGCAGTAATGATTATATTGTAATGTCCACATAAACAAAAATCATAAATAATGATTAAACTGGTAATTTGATAATTTGACAGTGATTAGGTTCATAGTCTCAATATAGTTCATGAAACATGTACATGTTAACACTAATGAATTAATTTAGTTGCGAACAAACTTTTATGTGACTTTAAATTCACTTTTTGATTGTCTTTCTGTCAATACCACTTACTCCCCCTAGTGTATTCTGGTGACATAATTAAGCACAGATCAAAATCTATTCTGTTTGACAATTTGTTCCATAAAATTTGACTCAAGTGGCAGGCTGCTGTAAGTGGATTTGTAGAAGCTCTCCATCTGAGTGACAAACAGTGACTCTTGAGGCTGATAACTGGGCTCAATGGCAGCAGGAGGTCAATGATAGAACAGAAATAAGCCACACATTAATGTTTAATTTATATGATTTTCCTGGATATGAAATCTGACTGATAAGCTCAGGCAAATTAAGTGTCTGAAAAGAGAGCCATAAGCACCTTGCTTTTTGAGATCAGGTCTTTGAGTGGGCGCATCTTAGAAACCAATTATCGGACAAGAAATAGATCATTATTTTTTCGTGGGGGATTCGTTTGGGTGGAGGGGCATAGGTGCTCGCTAAAAGGAAGGGAGGGTTTGCTAGATTGAGGAGGTAGGGCACAATAAAGACATAATCATCTAGCCTCAACTTTTTCCTATCCAACTTTCAGATTTTAATTTGCCGTCTGTGAAGTGGTACCTAATTTACTTTCGCCTCATCCCTTCAATGCGCCATTGTTGCCCGCGCTCAGATTCAGAGCTTCCTCTCTTAGCTCACCCCGGCGTGAAATTGGTTTAATGAAGCTGAAAGGTATGGGGCTCTCACAACACTGTGGATTCCAGTGACACTGCTTGATCCACCCACAGCCCTACACCTCCTCTCTCCCCCCTATGGCCTCCCCCCATCACCCCATCCCTGCATTACGGACGACAATCTATAACGCAGCCACAAAAGATCCCTATCTCACACATTACATCAGGGCATATTAATGTCCACCAGAGTGCCAAGAGATGCAGCAGAAAAAAACAGCCAATCAGATGAAGGATGTGCAAGAAATATTCAAATATGTTATATAAGGAAAAGATACAGCTGCTGTGAAATGGTATTAGATGTAAAAAGTTTATTTATTTATTCATTAACAGAATTCAATATTTTATATTTCTCTCATTTTACAAAAATCTGGAAAAATAACAGTAATGGGCCATCGACAAATTTAGAATGTGTGTGTTTGCTTAATTTTTAAACATAAACCAGGACCAAGCTATTCCCACTATGAGAACATGATTTAATTTAGTTGATTCTTGATGTTAAATGTTGCACAGGTTTGGGCACAAATATCTTCATCCCTTTAAATGTAGCGTTAAGGTGAGTAGGTGAGTGTAATTATATTCTCCTTTTGCATTTTGATGTACATGTCTTGATATAAAGCCACAGGTTTTCATTCTCTCTCTCAATCTGACCCTGTGAAAGGTGCTCTCCGGTTACCTGTCCTCTGGGTGTGGCTTCTAATGGAAATGGGAAGGAAGTCCTGTGGGATTATTGTGTGCACCTACATTAATATGATCCCCTTAAGTCATATCACTTACTTCTTCTTGTCCCCCTTTAGGACAATCAAATGGAAATGTATCTGTAACCAAATCTACTGCTACCTGCACCACTGGTTTGTGGTTTGAGGCCCAATTTGAGACTAATAGCTAAATGTTCAGAGTTAGACATTAGGAAAGAATACATCCAGTTCCAATTCAGTGATATTGTTTAGTGGAAAGTAAGGCCATAATCACAGATTAGTAGTAGTAGTAGTAGTAGTAGTAGTAGTAGAAGTAGTAGTAGTAGTAGTAGTAGTAGTAGTAGTAGTAGTAGTAGTAGCAGTAGTAGCAGCAGCAGCAGCAGCAGCAGTAGTAGTAGTAGTAGTAGTAGAGTTATACTTGGCAATTAGAGTTATAAAAAACATCAACAACAAAGTTAACCCTAACTGAAATAGAACCATAAAATCAATGCTACTAATACAAATAAATGTCTAAATTAAATTAAACCTCAATTAAAAGCAAATGTCTTGCTTTTAGTTGAGGTTTAAAACAGACAGTGTGACAGCCTATGTCAAAAACTGGTCCCTTTTTTGGAATAGAAAAATGATAAAAATGAATGAATGGAGAAGAACAAGGAGAGAAGAAGATAAAATGTGGAATGAGCGTGTTCTCAAGCAGGAAATAAGAGATATCGATTGAAAAATTTAACATAATCTAATAACAAGTACACAAACTGGGAACGAAAGCCCACTTTCCCTTCAGTGGGCTGTGGCTCGCCCTCCTAATGCTGTTTGTCTTTCAGATGCCATAGTGGGTGAGGCCAGTAGTGTACTCAAAGTGCTTGTGACAACTTTCCATTCACTGGTGGATTGTGAACTCACAAAGGAATGTCCAATTACACATTGATTTTGTGCAATGAACGTTCAAGCATCTTTATGTTCAATAATCAATATGGATTTACTCCCGTTTGCTGTGATCTACATGTAGATAACCAAGACCCCTATTAAGATTGACAAGCAATCAAGCAAATTAACTGGTAATTTCATAATTTGACAGTGTTCATGGTCTCAATATATCTCATAAAACATGTACATATTAACACATATCAGCGCAGTCTGAATATTAGTTTACAGATCCCTGGAGAGCTGTCTTTTCAGGTAATTACTCAATTATCAGCAAATAGTGTCAAAGAAGACACAATGGCATAGAGGAGATCACACAAACTGGTGAATGATTCACCTCAGCAGCAGAACAACAAGTATTCACACAAACGTGAGCATGATGACGAAAGAGACAAATGCATTGCACCTGTGTGCCAAGACATTTTACAGCACACACTGACAAAGACTGCGGTTTTACTGGAGTAATTTACTACTATAAAAGACTGCAGCCTTCCAGTAATAATTGAATCAAAGGGAAACATTATCAAAACATCAACACACGGATTACTAAAAATAATTAATACAATAAATACATGAATAAATAATAAATAAAGGACCTGTGTTACTTTGTCTTAAATTGATACTTCAGTTTGTGTACAGAACATTACCTTTGTGCGCCACTAGTGGGAGCCAGTGAGCATTGGGTCGTAGTAGCACTTGTTTGAACAGTAATGTGAACTGTGATTTTGTTTTCACTACTTCGGTGAAAATAGCCACAAATTATACCCAAAAAATATTTTGTATAGCATTATTTATGAATGTGTATGATATTTCGCATAAGCAAGGAGATAAAAGTCTTGTTTGTTTTAATTATATTTTTTTTATTCGACAAGTCCTACAAGATATTTAAAGACATTGTGGTTCTTTGTGCCACACTGTAAATCCTAGGTAAGTCTGTGGTGTTACCTACATGTGGCCTAGTCACCACACATGCCCTACAGTCATGGCCTGCACACTTCTGTCTGTGGTCTCAAACACTCACAACTTTGCAGGTTAACACTCAGTTTGTAGTAAGCCCCGAGGCTCTAAATCTCAGCTGGGATGACCTGCCCTGAGGTAATTAGGAATTAAAGAGAGGAAGGCGGGCCCCTGTATATTTACAGGTTCAAACTCCTGTTAAGCTCAACCAGGAACAACCACAGCTCTGTGGCTTTCACTAACAACAACAAACTTCCCATCACAGCTACTGACAGGGACATTCATGCCACCACGGGTGATAAAGAGCATTAAAGTGATTTGTTTTGTGAAGATGCATACTAACCGAATGAGCTCTTATTCTATTTTTACCACCCTGCCACATGTGATACAACACACACAAACCTGGTAAAAAATTAAGAGCAGTGCTAAAAATACAGTAGTAGAATTAGTAGTAGATGTAGTGACACTTTTTGCAATTGAGGCAGCATAGTATCTGATTCTGTAAAATGGCTAGACGTTAGGGGTGGGCAATATTGACAAAAATTAATATCTCAAGTATCTTGATAACGACTGTCAGACGATATTATGTCACTCAAACAGAAATATGTTAACATGTCTTTAAACGTATTAGTTGAGGTTTAATAATCAGACAAATGTGAAATGAAATACCGGTCAAATTAATTACAAACAGCAGTCCTCATACCCTTACTTGAAAGTTTACAACATACCTTTTTTCATTTTTATTTTTAATCAACACTTTTTGTAGCATTTGTACTAGAAGCAACATACCCAATATTCAAATTTTCTCAAAATAACATTCATGAAATCATCTAAATTTGGATATTTTGCCCACATCTACTAGATGTGGTAGCTTGCAATAAAACTGCTTTTTTAACTACTGATCTGTGCATAGCTTGTTGTGCCTAATACAAGACATTTTGAAAGTCACAATGATAATAATATTGCTACAACTGATAGCATTCAATTATTGGCGTGGGAAATGTGGTACAAAGTTTTTTGCAAATTACATATAATGTTGGCGCGCTTTTAACATTGTAGACAGCCTATAATTACACTTGACTTAATCGATCAGTGCTCAGAATGTGCTTTGGAAATTTCACATGCAAGTATTTTCAAGCCACTCCTCATTCCAACAGGCTTTCAATAACAGGCCATCAACAACAACATATTTATTTTGTCCAATTGTTTTCAGCTGCCTTTACAAAGAATGTGACACAACATACTGAAAGTCTTGTTTAGAATGAGCAAAGGAAGTCAAACAAGACACCATTTTCACCCGATGCGACTCGATGATAACATGACAGATTAAAGTGAAGACAGACAGTGACATTAGGCCAACACAAAGCTTAAAATAACTTAAAAAGAATCACCCACTGAAATGCTTGCAATGCTTCTCTGCCTACACACTGCATGCTCTAGTAATACATGCGTCACTATTACCTAAACACACTGCCGGACTCACTCCACTGTAATGAAAACAAGTACAGTAAAAACAAAATGAATAAATGTAGGTATATAATGGCCATATCATGTGGAGCTTGAGATGCTCTAGCTCACATGTTGCATTCAAAGATATACTGCAATGTCCAAAATACAGTATATTTAATAGCTGTGTGTGTGTGTGTGTGTGTGTGTGTGTGTGTGTGTGTGTGTGCGTGCGTGTGTGTGTGTGCAGCGTGTGTGTGCGCATAGGTTACAAATTTATCTGGTTTAAACGTAAGGAAGGTATAGTTTAAGGTTTGGATTGTAGTAATTGCTTTTCTACTGACAACTCTGTAAGGAAATACAATATAATCTGGCATGTTTACCTTCAAGTATAATGTTTCATAATGTTTTGGTTGAACAAATACACACAACTTATTATGAAATATTTGCAATAGACCAAGGACAACTATAAAAAAGAATATTTTTTTCATCACACAAATCAGTTTTAGTAGCTATTCCACTACACTTTATGTATTTTCACTTTACTTCAGTAAATTTTACTGTTGATACTTTTTACTTTTACTTCACAACAGAAGATGTCTGTACTTTCTACTGCAGTAACACTTTTAGATTTAGGTGATTCCTCTAACAATGAATGACAAGCATTGGGCAATCGAGAAAGGTTGTGAGTTTGCTGAATGATAGACTGGTGGCCTCCTCTCCCTGTTACAACAACCCTGAGCCATGTACCAGAGGGGCCTCATGTTCAGCGGATGGGCTTACACCCTCAACAGGTATGTACCATGCAATTATCAGCCTCGCTCTGCGCACGCTGTAATCAGTGGGTGCTGTAGCATTAAGTACGGGGGCGGCCGCGCAAGCAACTTTAGAGGGACTACTAGTGTCAGGTGTCAAGATTTACTTCACCTGACTAATTTTCTGTCTTTACTACAACTATCTTGTACTTGTGGGTGTGTCCAAGTATGGGAGAATGTGTGTAGGTGTGCTGACTGTTTTATAAATAGGTAAACTGACAAGCCAGATATGAGCGTGCATAGGGGCTGAGCGTGCGAACCTTCTTCCATGTTGTCTAGAATTTGACACTTACAGCACCAGCTCTACCAAAGACTTCAAATGTAATGCATGCAGATATGGTATAGACAGGGAAGATAAACATGGAGTATACCAGTCAGAAAGACCTCTGAGTACATTTGCGTGCGTGAGCTGCTGTGTCTGCAGGCCAGGGTGAGGTGGAGACTGATGCCTTGGCAGCAGGTCTGGCACGTCTTTCAGGCCCAAACCTGCAGCAGAGGAAGACACGGGGAACTGGTAAATACTGTGAGAGTCGAGCTTCGTAACAGTTGAACCATCACTATAAGCCCCAACTCAACATCTGTCCCATAAACTCGACACTTTCACATCACTAATAATTTGAGATTTGAATTGAAAATCAGACAGTCAGAGATGAAAGATTTTCTCTTATTTTAACAAGATCACAGTCTTTGTTCTGCGTTTAACTCAAGCGCACTTCTGGGAGGAACACATTTTATTTCCTCCGTCATAAGCGTCAAACAGACTGAAAACTATTTGTACTTTCTAAAATGTAAATTTCTATTATAGTTTTTGTTTCTTCTTTTACACCGTTGCTAAAGGTAACGCATCTCCTCCAGACTGCTATGCAATTTTTAAATTTGTTTAGTTAGTAGTCTTATAGGAAAAATGAGTTTTTCTTCAATTACATCTGTATAAAACATGAAGAGAGTATATGGAAAGTTATTCAATACTTGAGGCGTATATTTACCAAAGTCATTTATACACTTTAGTCATTTCGGCATTACTTTTCATTCAGCACAATTATATGCCATACTGTGGAATATTATAGTCAAAACAACAACAACAACAACAACAACAACAACAACAACAACAACAACAACAACAACAACAACATACTAGATTTTTTTGTGCATTAAAACAATCCAAAATGTACAAAGTTTTTGTTTTTGTTTTCAATAAAAGTGCCAGTCATATTTCATGCGTTCACTTACATATTAATATTATTTCTGATCCACCTGCTCCACTGCTAACAGAAACTGCACAATCTGCCTTTTCGAAACTTGAAAAAGCACATCCAATCTAATCAACGGTATCAACATCAGTCAAGTTATCAGTCAAGATTATATTTGTAATTTTATTTTAA
Organism: Chaenogobius annularis; assembly: GCA_015082035.1. NCBI lineage: Eukaryota > Metazoa > Chordata > Actinopteri > Gobiiformes > Gobiidae > Chaenogobius > Chaenogobius annularis. Next base: position 1,922,553 of record BJKM01000002.1, on the reverse strand, counting down.
AAGTATTTTTAATATTTGTATTAACTCATTTTGTAATTTTAGGAAATCATCTAATGTTTTTGGTGACATTTTATTGTGCATTTTACTGAGCTAATGTTAATAATGAGCTGTAACGCATTTTAATTGTAATGAATTGTTTACTTTTTATTAATGTTGTATTCCCCTGCCCAGGGACTGCAGATGGAAAGTAGCAGTGGCTAAATCTGGTGCAGAATTTGTACATGGTCCCTGACAAATAAAGATTAAACTAAGCTAATGGGCGAACATTTACCTAAGTACAGATTTTAGAAGGACCACTTTTTTCACTTCTAACCAGTGATTGTTTCAGGATTTTATGACTTCCTTCTTTACAAAATATGAATTAACACTGTTTGCTCAAGCTGTACTTTATGTGATACAGTACATCATTATGCTCCTCGACCTCAGTGCCCTGTCTCAAAGATAAAAGCTCGCATTTCCAAATCACCGTCTACTGTACTACCGATATCAGTAGATAAAAGGATTTCCTGAATAATATCTAGATAAAGCCTACACCTACAGGGGAACACATCTAACGCAGCTAAGTGTCCCCTAAGGCAGTAAATCACTCCACACTGCGACCGCGGCACAAAAGTGATGCTGGAGTGTATATCAACTGTAAACCCTCAAAGGAAATCTCTATTCACTTCACTATAAAAGAGCGCCTTAGCCTACTGTCGCTTTGGGACTGGTTAGAGAAAGGAGGAGCGGATTAGAAGAGAAAACATGGTGTGCCCAGTGTACAGGTGAAGTCCTATGGCTATATAGGTTTGCTCAGCTGTGCGGTATTCTGTGTTGAGCCCCACCCTGTAACCAAAGGTTGGAATATCTTTTCAATTTGCACTTATTTCACCTTGTTGCTCACTCACGCTCTCTTTCCACAGACTTGTATTTGCACAGGTGAGAGGACATCGGCAGGCCGATGGGTGTGGGTGGGGCACCTGTAAGGCAGGTTGGCCCAGCTGGTGGCAGGAGTTACACTCCTGGAGTCCTAATGCTGAGGCCCAGACGGCTTTTGTCTTGAAGGGAGACAGTTGGCAAACAGACAAACATGTCAAAAACAGCTATGAAGTATGACATTGGTGAAAGATGGACCTCCACAATATCATTAGTCAAACCAGTTCAGAGGAAAAAGTAAATGTAACATACGGGTGCTTATAAATATGTGCTACTTTCATAAGAGAAAATATACAACTAAACTAAACTGATACTATTACTTATTGCTTAATTACTTTTGAAAAATATACATATGACTAGATACTAGATACACCAAATCTAGGTGTAGAGTTTGGTTTGCACAATCTAATTTAATGTTTATTTGCTCGTAAACGTAACTAATGATTGTATTAAAATGTACTTTCAAAAACATATTTAAGAGTTCAAAGGTTAAAAAAACCTCATTATTGCAGACACTTTACAAAGCCAAGGATATGCAAGTTTAATTACATAAGTTTGTGGGAGGGAAGACTTGAGAAAGCAGCCGGGCAGGTGGAGGAGCGGCGCAGTCAACAGGGTGGAGAGGTTTTGCTCCGAGGGCCAAAAGTTCACAGTGAACAGGTAATCTTAGCCTTCATGTGCCAAAGTCTCGCGTGTTTTCCTCATTGTGTTGGCTAGATCAGGTTTCTGGATCTTCCTGTGTTTCCTGGGATTGGGTCGCCCTCCTCTTCCTCACTCATCCTCTCTGGGGACCCAGCCCCACCCTGCCAAACCAAAGGTAAACCAGGCATAAGCAAACACATACAAAACACGTCAAAACACACACGACAACATTAGGCAAACACTAGCACTGGAGCCTGCTCCTTTAGCATGCAAAGCTCCATGGCTGCATCGAGTGAGACATGAATGTATTTTGCTGGAGCTATTTAAATACATAGTTATTACACAGAATTATAAGGAGACAGGCAGAGACTAATAAAATGAGCTGTAATAGTAGCAATGGGAGAAACAAGTCATAAATCAATATAACTACGATAGCATTACGCCCATGTCAGGACACACAGGCGGGACTCACACATACACCAGAGGCAATCTTTTCACCCCACACCCTGAGGAGACTGTGTCCTGGGCTGATCCACACGGTCGGTGCATTATCATGTACCTGTCTATAATACGTAATGCAGTATGTGTGATTATCTTGGGCACTTACCAAACATCCAAATCAAACTAAATACTAGACCACCTTTGGGGATATGAAAAAAACTCCTGTATGATATATATAGATATAAAGCACAATTGTCTAGCACAGTTGTTCTCAACAAGGGGGTCGGGACTCCCATGGGGGTCAGGAAATGAGTTTCAGGGGGTCCCCAAATGATGTGGGGAATATTGAATTTTTTTTAAATAAGCCTTGACACCCTTCAAATACAGTGATAAATGTAGATTCCTGTTTGCTGGAGGACCAAATTAATTTATCCATGTCTATTTCCTGAAAATAAAATCAATCAACAGAAATAAGGCTACACTATTATTATTATTATGGGGTTGAGACTGAAAAAGGTTGAGAACCACTGGTCTAGCATAAGTTTACGGGGGGGAAAAATCCTTTTTTTGTTTCAAAAAGAATAAACCTGGACATTTATGACAATTAAACCAAAAAAACAGAATTTACAGGCCCTGTTTTACTTGGACTCCAAGTTAAGCTGGGGGTCCCATTCACAATTTTAAGTAGGATTCTTAACTCTTTGAAATTCCCCTTGTATCCTCATGTGTCTCTAATCCATGACAAGAAGGCCTGAAGCTCTATTGAAAAGAACAGACTGTTTCACCATGATGTCATAAGATTATGTGGGGCCATCGTCATGCCAACACACCTCCGACAGCTCTGCATGCGTGTTCATAAAGTCACCAAGCTATAGGCTCGTCAGACATGCAGTGGTAAAAATCATGAATCTATGGCTGTCATTTAGCAACATGAGAAAGTAGAGGTGGAAGAGCTGGAAAAGGCCTGGAAGGTAAATGCTAAAGTGGATCCCGTGGTCAAAAGTAGTGCCAGTAGTGGTCATTGAAGCACTTGGGCCAGTACTAACAATATGAGGTAAAGCTAAGACCTACCAGGCTATATAATAGCATCAATTTAAAAATGGGGTAGAAATAGAATAAAACTAGAAAATAAAGTAGTAAGCTTAAAATAAATTAAATACAAATAAAGCAATCAATTAAGCTAGATCCGTTTTAGAGAGGAAAGAACAATGATAATATTGATAATACTAACACTGCAAAGTACATTTTGTTGCCAATAAGATAAGATAAGGTAACCTTTACTTGTCCTACAATGGGGAAATTTCAGTGTTGCAACACATCTTAGGCCCAGACGTATAATAATAAAAACAGATAATTTAGAAATAACTTATACCGTATTTTCCGGGCTTTTAGCCGCTCCCCTATATAAGCCGCATTTGCTCTATTTTAAAAAAAACGATAATAAAACAATACATAGGCCGCACCTTTTGTATAGGCCGCAGAACTCTTTTCTGACTTTTGGCATCGCATGAGCTCGTCCCGCTGTCCCCCTCCAGCGTGCCTCTCCCCTCCAGCGTCTCACCGTACATTCATTGATGTTAAGCTTGCGTGCAGCCGCGCGGCTTCCTAGCAAATCGATGGCCTTCAGCTTAAAACTTGCTTCGTACGAACTTCTTCGTTTGGGTTCCATAATGATGCGGCAAGAATTTGAAATAATTTATAGTTGGTAATTTGTCGTCCGTGTTCTATTTGCTAGCTGAATAAAAAAGCAACATCTGCTTCTTTGCTTAACTTTTCTGTAGTTTTGATTCCAATTCCGGTTAGTTCGCCCCTAGCGGTGAAAGAAAAAAACCACAGAAAAGCCGCAGCCTCTAAATAAGCCGCATGGCTCAAAACATCTGACAAAAGTAGCGGCTTATAGCCCGCAAAATACGGTAATCTTAATAATGCTAACAATACAATACAATTTATTGCTATCTCTACCCTTCACATAATTCAGATCAAACTCTTTAGTTTGCCAGGTGCTCTTTGATTAATCACTGTTTATTTTTTTAGTTATTGCAACATTTATAAGCTGCTCACCTAATTTCCATTAGCTTTTGAAAACCAGAAGTCTCTCCAATGGCCCAGGGCATGGTGGAGGTGTGAATGCTAACGCAGCCCAATCTGTATGCCACAGCGAAAAAACAATCCATGCTAATCTGCCACCACAGACAGGAGTCCAGTTAGGCCAATCAGAACGGGAATCATCTAGAGTGGAGAGGGGAAGAGAGAAGCCTAGATCGGGGCCCTGATTGCAGCGTGGTGATTTACAGCTTGAGAACAATGACGGCCGCCTGGGTCAGCAGCAGCCCTGATGGAGGGTCTGCCTCTGCATCACACCTGACACATTCAAACATGCATGAGGACACGTGCACACCACAAATCCCACTGTCAGAGCGAGTTAAAGAGCTCACAGGATCAACCAGGTCTGTGTTTACTCTGGGACCTAACCACGACCTGCAGGCGCTTTAAATGTGACCCTTAACATTTCACTAACAACATAAACCAAAACAACTCAGCAAGAGACTTCCTATCAACTCACAAAGATAGAATAGGAAAGTAACAGTGCCCCCAAGGAGTTTATGTAAATACAGGAGGAAAGGACGCAGAAGTTCGCATACAAGAAGGCAAGGGGCAGTCAAATGTCAAGTGTGCACATCATCAAGTGGGACATCATCAAAGTTTTCTGCCTTTGAAGTGATGACTTAAAGGTTTCCAAAGAGATAAGACCTAAGGCAGCAAAGTCCAACAAGGGGTGACCATGAGGACATTAAGCACTTTTTTTAAGTTGGTTGTTGTAATGGAATACAAGATACAGTGAATACTTAAATAACAAATAATGGTAGTATAGCATTAGTACACATTAGTAACAAGACAATATTGAGCCCTAGGAAAAATTGTCTAAGTGAAAGCAGCAGTAGGTTTATTTGTTGTACTAAATTGTAGTAGAAGTTTCCCTCTACCTCTTCCCTGTGAGCTTTTATGCATCATTAACTGTCACAGGCAGTAGCAGTGGGCTTTCATTTGATCTGTTTAGTTTCAAACATTTCAAATCCTCCCGAAAGTACCTAGTACTATTTAAAGGCCTGTCAAGACTACAAATATTCCTCTGCTATACTAATAATAAAACCATCTTCCTGTCAATAAACACACGACTAAAGCAGAACCCTTTAATACAATATGTGCTTGTGATAAACTGGAGCTGGATGCATTTCTTGTGATCTTAATTTTATAACACCACAGCACTTTCATGAATAATAAAAAGCATAATTGCTATTAATGATCCGACAATGCGGTTGAAGCGACTGTTTGAAATGGATGTGCTGTTACTTGCATGTGCACATAGTGCTGGTTAATTCAGGGTTTGCTGTTCGTGTTTTTAAATGGCCGCACTCTCGCCTTAGGAGGTATTACACAGATGAGACTGCTCCTAGCTTCTGGAACAGGCAGGTGACTACATGCAAACACACCCCTGGTCTGCCCCCATACAATACCAAGCATTAGCCATATAGAGGTAAAGCGAGGGTTGTCGTAGGCAGTATTATGAAGATGTTTCACCAAATAATTTTCCCCCTAAATAACAATAAATAATAAGGGCTTTTTGTGGTATATGTTTGGTATTTATAATGGGGGTGGGACGAGACACAATACCCACAAAACAAGACCAGAAATGAGATTGGGTCCACAAGAACGAGGCAAGATGAGATAACATAATGTATAAGTAAATTATGCAAATCAGTTCACATATTTGGCCTCAAAGTTGTTATTGTAGCAAAACTTTTTGCATATACGGCTTCTCTCTGGTGTAACTCACCAGCACATAAACTGTTTGAGTCAAATGTGTTTGGAAAAAAGATCACAAGATCATTAATTGTGTGCATAATCATGTGGAAATTATATCTCCTGAGATCTCATCCCATCCCTAGAATTTATGGATGTAGGTTTTTACAGGAAGGACAAGGCTTACTAGATTTGTCAAAGTGATGGAAGAGACTCGAAACCATGGTGACTACTGGCAAAAACATCTTATTAACATCCGTTTGCTGCTCGAGGGAATGACTAATAACATCTCACCCAGAAATCAAAGCGTGTGAGTAGAACAAGTTTTCCTATAACTACTGTATGACATGTATACACGGCCTATGAACTGGGAAGCCCTTTGTAGAAGGCAATAGTCAGTAAAGGGGGGTGGTAGGAGATTTTAGGGTGCCTAGAAGTTTTTGGGCCTGACTGGGTCTTCTATATAGCCCCCGGTGGATTGCCCCATACAGCCCCTCCCTCCCCACTGCCTTCTCCTCCCTCTGGCTTTGTGTACCCTGAGCCCCACTCCTCCCCCTTTTGTCACCCGGGCATTCCGCTTTGGTTAGCACACACAATGGCCGCTCAGTGCTCACCCTCCTGACACTGCATTCTGCCTGTGCACCAAGGGAGGAGTGGGCACGGGGAGGGGGAGGGTAACAGGGATGACAGCTACTCACCCCATGTGATCGAAATGCCATCAAGTATCACCTCCCCAAACTATCCATACATACAGATGGGCAAGAAATGTACTGCCAGCCGGTTGGATTGGCACACTGCAGAACAAAGGAACACTGGCCAAATAAACGAACAGGTGTTTCTTATGGCTGAGTGGAGACGTACACAGAGCTGCCTATCTTCAGACCGTGTGCCCGACTACATGTGTGTTCTTGTGCTCCACAAGCTGGTGGGCACAAGACCTGATTATAAATAGTTTTTGTCTGAAAATGAAATCCCTGACAACAGCAAAACTGACATTTTAACAAGGAAGGGTTTGACATGTTTATCAGAGTTTGGAGCCGAGCCCGGACTCCTGCAGAGTTGATAAGTTAATATGCAGGTTCTATAACCTTTGTTAAAATATTTGATCGCGTCTTATCGAAATACTTAGCTTAACTTGGGGAGTGTGTGATAGAGAAACTGCATGTTGATGGCTGCTGATCCCATGGACTGTATATGTCTATGTGGCAGTCGCTTCGAAGTTGCTGGGTGGGGGATTGTTGGCGTTTCAAAGAGCCTGCTTTGTGCCCATATTTCACACCATGGTGACATCTTAAAGCCTAGACAAGCCTGGTTGCTTTGCCTTCTCTTTTACTTTCTGAGAAAAAGGGGAATTGGGACTTGAGGGAGGGCGTCCTGAAATATATGCAAATGGTCCCCCAGAGGGGATACAAATTTTATGGGTTCAGAATTTAGTTCAGCCAACCTGAATAATCAAATGTGGGAACAAAAAAGTTGCACCCCACTATCCCAGCACCAGAACAGGGTACCGCAAGGTTCAACCCCCACCTCAGACCAGTCCCTCCTGCCAGGTTGTACATAAGAAGAGCTCACTAGATCCAAACTCTTATTAGGATCTCCTTATGGGGCAGAGGGTGGGAGAGAGATGAGGGAGGAGGAGGCCTGGTATACCTGATCAGGCAGAACTGCCGGCTCCTGATTACGACACCATTTTCTCAGCAGGGCTTTCCAGCCTCATCCTGCTTCTGTGAATATGGAGCATAGGGCCAGCCAATCCCCACCGTGCTTCCTCTCATCTAATGGCAGAATTAAGACCGTTTAGAGTGATTTCCCCTGCCTTCATGGTAGCACTCTGAAAGAGCTGAATCTTTTTTCCTTTGCACCGATTTACAATGTGGGGGGTCTGGCATGCAATGGGTGAGAAAAAAGTTCTACATGACTGAACACAACATTTCAACAGGTGTGGAATTTAACCGAGTCTGCAGAACATGGCCCAGAATAATTTCATATACGTATGGGCATTCGTCTTATATTCTACCACTCTTTCCATTTCTGTAAGAATTTGTACGTTTGTTGCACACTTACCCAAACAGGGTAGATTACTATATATACAGCCGCGTCCACAGAGAGTTTGACCACAGTGCAGGCCTATACAAACCCACATAATGCACCGAAAAGCATCACTGAGAATAAAGTAACAACATTTTATATTTCAAATATAATTTTTTATAGTTTTATATTTTTTTACTTACTAACAGAGTTTTCACAAAGCATTTTCTGGCAGTGTGAAAAATGTCCTGTGCCATAAATATTCATAGCACATCAGGGTTGTTTAAAGTGCTGTTTACAGTAACGGTGGCAGTCGTAATTGTTTCATTATTAATTTTGTATTCATTCAGTGTTTTACCGTAGGTAGGTCAGTTGAGAACACATTCTCATTTGGCAACATGGCCGAAAAGCAGCACAACAACAACAATATTGTGAAAAGACAATCATGCATCAGATCATCCTGATTTGTAATGACACAAACCCAAATAGTGAGTAAATCTCCTTAAACTCACTCCTACTCTGTCAAACTGCATTTGGTCAGAGCCATCAGTGGGAAAGACGCCGGAGCAGCAGCAGCATATCAAACAGTTGCGGCCTGAACCTGTTGCTTTTGTGTTCCCATGTCGTCTAATGATTCCCCCTTCTAGCCCGTTTCAAACTTCCAGTAGACAAATCCTTCAGCTTTATTGCCCAGATTCAAGGACTGCAGGTGCACAGGCCACAAAAGGGAAAGCCGGGGGTTGTGGGGGTGTGGGTGGAGGAAGGGATGGGAAAGAGAATGGTCAGCGTGAAGATAAGAGGAACACAACCCCCCTACCCTGGTTTAACCTCCGCATACATCTATGATCGTCTCAGCACTTCAGCCGCACAGAGAGGGTGGTGCGGCCTGGAGCAAGCAGGAGCCTCCCCGGTGAGCGCGGGCAGTGGCAGGGTGGTCGTGTGAGGAAAGTGACTTTTCTTCAGAGCCAGTAGAGGAGCAGTAATGACAGGAGTGCTGCTGTGCCCACTCAGGCCTGGTCCACACTTTGTCCAGCGGGCACTTCCCACTGCAGCGCACAGTCCCTTCGGGCCACAGCTGCTTGAAACTCCAACTGCAGAGTAGAAGCATGCTCAGTTTCACACAAATATATAGAAAAAACAAGTTTGCAGAGATTTTACAAGGGCAGCCAATACAGGCAACAAACAATTTCTGACCTACCTGTTAATAATTTAAGTTCTAATAAGGTATGTTTATAATGTGACTGTTTATTTGTATTTTTTTTTACAAATGCATTTAAAATGCTTTACACAGAACATCTGTATAAAAAGGGGTAAAATCTACAGATTTGCTCAGGAAAGAGGATTATATTTCAGCTTTAGTCTAGAACTGTTTTTTTTAACAGTACTGCCTATTCTGAGCTATGTCATGTAGTTGTGCACGGTTAATATGATTTTAGCCCTGACAAGTTCAGTGATTATATCTCAAGATAACCTGATACTCAAAAGTTAAAGCATAAAGCATACATGTCCAGCAGTGCCTTTTGGCAACTTAAGTTTTAAAACATTTCTACCTTTTATTTTACCGTCTCCAATTGAGTCTGTTAAGTAACTACTGTAAATAAGTGAAACTTTATTTATAGACACCTTACACAGATAAAAATCACAAAGTGCTGTACAGAGTTCAATAAAAGACAACAAAAAAATGTACAATAAAGAATATAGACATAAAAAACATTGGTCAACCAAAAGCTTGTCCAGTTAAATGCCTGTACTAAATTCCCCAATTCTAATTATTCACTGTATGGACCCGCAGTCTATAGCCCTCAATCAGTCCTCCATTTTGTCTATGTTTGTGTGGCGCTTTATGAAAAAAAAAGTTTGGCTACCTCTGGTCTAGAGAGTAGGAGTACTTAAAACTCTCATCACTGATGTTTGCTAAATTGTGACTCACTTTTTAGGGCGTACAAACAGGGCACAACTGGTGAGTCACATACAGGTACAGGTTAGTGGAACCATTAAGTGGGTGCACCTGCTTAAATAGGTAAATGAGCAGGGTACTGTCGAGACCCTAGCATGGCACAAGGTTCTACTCAGCACAAACAAACAGACTTGCAACAACAACACACCTTTGTGGCTAATACATATATAATCACGGGCATGCCTATGTTACTGGAGCCGCTGCACTGGGAACACACCCTTTTGGACAGGAATAACAGGCCACTCCAGAGCACAGGGACATCTGAGACACAGTGGCACCACACAAGTGTGATGAGTCTTTCCGTCTCCTTATCTCTGGCCCTAATCCTGCGCATCTTTACTTTACGTTACCGTTTACACCAAGCACAAGTCAAGAGTGGAGGCTGAAGACAGACTTTCTTCATCCTGAATGAGTGAAGTCCACTAGAAATCCATTGAGGAAGGCCCTTAATGTTGAGGGAGCCTCATATTGAATACGGATTGAAATTTACATGACAACTTAGGAAAAATACTTTTTTATTACTCATTCATCCTCTAAATCACTTGGCACCCCTTCTTCTTTCCTTTGCTTGAGCTATTAAATCACCATCTTGACCCGGTGACCTGGGGCCACAGCCATAAAGAGCCCCCTGTGGGTCAGGGGCCTGATTGTAACATTTGAATATGAAATAGACTCGGTCAGGTCTGGAAACAGCCCGATGCACTGACCCCCAGGAGAGAGGCCTAGGCCAGCTTTACTTGGACTTGAGGAGTTTGGGATAGTAGGAGGCTGAGGAGTCGGGGGAAGGGGTAACGGTTTCGGGAGGGGTGAGCGAGAGTGAGGGGACTGAGAGAGGGCAGACATTTGAATAAGACAAGAAGCGATGGGTGTTTGCATGACAAAGGAGCCCGCCATCTCCTCTGATTGGTGTCACAGCGCAGCACTAAAGCCATGCAGGACCCCTAGGGTGGGGTGATGTGTGGAGCAGAGGCATGTTTATGCATTCAAGGTGTGATTTTAAGGGGGTACAGGCCCTTGTTGACAAGTTTCAGCTTAAGAAATGTGTGTGCAGTTACTGAAACTGAATGGTATACCCAAAAGTCAATGTCTGCCTCCATAACATTTACAATGTGTAATAAAATACTAAAGTACTATTTCCTTTTACTGCAACAGTTCTTTTGTAAATGTTTGGTCTATTGTTCTGGCTAATGGCAATGCAATTATAGCTACTAAATACTGCTACAGGTCAACTCTACACTTTGTAAATAGTCTAACAATTTTAAAACGAATAAGAAAGAAAAGGAATGTATTAAAATACATACAAAATGTTTTGACAGTTTCACAAACAACTGGGCATTTAATCTGTAATGTAGCACCAGTTTTAATAGCAACAAAATAAATACATAAAAACAAAAAACTATTAAAGGAAGAATAATGTTAACAAAAAGAAAATGATTTCCTTTTATTCACCTAGTTCTAGATTCTAGTAAACATTTCTCAAAGGTGTGAAAATCCCCCTGCTAGCTAAACCAGTCGACTCAGTGGGCAGTCAGCTTCTGCAGGTGGACCACTGCTCTGCAGTGCTCTGCAGGGCTTCAACAAACTGCCCATAACTTGAGTCTGATAGAGAGAAGGTCTATGGAGATGAGAGGGGATCAAATCCAGGGATTTCACAGTTCAATAAGTTTGCACAATTAATGTACAATCCCCATTATAACATGTCCCATGGGACAAGGTATATGCATAAACATTGACGCATTTGAGGAAAAAAAGATAAAGGAGCTTAGCCATTCTTCTTCAGAGGATCGCCAAGAGGCAAGAGAGGCTAAAGTTGTAGAAAAGGTACCCCAGGGGGCCCTGGCAGGAGTGATGAGGAAAGAGGAAGCATGAGTGAGAGTTAGCGAGGTCACACACTCATGCACACGCACACACAGTGACCCCCTGCAGACAAAGCCTCCGCAGGCTCCTCTGGCCACGGCCGCCGGCCTGGGAGACACACCTCCAAGAGAGATGGCCTAGCTAACTCTCCATGGCAACTAATCAATAAGTGACAGAGTCAGTCAGGACTGACCCGTAGCAGAACATATACGACCTCCCCCCAGGTTCCCAGGGTTACACTCCCATAAAACCCACAGACGGACCTACACTAAAAGATAAAGTGTCCTAAAGATGACCAGTGCCCCCAAGGGAATAAATCCGTGTTGGTGCCTTCAGCGGAATAAATCTGTGTCTGTGTTTGACAACATTCTTCTATCATATATGCGCCACTTTTTATGTCAAAGATATGGAGTGTAAGTCAGTGATGGACACACGTGGGTGCACATTAAGTGATGACTGTCGCACTTTGACAATAGCCATATGATCTGAGCGCAGCCATTGTGTGTATGTCAATCTGTGTTCCTTCTCACTGTCCTCAGCAAACACTAATCAATATTTGTGGCCTAGATGAGCGGCCTAATCTCTTGCTTTTGGTCGCCCCCTCATCTTCTTGCCCCTGACTATTGTCCCAAACTGACTGTGCTCTCCCAGGGCATGGATACGTCACTGCACACAGACTTGGCCCCATCTGAGGTATTTCCATGACATGTCAGGAGGGAGGTCAGAACTCTAGATTGGCAAATTAAAAGGAACGCTACATGCTCCAGTGTCCATAGACAAAGTGATGAGCACAGAAAAGAAGCATCTGCGGTAGGCACACTCTTCATTCACACACTTTGGAAGCAGCCGTTTGTACATAATTGCCCTTACAGGTTATTCAGGAAGACACCTCCTAATCCAGTTTCATTCCATGCTGCTGTAAGTGTGGTTTTGCACGGCTTCCTTTATCCACAATCGCAAGCAATAACAAGTTCTAGAAAACCTCAGCTGGGCTTAGATGAACAAAACCTCAAAGACTTTGGTTTGAAAAAGTCTAAATATACAGGATGCAGGCAGAGTGCTTTCATTTCAACTGTTCGTGTGATTTGTATTTGTTTTGTTAGGCACAAAGCGGCTATAATCCTGTCTCATATTTGAAAAGTCTCATATTCACACACACCTGCTGGGACAAAGTAAACACACCTTCATACAGACACCTTAATGGATGACCCTCACATTAGAGTCTAAGGCCACTATAATCCAAAAACAAGTGCACGACAACAGAGTGCAAAGCGACTTTCTATCTGAGATGATTCACGGGAAACATATGAGCAAAACAAACAGAACTATGCTTTTTGACCTTAAGTACACATTATGTACAAAAGTTTGAATTTACCAGAATTATCAAAATTCTAAAACACATTTTTGCAACTTTTTTATTTAGTTTTGTATGTAACAATATTGTAAACTAACCTTTCCTTAAAGGGATTATTAACTGCAACAATAACCTCTTATTTAAAACATGCTCATACCCTCTGAGACAAACTTGCTCAAATTAAATATTGTCATTTAAAATATCTTCAATTATCATATACATTAGTAGAGTAAAGCTGAATTTAACTCCATTAATCCAGGCTGAATATTGCAATAACAATTCATGATTTAAAACTAAGTAGAAGTAATGCTTTTTTTCTTAACCAAAAGATTTGCCTCTTTATTTGAGATACTTGTTTTAGATCAAATTTGGTAGTATATGAAAACATGAACATCTTGGACACCAGCAGACAACAGTCTCCCTACAACAAGTGACAATGAAATTATAGATTTGTTCAAGAAAAGATGATATACACACCATACAATAAAAAAAGAAAAGAAAAAGCTCAATTCACCACCGTAGTAAATGTATACTAAAACAAACCAACGCATTCAGAAACACCTGGAGTGGCACTGTGCAAGAGTCAAACTAATTTGCTTTCACACTAAAATTAACATGTAATAAGAAACCTAGTGTTGGACATGACATGTAAGTAGATTATTGTTAGTTTTAGTTCACCTATAGTACTGGAGAATAAATCTACTACTTTACGATTATTTTCTTTGATTAATTGAGTAATTGGTCATTTTTTTGTACATGCCGTGAACCATTTAAAAGCATATTAAATAATTGTTTTAATAAACTTTATAGTTTATAGTAACATACAAATAACAAATAAGAAGTTTCTTCCAGTGATCCCTGGTGTTTTGAGCTGTAACTCTGCATTTTGTCATTTTGCAGCATTAGTTCTGTGTGCAGTTCACTTAAGCCTCCGTGTCTTCGCCCCTCATTGTGGACTCTCTGTTTCATAATCGTGGTCCTCTGTGCTGTTTCCATGGATATATTGGCTATTTCAATGCACAACAGAGGAGAAAGTGGCGTATTTTAAACATACAAGTGTGGCTAGGAAGAGTTTTGTTGTGTGAAAGAGCACAGAGGACCGCGAGTATGAGACGGGGCGAAGACACGGAGGCTAAAGTGAATGGCAGTTACAGTAGTTACGAGTTACAGCTCAAAACACCGTGCTCTTTCACACAACTAAACTCTTCCCGGTCACAGTTCGCTGCTGCCGGTCCGGAACAAGCTTTGTGTGAAACGAAAGCACCACAAGTCGTTCCATGAGCTCCACGGGCCACAACTTCACATGTTTTTAATTAAATATGTAAATGAAACGAAGCATCGAGGCAATACAATAATAATCAAAGCTTTTTTGTAATCGAATTACTCGATAAATCGTTGCAGCCCTAAAATCTACACAAGATTAAGTTTCTGCTCCCATACTGTAGGAGTTGAAAATGTGTAAGGCTTTGGCTTACAGTCATAATCGCCAGGTTGAAGGGTGGCTGCACTGTGTTGAAAGGCGGCATGTTTGTCTTTGAAGCACTTCCCACTTGGCATTCCTTGTGGTTGTGAAAGGCAATGGCGATACAACCACAGCTATCTTTAATGAGCCATTTGCATCACGGAACAAGTCTGTTAGCGCTCATGTAAAAGCAGGAGCCTTGAAGCGGGATGCACTCTACAAGAGCAGTGAGAAGAGTGGTCAAATGCAGGAGAGGGTGAGTGGATGAAGGGAGACTGGAGAGGGATGGCTCTCGGTGGGTCAGCCCAAAAGCCCTGACCCCAGGAGGATTTGATGCCATTTTCCCACGCAGGGAGTCGACCTGAGAGGAGCTCGTTAACAACATCTGCCCCAGTTCAGGGAGATTAACCCCCACCCCAGCCCCCGCACCTCCACATACACACTTCTCTGCTGTCAATCTAAGCCTCTCTGCACTGGACAGGGACGCTCAGGCCAGGCAGGCCACTATAGGCCCCTGCAGCACTGAAGGCCTGAATGCAGCGACAGCAACTCAGTGGTGCTATGAGGAGACAGCAGTTGGTGCAGTCCCGTGGCTAAGGATTCAGACAGAGCTGTGACAGGGCCACTGAGATCTGAAGGTGTGTTCCTCACAGCAAGTCACCTGGCCGGTCCAACAGCCACATTAGTGATGTCAGTAATGTCAGGCCGTCATTCCGATTTGTGTAATGAGTTTCCACGCATCATGGTGACGTAAAGAGAGCATAGCGTTTTCCGCAGTTAAGTCTTCATGGGGACTAGCAAAACTTGTCTTGACAATATGACTCCAAATACAGTGACATCAGCAGTGACACAGCAGCTAAGGTGCGTGCATTTCAACATTCAAACCTACAGTGGCAAAGTCCACTGGGAATCAGCTGAATCCATGTTCTACAAAGCTATAATTAGGTTAGTTTTTGGAGAGGGGGTTAAATAAACAGGGCTGTGAGGTCACAGGCAAATGGAAGTAGGATATGCCTGCACTTGCTGAGTGGGCACAGAGCTGCACATGACTGGAGAGAGAGGCCCCAGGGTGCTCTGTGAAGGGGGGCTTGGGGACCAGCCTTGGACAGCCTCACTGCCAGAACATTCAAACCAAATCAACAGTCAACAGGCTGCTCATACACCTTGTCCCAAAGACAGATTTTAAATTCAATCAGAATTAAGAGTCGTAAGGCAGGGAACCTTCTTATTTACTTGACAGAGGCTGAGAGATAGAAAGAGAGGCAAGAAGTGTAAGATTTATTCTTTTTAATTTGAAGACTGAATATAAAAACTAAAGTGGCCCATTACGCATACTCCCGATATGGAGAAGAGAAGCTGTTTAATTACAAAAAGTTGGAGTGTGTGATTAGGTGATGGCTGGCTGCTGGCACGCTAGAGCGACTTAAGACCCTGTCAGTGAATGCAGGGAGGTCCAGATAATCTTTCCCTCCTCAAAAGTATAAGGCTAATCCAGGCTGCAGCGCTCAACAGTGGATCAGGGCAGAGGAAGTGTGGGAAGGCCAGCAAGACCACAACTGGCCACCATCATTTCTGTGGACTGGGCTGAAATATTATTTAACTCTTAAATTAGTTTTATTTGATGCTGTAAAAAAATATATAGTCAAATCAAAAGTTGAAAGATTGTGTTTGTCAAACTAACTAAACTAATAAATGTTTGTTTTACGATAATAGATGTAATTAATTTGAACAGTGTATTGTAACATTTAGTTAATCAATAATAGAAATATGTTTCGTTTATTTATTTTAAGTGATTCCACGTTTCAAACTTATCCACATAACTTATCACTCAGAGCAAAAAGTGTATGTAAATACTACGGTTAATCAATTCAGAAAATCTAACTATACAATTAAATGCAAACATTTAAAGTGGAAAAATTGCTATTTGGTTTCTAAAGCCACTGCAGTGAATTAAAACAAATGCAACACAAAACACAGAATCATAAATTAGGTTTTGTACAAATTTATTCAGCATTAAAGAATAGAGGATGGTCTTAAAATATGTAGAAACGTCAGTTTAAATAAACATTTTCGTTCAAGAAACTGAGTAAACATGACACTGTCAGAACCATCGAGAACAAAACATTTTACAAAACAATGGGGTATTTTCACACGACATGGGGATCACAAGCTAATGAAAAAACGTACTATAAATAAACCTGTTTGCGACCTGCACAGTCTTAACATTTCATTTAAAACTATAAGGTGAGGACAAAAAAGACTACAAAATTTGGACACAGTCAATACATCCGACATTCTACAATTTAAGTGTAAACATTTATGAACTTTCCATCCAGCTTTTCTGAAATACACAGCCTCCTCACGAGGCCACGATGCCTTTTCATTTACAGAAAATATGGCATCAGTTAAAATATAGAAGTCCAGTTCTTCTACAAGTTGATTGCTTATACTTGTGATAAAAAGCCTCTTACGCATCAGTTCAACGTTCAGTGGTCCATTTCAAAAGCGCAACGGACAAGTCCAACTTTTTGAAATAGTTTTGAACGTTATAGCAACCAAAATGTTCAAGTATCCAAGTACTTTATAAAAGTTCGAGTCTGTAGTGCGCCTCAGATGTGAGTCAGGGGAAGTGTGCCATTGACACCGGTGCCTGCGCTCTGGTAGTGCGGGTGTACGCTGTGTAACCGGGTGCTCTGCAGGGACGAGTGCTCGGCGCTGTCACCTCCGGGGGGCAGGTACATGCTGATCATGTCCCGCAGGTCGCCAAGGCACGCGCGCTGTGAGTGTGACGTGATGGCGGGCGGCGGGGAGCTGGGTTCACTCTTGCACACGGAGCCCATGGAGCTCAGGCCCATGTTGGAACTTTGCTGCGTGTATGCTGGAGACATGCTGTACGTGGACGCGGCGTTCATGTAAGTCTGCGCAGAGGACATCATGGGATACTGCAGACCGGCCATCTCATAACGGTGCATCTGTTGGATCTGTGGGCTGTTCATGCTGTGGTGCTGCGGGTACGCAAGCTGGTCCTGCATCAGTGAATACGCGCTGTTTGTCCAGCCATTCATGTGCGCGTAACCATCCATGCGCTGTCCCACTGACACGGAATTGTTGACGGGGTTGGTCCCTGGCGCCAACAGTCCCCCGGGCAGCGAATACTTGTCTTTCTTGAGCAGGGTCTTGGTCTTCCTGCGTGGCCGGTATTTGTAATCCGGGTGTTCCTTCATGTGCATTGCGCGCAGTCGCTTGGCCTCGTCGATGAACGGTCGCTTCTCAGCGTCCGTTAGAAGTTTCCAGTCGGCTCCCAGACGTTTGCTGATTTCAGAATTGTGCATCTTGGGGTTTTCCTGGGCCATCTTCCGGCGCTGACCCCGAGACCACACCATGAATGCGTTCATGGGACGTTTGACCCGCTCCGCGTCGCTCACGCTGTTGTTCTTGCTGCCCGGCGCCGAGCCCGTGTTGGACTGGGGCAGCGGGGTCTTCAGCTCCGTCTCCATCATGTTATACATTCAGGCGGCTGGTGGGTGCACGCGGCACAAAAAGTAGAGAGGCAAAGTTAGAGGTAGCCTTAGTGAGTGAAGAGAAGTTCTCTGAGCACAGGTGTAGGTTCAGTCCGTGATCTCCTCTCGCAAACTCAAGTCTGAAACTTGTGCGCCTGCCTCCACTGTTAATAGGCCTAGCGGCCGCGTCATGTGACCTGGACTGACAGCATAACAATGAGAAACGGGCAGCCAATCAGCTTTCAGCCAATCAGAGCCCGCATCACTGTGTTTTGGTTAGTAAATGAGAGAGACAGCGTTTACACATTTTCTATGGCTGATCTGATAATGCAGATACAACCAAATAAGTCTAAAGTCATCAACAAATCCTGAATCACTTAGACTAGTTATAAGATCAAGGTAAACAACATTGATGACTTGGCTTTAAAACAAAGCGAGCAATAGGCCTTTTTATTTATATTCTTATTATTTACAATTTATTCGTTTTTAAATGGTATTAAAAGTTTTCGAGTAAAATGATGAAATGTCACATAAATATTGTCAACATGCAGCCCACATGGGAAAGCACTGCATGCTTTAACAAGCCCATTTGTTTAAAGATGTCTCCTAAATAATTTTAATATTTTATCTAAGAATGTTCTTAATAATCTAATTATACTGGAGTTTCTAACTCTGAAGTTTCAGTTCAGGCCGCGGTCTCAGTAAACAGCGGGAGCAGATCTGAACGACCGAGGAAAAGCCCCGAGAGGCTGGATTTCGTAATTTTTTACACAAACACAGCTTTCTGTTTGCCTAACTAAATGCTTAGTTTGGTAAATTAGGCTGAAATTAATAACATAATTTATATCAACTTAATGACGACCGTTATAAAAACGTAACAAACATTTCAGCAAAACTTCCCTTTAAAGGTTAGAAAGACTCAACAAAAGTGGTCTATTCAACCTATGCCTAAACCTCACCACAGGCCTAGCAGGGTTAAACGGGGAGACTTACAGTTAGCCTAAGATTATGGTTTGTGGTGGGTTTGAGCGGAGAGCCGCTGCCAGGAAAGTACATGAACGACCTCTTGTGGAGGAGAGAGGCCTGGCCTGACCCTCTGCTCTGGGGAAAAGTTTGTTTGAGACGTGTTGAAGTCCTCGCTCTGCGTCTGTTCCTCGTTTGGAGCTCGTCCAAAAATCGACACCTCCTATTTGTTCACTTGTTAATCTAGTATTTTTTTTAAAGATATGGTCATTTGCAAGTGTCTCCTGGTAAAACTCTGAAACGAACGAGAGAAGCCGACGCGCTCACACCTGCTAATGCCACGGAACGCTGGACCATCGAGAGCAGCCATTAACACCTCGGACATTTACATGGCATTACCACGCACCTATGCGCATTCTAGATCACCACCCGCAGGTTTTGTAAAACTCTAACCTCCAACTCCCAAACACCACAGTCGTTTTAGCTTTACGTGCAAAAAAATGGGCGTAGGCTACATTTCAAGCGAGGATTTTTTTTTACCATGAGAATGTATTTGTTCTTTCAAAAAAAACCAAAAAAAAAAACCTATAGGATAATTTCAATAAAATACTTGAACGGGCCGAACAAATAATCGCTTGAAAGGTAATTTCCCCTTGTCAATTTTAAGAGATTGTAAATTGCAAATCTGATTGGCATTAAATCAACACTAAGCCTATCTCTCATGCAGGAGACATATATAGACACAATCAGCACACGCGGATTGCCCGTCCTCTAATGGGGCGTTTCGGGAGCCATAAAAACCACGTCCAATTAGTCGCTGCATCCTTCTCGGGGAGCGATTATTTGTTTATCTGGCCACATCTCGGCACTGATCCTCTTGTAATCTGCTTATGGAAATGGTCCGGTAGAAAAGGAGAAGAATAGAAACTGCAGGAGTAGCCTGGGTCCTGGTAATGAGGGCCTGCGTGCGGCTAATTTCCTCCATTAAGCAGCGCGGGACCACCACCGCAGCCCGCTCTGCGCACTGGCCTCCACAAAAACCACAGCTGAGCTGCGCTACGGGCCGCTCCTTCAGGGACCTCACACGTCAATGCTCACAATTACAACATATAGCCTAGTTTTCTTAAACCATGTGCGCAAGGGTTTTAAACGAATAAAACAAAGCCCTGTTCATGCTTTAATTTAGTCTATTAAAAAGATCAGAATAACCTATTCTATTCATAAATATGATTATTTGCTTATTTACAGTATAGGCCTAATATGCAATGTTTGTTTGGCCTTAGGGCAAGGAATGAAAATGTTATTTCAGTTTGACAAAGAGATTTAAGTGATTTAAAATCTTTTTAGAATTACTCATTTACACAAAAATGACACATTGATCCCACCTTTGTCCACAGTCAATCCTATTCAGCTGCATCCCGCTAGTTTAGCTTAAGAGCAAAGTTTTAAAGAAAAAGAAGGAGAAAAAAAAACCGATAAAATGTGCATCGTGTAAAAATGTTGGAATTCATGTACGTTCAGATCGCCTCGCCATGCGTGCAGTTGTCCGTGCGCAACCAACACGACAGAAGGCCTATTCACATTAAACTTCGCAACCCAATCAAAAAGTTTGTTTTAGCTCAGTGACATTGGACAGTGCTTTTTGGAAAGAGCAGGTCTAATTGACAAATAATGGATTATCAATTACGACCACAATGAGAGTATCTCATTAAGATTGGCATGATTTTTATTGTGAAGGGGGGTCAGGAATGCGAATGCAAATGAAGATACAATTTACGCACGGTCTGCTGTTCCTATTGTGTGGACGTGAATGGCGCGTCCACCAGTTCAACACAGGTAAAATTATATTCACGGGTCATTTAGGGGAAGAAAAGTAGTGCCATTATCACCTCTTTATTTCATCATGCCCGGTACATAATCCCGACGTTAATTTGATTTATTTGACCCAATTAAAAATAAGAAAGAAAAACTGTTTAATATATTAACATAACCAAACCAAACACAAAAATGTAGTAAAAAAAAATATGGTGGAGAATAATCTATATATTGCAAGCAACAGGTATCTTTTTTTCCAAAACAAAAAAATATATATTTTTTTAAGTTTCTGTTTAATCCTTATGGAATATAGAAGCTACAATTTTGCAAGGCATACATTGTAAATAGCACATGTTTTTGAGACAGTAATAAAGTGTACAAATATTACTTCCTAAAGAACAAGAAAGACATTTAGGGCAGGCGTACCTTTTTCTTGGAGGTAATTCGCCTGTGGTGAGAGGCACACGGACTTTGGTTATATTTTGTGGTAATGTTTAATTGTATTGTCCTTGTTAAATAAATACAACAAAAAATAAATGCTATTGATCATTTTTGCCAAATAAGATATAAAGAAATAGTTTGAATGTTTGACAAATGTTTTCTTGTTCGCAGACCAAGCATGTCCCTTCTCATTATGGCCAACACTATAATCTCTTTAATACCTCACAGGGGTTAACAGACAAGGCGTGACCACAGCACACTCACAACCACAGCAAGACTTCCTCACTAGGTTGTTAATGTCACTTATCACATCAGGATTTCAGAATGCTGCCGGGTTAATCACTGTTACAAGCATCATCAAACGCAGCGGTCTGTGCAGCTCTAAATTAATATGCTCACTGACCCTTTCAGTTTCTGTAATTGACACGTACATTTACCAGTGCTTATTGACTAATGAGGCTAAAACCTAATAAAATTAACACCACACTAGAATACATCAGTGAATGCATTTTTAAATGAATATACAATCTTTATTAGTCATCACTGAAAGAGGTTTTAACCAGTCGATTAGGGAACAGTCACATGGAGGCATTTGGGATATGGTGCGTTAAATAGAAAAAAAAAAAAACAGTAAATGGTTCAGAGTGACGAACCCAAAGCCATTAGCAGCACATTTCAATTGAGATTAAATTAGGCAGAAAATGTTTATAAAATATGATTTTGTTTCTGAGTGGGTGCTTGTTGCTGCATCAGTAACTGTGCAACAAGATAACGCCAGAAATTACTTGGTCCAAAAAGCATATCAAAATACATGCATATTGTACTATTAAAAAATACATTTACATGCCCTAAATTGCAATTGCATTTGAATTCCTTTTATTGACAGCAGAAAAAAAGATAATGTCAGTCACTATCTTAGCACTAACTCCATATGATCCGCTCTTTAAGGGCTGGTATTGGCTCCTGGCTAATTACTGCGGTCATTATTTCTCATGTATCTTTTGAATCACTGCCATGTTCACTTTGGCGCAAACAAAAGAAAACTTTCATTTTTTTTTGTTTGGAAGAAAGTGCTGAATGGTCACTTTTTGGTTTGCTCTGCGCCAAAGCAAGCAGCTCTCTTTTGTTTTAGGCTTAATTGAGATCCCACTAATCTAGCTTCTATAAAAAATGAAACATTTCCTTTGTTAGGCCTTCATTAGTTTAAGATAATATTGTGAGAATACACAATTAATTTGCAGTGTAACTTTAATTAATTAAATACAGCCCATTTTTCTAATATGATTTATGTTGCCATGTTGCTATCTGCACTTTCCAAAATTAACTTGTTACTCCACTATGCATCACATTAATTGCAGAAATTGGGACCCTAAACTGAGGTAGGTAATTATCAGAGGTAATTTATTAAGCGTTAAATAAAGAAACAAACAAGCTTAAATTGATATATAAATCATGAGTACCATTACACACAATCACAGTGATTTGGGAGAAAATGACAAATTTTTGTTGTGAGTCAGGCACTTGATAAAACAGATAGGACTCATAAATTTAGTCACTGCCCAAGCCTCATTGAAAAGGCATAGTTTAATTAAGAGTTAGCCATCGCCCTCCAAATATATTAATTACCTTGAGCATGACGAGATGAGTGCGCCGATTATTGCTGTTTCATTATGCTACGTCTTGTGGGAGAAGAGCAAACGAAGGTGGGGTGCTCCTGCATTGACAAGATAATGTATGAACCGGCCCCGGACGAGAGTGGTCACCTTGCACTGAGCTCCAGGAGGTGACACAGAGGACAGGTTCTGCAACAGGATAGGACACAATTATAACTACAATTAAGAGAGAGGAACAAATATTTGGCTCAGGTTAAAGAAAAATATTATTATAATTTTTTTTCAAGTATATCATTCTAAAAAGTGATTTTACTTGATTTAAACACATTCATGTAAAAATAAAGGCAAAATAAAGCATCATATACCTTTACATTTATTCAGGAATAGTATTTATGAATTGTAACATATTTAAATTGTAATTTTTAAAAAATTAAACAATTGCATTAATGATTCTGTAAAGGCAAAAATACTTGTACAGATAATAAAGCCTGCAAACATCCAAAAGCATGCAGAGGGGACGGCTCAATGCCCCACAGACAGATATGTCAATGTAACATACAAGATGTTACCGCTGCTTTAACGCGATTTCTGCACTCGCTCCTCTTGTGACTGACAGCGGGACAAAGAGCGTAAGCTACTATTATCTGCAAGCGAGCTCGTCCTCTGTCCTTTCATCTTTGTCGTACACAAACATAGATGTATGCACTTTTGATCAGCATCAGTGCAGTCTACAAGCCCTTATAGGACTATGAACAGGAAAAAAACAAATAGTAGTGTAGCTAAAAATGCAGTCATTTAAATGTATTAATGATTTTTGAGACTTAATTTAAGTTTGTATTTTTTATTTAAATATCTAAAGTTCCAAACGCAACAGGTGAATATTCCGTCAGAATATTAATGTTAGACGTTTTTTAGCAGGGAAATTACATCGATATAAGACTGTGGTGCTCCTTCTTACAGAACATCCCTCCCTCTTCTCTCCTACCTTTACTGCTAACCTCCTCCCACTTTGGCCAGTAAACTGAGGACACTCACCAAGCTGTGGCTTCTCCAAGGCTGCTGCTGGTCCCAGTCCTCGTTAGACACACCTTCAACAGCAGTCTGCAGTCAAGACTGCACCAACCACATGGAGAGATCACCGAGAACAAGTTGAACAGCCAGACTTCATCCATCTAATCTCTGAGAAGAAGCTGCACCATGGCCGAGAAGCAGAGAGTGAAAAAGCGTCCAGCCCTGGTGTGGTACTGCACACTGCAGCTGAGCGCTCCCTGCTCTGGGACCCATCTCATTCAGCCAAGATTGCTTCATACAAAAGTTGACAATGCACCACTGAAAGCCATTGTTGATATTCAACATTTTTTAAATAGCTGAGCAGAATAGACAACATGGCAGGCTGCAAAACTTGGCAGGGGAAACTGACCTGGAGCTTCCTGTTAAAAAGGCTTGCCATGCGGAGTGAGAGCAGCAAGGGCTATTGTGTTAAAAAAATAGAGCTGGTGTGAAAGAGCCCAAAAACAAAACATGGCCCATCACACGGAGAGCAGCGCACAATGGTTTCTATGCAGCAGGAAGAGGACAATCACAGCTCACGGACACAAGCGTATGCATTACCAAAATGAGACAGGCTGACAATAAACCCAATGCAATCAGATTCAATTTAGACTAGACTACCATCTCCCTGATGTATGCTCATATGACAGAAACAGAGTGATTCACTGCCATATCTGGGTTAAGTCCAGTATTTACTGACTAACAGTGTGCTGGCTGAACTCCAAGGGAATGTCTTCACAAAACCATCCATTCCTCTACTGTTGCACACACCAGGATCACACTTCTGCTGCTAATGGTGTTGTGTTTCCATCATTGTCAACTTGACAGGCCCGCAGATTGATATGGATATTTAAGACGCCTTCAACCCTCCATATGTGTGAGCGTCACTGCAGCGCTCGTGCCCCAGATCCTATCAAAACATCTAGAGGTGTGTGTGTGGCCTCGGGCAGGTCCCAGTGTTGTGTTTCACTCACCTCGTGTCTCTCAGCGGGACTGGGGTGGGTGGGGTGCCTTCTCAGACCGCCATTGATTAATGTGGATTTTAAAAACCCTAAAGGAAAGAACTCTGAAGGGTTTTGCTATATATGGAATATATGGAACTAACTGATGTCTGCACGCATTAGGTCAAAGCTTAGAAAAGGTCTTTGTACAATCGTAAAAACACTACTTGATTTTGTAAAGTTTCAGTTGTATTACACAGATTCTGTTTAATGGGTGTTGAACGTCACTCAGATCAGATGTGCACATTTCTCAAAGGGTTTATGATTTACTTTCTGTCATTTGACTCAATTGTCTCATCGCTCACAAGTATTTTATGCCAAGGATGTTAAGTGGAAAACATTGGTAGCAAAATCTGTGCTGGCTTTTCACCTGTCCTTGGAATATGAGCTAGTCGTTCTGCAGTGTCTTTCAACCCTCAGCAGCTGACAGTATGTGAAACGGAGAAACGGGGCCAGTCTGCTGCATGGTCTTGCAGCAGCCCGAGTAAAAGAGATGTATAATTAGAGTGATCAGGGAGAAATTACAGTGTTGTGAATGGAGGCCGGGCCCGCATAATCTTAAAGGTGTGTCAGTGGGCTGAGACAGAGCGAGATTTGGAGAACCTGTGGCGTCCTGACTGGAAATCCACGTCGGTGCCACCCATCACACACATTAGCTGCCATCAAAGCTCTAATTTTACTCTAGCATTACACTTCGCTCCCAGTGTGCCCCTCCCTCCCCTGCTGGTGTGGATGGTGCAGCCTGGTGGGAAAACGACATTCAATCCACTGTCCAGCCCATTCAGTCCAAATTGGCAAATGACAGCCTCTCCGCCTCTCAGATTTCGGGAAGTGAAAGGTACCAGGGGGAGGTGATGTGGAGCAGTGGCTGGAGAGAGTGGACCGAGAGGTGGGTTAACAGCTTCCCTTGTCGTTCTCTGAGCGGACAATGTTGGACTGAGAACAGAGAAAAGAGGATAGAAGAATGCCCACTCAGCAGATCAAAGAAACTTCCCCAAGTCCAAATGAAAGAAGGTTGACCTCAGCCCGCTAATCACACACTTTAGCAGTGCGGGCCACTGCAGGATGGCAGCAGCGTTTGCCCCGTTTCAGGTCAACACAGTTGAGAGGGCAGCACAGAGTTAACATTTTGAAAGACAACATTAAATGCTTTTTGACTTCAGAGCAGAGGCAAGATTATTATTGCTACATTTTAGGTTTTAAAAGTTGGGTAAGAGTTTTTCACTCTGGTCCAGAAAGTGATTACAGAAAAGTCCTGAGCGATTCGGTGATAAAAATGTAATCATGAGCTCACCGGCCACCTCTACAGGTTTCATATAACAGCTTTTTTCATTTCATTAATAGGTTTACTTGTATTCTTAATTAGGTTTTGCTTAAGTTAAGAATTTATTAAAAACATTTCACACTGAAAACATTACATGGGTGCCCATCTCCAGATGGGCGATCAAACGCAGCGAAAATGTGTCCTATCACAATTGTGCAGACGACACTCAGATCTATGTTTCACTGACGGCAGGTGAATATGGACCAGTGGATTCACTCTGTCACTGCATCCAACAGATCAGTGTGTGGATGCAAAAACAACTTTCTCCAGCTGAACTCAGACAAGACTGAAATAATCGTCTTGGCCCACAGAAAACAAAGAGAAAGTGGTGTTAACTGTCACCTCCAGAGTCTCGCTCTAAAACCTACAAATCAAGTTAGAAATCTGGGGGTAATAATGGACTCAGATTTGAATTTTAACAGCCACGTCAAATCAATAACATCAGCAATTTCAGTTTTATGCAGCTAAAATCTGGAACAGTCTCCCTGAGGATGTGAGACAGGCCTCTACTTCCTTTGCACTCTTCTCTTTTATGTCTTAAACAGTTTTGTGATTTCTCTCATGTCTTTGTGATTTTAATGCATTTTTTTCCTGTTGTGTGAAGCACTTTGAATTTCCTTGTGTACGAAATGTGCTCTACAAATAAACTTGCCTTGCCTTGCCTTACACAATAATATCGCTAATTGTGATCAAAAACAAAGAAAAATATACTTATCCATGATGTTCTCTTTAAGTTGTTGATTTCACTAACAACAATGTATGATTGATACATAGTGATATAATAGTCAATAATAGTTATGATTGTTCATGGCAATTCTTTTGGCCATAACAATTGTGATTCAAATTTTCTTTATCATCCCAATGCCTGGATTTGTTCAGGTTTAGAACTGGTTTAGTCTCATATTAGGCCTGGTTTTACCATAGTGGTGATTAAGTCATCAATAGAGAGGTCAAAATGAATTGGTCAAATGATAATTGTGGTTGTACAGGTCAGAATATATATGCAAGAACTAAAAAATAATAACTGGGAGAAAATTTAGTTGCAAAAATATTTTCAATTCAAGCTACACTTTGAAAAAGTTAACCCAAGTTGAAAGTGCTTTTATCTGTTTGTCTATCACTTAATCAAATAAAGGTTTATTCTTAAATTGAAAGTCAAATGCTGTCAAGGTTGTTTAAGCGTTCAGACTCACAGATCTAGAGCACACTAAATGAATGGATACATAGTATTGTACTTCTATATTACCTAAATCTAGCAGCAAACGCACAAACAGCTGTCATTTGTGCACATTTTCCATGAGACACACATAGAAACATATTGTGTCAGACTCTAACAGGCCGCCTGGCTGAATAGTACTCGTACTCCTAATTAAGTGCTAATGGCAGTTCCCCCTGCAGAGAATACTAATTAATGTTCCATTCTTGTGCGGCCTGAGCGCGTACTCCACAGCGGCCTAATGAGTGGAGGCAGGTACGTCTTCTCCCAGGCTGGCTTAATAGGGACAACACAGTGAGAGGGCCATTCCAGGGGGCTGCTTCCTGTTCTCTTCAAGACCCTCAGAACTCATACAATGAAATGAAAGGGTTTTGTTCCATAAACTCCAGAAATTAGGCAAGCCTATCTGACTACATGGACACCACTTCAAAGTTTCCACATGCAGCTGTTAATAGATCTGCAATTTGTTTGGGTTACAATGGCAAATCTGCCTAGCAACAAATAAAAACTAAGTTGTAAACTGTATCAGGTGTGAATGTGATTGCACTGGGAAAGTAAACATAAAACTGTTCGGTTTTGAATAGTGTCTATATATTGAGTACTTTTTCCTATTTCTTGTGTGTCTTTCTACAGAATCATTTCCTCAAAACTGCTGATGCTTCTTAGAAAACAACTTCCATTTTATATAGTTTCCGGGGGCCTGAGAATGTGCACTGCCAGGAAATAAATAAATACATAACCTGTTTGGATGCAGAAAGCCTGGGAATCAGATTCAAAGTGCTGAAGAATGAATGGATGTGCGAGTATGCGGGTCTGTGCAAGAGCGTAAACATAGATTGAGTGCGGTATTGGAATTACCTGAGTGAGATAATGGTGGTGCATTAGATTAACTTTCAGCCCCTAAATGCAACACATTTAGGCAATCTTGTCCCCCAAAAACATGTCAATGTCTGAAAGGCCTCCCTCTCGCTATCAGGAGCCTCTGGTCCCCCACACTGATGCAGCTGGCAAGGCGCTAACGGTGACTGTCAAAACGCAGCGCCAGATCTAGTTATAAAATAATTGAATTTTCATATCAGAGGGGACCAGAGTCCCAGCAGACAATAGGACTGCTGAGTCCTCTCTGATATTGGCTCAGGCCCTTTGCCATGCGCATGAAATCAGTATGTTAATGTTCCAGGGTTTTCTTTTTTTAAGGGCACTTGTGCTCTCGCAATGTACTACCGATGCGGTTTCAAAAAATTGCAACTATTGATAAGTAGGCAGCCAGCAACCCCCTCGACCCTCCTCCCATCCAACATGCCCACCCCGCCTCCCCCCAACCCTGCACGGCTCTAGATGTTCTCGCACCCCCATCCGCCCCCATTATTAAAATTGTAATTTATTTTTTCTAAATCAGAATGACAGCTTGCTTTCTTTTCTGTGCAGCAGGCAGTGAATCACCAAGCTTTAATTACTTTCGTAACTTCGCTGACCCTGTGAGCGTGCTGCTCTGCCAGAGAAAATGGGACCTCCAACAAAGGCCCTCCATAGCTACAGCCGCCTTCGGTTCATTCAGAATGCGAAAATTTATCAAACTACATATTTTATAAGATTTTGTTAACATTTCACCTCCTATCTCTTTCACACTCTCCCAGTGCGCCCCCGCTTGTAGCAGTTTCTCGTCTAGAAACTCAGACACACTGTAGCCTCAGTCCAACTCTACCACTCATTTATTGTGAGGCTTTTCATGTTGACTCAACAAGGACCTTCCCGGTCAAAACAGCCAGAGGTCAAACCATTATCAGTAGCCCTCGTGTCCAGGCCAAGGCCCCAGCGGCAGGCGGACACACAGCTCGGGTCCTGCAGCCACAAAGCACAGCTCAACAGGGATCAATGCCACATTTGATCATCTCACAGAGCTGTGGCCAACAGACGCCAGGGTCACACTTACTTCAGTCACTTGTAAAGCCTTTAGACTGAACCTGAGTCAACAAATATATAACTTTTACATATTCAACGAGAGCCAGGATGTAAAGAAGATAATGTGTGTTACATTTAAGTCAAACTTGGAAAAAATTGTTTTGAGGCTGTCAAGTTCAATCTTGTTTCTTGTTGCCACAGATCCATATTCGCTGTGCATGGGTGGGACTGGCCGCCTTATTAAAGCAGCTAATATGTTGTAATCCCTGCTATCGCTCTCACCTTCTCATTGGCACACCTCTGTTTCGGGCTGTGCCACTGTGAGTGAACCAGAGCTGCACAGGCACGGTTGGTCTTTTGCTGACTGCCTGATAATTGAATGAGCGATTATCCCTCCCATTAATAGACAATGATACAGAAAGCAGTGCCATATGTAGGGAATATTAATGAGTGGCTGCAGCAGCCTAGATAAGAGAAGCGCCGTGCGGTTGCTGTAATAGGGGTTAAAACAATTTGCCCCCCACCTCCCAATCCCCCCACATGCTGGATCTGCTCTGTGCTAATCCTCCAACCAACCACACACCATGCACTAACTCACACTGCACCCCAACAGCGGGAGTGGTGTCGGGTGCTGACCTCGCTGCTGCCAAGGCCACCTGCTTTTGTGCAAGAACGCAGGCCGGTCACTTGGAAACAAAATGACTATGACCATGTTAATGAAGAAAATGCAGGATTATAGCTAAAAGGAATATTAAGACGTAAAAGACAAGTGCATATCTTTATATAAAAGGGTTTTGCTGTTATGATACAATGAAGCATGTCTCTTGTGTCACATTTTATATACTTAAACGGTTTAAAGCTCAAATTATCTTTGAACCTTCACGACAAAAGCCTATCCTTCTTCATCTTAAACAGATTTGATCAAACGTTGTTCCAGCAGGTGTAACAGCCGGGGCACCCTCTCACACAAATCTTCACGCCAATCAATATCTAACATCTATTAGCATTGGGAAGCAATATTTCCCCTTTTTACCTTGCAATAATTGTGCTTAATGCTGTGAAGTACCTTATCATAGGTCTGACTGCCGAAGAAAGGCCGTCTCCATGGCAACGGTGAAAGCCATTGGTTTCCTTTTCAGCAGAATAATGAACTTCTCTCCTCTGTGTGTCACTCTTCCACTCCACTCACAGCCTCTTCGATTAAATTGAAGTCCATGCGTCCTTGAAATCCCTCATCTCTGCCTTATAATTTGTCAAACAAGAGAGAAACACAAAAATGTTGAAGTCTCAACAGATGCATCACATTTAAGGGCACAACGTAGGTGTATTCGGAAAAAAAGTGATAAACGTAAAATACTTTGCTAAATCTCACACAAAAAACATATTATTTATATATATATATATATATATATATATATATATATATATATATATATATATATATATGTGTGTGTGTGTGTGTGTGTATATATGTATTATACATATATATGTCAAATAACCAAACATAAATTAGCAGCTGTAGGTATTTATGTTTTGTAAGAAATGGTAGCAGCAATAAAAGATGTATACTTTTTTATTCTACAACAAAAATTGTAAGTTCTTAGTGCATAATATAGCAGGTTTATTGTCCATAAAAAGCTGTTGGATACACATATTATTCCATTTTTTTTAATGCTTTATCGATTTATCTTCTTTTTTTTTTTTACCAAAAAAAATGTAATGTAAAAAAAAAGATGTGCACGTGTTTAGTGGTGTGTATTGAACAAATTTCAGTTTCTCGCTTTTCTCTTCCTGCTTCTTCCACTCTGTTCTCCATATAGGCTGATATTAATTTATATTCTTTTTGTATCTTGTCCTTTACTTCGTGGCCACACAACGTCCACGGCTATCAATGTATCCTGACACATTTTAAATCGCGAATAAACTAGTGCTCTGAGGTTACAAGTGGATTTAGTGAAGTCTAAATCACTCTAAAATGAAAACACCATCATCACGTCATGTCAGGTCAATAATAAACACTTTGCTATACATTGTTCATTATATATATATATATATATATATATATATATATATATATATATATATATTTGCACTATATACAGTACATCAGAGTAAGGAACTGTCTGTTGTAACGAGGTTTATGAAAATGTCTGGTAGAGTTGACAGAAACTTGGGACACAACAGCTAATTCCAATATTATAATTTATACATATTTATAGCTGGTAACTAATCTTAGCTCATTTAGCAAGATAGGCCTATTGAACCACAAATTATAAATTTGATCCAAGCCTGTCCTGTACAACAATATAAAAACATAGCTTCAATAGCTGCTATTCAATCAAGGCTGCTCCTCCTCATTTAGGGAAAAAGGACCTGCTTATGCTTATGTGCATGTTGTTTGCAGAGGCTGGGCAGTATCCTTGGGCTGTGTCACCTCATGCAGTCTTTGTCAATATTGTCTGAAATCAGAGACGCGCACAATATGGGTAAATATATATCATATCATGTCATGACTTTATAGAAGGCTAGAAGTAGCCTTCCCAGGTCAATAGTTCACATAATGGACCGGACAGGTTGGCAATAGACTTCGCCACAAAGAAATACGTATAAGACCATAGTATAAATCTAGAAAAAACACAATTAACAACTTACTGAATAGGCCTCTTGCGGCACTTGTTTGTGTGCCACAGAAACAAATTTGTAGCGCGCGGTAGTGCGCATGCAACGGTTTTGACTTCCGCCAACGTTCCGCCACAAGGTGGCACCAGTGAGCTGTTGAGCACACTCAGGGACGTAAGCGTTATGGGCGGCATTTGGCTTAGTTTGATATAAGTTATTATTTAACCATTACATTAAATGTCTGAGACAAAATACTTAATACGTATAAAGCCTTTATAATAACAACTCATTTTTATTGCAGTAAGAAAATCCTGATTGTTTTCTGTTTTCTCTTCATTCTCTTTATTTGGTGGAGTTTCAGAATCAGGTGTTTTTTTCGTATTAGTTCTGTATACAGCAAGTTTATCATAGTAGACTTTTCCAACATCAGGGTTATGCAGTCAGCGTCAGCCAAAAGAGAAAGGCAAAATTACTTAATCGAGCAAAGAAAATGTCCTGTACTGATCAGTGCAAAAGTCATGAGAGCTTAAGGACAAAAACAGCTGGGGTCTGGAGCTGCAGTTTGTGGGTAATGCCAAAATATTGTAGAAAAAGCAGGAAGCATTGGATAATACATTATTTATAAAAGGATTTACACCAGCTCATATAAAACTTTCTCACCACAGTGTGCATTTAAATCAGGTATAATACTGTAATATATGTAGAAGTATTAATAAACAATAGAGAAACAGAGACATGGGTTTGAGGCGACAAATGTTGGGGGGGGGTCACTGTTTCATAGTCGCTCAGTGCAAATGTATAGTTGTTAGAAAAACTGCATCATAAAAATAAGATGCTTTCGTTAGCTCGCTATTGTTGTCACCTCTTTGTCCATTTTATTTTGTGAGTTCAGAGCAAAATTATTGTTGGGTTGTGTTTGACCCTGCTGTGGACCCAGGCAGCTCTGGGTTTGTCTTTTTCCTGTCAGCACAGACATCAGTTTGGAGCGGTAGTGGTCTCCTGCCAGAAAGTATAAAATTGGGTCTATGCAGCTGTTGACACTGGCCAGTGGTCTGGTGATCTTGTACGTGAAGTTGACAATGTTGAGGAATTCACAGTTGGCATTGAGCACGCGGGAGGTGTAGTAGAGGGTCCTTGTAATGTGAAAGGGAACAAAGCTGATGGCAAAAACCACCAGCACGATTACGATCAGTTTAATAGACTTCTGACGAGAGGCATTCCCTTGTTGGCTGGCAGATAATCCCACTCGGGGTCTGCAAAGTGACCTGGCCATGAGGCAGTAACACACCATGATGACAGTGAAGGGGACCCCAAACAGAAGCACCATGATGACAGAGCTGTAGTTCAAATACTCATTGAAGGCATTCTGGCTGGTCGTGTCATGACAAAGTGTATCATTGTCCCGCCTGGAAGTAGTTACAAACATTAGTTTTGGCACAAGGCACACAGTGACCACAGCCCAGACCAGGCCACACACCAGATGGGCATGACGAGGCTTTACCAGGGTCATAGTTTTGATGGGATGACAAATACCCAGGTAGCGATGCACACTGATGCAAGTGAGGAACAGAATGCTGCAGTACAAGTTTGCATAAAAAAGGAATCTCACAATTTTGCAGGCGGCCACTCCAAACGGCCAGTGACTGCGGTTGGCGTAGTAGTAAATGAGTGTGGGCAAGGAGATGACATAGAGGAAGTCTGACAGAGCGAGGTGGAACATGTAGACAGTACTGGGATTCCATGGCCGCATTTTTAAAAACATCCATAAGGCCATAGCATTAAGCACAAACCCAACCACAAACACCAGGCTGTAGGAGACAGGCAGAAGAATGTATTTGAACTCCTCATTGAAGCGGCAGCTGGAGTTGAAAACAGAGGTGGAAGCCACTGACAGGTTGTGCTTCAGAAGTACATGAGTGCTTAGGACCACCGAATCCATTCTGACAGTGAGATCTGCAAACATAAGACAAAAGGCACAAACTCAGATACACATTTCATTACATACCCAGCTCTATTTTAGAGGAGGGCTCATCGCGTACTGGAGGTATCTGGATTCACTTTGCTAATTGGGTGTGCTTTATATTCTGCCGTTTTAGAAGGAAAATCAATGCATAAAAGCTCTCATTGCATTTTAGTATTGTAGTCTATACTTAAAAAGACAAAAGAGGTATTTGGGGGATGTTTCAGGCCCACTACGTAGCCTAGCACTATAACTTTATAGCGAGGCATCTGCTCTCATCACAGACGCGTAAAATCATAGGCTAAAAGTTACAAATAATCGTGGTCTTTGACACTTACCCACGAAGCGTATCCGATAACAAAGTAAAGCAAAGAAATAATTCAGGTGAAAAGTACAGAGGACTTGCCGTTCCTCCGTCGTGTTGCAGTGTGCGCTCGTGTGGTTCAGGAGACGCGACTACGCACAAGTTTGCAGCAACTTCACAGGAGGCTTCACGGGAGCAACAAGCATCACGGTGGACAATGTTGCGACGCCTATTAATCTACGAGTGTAGCCTCCTGTGCAGTCGGAAGCCGCATTGCTGAGTGGACGGGTCTGCGCACTAAAAACAGCCGTCAGTTGGAGTGAACCACGTGAAAGTCATAGAGCTCCGTTTATAAAGTCACCAAGCAAAGCGCTGGTGCAGTTTCACGTCATTATATTGGCATGCGATAACCATAAGTTAGTTGTATGAATAGACACACTGACAGTGAAACGTTGATGTCGAAATTAAACAATAAACTTTTATGTTTTGGGCGTGTTCACGTGTAGCATAGTTAAACTTGATAACTAAGCGAGCTAAGATGATAATTTAATAAGTCACCAAATAGTCTGTATACAGGATTGAGTTGACTGAACCTTGTCTGAACTACAATGTTATAGCAGTGCTTTAGCCTGATGTAAAAAGCAGATCTCCCAGTGGTTTTACGAAAGGCCTAACATCCCTAACGTGTTGAAAACTATGATTCAATTTAGAAATATTAGGGACGTCTGAAGTAGATAAACTAGATTTAAGGCAAAGTATGTGACAAATGTTGGATGTTCATGTTTGCATGTATGCATTCCTTATCCTTATGTCAGAGACGCTGTGCTGGGACGACTAGTTGGGATTTGGGAGGGGCTTTTGCGGTTTTGCAGTCAGGAATGTGAATGGATCACTGCCAGCTTCTGTATCCAAGTGTGCCACTGACTTCCACACATATGGAATACATATGTTTGCTGCAAAATAATGTTTTGGTACGTATTTACTTACGTAAAATGCTATTCAAAGATTTATTATACCTATATAGTTCATAAAATACAAAAAGAAAAAATAACGTACTGGCCCACGTATTCTTTGCTTAATGGAAAATGGATTGTATTTTCTTTCATTTGTATTTTTCCCAGTTATCCATGCAATCCCAAAACTGACACTACTGTGAGGACAGTGGTCACACTGTGGTCAGTGACACAGCTGTTTGGTCACACAGAGGGTTGTGTTTGAACATCTTAATAATAAGTAACTAGAGGCGAAAGTGAAATCACTGAAACAAGTTCCTATTTTTGTGCATTTTGTTCATTGACAATGGCGTTAAACCTTTTCTGATTCTGACACTGAACACAAGTGGAAATGATTGTACTTTAGCTCCATGGAGTAATAACATTAAATACAGTTTAATCAACAATTGTATTTCACAAAACTCTGTGCAAAAGGAAAAAAAACACTGCAATGTCACATATGTCATTAAAATCTTTGTACTACAAATCAGCCCTCCTCCTCGGTTTAGTAATCTATTCCCATACAAAAGGACTTACATTGCTTAGTGATGGTCAAGAATTGCTTTATGCACTTAAGGCTGAAAAGGTAGCATAAAACATGCACAGTGAACATTCATCTGTGCCATAGATGACATGGTAAACAACATTATCTAAGCCAGTGCTTTGCAATAGATATGTACAGCTATAGACTTTATGGTCCACAGGAGAAACCAGGTGCTTTTAAAGGATCCAGGCTCAGTAATAGCAGAGTGACGTGCACTGCACACAGTCAAACGGCTGTGCTGAAACACTATATCCACAAGGAGGGAAAGGTGTATTTTAAAAATATATACAGACCGTAACTGGAAAATCAATGTTTACATGTTAGATTCACATCAAGTATTAAGGTATACATTATGTACACAAGTTGTCAAGATGGAGGGCTAAATGAAGCTATATTTAGTATACAACAAATAATCAAACAAAAGTATTGATATTAATTACCAGTGTTTCATGTTAGAAACAAGTTCAAATAGGTGTTCCAGTTTCATCATAATTACATTACATTAACTGCTTGTAATTTGTCAGTTCCAGTTTTTAGGAAGGTTTTCAAGGATCATGCGCCGATGAGCAGGGTTTGTTACTCCAGCAGCACGGAGATCTGCCTCTGTGATGCCACTGTGAAAAACAGGCGTTCATGAGTACAGTACAGAAAGTACATGCAGAGCCGTAGATATAGCTTAGTATAAGAGCTGTCAATGTTAAATACAAATCAGGATTTCTAAAGTCCTTTATGCTTCACTTTCCTGGTCAAACAGCTTACACTTTCATTAAACTACTACAGATAATTAACTACTTACTGAGGAAAAGTTAATATTGAAGTTACAATACAGAAGCTACTCCGACCTGAGGCAATTTATAATGGCAAATATTCCTCAAAATTCACATTTTCAAATGGTGCTATGTGTAACATGCAAGGGCGTGCAAACCAAAAGCCTCAAAAGCCCAATAACATTGCAAATTATTGAATAACAAAATGGCATCTTTTTACCAGAAGTAATCCAGGTCATCCCAGCCACAGAGACGAAGACCCTGGTGGTATTTTTGAAGGCCCATTGTAGAAAGAAGTTCCTTCACAGTTTCTGGTGCACCCTGAAGGACAGACACCTGTAATAGAGTACAGCTGTTTTAGTTGTGTGCTTTAACAACACAAAACGTATACTACTGATGAGACTTTTGTACCTCTTTAGCCCAACTATATTCTTTGTCTACTGTCATTTTAGGACCATTTCTATACTTTGGCTTTCGCTGTATTGAAGGACTTTTCTGTTTTATGGGGAAGAAATCTACCTCACTGAGAGACTTGGCGATCTGTAAAGCAGTCAGAGAGTTGTCTCCAGTCAAGCCTGGGGTCTGTTGCTCCACCAGCCAGGGCACTGAAGCTTGAGAACGGGTCGCTTTAGCCGGAACATAAGGAAAAGCTGCCTGAGGCTTGACTGAAGGGATGGAACTGGTTCGCTCTGGTTGGTTCACATCTTTATCTCTAATGATCACCAAGTGGTTCATATATAGGTTTTTGAGGTTCTTCTCGGGCAGAACAGAGTCCTGGACAGTATTCTGAATGCATTTCACTTTGTGTTGTGCAGCCTGTTCCTGATATTTTGAAATACATGAGGGTGGAGAAATGGAGAGGGGATTTTTGGCTGGGAAAAGCTGATAAGAGGAGATTGTTTGGGGTGTGTGAAGGTCATCTGTCTGTGCATATTGTGGCAATAAGGCTGGAATTTCAATCTCCGTAAAGTCAGCTCTGCGGCTGAGCCTTCGGTCAAAGTCTGGACGTCCTGAGACTTTGGGGAGCTGCAAAACCTCTTTTCCAGACCAGATAACAGGAGGGTCTCTTCGCTGAGGTGAAGACTGCTGTCTGGGTGACACTGACACCCCTTCAAAGATGAAATAGGCAGGATTGGTGTAGCTGCTTGGAGTCAACAAATAAATCATATGCAGTAAGACATCACAGTAAGTCAAGATAAGTCTTAGTAAGTAAAAGAGCTCTGTTTGGTTTTATTACCTGTTAATTGGGAACCGGGTTTGTGCAGGAGAAAGGTGTTCTCGGACCAAGGGTTTGTCATCTTTATCCAAACAGAATTCTAAAAATACAAACATTTTCAATTAAATCTAGTTTCTTATATGGACCAAGTGAAGAGAAAAAGAAATTCTTGAATGAAATTGTATAGCCCGACCTGGTCACACATTATGCATGTGCTTTGTGTCTCAGGATGCATCTGGAGAGGGTGAGCCAATCAGGAGCCAAAAGAGGAAGCGGGAGATGGAAAGCAGCAAGTGCAAAGCCATTGATAATTGTGAAACCAAATAGAGGAAGAAATGTAAGCAGAAGCATGGAGCAGTATTATTAAAAACTAAAGTTTAGTCAGAAGTGTAAGGGTAAGGAGGAAACAGGAAACAACCAATCATATCTATCCAATGCATCACCAACCATAGATTTTAGCCCTGGTTCCTCTTCTGTCTTTAGGCACATGAACTCTGACCCGTCCCCGTATGGAGCCCATCTCTTCCCCACGGTGACTCAAAAATGTCTCAAATTGCTCTGAGGCTCCAATGACTGAGCGCAGAGCAACACAACATTCACCTGACAGAAAAGAAATTGAGAGTCAACAAGAGTTTGTTTAACATAGGGCTGGATAATATAGGTGAAAAAGGATTCCTTTTTCCCATTACAATTTTCAAATGTAATCTTTTTTTTTTTTTTTTTAAAACAAATAAATATGGTTCATGACAAGACTTGTTCCATTTAATAACAAAAATATATTCCCCCCCAAATCTGAACTCTTTGACAGCCACAGGACTGACTGTAAGATTATGTTTATTAAAAAGTCCAAAGCTGATGATTGTGATCTGGAAACATTCTGATTGTGATGTGATTGAAATTTGAATCACAGCCCTATTTTAATGAACAATACATTGTACATTGTACAGTTCTTACCATATGATTCAAAGCCATCACATGACTTCACAGAAAGCAGCAGGTGTTGATCTTGAAGATACTCCAAGTCAGAGAAAATGGGAAAGAGCTACCAGAGGAAAAAACATGCAATTAAATATTAATTTAAAAAAAAATTTAAAACTATATTTAAGCAATTCTATACCTTTGGCAACTGTTTAAAAGACCAGCCAAGCTTCAGAAACCCAGGGACATCACAGCTCTGAGAATCATTTTCACAAGAACGACGTGTCTCTGAACGTTCAGAGACAGACAAATTCATATGCTTTGCATTACACAAACTATAAATTGTACTGAACTAGGATACTTTACCTTCAAGACAGGGCGAATAATATTCAATAAAAAATGTAGCTTTGCTTGATGTTTTCACAATGACTTCAACAACTTCAAGTTCAATCCATGCTTTCTCGATGCTTGTTTTTTTATCTGTTTAACACCAATGTAGTTTTTTTTTTAAAATAAACCAAATATATATATTTTTTTTACATGTGTGTCCATCAAAGCCTTCATAGCACCTTTTCTGGAGACAAAATGTGGTGTCACTCCAACTTGGAAAGTGGCAAAAACAGGAGAGTGGTCACTTGAAAAGATGTCGTCTGTGCAACCTGTCATGAAAAAAATTGTTTAAAAAGTAAAAACATTTACTATTATATTATTCACATTTATTATTGACTCAAACATCATACCATATGCTGTGCAGGTGATGTATGTTTCTGGATATGATTTCCACAAAATCCTGTCACACCACGAAGGTACATTTACTCGCACCTACAACAAAAATGTTTATTATTTATTATTTAAAAAACGGTCAGTTGAATGCCTCTTGTTGCCACCGCTGAACTGAATAGAATGAGAATAATGCTGCTATTTGTGGAATCAACAACTGTTCGTGAAGATAAGTATGCCGTAACCAGACCTCTGAGGCAGAGATTGGATTACTCATAAAAATACATTAACATGTAAACAGCATAATTTAGATGTTAAAAGAAGAGTCGTTTTTTGTGGGGGGTTTTTAGTTGTTTTTTTTAAAGATGATGACTGTCAACAATTCAGAATGTTGACTCATGTCTGGTTATGCTGCTTTCAAAGGTTTACTATCAGTACATTTACTAATGATGATCAGCCATGTTATAAATTCAGATCACCATTTAAATAGCTTTTGAATCAGTAGTTACATTAAATACTAACTGTAATTATTACCAAATGGATGAACTGGTTGTTTTTAATGAAGAATAAACATTAAAAAGGCATAAATTGCAATAAATAATGGTGTTTCTGTACAACATAGTCAAATATTTACCCCAGAAGTCTTGTACTTTTGCCAAAGATAACAGTTTCTGGAACCTCTTTCATATCGATAAGTTGGTGGAAATGAGATTTTCTCTTCCTCTTAAAGACAAACATGAACAAAACGTTAAATCAAATCATGTCATACAAAGAAATGTGGAGAAATAATCAGAAACTCACTAAAATTTAGGAAACACTTCCTCTTTAGTCTTTCTCTGGTTAGCTGGTCGGCACACATGAGTTCTTCAAATTCTCTCTTGGAAACATGTTTTAAAATATCCTATAATATATAATCATGGTCAAAACATAATTTTTATAGCAGTTGTTCCAGCACAGTTTCCAGTATAAAATGAACCTGCACATCCAGGTCCAGTCTGTAGTTGAGGTCTCCACACCAGAACAGGTGAGTGAATCGAAGACTGATGTCAAAAGGACCAATCTTGTCACCAAGGGAAAGCAGTCTTAGTATATCCATAAAATTCTGATTTCGCCTAAAAATAAACATAAGCGCAAGATAAACTTTCAAACATGAACATCAGAGCAAACACGATAGAATATTTACCTAAGGACTTTATCGCTTCCAGAGGTCATGTGGCAGTTAACAAACCCCAACGATGTCCCGTTAAAATAAAAAGAGACACCGACAGCTCCTTTATTTCCTGGGAATTAAATTGTTTAATATACATAACTAAATTGCAGTCCCTGATTATTTGCTGGGTCTTACCCAAAGTGTTGCCTAATCCGGTTTTGACGCTGGCTGTGCCCACGCGGCTGATGCGCCCCTCGAATTCAGGCTTCACAAACACCGCCAGTCTCATATTCCAAAGGGACTGCACTGCCACCTACAGGACACAACTCTCTATTACAAAGAAATAAGAACTTGCTGTTTTTATCCAGTTTATTGGCCTCTTCAGTTACTACCAGTATTAAATGCTTAAAACAGTAGGGAACTATAGGGGAAGTGATTACCAGTTTAAAGTCAATGTGAGTGTAGCTGCGAAGTGTGGCTTGGAAGTTTTCGGTCCACTCTCTCTCGCTCTGTTGATTTTCTTGAGTTCCCACAGCATATATGTCATGAGGGAGAAGGCCAATAGACTCATCGGGAGTGTGACCCAAACCACAGCAAGTAACCCATGACTGCAAGCTTCCTGGAGAAGAGGAACCACCTATGTAGCAAAACATTTCATTTTTGAATACTGTACCATTCCTTGCCTACACAGGTGTATACAATTTCTATTACCCATATTCCATGTGCCAATAAATATAGAGATCAGGTCCGGTTCAATCATTCCAGAGTGCCGTATCTTCATCAGCTGCAGGAGTTGGCAGAAAGCATTGCGTTTCTGAAAATCAAAGCATGAAGGTCAATATTTGAACATTTAAAATGAAGGAAATTTGACAGATTAGTCATACTCTGGCACTTTCAAAAATCATCTCTCGTGGTGTGTTGTGGGGTTTGTCAACCACCATCTGTACCTTGGCTGAACTGCTCTGAAATTTGACAACCTGAAGAACTGATGGAGCAAATTACACAATTATACACATCTATGAGCAATTTAGTGTAATGTATAAGAATAGGAGGAAGTGCACTTACTTCGATCATGGGAAACCTTTTCAACACTAAATGAGTCCGCTTTTCTGTCAAACAGAATTACACCTGAGTCCACATCGACGGAGACAATCTGTCGACCATAGCGTACCATCTTCACCTGGATAGAAAAAGATGATGAACGAAATTTTAAAAAACGTATGCATGATCAATGATCAGTTGTTTTTACCTGGAAGGAGTAGATAGGCATATGCCTCACAGGATTCTTGACAGGTGCAGTGCATGTCACATTTATGGTTGTAGGTTCTGGTGGCGGCGGTGAGTTTGGCTGCACTGCTAAATTGTGATTAGTCACTGCCTCTTGTAATGCTTGTAATACCTTGTAAATCAAAATAAAAAATGTCAGAACCTGAGTCCACATCTTCACAATTGTAGTATTTCATTGTAATTGCAAAGGGATACCTTTTTTTCTAAAGATGAAAGAAGGCTCACTAAGGTTGAAATTTTACATAACAAACTGTCTATCTCCATGTCTGGACCCTTTTAACAAAATTGTATAAGTAACTTAATTTAAATAATTAACACCAATAGATTGTTCCACCTCAGTGTTTCCGTATGAGAGAGTATTTGTTACCTGAGCCTTGTGTGTCAAAGAACAGTTAGGATTATCAAACACCTTGGCCAGGGTTTCCAAGCTTGAGAGAGTAAGGTCAATCTCACTGTAAATGAAAAGAGTTTTACTTTCACAAATGATATACTGTTAGTGTTCCAATACAAACCTGTTCAGGCCCTGACACGCTGTTCCCAGCGTACGTCTGAGGTGAAAAAGGTATGTGGACCCTTTATGTACATTCTCAATGTCAAGGGACAGCTCTTTATAGAGGTAGTCATGAAGCAGAGAGATCATCTCACTCGCAGTACTGTAAACACATATAGTTGCATATAAATACAAACATTTGTCAACATGTCAACTGCGCATCCTCGTTCCAGGATTTTGATACCTAGATGTGTTCAGCTCCAGCAATTTTTCCAGGAATATTGCTGAAGGACCTGGATTGACATGAGGTGGTGCAGACACTGTGGTGGCTGGCTGCACCACTGGAGGTGGAGGGCTCTCGTCATCTGCACATCCCAAAAAAACACGCCATCAGTATATTTACATTGGTTTTAACTTTTACTATGGTAAGTTATACCAGAGCTCTCATCCCCAGTTTCAACATCTCGGAAAACAGGGTACAAAAGCGGAGAAACCAAGCCTTTGTGTGGATAATGATATCCCAGCACTAGGTCCTCCAAAGTCCGAAAGCAGTTCACCTGCACTCCCTGTGTTGTCTGTGAGCCAAAAACACAAAAAGTTGACTCAGTCTCCTGTGTCAACATGAAGTTCATGACCCTTTTCCTGCTTGTCTATTATCTCTTCAAACAGACGCAAAAGACACTATAAACAAATGCACCTTGCACAAAAAGGTATGGTACACATTTTAGACTGTATTTCAAAAACAAAACATAAAAATACTAAACTACAACTTGATTGATGACCACATATTGACCAGATAAAATAAGAAACAAAACCTTTGGAAGTTCTTGTTAATTTTGCAAGCCAGACAAACAAGGGAAACAAAACAAATGTACTGATTTTCCAAGTAAAAGCATTTTGCAAGTAGACTTATTACCAAATATATAGTCATGTAAGAAGAAGCAAAATAAATGAAAGTGTGTAGTTCTGCCAAAAAAACTCATTCGAAGATGTCGTCCCTGAGCTGTAAACTAGTTTTGTTTATGCACAAAAAGACTACAGTCCTATATCAGTGGGCTACTGCGTGGGTTAAAGAAGGAATCTTTAAAACAAAACACTTATTCTCTGTTCTGCTGAGCTCATGCACCAAGCATGCAGCCACATGGCAAAGTTGTCATTCAAGCAACAAGCCAAAGCCCATGTAACACACTCCTTTTGAAGGGTAAAAATAATGTTTTGTTATATTGCACTGTAACATACCACTGTTTCTTAGCGGTTTTCCCTGTGAAACGGAAACCAGAGGTTTTGTGTATAGACTGCAACAGTATTGTCCTTCTGATGACAACTCACCTGCACTGCCAGGAGGCCATCGGTGTCTGGAAGAATGCGATAAGTGTGCACGTGCCGCTGGAACCTATGAAACAAGCATACTGCATTTTAAAAAAAGGTTTTAATGTAAATAACAAAAAGGCAGGGTTTTCAGAACACAAATGAGGGACTATGGTGTGTGTGTGTGTGTGTGTGTGTGTGTGTGTGTGTATGTATGTGTATATATATATATATAATAAAACAGAACAGAAGAGAAGAGATCTATTGAAATGTACAAGTTTAAACTGGGAATGCTGGTGAAGAACGAAGAGAAAGGGTTAGCACATTCTGCCGGGCTCAGCTTTCAGGAATGTAACTGGCTCTGCTCGATGAGCAGGCAGCGAAGTGCGGTCGCTGGGGCTCCCGCCCTCTTTCTGGGGTCCCAGGGAACACAGAGGGCTACAGGGGAAACCGAGTCCTGGGTTTAGTGAGAAACAGTCAGAAATGTCTATTTCAGTGGAAATGTGTGTGGGATGATGGCATCTGAAAATGTCTTCTGATAGATGACTAACAAACTAATGGATGGCTAATCCATTTGTTTTAAAAAACACTTTTGGTAAATAGTTTCCACTAAGTCTGGCCAAACACTATACTAAAGTAAAAAAAAAAAATTACTTTTGGTAGACTTTTAAGGCAGAAACACCAATTAACAAATAAAGGTTTTGAATACAAAATCATTCAGACAATAACTCTACTATGAACTTGGTGAATTTGACTTGGGAAACTACACAAATGTCTGAGTGTCTTCTAACAACAGTGACTGTCATACTCACAGGAGGCACAGTGCATAGGCTCCAGGCACAGACTCACTGTCTCTCA
The DNA here is from genome assembly GCA_015082035.1 of Chaenogobius annularis. NCBI lineage: Eukaryota > Metazoa > Chordata > Actinopteri > Gobiiformes > Gobiidae > Chaenogobius > Chaenogobius annularis. Next base: position 1,878,138 of record BJKM01000002.1, on the reverse strand, counting down.
CAAGGTAGCTGCCATCCCTCCCGGCCCGAGCCAGTAAATCCTCTGCATGCACACGGCTGATGTCCCTGTGATACCAGGCCGCTGTCGCCATGGTGATCTGTGCAGACTGGTGTGATGGCTATAAAAGTACTCCAAAGGAAGCTGAGAGCTCCACATAACATGTGCTGTTATGTTTACTGTCAAACTCAATCATTATTCCTTCACTCAGGATAAAACTATAGCGGGTGAGTGACGTTCCCCTCATGATCCTTCAGTTCTGATTCACGTAGTTTACAGCACAACTTCCTCAGTCTTTGTTAGTTTTTTCTGAGTCATGCATATTGAATTAAAAGGAGAAGGCTCCGCCAGGCTCAGTTTACTTTTTTACCACAGTAAATCCAGTCCAGCCGTTGTTGAGGGAGATCCACTCAGATTTAGTCAGTTATCAGTTTCTACTTGTGAGCCCCAGTAGTCTGGTAGTGTTGCTCCAACAAACACACATCATCCTAACTGAGACCAAGAAGTAAGAGATTAACCCAGAGCAGTGACGACGCCTTCAGCTCAACCACAACAAAAGCCCTCTCGACCTGAGGGCAAAAGGGGGAAAAATTAGAAAAGAGAAGTCATATAAACCAGTGAAAGAACATGCATTTGTAAAGCCATATTCACAAGTATCAGGGACCAACGTACCTCAGATGTACCACAGTCAGCATTAAAACCAGACAGGCATACACCAGAAACCAGACCAATTCAAATGATTTCCCAGCTCTGTTTCCTTATAAGGAAACAGCACCACCCATGAAAATAGTTCTTCTGATGACTACAGTTGTCCCGGCCTATAGATTTCTTCAGCAGAGCCTCTGGAGGATGTGAGCTACTCAGACCCAGAGTTTTGACTTACAGTGCAAAAGATCTGTCGTTATAAATTTGTGTCTTGTCAAAATGTGTCACGGTGTGCAACCGTCCTGCACATAGCTGTCAGAGCAGAGGGAGGGAGCTGAGAGGGAGAGGACAGCCCCATTAGAGTGAAGTGCAGACAAAGGAAGTGACTGCACATTCCAGATGGCGGACTTAACCAGGAGAAGAATTCTTGCAAAGGGCTCAACTTTAGAACCACTGTGTGAAACTTCCCGTCTGTCCGACTCTCTCTCTCTCGCTCACCTCCTCCTTTTCCCTTTCCCTTCTATTCATAGCCCCATACACAATATACACACACTCAGGTGACCTCATCCAAAAGTTTTCTCTCCTTTCTCCAACACATATGGTTACGATCAAGTCTCACTAACCAAAACATCACCCGTTTTTCCTCTGTTTTTTTATTTTTTTTTTATTGTTGAGCACAGTAGGATGCACTTAAAGCACATATTTGCTGTGGTGCCTCTATCGACTCAGCTGGAATTAGCCGTCCACTTTGACCACAACCATCATTTAACAAATACATCCAATACCTACTCCCTAGCTATGAAACCTAGATGTACAAACCTAATCCTTAATCACATTTTACAATTATTTGTCAATACCAGCTATAAACAGGTACACAGAGTAGATGAACAACTAAGCCTATCATAGCCTCTTGAGGAATAGAAATAAGAAAATTTCTCAAATTTGTCTTAACTTCATCAGCCAAAACGTTATTGAATGTGTCAACAGATCCTAGCGATCACTTACGCTGGTTTGTATAAGGCGCCAGAGGTTGAATTCGAGATCAAAATAGCCCTCGTGCTTCAGGTCTGGATGGCACAAGGGTTAAACAATTCTTTATTCTATATTGTTATAAGGCTTTTAGGTTGAATTATTCCTAAATTACTTATCACATCACACACTAATCAAGAAACATGTTGGTGTAATCCCTCATTCATCCAGGAGTGTTCAATTGTAGAAAAAGATTCAGTTGTAGTCTTCTGGACTCTGTTTTAGAAAAAATAATACGTTTCGACTCTCACCCAAGAGTCATTCTCAATCAGTGAAACAAGTCTGAGAACTCCTGTTTATATCCTACTCTGTGAAAGCCCTGCCCACAGGGAGGGATGTCCTGATAATGGCCCATTGAAACTTAACTGGGATGGGCCTGATGGGCCTATTGTTCCCTGGCGTTTGGCTGCTCACCTTGAGTGCCTGTTTAGCATCAGAATGCCTCGGGTATCTCCAGGGTTTCAGCAGACCATTATAAACAACTGTAAGGTTGAATCTTAAACCTCCATTACGATTTAAGGAAGATTCTCTTTTTTAACAAAGATGGCCTCCTTAACTCCTCTTTCAAACCATCTTTTTTCCTGCTCAGAATCTCCACCTCACTGTCTTCAAATAGAGTGGTATGTGGCTTTGAGATGAAGATGCACAGCGCTCTGGGGTCCTGAACTTGCGTGTCTTCTGTGCTGATAAAGCCTCTTGTGCAGTGGCTGTTTAGTCTCCCCTATGTACCTCTCTTTACAACTTTCTTCACTGCATTGGATAGAATACACTACATTTTGTGTAGGCATCTTGATTTAGGGTGAACCAGTTTTTGTCTTAACGTGTTGCCTGGTTTGAAATAAACAGGGACTTCGTGTTGTCTAAAAATTCGTTGCAGTTTTTCTGACAGTCCTGAGAACATAAGGGATAGAGACACCCTTGGTTCTGTTTCCCTTTTGTCCCTTTTGTCCTGCTTTTTGGTTCTCTTCACTTTGTTCAGAGCCCAAGTCGGGTATCCACAGGCTGAGAGAGCATTCCGGACGTGTTTTTCAAATGGCTGTGAACCGGAGCTCACCAACCAACCTGATAGAGCAAAGACGAATGGGAGAAACTGCCCATAGATAGGTGTGCCAAGCTTGTAGCATTATACTCAAAAGACTTGAGGCTGTAATTGGTGCCAAAGGTGCTTCAACAAAGGCTGTGAATATTTTTTTTGTTTTTGTTTTTTATACATTAGCAAATAATTCAAAGAACCTTCTTTTACGTTGTCATTATGGGGCATTGTCTGTAGAATTTAAGGCAAATTATGAATTCTATTTATTTTGGAATAAGACAAAATACAAAACAAATTGTGGAAAAAGTGAAGAGCTGTGTGTACTTCCCGAATGCACTATAGGCTATAATAGTGAAGGACTTCTGTTATGATCTTGCTAACTAGTCATTATTTATAAAGAAGAACCTGCTTTAAATGGCAACAGCTTAAGTATAAGTGGCTTAAGTTACTGCTTCTAACTCCCAACAGCAAAACAAGAATAGCATCAGCGGAGAGGGTCCCAAGAACAGATGGAGGAGTGCACTAACCATTCTTTATCTTTAACACCTTTATCTGCATTTATTTTTAGTGGAAACAGATGACAGAGGTTTGTAATAAAATGCATATATAATTTATTTTTGTCTCTTTTGTCCCATAAAACTGTAACCTTTTTTTGCCTAAAATCACACATAATCTGATCTTGCTTTTAACAGCCTTTGGATAAATGAATCCTTACAATGTTAAGATGACAGTGTGAGTTGTAGTGAACAGATCACGTTGTTTTTAATGCATTAAAAGGTTTAATTCCATGGGTGAAAACAACCGGATCATGATCCGGGTGGAGAGGCCAACCTCGTCTCTGAACAGTGTTAAAGGCGTCTTAACCCTGTTCACACATAAACAGTTCTTATTCATTATCTTTGCCTGCCAAGGTGTGTCAATCTTCTGCGACACCCTTCATCCGCTACTTCTTTAGTTAACCAATTAAACATGGTTGAAAGAGAAAGAATATACACTGTCCAGCAAATCGATTGGCTTGAGAGTATTATTGAGGCCTGTAAAATACAAGTGGTTGGAGATTTAATTTCAGGTCATTTTGTTTGGATGCTATATGCAACTGCCATCAAACTACGGAAGCATACAAATGGTCACTAATTTCTAACCTAGTGTAATGTGTAACAAGGAGGTAAATTACTAGAACTGCAGATTTCTGTAAAAGAGCCATGAGCACAGATTAGACGAGGCTCTGAAAAGCCATCTGTCACCACGGCTACCATAACAACCAACATCTTACTACAATTCGGAAATCTTGTAGTAAACTACACTACAAGAAAGTCTTTGAACATTAACGCTCCATATATTTTTTTAGAAAATTAGTAGGATGGAAAAATAGTAGTTGGTGAATTTACTTTTTGGCTATTAAAATTATATACAAAAATAAAAACAAGAAAATAATACAATTTAAAATAAAGAAAAACACTGTCTCTTTGTGGTTCAACATGGCTTGAATATAGCCAGTCCGAATTGTTTACACGTTATTTACACGTTTCATGGTATAATGCATTAATAAGATTGTGTCTAAAAGGGACCTCTTTGGTGCCCGGATTTAGCTGAAGGGAGGACTTCAAGGTTGGGAGGTCATAGTATAAAGCCATTCACAGCAGTGATTGCCATTCATACCATTCACTCCCAGCCGTGACAGTGACAGGCCAACAGAGAGGACACTTCATTGTAAGTCAATTATTTACTTATCAGGAATATTTACTTTTGTGGGAAGACATCTCTTTATAATGTATTTATATTATCCTAAACTAAACATTTTACATTTATCATTTATTTTTGTATTTGCAGAATCTTCAAAATGGCAAAGTGAGTATTTTTCCTTTATAATTCTATAAGACTTAGTGATGAATAGATACAATCTAAATGTTGTTTTAAATGCTAATATTAAGCACATTTTAACAAGAAAACATTGCACTGTTAGATAATCGTTTTACTTGTTCAAAACATCTGCTATATTCAGTTCATCTTAAGTAAAGTTTAAATTTAACAAACCACACAACTATCTAATTTTACTTACAGAGCTGTGAATATATCTTCAATTCAGATTATTCAACAGGTGTCTTTTTATCCTGATCTTGGTAATCCATGCTCTAAGGTAGTAAAGTAGAAACAGGGGCCGGAGGGAAGTTATCCTGCTGTATTGACAACCCCCACCTTTCCATCAGCACCTACTTGACTATAGTTTACTCTACTGTCCCTGCTTGATAATCAACAAAACAGAACTCAAAACATGCACTTACAGTCTCTTGGTCTGTCTCTCTTTCAGGGTTTTCAAGAAAACCAGTGGCAATGGACATGTAAGTGGTCTCTATATGTAGTTATTATAGGGTACGAGAGCACAGGGAGGAGTACGATTTGTATGTTGCTCTTCCAACTCCCAGAAATAGCTAAAAAAAAGTTTAACTTTGGCAAGCAATAACATTTTCCTGTGTTTTCGTCAGATAGCCCTGTACTTGGGGAAGAGAGACTTTGTGGATCACATTGATTCAGTGGAGGTTGTTGGTAAGTGGCACTTCAACTCCACAATCTCACATATTACAAGTGGACTAACTCTATACCTAATGTATAGATGGAGTTGTCAAAGTGGACCCCTCAGGTCTTAATGGAAAAAAAGGTAATAATTAGTGAATGAATTTTAATGATAAATTGGTCTATATGATAGAATGTATACTAAACAACAAAAAAACTATTTTACAGTGTATGTGTACCTGGCGTGTGCTTTCCGATATGGAAGCGATGACCTGGATGTGATTGGGCTGTCCTTCAGGAGAGACATTTGGATTCAGCGCATCCAAATATATCCCCCTACAGAGGGGACCGCTGCCAAGACTCCAATGCAAGAGTCCCTTATGAAAAAAGTTGGAGAGCAAGGATATCCCTTTTTATTTCAGGTAGTAAATGCCTTTTTCACAGCATCGCAGTAATTTAAGGTTATATATTTAGTAAAGTCTAACATTATAATCTGACATTTTACAGTTGCCAACCAACCTTCCATGCTCAGTCTCCTTACAGCCTGGACCAAATGACGCTGGCAAGGTAAAAAAAGAAAAAAAAAAATTTAAATGTGTTTTTCTCTTCCAAATACAACATTGACTTTAAACAATTATAGGCATGTGGTGTGGATTTTGAGGTCAAAGCATACCTGGCCAATGCACCAGACAATGCTGATGAAGTTATTGAAAAGAAGTATGTACTATGTACACAATTGAAATATAAGCTTAAACAGGCCACAGCAATCATTACTGAATTAATATATTTTTGGTGTAACTCTACCAGAGACACCTGCCGCCTGATGATTCGCAAAATTCAGTATGCTCCAGCCAACAACAAACCCGGACCTAAGGCTGAGATCAGCAAAGGCTTCATGATGTCAGACAAGCCAGTCAACCTGGAGGCATCTCTGGAAAAGGAGATCTATTACCATGGTGATCCGATCATGGTTAAAGTGAAAGTCAATAATGAATCTTCAAAAGTGGTGAAGAAAATCAAAATCACAGGTGCATAATCCTGTCAGAATTACGCTAATTTGAGAAATTTCAACTGGATTTACTGATCTATATTGTTTTGTTTTTTTTCTTTTAGTCGAGCAGCTTACGAACGTTGCACTGTACTCCTCTGATACTTATGCCAAACCCGTCTGCTCAGAAGAGTTTGGGTAAGACCTATAGCAATTCGGTAAACGAAATGGGACCTTTAGATTACATATGTTTTCTAATCACAATGGGCTGTAATGGGACTTTTCCACAGGGAGACAATAAACGCCAATGCAACATTTGAGAAGTCCTTCCAGGTGACACCCCTGCTGTCCAACAATAAGGAGAAGCGTGGCCTCTCAGTCGATGGGCGTCTCAAAGATGAGGACACCCATCTTGCCTCCACAACCCTGTAAGCATCCTCCACTTAAACTCATGACATAACTCAAGATGTCATCCACTTAACCATGTCTGGGCTAAATCCTAAAGCTTTGGAACTATTTCTGCACTTTCAGGAGTCAAGGAGATAAAGAGATGCAGGGAATCCTTGTTTCCTACAAAGTAAAAGTCAATCTGATGGTGGCTGGAGGGTAAATTAATTTCAAGCATTTCTTGAAAAGAATTACAAAAACAAAAAACAAATAGTATGTTTTCTGTTTCCCTTTCTTTTTTTTTCTTTTTTTTACATAAAGTCTTCTCGGTGGCCTAACTGGAAGGTAATTTTCTTGCCTTTCCTTGGCATAAGAGAGAAATTACTATTTGAATATGTTGACAAATGTTGGCATTTGTTTTTCATAAAGTGACGTGACTGTTGAGCTCCCTCTGTCGCTGATGTCCCCAAAGCCCGCAGGTAAGCGTTACAAATCCTACAATAAAAATGTCAAATTGATCACATAACTTGGATTATAATCTTTCTTTCTTTCTTTTTTTAATTTATAACTTTGTTGTGGAATGAGCAGAAGTGTAAGTATTTTAATATATATTTGTATTAACTGTAAAATCTGATATTTCCTAAACTAATAATTGATTCTTATTTATATTGATTTAATTGCTGGTCTATTTGACAACAGCAAATTGGATTAAAGACCAGTTTGATACAGGTGAGGTCACCTAGGTTGTGTACATAGACCCCATCAAGACAATTACAGTTACAACACTTACTTAAATGTTACAAATACTAAAATAATATTTCCAAAAGAGAATATTGTGATGGTTCTAGTATTAGCCTAGCAGTTGTGATGATCCACCAGTTTTAAACAGCAGCTTCAATCAATTGACTACTTACACTGTTCATTTTTGTTTCCCTTTCATTACAGAGCTGATGTCACACTGGAAGCCAAAGATGGCGGAGTCTCCTGAAAACACAAAACAGAAAAACTCCAATCAATGTTATACTGGGTGTACATTTCTTAATGAGCCACAACAATGTAATAAAATGTAGGGAACTCTCAACATTGATATAACTGTTGCTCATTTGAAATGACAAATAGACCGTAGACTGAATAACACTTAATGATTATATTGTTATGTTATATTGTGTTATGTTGAGCTAAATGTTATGAGCCATTCAAAATATCATGGCTTACAAGATTAATTGTTGTAAGTTTCTTTGTCAAGGCTGTATAAATAAAACAATATTTCTTTCTTGTTTTAATTCACCTGTATCATTGGTAACTAAACCTCAGATTCACACATTTAAATACAATAATACCAACAGTTGTCTCATGAGGGCGCTGTTTCTCCACAGGCGCGGGTTGGTTTCGGGTAAAGAAACACAGTTCGTTCTTCTCTGGTCTAGACGTCACATCATTAGCTAAGTCTACTGGCTTCATAGCTGATTCATTTAGGCAAAATGTCAAATACGACAGGTGGTGGAGAGTTTGGCAACCCTCTCCGAAAATTTAAGCTCGTTTTCTTGGGTGAACAAAGTGGTGAGTCAAAGATTTATGATCAAGTTTGGAGGATGCGTGGACAATTTAACAGTAGCTGCTAACTAGCATTTTCTGTTAGCTACAATATCTGTAAGGTTATCAATATTATCATGTTTCGCATTTTACCACAGTACGCGGTGATCGGACGTGGTGTTGTAGTATACTTATTTACACAGAAATATTGTCGCCGGGTTATTGCAGTAAAGACAAGGAACAAGCTATGAGATGATGTCATTATCCTGCTGGGCAGTGGTTCCCTTTCATAAATACTGCTATTGCACTGAGTAGAAAATAATATTTCGTAGAAATGTGTCAAATGGTTTTAAGTATTATCATCCTCAAAACACAATTTCTGAGCTGTTATGAGTAATGCGGCTCAATTGAACGCCTCATTAGCATTAGCATGGAAATTAGCTGCCAGATAGGTAACTGCTAGTCATTTAAACAAACACGGTTGTAATTGTTTAATCCCAATTGTTTTAAATTGCCAATGGATCTAATCACATACTATTTGGCCTTCCATAGAAAGTGTTCGCATGAGTCAGGACATGTTTTAGCCGCTGGACCTGGCTCGGTCGCTGTTAGCTTCTGCAGCTGCTCTGGGGTTGGAGCGGCCGACGTGGCTCCACACCAAGCATCTTTTTCTAGATTTTTTTTCTAGAAAAAGTGGTGGTTATGCAATTGTAATTGCTATCACAATATAAATATAATTTAGCGATGTCCTGTGGTCCTGATTTAACGTATAATTCATAATTTGTCCTTTGGCTCCAGCTCCACCCATAGTGTGCCAGCTCAGCAGAGGTCCATGTTGCATCGACCTCGCTTCGTGCGGTTATTACTCATGATATTTATGTTTGTATTGTTTAACGTTATTTTAAATGGCACAGTGCATATTAATTAACCTGACCACATATAAATATGCCATAAAAGGCTCGTTTCCATCTGTAGTCCCATGGCAGGTTGGTGTTAGGAGAGTCAGCCACAAAACAAGCAAAGAAAAACGTTAGGTCACACAGAAAAACTAGCAAAGGCAGTCGCATAAGCAGTTGGCAAGCAAAATATTATTATAATGTCATATTGTGGGGCTTTAATAGGCTCCATTATAAGAGTTCATTGTGGATGTTCTACTTGATAACAAAACTATATTTTTGTCCACACAGTTGGGAAGACTTCGCTTATTACCAGGTTCATGTATGACAGTTTTGACAACACTTACCAGGTAACATGACAATTTTGCCCACTTCATCCAATGCCATCCATATTGGATAAATTCTCTCACTAAGCCAATAAACCTTTTTTTCCCGTCCAAACAGGCAACCATTGGAATTGACTTTTTATCGAAAACAATGTACTTGGAAGACCGCACGGTATGTTCTAACTACTACTGCATCACATGCATTAAACCTGTTTTTCAGTCTGTTGCCATCTTCCTAGATTTTGTTTACATTATTTTGTCAATAATGTTGATAATTTAGTCCCCATTACTATTATTTTTTATGTTTGTTTTCATCCTCTGGTTTCATGTCATGCCCATCCATTGCCTATTTTTCATGGTGGACAAAGATTCGACTCCAGCTCTGGGACACAGCTGGGCAGGAGCGTTTCCGCAGCCTCATCCCCAGTTACATCCGAGATTCTGCTGCTGCTGTGGTGGTTTATGACATAGCTAGTAGGTATCATGGCCCTGCCTGAACATAGTCCTTCACTTTTTATCCATTGAAGGGCTTTAAATGCTTTGAAACCACAGGAAAGCATTTGTCAGTGTTAGGTGTTCTTACCCATACTTAGCAATTGATTGCTGACATATTTATGATGCCAAAAAATACAAAAAGAGCGTTCTCCCTATTTTGAAATTTTGGGGTGTTTTTTTTTCATTGTCTATAGGCCATCATTCTGTCCCGCTGCTTGGCTTTGACTTTCCTTCATATATTCCTTCTGTGTCTTTGATTTCCTTAATGTTCTGCAATTTCTCCACTTTTTACCTTTTGATCTTTTTGTTACTGTCCTCCATCCTGTCCTCAGGTCCGGCTCCAGCTTTGGGATACTGCTGGACAGGAGCGTTTCCGTAGCCTAATTCCCAGCTACATCCGTGACTCTACCATTGCTGTGGTTGTTTATGACATCACCAGTGAGTCAGGGCTGTTCTGTGACACCTCCAGAAATTGTGAACAGAAATCTTTTTGCATAGCTGCTTTTAAAATTTTCGGAACTGTTTGTATTCTGTACTGCATTAGAAAAATATAAATAAGATTTTTGTATATAATTCTTTTTTTTTTTTTTTTTTTCATCTACAGACCTCAATTCATTCCAGCAAACCTCAAAGTGGATTGATGACGTGAGGACAGAAAGAGGAAGTGATGTCATCATAATGCTTGTTGGAAACAAAACAGACTTGGCAGATAAGAGGTACATGCTTGATGTGTGCAAATATTTTGTGGATGGTTTTATTTTTCTGTATTTGTGATTCAGATAGATTTTAGAATCCCGCCTAAGTCTTGATTCCCACTATTCTTCCTTGAGGTTGTCATCCAGTTTATTAAATTTTTAATGTATTGCTTTTCAATTTTTATCGTCTTAATTATTTTTTGTTAATCATATTTGTGTTTGGCCTTATCATAGCTTTATTTTCTGTCTGTTTATTTTCCTCCCAACACACGTTCCATGCATGTCATTTTCATTTTCATTTTATTTTGTGTTTTTTTTGTGTGTGTGTGTGCGTGTTTCTATCAACTCCATGCCACCACACATCCCTCCCCTCCTTCCCTGGGACCATGGCAGGCAAGTTTCTGTTGAGGCGGCAGAGAGGAAAGCTCGTGAGCTCAATGTGATGTACATAGAGACCAGTGCCAAGGCTGGCTATAACGTCAAGCAGGTTGGTGTATGTGCAGGCACATAATAACAGCAGTCTGCATTTTGGTGGTTGTCAGCTAAAGCCAGTGTTGTCTGCCATATATTTCATGGCTCCTATTATCTGTATAAATGTGTTTTATGAAGCCATATGCTTCATCTTTACTCTGCACAACAGCTACTATCCTACCATCTTCCTCTCTGCCTGTGTCGTAACTGAACTAACTTTTCTTTATTCATAACTCGATAAACATGCCACACTGAGGTGTATTTATTTTCTTTCCCTCTCCTCTCTTTTTGGCCTGTTCATATTTCTGTCTGTCCCTTTATTGGCCCTTTTGCCTTTACCTGAGCAGACAGATCACCACGGAGGAGGGGGAGCAAAGAGCAAAGGAGCTCAATGTCATGTTCATTGAAACCAGCGCAAAGACTGGCTACAATGTCAAACAGGTACAGGAGTTGCTCTCAGGATAGACGATCTTGTTCAGGATTTGTCGTTTCTGCTGCATGTGTCTATCTTCCTCCCCCCTGTTCTTGGCTGATGGCAGTCTCTCAAAGTTGCTTTCAATGTTTGCAGTATCAGTAATTGCCCACACCCCTTGCTTGTAAAGTTTGCATTAGTCTACAATTACTGACGTTGTGCTTTTGTTCTGCTTCCATACACTAAACCAGCTTTAAGTGTTTGGTCAATGTCGTGTCACTTTATAGGAAGCATGATGGTATTATCACTTTTTAAGGGTGTTTTCACACACGTTAGAGCGGCCCCAGTGCGCACTAGATTTAGTTCTGCTTACTTCCCTTTTGGGTTACACACACACACACACCCCTCATCAATCACTCCAAATTCTGAATCATGAGCCAAGTAAGAGGCATCAACTGACCGCCGCACTTCAGAGCTGCATGGATATGCATACGCTACTTCCCTGGAGCTGTACGCAGTAGTCTTTTGGTAAATGCACCGTGAAAGAGATTCGCAACGATGGCGACCGAAAAAAAGCTGTCTTAGTGGTACACAGACTTTTCCTGGCTGCGCAGAGACAGGAGTGTTTTGCTGATTTAAAAAAAAAAAAATTCTAAAGTTGATTTGAGAAAAAATGTTAAGTGTCTTTCACATACACTTCACCCACATTACCTAGTAAAGCGCTTTGAGTGCCTTGAAGGTGGAAAAGCGCTATACCAATAAACTGTAATAATAATAGTAATAATAATAATGATAATGATAATGATGAAAGTGAAGTGAAAGTGCTGCTCAGCAACAAGTCAACAAAACCGCAACTCTGTGACTCTTAATTTGAGCGTGACCTCAAATTAAGGTAAAAGCTCAAAGTTGGTATAAAGAAGCAGACTTGGTAACTATAAGCTTTGCGTTGACCTAACTAGTGTGAAAATACCCTTGTGTGTTTGTATTGTTACATTTTTAAAAACGCAACATTGCATATCTTTGTTTTTAGTGGATGCTGTTTGAGTGGGATGCAAGAATGACGAGCTGTAATATTCCCTAATATCTCATATAGTATATATGGTGTAGTGATTAAGCTTTAAACACTGTCATACATGTCTATTGTTTAATTCACACGGATAGATACAACAAATTAAAAAGGCATAAATTAGTCTGTATTGTCTAGATGACAGGTCAGTCTTTGGCCAATATGTTTGTTATCCAAGTTATAATTGTAAACATTTTTAAACTTTGAGGTAATGATAATGGCAATTAAGGACAATTCACCAGGAGACCCGAGGGCCAACAAATATAGATCTGAGGGCCACATTTGACCATCGTCATAGTTTGGGCATGCCTGGTCTGTACACCAGTGTGAGAGCGCTTAAGTGCCTACATCCTTTTCTAAAAGCTGATCTTTGTTTTACAGCTGTTTCGACGTGTTGCTGCTGCACTGCCTGGGATGGATAGCACACCAGAAAAAAGCAAAGAAGACAGTATCCTTTAAAGAAACCATATGCCCTCCCAGTATTAGTTGAAGGCTTTCTATAATTGTGGTTCTAGGGGTTATGGGTGGCCACACTTCCATTAGTTTGCCCAAAGGCAGCTGTGGCTACAGAAAAAAACAACTACAACTGAGTATGGAGAATGAACAAATGATGCATGAAATTGTGACTTTGATTTTAAGTGTTTAAAGTGGTGTTATTGCTTAACTACTTCCTTTCAGTGATTGACATAAAACTGGAGAAACAGCCAGAGATGACTGTCACAGAGAGCAGTTGCTCATGCTAGTACGCTGCCCCACACCCCGCCTGTGTTTTCCCACCAACAGCTTGTCTCTCAGTGGCCACTCACTCCACCCTTTGGCCCACTGCCGATGGGATGGACGTGTCTTTCCCTTTTAAACTCAGTGACTTTTCAGAGTTACCATGTCGATGTGTATGGGAACAATGTCACATGGATCAAACATTTAAACAAAGTTAAATTTGTTCAGATTCATAATAGTTGCATGGCATTATATAGAACATTGCAATCTGCTTCTGAGTTATTGCACAGTTTAAAATCCCTGTTACACTTGTCTATGTTGTCAAGTAAAATGCTTGGAATTATTTAAGACTTTTAGAATAATGCATATTTTTAAACATTTAGTTGCAGACGAGTTATGTCTTAGACTTCACTTTAAATGCAGAGCAAATGGATTTCATAAAGGATTTGCTCTGTCATTATTGCCATCATAAGGTTTAACATATCCTTTCTAAACAAAATATATTTTTTTGCTTTTTACACATGAACTTCCACACAATTCGAAAATGCATCTACATTTTATATGGCAGAAAAGGATGAAAATAAAAATAAGGTGATAATTTTGTTCAGATTAACCAGAGGAGACATAACAATTGCCTGGATATAACTTGCTATTCAATTCAAACTAGTAAGACCTTTTCATTTTCCTGATGCTGTTTTAAACAGTGGTTATGTTTACCTCTTTTCGTGCTAAAGCAGGAAATTTTGATCACTCTGATGTACCCACAAACATCAATGTTGATATTGTTTTTCACAGTTGTAAAATGCAGCATGCTCACCATGCAGGATTTATAGGGATAAGAACACAGATGCCTTGCTTGTTGTTCACCGGTTGTGCACTGAATCAAGCCACCATAGTGTAAATGATAGAAGCCTGCTATCTGCTTAATGGCTTCATTAGTAGTTTTGTAGAGCAGCTAATGCTTACTAACACCTTTGCTGTAAAAAGTGCTGACGTCACGTCCAGTTCCCCTCTGCTTTAGCTTGTGTTATACTGCTGGGTTGTGTTAATTTATTTTCTTACATACTATATATTGTCTCCAGGACGATGTAACAGTGCACATGTTACTAAAAGTTACTTTGTGGTACACCTGTTTTTTCTGGTTTTATTTATTGTTTGCGTGTCTGCTCGAAAGCAATATTTAATACCACCCTTTTCTTACCCTGCAGTGCATCTGTGGTTTAGTTGCAGTCCCATTCATGGCTGCACCAAGGGCCTCAGAAAGTATGACACAGGCAATTAAATAGCCATAGCACAACAAAAGACACTGGTCAAATGCTGTAGCTTGTTTGCAAACTTTTAAATGGAATTAAATATGTGTGTACCCACGTAACATTTTAACACATGGGGCTTTCGTTTATTTCTACTAAAATTCTGCTTTGTTCTAGTCTATTTGGAAAATGCTGTCTACTCGTGTTTAGCAACATGTGTGTGAATAAAGTACTATAACCATCTTGTGTATAGAAAGGAAAATGAATGAATGAAAGTGTTGACTTATCACATGGTATAAAATAAAGTTTCACCTAACTAGAATGTTGTCATTTGTCATTCATTATGTGTGAGGCTTTGGTTTGAATTCAATTTAAAGCTTTCCAGAATATTTGGATCCACATGTTGACCTTTATACAAGATCTGTTATAAGCGCTCATCTTTGTTGGACTGAAACCGCATTGGGCAATAACAGGCCCCAAGTATTACGAAAGAGGAGTGGCTAAGTGACACTGCATTTAGCTGTAAATCTGCGTAAGTTTTGTGTTTTGTTTTTGTTTTGTTTTTTTAAAATACGGGTACATTCAGTTTAAGTTGAGCTATTAACAAATGTAAGTCGGTTAATTTTACCACTGAAACTAGTTGCTCCTGGTTATTCTTGCGTCGTACTCATCGAGGGCACACCTGTGTACCGGAAGTTGTGTGACGTCAGAATTGCTCAGGTATTCCGTGCTCTTGCTCGACCGGACTGACGATCGGCACTGACGTTATAAATAAGCTGTTAGAGAACGGTAACACTGCAGACTGAGACGCGCTGAAGTTTGAAGACTCAAGGATCTGACTTTTTTTTATCGGCGACAACATGTCTTCAAATATTTTACCAGACGATACTGTATTTGCAGACTTCAAAAATCAGTGTTTATCCACAGAGTTTTGGGTAAACAAGTATGACAAAAATGGAATGCAGGTGTGGGTCGAAATGCCCCCTCCAACCATAAAGACAAACAACAACGGGTCCAAAGTCCATAAAATTAAGGTATGTTTGGAAAAATTAACTGATTATTTTGCAGTTGGCAGAAAAACCCCAACTATTTTATTTTTTCAGTGTAAAATGATTATCAAAGATGTATCTGCTGCCACTATGTATGACGTTATTCATGATGGAGAGTACCGCAGGCAATGGGACCCCACTATGATGGAAAGTTTTGACATTGCACGTCTGTCTGCGAATGCTGACGTTGGCTACTTCTCATGTAAGAAAACCTGTATAAGACATCATTACTAAAGTAGTTTCAAAATGTTTGTAAATGCTTCAAAGTGTTATTTGTTCCATAAATGTTAGGGCATATATTTCATCAGATGTTTATTGTTACTTATTACCTTTTAAATCCTTGTGGACACAAAAAAGTACTCCTGTAAAATATGATCTGTTAGAAAATGTGTCTATCCCTTTATTTATTGTCATAACACTCTGCAATATGGGTTGCAGAGCATAATCTAAAAAATAATAATTAAAAAACACTTTTTATTTTTCAGGGATTTGTCCAAAACCTATTAAAAACAGAGATGTGGTAACATTGCGTTCATGGCAGGTGAACGATGACGAATACATTATTGTTAACTTCTCAGTAAAACATCCAGTAAGTGACTTCCTACAAGTGCTACTCTTGATACTTATTTTAATTTGATTTATTGGTATGCAATCTTCCCAAAAATGTATATATATATATGTATATTTTTGAAATTTCAGAAATACCCTCCTCGCAGCGACCTTGTGAGAGCCATTTCTATCTTGACAGGCTATTACATCAAGCCCCTTGGACCAAATAGCTGCACATTTTACTACCTCTCTCAAGCCGACCCTAAAGGTACACAATAATACATACACTTTGTCCCCAGTGAGCGATTATAATCAAGTATCTGATCTAACAGCTCTAGTATTATACAATAAGTTGGGTTTATTTTATTTTTATTTCAGGCTCTCTTCCTAAATTGGTGGTTAACACGGCATCTCAAGTTCTCGCTCCCCAGGTATGTGACCTGTATGAGTGTCAGCACTGTCCAAAACAATGTTCGTTTAGGTTTTACTTACTTATATGAGACTGGAAGTGATGTTACGTGTGAACTCTGTATCGGTCCGTCAGACTAGTGAGGGTGTGACACAAGAAAAATTTGTCTAGTAGGTGAGTACTTTTAAAAGACTTCAGATTCATATATTTAACAGGACAATGGTAACTACAGAAACTGAGTTGGCCTGTCTTGGTAAGACTGCTGACAAAGGACTCTCTCAGCTTCTGGTAAAACTTGTTCTTCAGGTTTCATACACTCACCTTGAAACTATTTTGTAAAAAGGTTTGGACAAATATAAGGAGGCAGCGAGATAGAGTTTAAGGTGTGCAATAAACATTTCTGCAGTATGTGTTACAACCATATTTGCCATAGAGATTTTCTCTCATGTTATCCAAGATGAAACTGCAGGTGGGGCAGGCTATGACCCTCACTGTCAGATTACAGCTCTCTGATAAAGACATTTATTCATTGCAGGTGATGAAGAGTGTACATAAGGCGGGACAAAACTATCCTGAGTGGAAAACGGTGAACTCTCCAGAACAAAAACCCTGGCTGTATCCAGAACAGAACAGCCTTCCCATGATGGACCCAGCTGAGCTGTCCATTCAGAGAGCTGACTCGCTAGAAAACGTAGATGAGACCTAAATGCACAGGACAGTGAAGACAGCAGCTAGACTAGACTGTCCAGCCAAGATGGCATTAGTGGGAGCAACTGCTTACATATTTAACTTTTAAGTATGCTTTAAAGGAACAACCACAGAACACCTCAGTTTGATATTAGTTTTTGGACAAGATTTAAATTATTCTAAACAGTACATTATGATCTTAAATTTCACCACTGAAGGTGAAAGTTAATGGGTTAACATTGAGTTTATGAATGTATGGTCAAAAGCACATCTGCTTGATTTTTATTATGGCTACTTCTGAATTGCAACGGTCTTAAAGCTCCCTGTTGTAAATATGGACCTAGTCATTCAGTCTTTATGTTTAAAGTTGTATTAAGTGGAAGGAATGTTATTTCTCAGGTTTTACCGGCAGCCTTAGACTTGCACTGACACTGAAGGAATGATCAGATTGTGACCTCTGTGGATGATAGCAGTGGTGTACTGTGTACTTTTACTGATACTGATAGCTTTAAGGCGATGTATAATTGATTGTAATATATTTATTTTTAAAATGTATTTCTGATATTCAGAAGTAATTGTACAGGACTGTAGTTTAAAGCTGTGTTTGCTGACACTGTTCTTTTATAAATCACTAAAGTTATGTTTTTTGGTTTGTGTGTTTTTAAACTCTGGCGTTTGTTTTTGTTTGGTTTTATAATTAAACAGAGCCCAGAAATACAAGGAAAATCTATAAATATTTCAGTTTTTGCTTAAGTGGTCCAACCTGATTTAAGTAGAGCTTTAAGAAAGGTGAGACAATTATAGTTAAGTACATGTTAATGCAATAAGATTCTTCATGGCAAAATGTGTAAGAATATAATTATTGTTGCTCATCATAATCATTGTCTTGCTATTTTATGGGGAGATTAAGATGTTTTAAAACATTCTTAAATAATTGCTGTACATTTTTTTTTCTCTCACTATATCTTGATTAATCCTTACAGGTGTAGCAGAAAAAAAAAACCCTTACATAATTTACTAATACAGCTGATTGCTCCTTATAATATGGGCAAAAGAGGCCTTTTATTTACCAGCTGGAAATTTATGACTCAACAATGTGTACCCTTTACATGAGTATTTTACAAATTTGTTAAGAAATAAAATAAAAAGCACCATCCCTGATACATGCTTTATATATACAAAATATATTCGGAAATATACATGCACAGTGCTGTCACAACACACATGTTCTCTGTTCACATAGTGTACTGTGTGAACTGCTGTTGTACCATAAGTCTTACTAATACAGTGTTGAACTCATGCACAGTACTTTTTCCACCAGTGCTAATATCAAGTGTCCTGATGTGACAAATTACATCACACACTGGCGACTGTAAGTTAGTGTTTAGCATTTTGCTGCATGTACATTCAGAGGTATAAATGATACAATATTCCATAGATCATCCTTGAAAAGTCAATAACAGTGTTATGTCAGAGCTGAGAAAATAACTGAAGAAATGCTTACAAATTAGATGCCATTGTCATCTTTAGCAAACAGACAGATAACAAATATGTTATCTCTGTTGCCACCTAGTGTACAGTCCTTTCTTTCTGTCTTTGGTAATCTGACAAAAAATAAGAACACAAATTAGCATTTTCTCATTGTGATGAGTATAAAATTGTGTTACACAGATTGGGAAAATATAGGCTAGTTTTAGCAATAAGGACATGTAAGCACACTTACTGTAAGGAAAGAAGCGAACCCTCATGAGAATTTCCCTTGCAGTCTTCAGAATCTCTACAGCCTACAGAATTGATCAAACTTTGTTAACTCAATTTCCTCCCAATGTAATACTGGACTCAAGTGACTTACCCGTGAATGCTCTATATCTTGAAAATCCACATCATTAACAGAAAGAACTTGGTCCCCCTCTTGTAATCCTGCTCGGTGTGCATCAGAGTCAGGGACAACCTGTCAACAACATGTCATTATGTATGTAACCACACAAGAGAGAGAGAGAGAGGTAGGCAATGAACTGTGGTGGTTTGCCCAGCTATAAGGATTCAGCTTTACAATCACCTTAGAAATAAAGATCCCCAATTGTGAAGCCTTGCCTCCACGGATGTTGAACCCCAGTTGAGCTCCAGGAGGTTTCTTTAAGACAATGGAACGAGGCAGAAACTGGGTAAGTTCATTGTTGTAGTCAGGATGATGGAGCCTCTAAAGATAAAAATGTCAGTTTTTTAAATCAATCATTCACACTTTGACATGACACAAATGAGTAGGGCAAAAGATGAAGATGAGGTCTGAGACCTCCTGAGGTGGAATCCATGCAGGAGGGTTTTCATATGAAGGCAAAAACACCACTGGGAGCTGGTAGTCATCATAAGGAATCTTTTGGTCCATTCTAATAACCTGAAACAGAAATTAAGTTAACATTTAGGTAGACTATAACTATATCTTGTCGGTGTAATCCTTCATTTGTCCAGGAGTGTTCCATTGTAGAAACATTGACATCATCCATTGTAGATTGTAGTCCAGATGACTACAACTGAATATTTTTCTACAAAAGTATATCTTGTCTATGGCAATTACCGTATTATTCAAAAGGCATTTTTTAATTTATAAGATATGAATTGTCTCCGAATTCAGATCAGCATGAGAAGATAATCTTAATTAATGCGTTTACAAATCGCCCAGCCATATCTTATTATTAATAAATGATCGAATTTGCCCAATATATATCCATGATTTACACACTGACAAATCAGCTAATTGTGTAATAATCGTATTGGTGAAGTCAATTTTCCTTCTTGGATTAGGCCATGGGACTATATAATACTATATCATAAAATCAAATACACGCTAGGTTTAGCTAACGAAAAAGTAGCTAGCTAGCTTCTTCATATTTCAAATGTTGGCGACTGTGCTAATAACTCTCCCAAATAGTTGTTATCGTTCACCACAAGGTTTGCAATAACATATGTAATTAAGTTGTACTTGTTAGGATTAAAAGAAAGCGCTTACTTGTTTCAGATGCTCTTTAAAAAGATGTCAACAAACACGGGTCCACCGCCACAGTGGCACAACGCTGAATGCCCAGCCTGCCACCTAGTGTCCAGAGAGCGAACGGCAAGCGGTTTAGACGATTATTCTGCTTCTGCAGGGAAAACAGTTAAAGTGACTAAACCTACGTTGTTTTTTTTTGTTTTTGTTTGTCTTTTTTCAGATAATTTCACAGAATCAAAAATACTAGGCCAGTGTCTTGTAAAAGAGTTATATATATATATATATATAAAAAAGATATATATATATATATATATATATATATATATATATATATATATATATATATATATATATATATATATATATTTTTAGAGACATATACATAATGATAATTATTCACATTTTAAAACTTGTATACAAATATGCAATACATTTAACCTTATTAACTGTTTCGGTTGACTTTCTAGAGGCACATACTGGTTTGTTCATTAGCCGAGTCAATTAGGCTTGGCTACTACAGCAACGTCCAAACTTTCACTATTACCTGATATTTTGGGCCCTCCCCTTCGGATTTGGTGAAACCCATGGTTGACGCCCCTTTACTCAAGCAGCCATTCATGAGACTCATTCACATTCAACCCACGAACCCCCAGAGCCCACAGAGCGCACTGATCGCGTCCTACAAGCGGATCAACACCAAAGACGGGCTGCAGGTAGGCTACAATTTTATTGTGATTCTCTCAGCCACTACATCAGTTAGATGCTATTTCAAATCCTTCATCACCTTTTAATAAGTTTGAATAACGGCATCATTTCTAACAAGGAGATGAAATGCTGCTCAACAAAGTGGCAGTGTTGATGTTAAAATAAAACACACAATAGAGATTCGTTTTTATTGTTTTTTAATAGTTTTAGCTTCTTTTTAAAGGTCTAAACAGTGCATTCCACTGTAACAAATTAAGTTTATAAGCAATTTATGTGACTGATGCTCCCAAGTGTAAAAAGTTTTATGGCATCGAGCATCTTTTGTCAACCAGTTAAAGTAGGTATTATTCTATATAATTCACATATCACTCTATGGCTTTGGTAAAACTTTCCTTGTAGATGCTGGCTGGTAATTGGTGTTTCAGTCAATTAAACTTGTTACCATAGCCTGTATAAACTCATTTATCTATGGTTATTGCTTTCAAATATGTCATCAATTTTATTATAGCCTTATGTTACTGATTTATTATAGCCTTCTCTACCAATTCGTCAACTTTTACGAAGATCAGTTTGATCTTCATTTGTAATAAAGAAGGAAAAGTCTGAAAAGACAAGTTTACAAACAAACAAAACTGACATTTTATGCAATACTCTACCTCTGGAAAATCAGGTCATGTCGGTTGTCTTTCCACCAACAGAAACTTTTATTACTCAATGTTTGGTATCGGTGGCTGAGAAATAATACAGGTAAAATCCCTAATCTCTCTGGTGCAGCACTGTGACAGCTGGTGACATTCTCCAAACTCCATGCCTCATCTTGTTCAGGCAAATCATGCTAGGACAAGACGTTACTAGTATTCTAGATTATCAGGTTATCATTTTGTAGTACAGTCTGTTACTAAGTGTTAACGGTTTATTTTTTTCTTCATTGTTCCCTCCTCTGCCCCAGTGTGCAGATGTGCCTGTCACTGGCTCTGTTTGTGTTGTGAATGAGTCTGACTCCATTCCCTGTTCTGCTCTGTGTCCCATGGTGCAGGCCTATTGTTAGTGTTACCAGTACATAGTCCCGAATCCACTCCCCCATCACTCACACAACAAGGGTCTATTGATAGGCCTTAATACCCTTACATTTGACTGATTTTTATGTCCAATTTCTTTCTTTCCATAGGTTTGAGGCGCAGAATTTAGCCCACTGTACTGTTCAAGTCCCGGCTGCACATTTTCAGTATCCAGCGTTCACTTTGGGGCACACAAACAGCCAGCCCACTTGAACTCAAGAGGTGATGTCGAACTGCAAAAGCTGTTGTGTAGTTTGCTCCAGGACACTGTATAGCTGCTATTGGGGAAAGCCACGAGAAACCAAACAAGTCAGTATCATGTATTATATTTTCTAGATTTCATAGATTTCATGTTCCTTTAAATCATCACAAATTCCTGGGATTAACATACCAGCAGTCATTATCTAATTTGTCATCTTGCTACAGATCGTTCTTTCAAAACTATGCTGTAGTGAAAACTCTCTGTTTAAAGTGATGGTTGAGAACTTGATTGTCTTGTCCCTAATAATAATAAACAAACTCGCAAGTCCTGACAAGTATTACAAGACTTATTAGAATGGGGTGGATTTTAAAATTTGGCTCTATAATTTGCTACTTCTTGTTTTACAAGTGGTGTCTCAAATCCGGTTATGAAACAGTTCTGTATGTCAAGATAAAAAGTATAACTAAGGATACTAATTTCCCATTGTCTCATTTAAATAATTGTATTGTAGAAAGCATGCCTGTGGTTCACCATTGTCGCAGGGGTCACTGTATTGGCCCTCACCTGGATGTACATTTGTCTGGTCAGTTATAATGATCAAGATGATGTTAACTGGTGAGAAATTTCAGGACTATATTCAGCTATATTATTTTTGCATTGGATTTAGTGACCATGACCTGCTAACCACACAATACCCTCAATTGTTCTGTTAACAGGAAAGGTTTCACAGCTCTGCAGTTGTGGATTAACTGGTTTATGGTACTGATCATTCTTTCGGCATCGTTAACCACTTATTGTGTCTTCCTGCTGGTGAGGAATAATACTACTGTTATTATAATATGGATTGTTGTTTTTTGGGTATTGTTTCTAATAATATTGTTCTTTTGTTATAGTTGTTTGCATTGATCCAAGTTGCCTTAAAAGAACCTCTGAATTTACACTGGGCACATAAGGTTTGGAATTAGTGCGCCATTTATTTTTTATTTTTTTCAATCGTTGTTGGTGTATCATAATTTTGCCTTTTCCAGATGTTTCTTTTGGGTGGGATTGTATTCATTGCTGTCGGAGTTACAGGCATCAGTTTTATGTGGCGAGAAGAATGGCGGACTGTTCAACTCTCGCTAGAGGTACAGGTACACTATATTATAGTATATTAAAATGCTGCAATGTAAGAGTACATTAGTTTGTCAATGTTTTTTTTTTTTTTTTACAGCTCCATTTTTACAGATTGGCGCGGTTGGGGCCTTAACGCTTATAAGCAAACTTGTTTTTCAAGCAATGTTCACCTCTAATCAAAACTGTAAGTAAACTAGAGAAAGCAATAAATACAAATAGCCACATAGATTATTTTACACCATATTTGAGTAAACTCCTTTCTATATATATATATATATATATATATATATATATATATATATATATATATATATATATATATATATATATATATATATATACACACACACACACGAACACAGTTTTTTATAAATGTTTTTTTCTTCCTTCAGTTTCTAGATATATCATTGGTACAACATTTTCTGTGGTGTCCATAGTCATCTTTCTGTGGCCCTTGTGGATCTGGTCTCCTTGTCTCATAGATAAGACACAGTTACCTGCCAAGCCAAAGCTAATAGGGCATCGAGGGGCACCCATGGTGAGCACTGTCCGTGTTGAAATAATGGGATTTCTAAATGACGAGATTATATAACATGCTTTTAATTGTATAGTCTTTCAGAAAATGTAGTATGCTTTATAGAAAGTATTTCACTTCTGCATTACATACTACTAAATAAAAGAATCATGTATTCTTAGAAATAGCTAGAGTCTTCCTGCGTAAATTCTCATGCATCTTTTTTTTTTTTTAGCTGGCCCCAGAAAATACCATTATGTCATTTAATCGCAGCATATCATGTGGAGTTAAAGTCTTTGAGACAGATATCCAGCTCAGGTATATTCACTTTTTTGACTATTATATCAGTATTTTGTAGAAATATATAATTCCAGTCTGAGCTCCTCTACATGCCGCCTCTATGCATTACCTATTAGATTTTTAAAGTCTATGTTGAGCAGCTTCATAATTATTTTCTAAGTTTCAGTTTGGCTTTAGATCATATCACAGACTGCCTTTATAAAAGTAACAAACAACATCCGTCTGCGTAAGGATGTGGGCAAAGTCTCTATCTTAGTTAGCTCTCAGTGCTAATTTTACACTCTGGATCATGGAATCCTTTTGCAGAGACTGGAGGACTGTGTGGACATCACTGGCTCTGCCCTAAACTGGTTCAGGTCCTATCTAGAGTACTTTGTTGAGATCGGTAACTGTGTCTCAGACCGCATGGCCTTGACCTGTTGGGTGTCCAAACTGACTTGGAGAGACTAATCCATGAATTTATTTCCTGTACTTTAAAAAAATATATATATATTCCTTACTGGCCTGTCTAAACAAGCTGTAAAACAGCTGCAGTATCTTCAAAATGCAGCTTCTTGTGTCCTTACTAGAACCAGGAAGTACGATCATATGAGTCCTGTGGCTCTCTGTGGCTCAGAGAATAGACTTTAAAGCAGCTCTGCTTGTAAGTCTCTCCATGGCCTTGCACCAAAGTGCATCTCGGACATGTTAGTGCTATATGAACCATTTCGGACTCTACGGACCTAATGGACCGGCCTCCTGCTGGCGCCCAGAGTCAGGACTAAACATCAGCATTCCAGTTTGAGGGAGCTAAAATCTCGAAAAGTCTCCCTGAGGTCGTGAGATGGCCCCCTACGCTTGTCTAAATCTAGGCTAAAAATGGTTCTATTTAGCTGTGCTTTTGATTTCCATTTAAAGTAATTATTTATGCTTTGCATTTATGCATTTATGTTTTTACTATTGTATTGCACTTTGAGTAACTTTTGTAGGAACTGTGCACTACAAATAAACTTTGATTGATTTATTGATATAATTGTGATATAAACACAGTGAGGACAGAGTCCCCTTTCTGATGCATGACCACAACTCAAACTTTCTCCTGAGAACGACAAATGCTAAAGAAACATTTTCAGACAAAGATTTAAACACAAGTGCCAGCCTGAGATGGGCCGATTATCAAAGGCTGAATGCAGGTGAATGGTTTATCAAGGTGAGAACTTCAGTTTCACCGAAGCACATTACTATTTTTTGTATTGCAAATAATACTGCAATGTATGTCTCCTATGCAGACGGATCCCTTCAGAACAATTTCACAGCTCTCAGAGGGTGAGAAGGCCCTAGCCCGAAATCAGACAATCCCCTCTTTACATCAGCTCCTTATCTTGGCTCAGCAGAACAACATCTCTGTAATGTTTGATTTGTACAGCCCCAACCCAAAAAAAGACACAAATGATACAGTGACAACCATCCTGAACTCTGGCATCGACCACAATCTAGTATGTTATGTTAAAATCAATGTACAACAACAAACTAATTCATTATCATTAAAATATAAAAGTTGTGTTCTTACAGGTACTCTGGCTTCCCCCAACAGAAAAAGACTATGTCCGTGCAAGAGCTCCAGGATTCATCCAGGTCTATAACAATGTAGACAACATGAAACACAATAAAGGACACCATTTGAACTTGAAATACAGCAAGATTAGTGCAAGAGACATCAGGTAACATAAGCCCTTAACAATCTAAATTTGTTAAGGGCCACTGGACTGACACCTTTGTGGTTTAGATTATCTATAACTGGCCAAACTCCTAGAACCTTGGGCAATATTTTCACACATTCACAAAACCAGATTGGGAACAGCTTTCATGGTTGAGTGAACAAACTTAAAACATGTTATGTAAGGCGTTGTGGGAACATGCAGGAGTTTAGCATCATTAACTTTCTCACAGTGAATTTGTTTGTGTGCAACAGAGAACTTCGAAAGGACAACTTTGAGGTGAATTTATGGGTTGTCAATGAAAGGTGGCTCTTCTCTCTGCTGTGGTGCGCTGGGGCTAGCTCTGTCACCACCAACTCGTGCCACATACTGAAGGACATAGATGCGCCAGATTGGACCATAGTAAGAAAACAGTGGAATCTGAGCATGAATATATACATTTATCCATTTTATTGATACATAAAATGAGACGGTACCTGATCATGTGGGCATGTGTTGCAGCCACGTCAACTGTACGTAACAATCTGGATTACCGTGGATTTGGCATCAGTTCTGATAATGGCAGCGCTCTTTGTCTATCAATGGTAAGATATCCACTTGACAATTTGCTGTATTTGTTGGATTCAAAGAAATGCTGGGACTAGGTTATATTAGAATAATGCATATGCTTTTATAACAGGAGAAAAGAAATGTCTGTCATAGGCCAGGTATTGTATTATAAGGGAAAAATATGAATATAAAACTAAACCTTACTCTCATACAATTTAAATTAACAAAATTATAATATAACCTGATTTGAAGTTATAGTAAACTAGGTCTACTTTATTCATTAAATAATTTGTAAATTAACATTTTACCCAACTGAGATTGCCCTCTCACATCATTGACCATCTTAAAATGAATTACATGATAGGTTTTTAATGAATAATGACGATAAAGTATGTATTAAGTTTAGTAACTGTTGTTCTCTATCTGCTTGACATCTGATTTTAAGGTTTGAGAACCAGAAGACACTCACTGAGTTGGAACGAGAAAGAACTGCTCCCCTTCTTACCCATAAGTAGTTTGATAGCCACCACCACAAGATCTCTTACCATTGGTACCTCTTTATCTAACCAAACAATAGACATAGTCATTTTTACCGATGCTATGTGTCCCATGTTATGGTAAATTAGGGTGGATTAAATGTAGTTTTTTTGCCGGGGGGAAGTAACTAATCACAAATACTCACATTTCTGTATTTGAGAAGATTATGTGGGTAATTGTACTTTTTTGAGTAGATTTATAAATGCATACTTGTACTTGAATATCAATTTAGCCATGTAATTGTAATTACATACATTTAAAATGACTATGAGTAGTGAGTAGAGCTCAAGGCCCAATCGTCCCAATGTACAGCTGTCTCACCTCATCATCTGATCCCCTCTAAACCTACTCTAAACTCACAACACATCACTGCATTGCCTGCTCTGATTGGCCAGATGATATCTATTTGTATTTTTATTTTAGATTTTGCTCTTTAGTCTTGTTCTGTGTCTGTTTTAGTTTGTTTGAATACATTATATATATATATATATATATATATATATATATATATATATATATATATATATATATATATATATATATATATATATATATATATATATATATATATATATATATATATATATATATATATATATATATATATATATATATATATATATATATATATATATATTAAACACCTTTATTCGTGTTGAACTGTTAATTTGATCAAGTTTTGTACAAAAGACTGATCTAAAATTATACTGAAATCATGTTAAAAAATAACAAGTACTACTTGAGTAGTTTTAACTGAGAATACAAATATTCACTCTGTCCACCACATCTTATTTGTACTGGGTCAACATTATAATTGACATTAGAAAAATTGAGATAATTATATTATAATTTGAAAATGGACAAAAAATTTAATTTGAAAGACTATGCTGGACTACATATCCTACATTTCTCTGATGTTGTACATGTTGTGTTTTTGTGTCCTCTTATGAATATGTTTTTGAATGTTTTTATCTTGCCTAGAACCTAGAAATTGTGTGTATCTACTGTATTACTGAGCCAGAATAAAACATAAACATAAATCTGGGAGTCCGTCTGATTCCTGCATTCCCTAAGTCCAACAGTAGATGGCTGCATACGCTAAACTTGGATGTAAAAGACCCGCGTCAAAGCGAAAATAAACCGTGAAAAGATGTTTTAATTACAGATTATTGGACAGATCTCATCCATGTGACAGTGCAAGGGGCGCACAGTGGTAGGCAAACATAGTTCAAGTGATGTTTAGTAACGATCATGTTATCATTAAGGGCTGTGTTGTTTGTGAAGGCGAGGCATGTGTAAAGGGAGGGGACACTGGCGGACAGCCTTTTCTAAACTTATTGGTTATAAACAGTCTCAAATTTTGAACTCTGAGGGAATTTTATAAACTAAGCTGTTGGAGCTCGCTTTATCAGAGGAACTTCATTTTGCTGTCGTCCATCTAAAAGACAGATTCTCGACTCTGAAGTTGACTGCTACAGCATGGTTCATAAGTATGGTAAGCGCCGTTAACTTTACTCTGCATCAGTGCTCACGTGTCAACTCTGTTATTGGGCACAGTAACCCCATTGATGTACTTCAGGTGTATTTCAGAGAGTGATCATCACAAACTATAGCCATGATGTATTTTCAATCTGTGTAAGTTGATATTAGTGTGTTTATTGTGTGACAGACACAGACAGAGCAGTGGGGCTTCTCAGACAGTACCAGGCCAACCTGACAGACCCAGACGAGCAGATACTGAAGACCAGCGTGGACAAAGTGTCTGCTGTTCTGGGCAGCCAACTTTTTAAAGCACTTCTAGGTAAGAAAACAGCTACATATTTTATAACTTACACTATACGTATTAACATATTACATTCAGTTTTGGGTTGTTTGATATTGCTCTTAACTTTTTTCTTGGGGTTATTGGTCACAGTATTACACAGTATACAGACAAGGCAATGTTATATAAATTTGTAAGGGAGGTAAACTCAGTCTAAATATTTCCCAATTAGTGTTATGAAAGAGGCCTTTCAGCAGGTCCCACAAAGGTTTGCTGTTTACAGCCAGGCCAGTGGCATACTATTGTAACAAAAACCACACAAAGGAGAACAATTCAAAAGGAGAACAAAACAGCTTTTACATATTTGCATTTACATACAGTATTACTTTTGAAATAAAATATTAAAATATTGTTTCATTATTGTCCAAACAAGTTTTTTTCAAACAAACTCCTACATTTCTTTGCTGGCCTCAGTTCTTTTTAAGGACATGTAACATATTTCTTGAGTTTAACCAATGCCTGAGTGGTCCCTCTAATTATCACATCATGTTGTGGTGCCTGCCCCTGCCTCTGCTCTTACTCCTGCTGACCCACTGCTGACTCTGCAGGGGCTTTAAAGGAGGGGCTGCCCTGTTTCACACTCAATCAAAAATGTCTTTATTTGGACCATTTTATTTTCATTCTCAGCACTGTGTGCTTAGCCCTTGAAATGATTCTTTATATATTTGTGTAAGTATGTCTTTGTCAGTTTTGGAAAAGAAGCAACATATGTTATGATGGTATATAACAAATAAATAGATACAGGTTAACTCTATTAACTAAATGTAATATAAACATTATGGATGCATGGGAAAGTTGTTCATGTGGTTTCAGAATGCTAAGGTTGTGGTGCTTTTCTTGTGCATATTAAGGGCACTGGAACAGAACAGATGGTGGTGATTGTAATAATGAGCACGAGCCTTTGGGATGTAGGTTTACTTATAGTGCACTGTACAGTGCACAACATTATTATTAGTACAGTAGTCTTCTGTTGTTCTTATTTGCTGTCTGGCAATTTGTGAGTGCTTTATATCAAAAGTGCTAAATGAATAAACTAAATTTACTTTAACTACTTATATATTATTGCATTTTAAGAATAACTTTTGGAAATAGAGTTGTAATGGATGGAATTTGCTTTTGTGTGTAGCTTGATGTGCCTGCCCTTATCGTAATGTACCATAGTGTGGACACAAATTCTTTCTTAAATTGCTAATATCAACCATTAACCTTTACATCACTTTAAATTATGTTTAAATAAAGCATCATGTAAATAATAATTACAAATTGTAATTAAGACGGTTTGAAAACAATAATCCTTTGGATTTATATAGCGCTGTTTTTGAACGTTCAAATGCGCTTTACGTTGTATGATTCATTCAATCACTCCACACCTGGTGGAAAACTTCTTCTGTAGCCACAGCTGCCCTGGGGCAGACTGACAGAAGTGAGGCTGCCAATTTGTGTCATCCCTCACTCCAGCCACCACAAACCATGAACACTCACCACATTCATAAATAACTTTTTTTAAGAAGAAGTAAAATGCGCTGGATTACGTTTCCGAATCCGGATTCCACACATTCCTCACAAAGAATGTTCAATCATGGCCGCCTTGGGGCCGGCTGGAAAATAAACTGTTTGCCTGGGACTGCAGTTGTAAAAGCTTTCACAAGACTCTTTGTACACGTGGATCAAAAATGCACAGGTTTATATTTAAGGTCAGGAACTTAAAATATGACTAACCTTAATGTATTGTGGGAAGTAAAGGAGCATCTGATGTTGTGTGGGGCGTACCATTTCGAGGCACTTGATTGGATGTGCACATGGTTGGACAGTCACGAACAAAGCGTTCCTAAAACAGGGCATCCACTCCTTTGTTCTGACATACAGGCTTTGGCCAACTCTAGGGGACCTATACTAAAAGACACATGATCACAGTTATTTTTAAATAACTGAAAAAGGACCTTTTCTCCAAATTGCCTTATTCATACCTTTGTGTTTGGTGTGTGTTGTTGCTCATAGCCATTCTGAGAACTAGGGCCACATTTTGATTGGATGATTCAGCCTGACTCCTGGAGCAGTTTGAATACCTTATGGATGCATTGTGTATGTTATCTCACACATACAATGCTTATTTTCAAAGTTAGTCAAGTTAAGGTCCATTCACACCGGTTTTGCGTTTTGAGCCCAGTTCAGTCCTGATTTGGTTAGTCCAGTTCTAGTCCTGGTTTAGGCCTGGTCTAGTCAGGGTTTAGTACCGAGTTTAGTCCTAGTCTAATCACAATTTGAATGTGGTATGTGTGCAAGTGTGAACGCATCCAAATATATTGTTGTTCAGGCTCGGAGTTCAACACAAACACACACTGACACATGGTTTTCCCTGTTGCGTAAAATAATGTGCTCTCATATTATATGCTAAAACGATCTGTCTGTAGCCTCATGGATTACATGCACATAAGAGTTTGTATTAGTGAGCTTGCTCTTTAGTCAGCTGGGCAACCAACTCGTCTTCCCACACACAGCTTCACTCCTCCACATTCAGATCCAGGATGAGTCAAATGCTCCATTCTTACACTTTTGTTCTCACTGTGTTGTGTTGGGACATACTGTCTCTTATTGCTGGTTGTCTAATAACACGCAGCAATGGAGAAATCTTCTGTCAGTGTTTCAAATGTATCAGGTCTGTGCTAATGTGGTTATCACAGGTTACACCTAGAGCTGACTCCAGCAGTTGTTGTAAACAAATGGCTTAGTTCAGTTGAATTTAAATGAAAAATCAACTGTATTATTTGTGTGACAATATATTGTCACAGCCAAGTTGCAAAACTTTGATAGCCTTTCATTTAAATGCCCCTTCTAAAAAGGACAGGACAGAACAGATTGAATAAGGATGTAACATACTAGACAAAATAGGGATGCACTGATCCAGCTTTTTCAGGTCCAATGCCGATTTCGATACTTTATCTAAGTATCTCCTGATACCTTCTATCAACCGATACCACTACAGATACAATATACAAAACTGATCCAAATGAGTTATATACTTCAATATATCCTTCAAGGCAAGGCAAGGCAAGTTTATTTGTAGAGCACAATTCGTACAAGGTAGGTCAAAGTGCTTCACACAACAGGAAAAAACAAATGCATTAAAATCACTAAGACATGACATAAATCACAAAACCTTAATTTCTATTCATTCAATTTAACAATTTTGCTGACATGAATATTTATTTGACATTGCTAGCGTAACAGATGTCTCCGGGATGGGCACGTGGCTTTTAGATCTGCCTCTGTACACGTCTGCACAGAGCGTATGTATCTTTTACGAAGACTATCTCGTCGACGCCTCCACCTTATGTGTGGCGCCTTTGTATCTTTAACGACAGACCCGGTCTTGTCTGCCCCCTCCCTGATTTAGGTTTCGCTATAGTAATTGTCCCAGACAAAACTCGACCAAAGCTTTTAGGGTTAAAACTTCAAGTAACTACAGAACAGCTTTGTATGAATACAAACTCAAACATGAGATGATCTGGGCCAATAAAGACCAGTAAATAGCCTTCTAATATAAATGTATAGGCCCAACCAGGAGATTGTATGAAAGCGATATTTTATTACCAAAACCTCTTTTCTGGGGGGGGGTGGGAACGGCACCCATATTTGATACCAGTGTTGGTATTGATGCACCCCTAATGAAAAATGCAGACAGAAGCAGTAAAATGCACCTGTAATAGAAATGGCAGACAAATTGTTTTCAGAGCTGTGTAGTTTTTTTTAAACTTTATCTCTGATTTGAGTCATTTAGTTTTTGAATATGGAGACCGGCTTCAGATGTACAGACAACCTCCACCTCCTCCCCTTCACCCCTGGGAAAACTTGCCTGCAACGTGGTCATGACTGCATTGATTAAACTTTAGCACCAGTCAGTTAAAAAGACAAATAACTTGATCACTGCAAACATGTATATTGTTACATTGATGTAAGTAACATTGTTGTTTCTGTTCTCACAGATATTCAGGAGTGTTACGAGGTGACCTTGCAACTGAATGCAGATCAAACTGTTGTGAAAGAGGCGAACCGGCAGCATACGTGGGAGGTAATTTTAATATTATATGTGGTAAATAGATGCTACACGTGCTGTTGATATTATTATTGCTTCATGACCGCAGCAAAAAATAAATGTAATATGGTCTCCAAATTTAAATCCCTACTTTACTTCCCTACTATTTAACTACTTCACATTGTTGTGTTCACATCTTATTGTGCTATCTGCGCCTGGGTAAAGAGCTGTTCAACTAGTGGCAAAATGTGACTTCAATTGTTTCCTCAAATCCAATTTTGAAATTTGATTTTGGACTTAAGTTGTTAGTCAGAAATCCCAGGACAAAATAGGCCTTTTGTTTGTTGTGAACTTTTTACTTTTTGTGCATTGCATTGGGGTTGCAGCTTAATATGATCTATCTAAGCTTTGGATTTACATGAAAAATAAATATGTTTGGTCTCGTTCCTTTTGGAGGATGTTTCTGGAACCTTGGCAATGAAGGAAAATTATCTTCACCTGGATTGTTAAATCAATATGAATGACTTATATTAGCAGTAATAAAATGTAATGTATTTACACATTTAATGTACAAATCTATTCACTTTGTTGGCAGAGTGGGCAGAACTGCTAGACAGTTCTTTGTTGGTAATGTTCTGATCTACAATTTAAAGGTGATGGACTAATTCAATCTTATAATGCATGCAGTCCTTCACTACACCCAATCACCTAATGGAGGTGTATTTTAAACACGTATGTCCTAAGTTTGGACTGGATTATGCGTTGCTATTTGAACAGGGTCAAATATAAACTTCAACAGTGACAGCCTCACAACATTTCTGTGATCCATTTTGCCCATCTGGTTTCCAGCTGCACTAAGGACAGATGGAGAGGTACTTAATGGACACCCAGCGTTGTGCTTGTCAGTATTCTGGCCATGTTGTCATCTTCGATGGAGGATGGGAGGGAAACAAATGAGTCTGCATATTCCCTGATTTGGAGCAAAGTAACAGTTGAATGGTAGCCGCTTCAATTGAACAAATAGATTAATCAAGCTCTTACATAAGGGCAAGTAAAGATGAGGTACATACTCACTATGTTTATGTGAAGACTTATGTAAAAACTGAAGGCCATTACCAAGGCAATCTTCAAGATCGGGCCAAATGGTAATACAGAAGCTCCTTTTTCTATAGAGCAGCTAAACATATCCATAAACAATTAACCTACTGTACTACCACCAAAAACAACCTCTTTGAAGGAGAATGCGCTCATAAGTATTCTTCATTTCTGCATGAATATACAAAGGGAGCTGTTATGTTGTCATAAAGAGCGAATTTAACATTCCAGCAACATTTTAATAATGCTTACAATTCTAATCTAATGTTTTGTCTGAGTGTGCTTTACACCCTGATGGTTTAATTGTAGCTTTTTTCCATAAGTTTGTCAAAGCCTTCTCTAAAATCTGCTCTCGGCTGTCAGTCAAATATCTGTGTCCTAAGGGTGCATGAGGTATTGTCAGCTGAGAAGAAGACAGCAGAATGTTCTGTAGTTTTCACTGGAGTGGGATATATTTTCAAATTGTTGAATCTATACAATTCTGTAATCTATAAGACCATTTGCATCTTTATCTGTTGTCATTTTGAATTTTGTTATTGTATCACTGCCAATGAGGGCCATACTCCTTTGTCAATGCCCGATCTCGTAAAATCTTACAAGCTAAGCCATGCTGGTTAGTACTTGGACGGGGAAACCAGTCCCCCACAGGGAAACCAGTTGCCACAATGAGGCAGCAGTGGCTCTTGTGAAAACTGTCCTTATTTATGTCCTTAGGCAAGACACTTCACTCACTGAAGTGAGTGATTGGCCCATGGCACAGATTGGCAGCCGTCTTTACAGTAGCGTGTGGTGACTTTTATAGATGGGCAAGCAGACTTGTGGTGTTCATCAATATTTAGTGGATAACACAAAAGTTTAAAAAAACTTACATGCAACCCTAGTGTCCCACGTGAAGGGCAAATGCCTATCCTACTGAGCTAAACTCCCACTCTTGTACAAAATGCTGAATGGATTAAATAGGCTCACTTCCCCAACCAATTCATTACACAAATTAGCGCTCTATGTTGATAAATTAATGCCTGTATTTCTAAATAACGTCGCAAAACCTGCAAACAAATGATTCCCACACAGGTTTATTCAGCGTGGCTTTAGGCTGTGTGGTCCTCAGAGCGCATGCGCAGACCTCTAAAAGAAGCTGCTGTCTGCTCTGGTTCTAAAAGCGGAGCATGACCGGCCTCTGAACATGGCCACAGACTGAGAAGCTGTGGGAGAAGAAAAATCAAGCTTCCCACGCAGTACTGCTCAGTGGCCCATAGAGGCAGCTAAAATACACTGTGACTTCCAGCTAAGCTACAGCAGCAGAAGTGAGGGGAAAATGGGCTTTTTTTGGACAAATATGGGACCAAATTAAATATAGTTGTGACACATGGTAATTTTAGATTTTGTTGGTCAATCACGGCTTGCCTTGATTGCCCTGACTGCATGCCACTTGCTTCTTTACATCAGTCTGCTCCAGGGCAGCTGTGTCTACAGTAGTAACTTACCATCACCAGGTGTGTAGTGAATGACTAATACAATGTAAAGCGTCTTTGAGTGTCA
This sequence comes from Chaenogobius annularis, assembly GCA_015082035.1. Lineage (NCBI taxonomy): Eukaryota > Metazoa > Chordata > Actinopteri > Gobiiformes > Gobiidae > Chaenogobius > Chaenogobius annularis. The sequence continues at coordinate 1,842,837 of BJKM01000002.1, read as the reverse complement.
AATAAACACAATATAATGCATTTGTGTTATTGTCATTAATAGTATGGTCTTACAAAGGTACTATGTTATAAGTTATATATTTATTCGTTTTTGGCCTTGCAAGCTTTAGTGCAGAGTAAAATGTGTTGAGGAGAGGGACTCAAACTCATATGTACTCCACAGGACCGGGTAGAGGAAGAGGAAGGTGCATCTATGGTGCGAGTGACCAGCAGGAGGAGTCCTCACAAAGTGGAGAGAGTGTCTGGTCTTGTGACTCTTTCTACAGTGGACATGCCAGAGGTACACCTTCGAAATGAGAATTCATTGTCACTAATAATAAATATCCGGTAATTCCACGGTTATCGATTTTTACTATATTTGTATGTAATATATCACTGACATAATTTACATTAGCCTCCCAGTACATTAAAAAACATAAAAAAAGATAATAAGTCATGATTCAGCATTTAGGTACTAAAATAAGAGATCTTTTAATTCCTTTCTTGTTATTTTAAAGCTTGTTTCAATTAATGTGAAAATGTGAAAAGATATGAGATTGGACAAATGCAAGGTGAGGAGGTGAGGTTGAGATTGCAGACAAAGACATGCATCCAGCTGACAAGTATTGATTTTCAGAACTGAAATAGTGGTTGCAATGTCACAGAGCAAGAATTTCATTACAAGAGGCAGTTGAAAAGGCTTGTGCAGCGCATGTATGGAAATCCAGATTAATCCAGTGTTGGATGCAGGAAAAACTTCAAAAGCTGCTGGGGGCATCATACTAAATGTTTTATTATTACCACTACTTTATTTGCTCAACCAACCATCTCTAAGGGCTTTTAGTACAATGTATTGGTTGGTATGAATCATAGCTGGCATATCATTTCCTATGTTTTTATTTATTTTCTCCATGTCATTGCATTAGAGGGTGATGCTCTGATTCAGACTACTTCTACAGAAGCATAGAGGTGTGCCACCTGCTTGGACATAACTCTGTATTGTTGTAGGCCATGCTCTGACATCCGTTTTCACACTGCCGGCACATGCCAGCCCTTTGCCTGCAGGCGTTGGCTTTTCACACAAGATCTCCTGCCACTGAAGAGGGGTTTGGGAGGGGTTCAAAAGAAGACATAAAACTGTATGATACTGAGAGTATGAGAATATGGTGAGGTTACATGGGAAGGTAGCATGGTACTGGTTTGTGTGTTTCTTTCACTTGAAGGAAGCTGCCATCATGACGAGGAAGAGAGTGGGGGTGTGGAGTGGAGCATACAGTGGGGGAGGCTACAGAGAGGCGAGGGCCGGTGCAGTGCAGAGCTCGAGCGGACACACACAGCTCAGCCTTCCTGCAGGTTACCATGGAAACACATTCCTCCCCCGCCTGCATCCCTACAGACTATCTCTCTCTCTTTAGGCTCCTTCTCGCGTTTTTATCCTGTCCTTTTCATTCCTCTTTTAATTTATGCTTTTTTATTCCTTTCACTGCTACATCCACCAGGCAATTTGTGACAATGCACACTTTGTAATTTCATATTCTGTGCATTTTTCTCACTCTTTGTACCAAGGTGATGAGTAATTACACCGTTTATTTTGCATTCCCATACACCACAAACACAAGCACTTGGTGCTCACGCATTCTCTATTTTCTTCTATCTATTTTTACTCCCCTTCTGTTCAGCACCATGCTTCAGTAATGCTCCTTCAAGTCATCACATTTCTACCCAGACCTTGTATTTTTCTTTTTTTTCTTCAAAACAACATGCATTTCTCAGATATTGATCATTATACAGCCTACATCTGACATAGGCACCAGTAAAAGTTCAGGCCATTAGAATAAAGTCACCATTGGACCATGTAGCCAACATCTCTCTTTGGTTCCCATGCTTTCCTCTCATTATTCCATCAGTTGGAGGTAGTGTGTTTGGTGCATGACGCAGATGTTCACTGCCACTGTGGCCTATTAATAGGAATACTGGCCTTGTAGCTTTGTTTTCTGCATATATAACTCTTTGATATTTAGATATATATTTTGTAATTGTTTGTTTACCTTTCTATATTTTTTAATTGCCATGTACTTGCACTGTGGGCATGCAACAATAGTTAAAACTACATTTCTTTTCATGTGTTCTGTGTATGGAATATTGCAGCGACTGAGTGTCTTTCATCTCCATCTTAGTTAAAGCTACTGTGTGTGTGTGTGTGTGTGTGTGTGTTGATACTGCCACTTTAAGGGTGCCTCACTACCGACTGTCCTTATATGGTTCTGCATCCGGTTAGGTGACAAACACAGCAGTCATGTACTCTCATAGAAATGCCTAGAAATGACTGAAAAGTGCGATATATGTTGTGGATTGGGGCTGCAGTGTTTGGTTTGTGACTGCTTGTCCAGGTGGGGTTATGTTATGACCACAGCATGAGCTGTGCGGCGACGAATGTGTATGTGTTATACAAACAACTAAATTATTAAACTGCTGGAATATAGTTTTACTACAAATCAAAACACCCTTATTTATCGTTTAAGGTTGGAGGTCAAATTTGATTTGTCACCATGTAATCTGTAGAATAATGCACTTTCATACAGCACATGTTCATATCTGAAAATATAGCACTACCTGATGCAGTACTATCAGGTAGTGTTGACGAGGATCTCAATGAACATTAAAAACACATACAAATTTAAAGAAACAAACCACTGCCTTGATATATGGATGATGAGCCACTTACCACAATACCTAACCCAATTCAGGGGCATCGTGCTATGCATTGCTTTTCAGTGTGTCAACAAATTGTTACATATTTGCAGTCCAACTTGTGTGTGATGTGTGTTTGAAACGGTTTATTAATGCTACTTGAAGCTAGTGTCAATACAAATAGGCTTATGCTTTTGAAAGTTAATTATATTACATTTTACAATTCAGAAAACTCACATAAAACTAATTCTTCATTGTACTTACTGGATATTCTTTAAGAGAAGAGCCTAGCCAGGGAAGGATGATTGTAACATGTGCTTGGTCATGTGTACTATGATCAAAATGCTCGTCTTTTCAAGCCACTGCCTAGAAGCTCCTCCTCTATGCTCTGATTGGCTTCACATTTATTTGTGGCTTTTTGTGCCTTTAAGTTTCTGGTTCTTTGTTCAGGAAATCTAAATTTGCTTTTTTCATGCTTTTTTCCTTGTAGGTAAATATCAAGCAATTAAATATTCACAGTATAGTTAAACTAATTAAATATTTTGTTACTTGAATAGTGCTGCCCAAATACATATTCTTTTAGTTTAGACATACTCTTTTGTCTGATTTCTACTGTATTCTACTGCTCTCACATTTCAATAATAATGCATATTTATTACTTCAGTTCCAAGACTTAAAACTCTGAAAATGTGATAATTTGATCAGCATACATACCAATTTACAGACAGCCCTTTGCTCAAAACATAACTGCCACGAAAATATGAAAGTCATACATTGCTTTGCCTCTCTCACTTGCACTCTTCGTCCACCCACTCTAAAGCCCAAGCGTGTAATCGTGTTGGTTTTACACACGTGTTGATGTCATCATTGTGAAGAAAAAATATTTCCATATGCTTCTTCGATGTGTGTCCACTTGTGTCATTCACATTATCATTATCAATCACTTTGAACACGGCTCACATTACAAATATAGGGAAATATTTTTATTTTTTAAGGCTTAACACAGCTGTTCATTGAAAAAAAGGTTTGCCCATTGGAATTTCATTTAAAAATGATGTACCCCCATCAACTTATTTGCCTGTTAGACGTTTGTGACTTATAAAATGGAGAGCTAGGTCTGTTGTCTTTTGTTTTGTAATTTGTTTTTTTCCTCATTAGATGCCTGGAACATATTCAAGCACTTTGAAAATAGTATCATGAATGTAGCTTGCAGCGTTCTGTGTGGAGAATTAAAAGGCAGCAGGCAATGGAGGTAGTGTGGCCCCTTTAAGAGGAGCTAGTGCAGTGCTCAGTACTGTCGGTGCGGCTGCTGATGGTGATGCTGCTCTCTGATTGGCCAGACGAGGTGCTGGAGGGATGCTGCTACTTATGCCCCCCCCTCCCTACCCCCCTCCCTACCGCCCCCTCCTCTGCCTCTTGCTCGGCCCCCCTCCCTACCGCCCCCTCCTCTGCCTCTTGCTCGCGCGCATCTCTCTGAATAATCCACATCTAGGGCGAGTGGCTGCGACGCGATCCAGGGCTCAGCTCCTCTCTGCAGGCTGAGACAAGAGGCAGACATCCACGCAGGAGGAAAAACGTGAGCCTTTGAACTGGAACAATTAAGGGAAGATTTTCATCTGCGGATATCATTTATTTATACATTTTGTTTATATATCTATACATATATATATTTGTACACACGCCTAAAGATATTTATATATCTATATATACATTTATCTCTGTACATATCAGTATTTGTGCTTGTCTGTTAATATTAATATTTTTATATGTAATTGTGTGTGTAAATATATATATGATATATAAACGCCAGAATATATATATGTATGCACATATATATAACTATATATATACATTTATATACATATCACTGTGAACCAAGAGAAGCAAGTGGAAATTTTTATCATCGGGGCTGGTCTCTGATTGTGTGGTCGTATACAGTATTTTGAATATTTTCCTTGATCTTCTACGTCAAGAGGACAAAGACTACGTGCCCATTTTGTATTTTTGTTTCCCTGTTGCTGCTTCACATCCATCTTGATTTTTTTCCTTTTTCAACATCAGAGAGGAATAAAGTGAAGACGCAGAGGAATTGCCAAAAAAGAGAATTTGAGGACATTGCTGTGATTAGTGTTATTTCTGCGGGCATTAGTGCTGTGTGAGCTGATCACAAGGCAGCTTCAAATCTGAGGAGCAGCAGCGACAGAGTGCCACGCCGCTCAGCGTCAACGCAGCCAGCATAGCCAGCATGCACAAACACCACCACTGCTGTAAGTGCCCAGAATGCTATGAAGTAACCCGAATGGCTGCCCTGCGGAGAATGGATGCCCCGGCTTATGGTGGAGACTGGCAAGCCGAACCCTATGGATACCCACCTGGCTACGGCGGAGGCCAGACCTTACCACCTCCGGCCTCAGGGGGAGGTGGGGGCATGGGAGGAGGAGGGGGCACTTTGGGTAGAAGTAAAGGCAAGATCATGTCTGGTGGGGGCCCAGGAGGCCCCAATCCAAAGGGCCAGTCCAAATGTGCCCCTAAAGTAAATGGCAACAACTCCAGTGGGCAAGGAGGATGGTGGCCCGAATGCACTTGCACCAACCGGGAGTGGTACGATCAGGTAACTCTCTCTTCCTTCTCTATGGGGCAGTTAGGGAGGGTGCTAACTGATGAAGTGCTGTAGAACACACACCATTATGCATCAGCTGCTTGGGCTGTCGACCATGGGAGAGAATTCATATTTAGTATTCGTCTGGAGTCCTTTGTATCCCATTTGTAGTACCCTTCTATTGATGCAGCAGCAATGCGAGAACAGAACAGAACTGAGTCTAAATGCACATGGATATTATCTTCAGACGTGGCTTGGATGAAGATGACTAATGCTTATAGATATAACACACCTTGTGTCGTCAAAGCTTCACGCTGTTGTACTACTGTAGGCCAAACTGCTGCATTTTTATTGAAGTAGCAATTAAGTACGGAAAAATAAGTGTGACATCATGAGCTATCTGTTTAATGTGTTTTTATTAAAGAGGAGCTTGTACTGTAATTATGAAATACAGAGACATTGGTGTCGATGACCTGTATGTTTTACCAAACCTTACTAGATCATACCATGATGATTGATTTGTTTCTAATAGGGGAGAAAGTATGCACTCACTGACAAGGATGTGTATATGCAACCAGCCTTGCCCTTTGCCTCTACTGCAAATATGGAACATTTTTATGTTTCTAAAATGACACTTGTTAAGATTAAGTAAGGTGCAGGGATGTGAGCATAAGAGACAGCAGGGTGGGGGAAGGGGCATTTACTGAGTAGGATTTTCAAGAAATGGGCATGTGCACTTTGTATCTATGTGGGCTTGCATTTGCGCTAATGAAAAATGTGGAGTGAGACTTGTTTAAGGCTTGATTGTGTTAATAGTGGCAGAGCAGCATTGTAAAAGACATGGAAGTAAAATGGAGGCTAGAATGTATTGGTAGAGTGCAGAAGACCCCTCACATATGCAGCGCAGCACAGCTGATATTAGCAGATTACCTCTACTACAGCCATGAAGAGGCTTTTGCTTCAAGGAGGCAATGAGATTGACACTTGCGCCAAAATGATCAGCCAATCAAGCTTATTTGTTCACACATTTGTGAGTTCAGAGCAGATGCGATTATGTAAGTCAGTATTTCGACAGCTATCAGTGTACCTGGTTTATCCTCCCACTGCAAGTTCCAGCCAATGCATCAAGTATCATTTTATGTGTATCAGACTTAGATATATACCTTCTTTCTGTATTATCTGATGATCTCATCAGAGCATAGCTAAAATGCTGACGCTTTCATCTTCTGAGGGATCTACATATATTTTAGCTGTAGCTATTCAGAAGTAGGCCTATATAACGGGGTGGTCGTTAGGCTAGAAATCTACTGTGCAGTAAAAAGACAAGCTCAGCAAGACTATGGGGTGGGGATTATGTAAGACGAGGCAGTTGGTGGTTTTCTGTCTGTGAGCGAATAGAAGAAGAGGCTGTGCCACGGCGAACACGCTTCTGTCCATGCGTCTCTGCGAGGCGACATGTGAATGGGCTCTGGTGCTACATTCTGTGCTCCTTGTGAACAGGCTATAGCCAGGCATGGACCCCGATGAGGAAAAAAAACACGCCCACCTAAACCCCTCCCCTCCTCATCTTCTCAGTCACCATTGCTCATCCTTGGGTGGGAAATGTGAATGCTGCCCCTCCCCCCATTACCCATACTTATGGAACTCTCAGAAAACATAACATGTTGCAGATTTAACCTGGTTTTATTTTGGTAATGTGCTGTTGTGAAGAAGAGTGGTCAGAAACAAATCTTGTGTACGTCTTTTGAATCATTAACCAGGGATAATAACATTGCTTTTTGTTCTGTCACCTATTAATGCTGCTGCTTTAATCCTGTTGGTTTAATTACTAGTTTTTCCCATTGAGATTATGGTAACATTCTTTAAAACAAGGGCTTTTGAATTTAAATCTGAGGAGAAGTAGAAACCTGTCCTTGGGGAGCTGTTCCTCTCCCCCCTCGGGCGCCAATCTGTCTTTGTGTCTTCTCTAGCTCTGTGGCTATGATTAGCTTTAAATATTAATCTGATTTTATTCATTTATTTTATTTATTATCAGCCACATTTGGCCCCAAAATAGTTGTAAAGATTTGTTGTGGTTTCATCTTTGGACAACCTTATAGTTTTAACTATGGTAAATGTGCTCCATGTCCAAATGTCTTGGGCTAGATCCCCGGCTATGAGATTAAAATGCTCTATTTTATACCTGGAATATTCGCATCAGATCAGGTTTATCTAAACCTATTTTAGATGACAAAGATGCAAGGCCTAAATGCTGAGATATTCTCTATAAACTAGAGTATAGTTATATCGTTGTGTTATTCTGGTGTAGTTCATTCTTGCACAATATTCTGTCAAGCTAATATGCTGTATAAACTTAGATTGAGCTGTGTTGCCTTGTTGAAGGGTATTAAAAGTGCTTTACTTGTAAACTGTTTGCAGCACTCCAAGTTTATTCCTCACTTTCTTCACGCATTTTGAGCGTCCTATTTATTCACGGTGATGAGTTTATTGCACTTTTCACAACTCTCAGGGAGGCCAGAGCAGTGTTTTGAGGTCCTGCCACTGCTAACTGCAACTAGCATGCTAACAGTGCACAGCGTTACTTCCTGGTTTGTTACACGCTTCATACAGACAGCACACAGCAATCAATTTTACTCCAGAGCTTCTTTTACAATACATCTGTGGAATGCTACAAATGTACTTTATTACAAGAAAAATATTTATTGGTTGTAGAATTCTAAACAAACTGAAGCTTTAGTTTATAGGGGAATTGCACCTGCTTAGGGTAAGGTGGTAGGTTGACACAACTTGAAGCAAACCCCAGTAAATATTTTAAGAAAGATCTGGGGCCCCATAAGCAATCTTGCATGGCCCTATACAAGCAAAAAGAAAAATCTTCGGGAGGATAAATTAATTTCAAAACTACCGTTTGAAATGGCTTACAAGTCCAAATGGGTGAATCATTTCTTGATGCTTACAAAGAAAACGCCGAATGAATGAGCAAAATTTATTCTGCTAATTTATAGTTATTTTTAATTAAATTAACACACTACCGCTTATAGATAAGTGCTTGAGATAAGTGTGGCCTAATTATCCAACAAATATTATGAAACACATTTTAGATACAAGGCAGACATTCTAAGTTTACAATGTTTCAAAAATAATCGACTGCTTTTCAATATCTGGTGCCAAATGTATATTCATATTTAGTAGAGTAAAGTAGTGCACAATACAGAGGTGAAGGGTATTAAATGTGTTAAAAAGAGACAGAGCATCTGCAGTTTTATTGGTACTTGGATGGTTTTGAGTTCTCTTTTAGGGAAGGGCTCCAATAAAAATGAATGTCAGTTGGTCAGACACACTGCCAACTGTGATATGATAGTTGTTTTGAGACTGTGAATCAGGTGGTTTCATTTTGAGGACTATACACGTTTTTAAGCATAATGTTGTAATTTTTCAGTGGACATAGCTTGAAGCTCTAGATGCCCCATATCATTCTGGCTCTATGTCAGACACAAGACACAGAGGAGGAAAGCAAGGCTTTGCACCGTGTGACTATTTTATGCACTGACCTTGCTGATCACAGAAGCGGCTGGGCTGGATGTGACTGTGCTGTGCGGGGCAGACTGGACTCCTGATTCAGCACAAGAGCCAATAGATCTACTGTGGACCTTCAAAACGATGTTGAATATTGCTTCAATACTTTGATTCTGGTTGTTTTCAAAATCAGGTGGGAAGTGTAGGACTGTCTAAGGACTTAACGTTATGATAATGTATTTAAAGTTTACAAACCCTATGGTGCATTGGTAATTTAACATTTTATCGGCAGATGCACTGCTTTAAGACAGCTTTGCGCTGCTTTAGGACATCAACACAGCACAGGGTGGACCGCCCTCACACCACAGCACGCTTTCATACCCAATCATATAACACTTTATCACACGCTTTCTTCCGGGTGTATGATTGAAGGCGTGCACAGTGGTCTGTTTTTGGCACAAAATGCTTTTTAACTTAGGTCTGTTACGATAACGACATTTTGAAGTGTGATGTATTGATACAGAAAATATCACAATAAACAATAATATTGAATAACTTGCATAACTAAAATTTTCTTAACATGCAATATTGTAAAAAACACAAACAAACAAAAATATGTGATGCAACAAATAAATGGCAGAATTAAACTCTTAAGTAGTTATTATAATTAGTCATAGATGTTAATTATTTAACTGTGAAGCAAAACATTTTATGAACTACAGAAAATTAAGGACGATTTTTTAGGTACGTAGCGACGAATATTACACCCCAAAACAATTGTTCCAGCTAATATTTATTGAAGGATTAGTTGGTATAATATTATCGTGAAAGACCTAAATAAGTTTTCTCTTTTTGCCCCGGCTTATCAGTCATAGTATAGTGTGGTGCGGTAAACCAACTGCTGTGACAGGCTGGTGAACATTGTGTGTTACAGACCTGTTTTAGCAATAGTGTGCTATAGGCTAAGTGCAGCAGCCTACATGCTGCTGAAAAATGCCTGTCTCACAATCGATTCAGTGAAGAGCGAGTCTCTAAGCCTCCTGACTCCTCTTCATTTCTGTGTGGGTGTGTGGGTGCTCTCAAATGTGCCTTGACTTGATTTGTTGCTATTTTGCCATCATCTGAACATATATTTTGGTAGCACTTGAAGAAGGTAGGCTTAGAGCAAACTATTTGGTGTATGCAGGGAGAAAGGGCCCTGGTATAATGCTGAGACACTGTAGTTCTAGGCATGCATCAGTCATGTCGTTTGTTGAAAGTTAATCTATGTTTGCCTGTAAGCATAATTGACATAACCATTGCTTCCATAGAACAAATCTTTCTGTTCAAGAGAAACAGTGTTTTGAAAGCACAATTATTCTTGCGTATGTCAGTATTGGGGGACTTTGGTACAGAGGTCCTTTCATTTGTTTGATGAAGAAAGTTTCAGCATGAAAGGCAAATACTGAAAAAAATCTGCTTGAAAATAGTTACACCTACATTTTTTGTCATGCTACACTTGCTGAATTGAACTCCAGATACGCAATCATGTCTGACAATTTTAGACCAGAGAAGGGTAAATGAATGTTTTTATTGTTTTATTTCAACCACTGAATATAATTCCTTTCAAACTCAAGGAAACCCACATTTGGTAAAGCAGTAGATTTTGTATCATGTAACTGCTTTGAAAGCCATCTCTTTCTAATGCATTATCCAAGCAGCCCTTCAGCCATTTGGTCTGGCCCCTGTTTTTTTCTTTTCTGTACAGTATGTGTTCATTTTGTTCATATCCCTGCTGTCTTCCGCTGCTCTTCTCCTCCTCCGCTCCTTTTTTCATACATGCTAAGAATCAGAGAAGTCGTCACATTTTGGTTCATTTTATTCAGAGACAGTGCTGCAGCGAACGGCCTTGATCTTACTATATTAAGTAAGCCCTGTCAATATATTCGTTTTGTTGTTTCCTGAAATGCATGTACTAATGATCCATTAGTATTAGCGAAGTCAAGATAATGTAGTTAATTTGTAATCGAGTTATTCGGGTTGCAATGTAATCACAAGACCTAAACAAAAATCAGTACATTTTTAAAAGCAAAATGATTTTTTTTTCATCTACCGGTAGTTGTTTATGTCACTCTATAACTTTACTTTATCATTCAGAAAGTTTGATTTCATAAAGCTTGTCAGAGAAGAATTGTAACGTATTGGACAACGGGAATTAAGGATTACGTGGTTGTTTGTTCATGGCGTCAATATTTGTGAATAATCGCAAAATCTTTCATTTTGTGACATCCCTATAGTATTATTTACAATGTAGAGTAATGATTTTCAGATAAATCAAAATAAAGTCTTATTATCGGAAACATGTCTTATGATCTTAAACAAAATACAATAATTAATTAAGCACGTTTTATCTCCCTGCAAACATAGAGGCAACCAAATGAAACTACATCATCCTTTATTTTGCAACAGATATTTAAGTTAAGTTTATTGAAACATAAAAACTACATGAAAACATATTTGATCTGCTTATACCATGGCACAAGTTATTGTTCATCAAAATTTCTCATCATATTCTGCATACAGTATTTGGGTTATAAGCAGCTTGTCACAAGCAGTGACCTACTTCTTCATATGACAAGAATTTGTTGTATGTAAAGTTAGACCATTGATTTAGCATGTTTTGTGTTATTTATTTGTTAATTGTCACTGTATGTATTTTATGTAGGTGATATACAAAGTCATATCTGTTAATTAGAAAAGAAGAAGAATTACAGTTTGTTTGACATATTACTTGTGAAACAAATTAGCTAATTATTTTTAGTGTACTGTATGTTCTCTTACTATCCACAGGACACTTATGGAAATATTGACCAATGAAATGAGCTCTGAATAACATCGTACTTACATAGGGATTTGCTTAAACAAGGGACATTATATTACAATCTGAGCTCTGTGTCCAAGGTCTGCCTTTTATCAGTTGTTGTTGTAATATTCCATTTGGATCTTAAAAGTATGTAATATTTTAATTTGTATCACATTACAATATACTATTAACAAGGGCTCGGTATATTTTGTGACAATAGTAATAATAATAATAATAATAATAATAATAATAATAATAAACAAATTGTTGATAGGGAGATGATTATAAAAAGTGTATCAGGCTATTAGTTTAATTTGTGTTTACTTAGCCTCTTATTCAGCCTCTTAACAGTCAGTTTTAAAGACTGAAAATATCTTTGCATCAGATTTTTTTTTGATAGACTTGTCAAGTTTAAAGTGACAGACCTGGTAGGAGAGGCTAATTAAAATACATTTGCTGTAATTAATATGTGTAAATGCCGACCATTAACACCTTTTTTCACTGCACCCACATATATCAATGTGGGTGCAGTCAACAGGGGTACAGCCTTTATCACTTTACAGTAGATGACATGTGATGTTTCACAAGCTAAACACTAACTAAAGTGAGAGAAAGAAAAGTAGTGTCACTGGCACCGCTGGGAATGACTAACTCTCAGATCACTGCTCTTCACAAATAAGATTTATTTTTCATGCTGACGCAAAACAATTGTCCATAGTGTGGATATAATCATCATCATTAGCTTTATGTTGGACACTTACTCGGTCCATTGAATAAAAAATAAAAGGCAGCACATGGACAAACAGTACAACAAAGACAAAAGGTACAAGTGAGTACACATACTGGAAAAGTACTGCACTGAACTTTGTGTTGGATTAGTCAGTGTAAAGATATTACTGTTTGTAGAGTCTGCACAGCACTGCAGGACAGGTGGGCACATCCACATTTACAAACATTTGGCTTGCACTGCTCCATCGTGGAACCTTCTACAGCATCCGCATGCCATCATTATACGCATTTTGTCTGTGCATGCTACTCTTTTTGTGATATCTCCATAAGTGAGCAGTATACCTGGGGGTACAGAAAGCTTTGACAAGTTTGGTCTTAACTGATGTTGAGCATGTACCAAACTTTCGAATCAGCATATTATTTTATATATAATCCAGCATGTTGATAGCAGTGGTGTGTTTTGTGCTGTGTTTTTGGCAATAGGTCTCTCTCTTCTCCACACGCTAGTGTGTAAAATGTATGTCTTTTATTCTAGAGTTAGTTGCTGAGTTTAGAGCATTTGGTGCAAACCGGTAAACTGGTGCACTACAGCGTCACAGGTTAAGAAACGAAAAACGCCACAGATAAATGCTTCATTACATAAAATTAGGGCATTCATCTGAATGTAAATTAGATTAAATTGTTGTATCCTAGAGAGTTTAAGATTCAAAACAATGTATAACATACAAATTTACTTACACATACCCATATTGGCAAGATATTGGACGATAATATCTGCAAGCTGATATATCACTCAGGTCCCATCATTATCACAAACGGCGGGCTGAATATACCATTGCATCTTTTTGCCTGTGTATTTGACATTCAAAATAATACAGTTGTGCTGAGGGCTGCTTGAATGGTAGATATTGGTGTGATAAAGAGCAGTGCTTTGTGCTGCCTGTGGACGAGAGGCGCGACGCTGCCCACTTCCTCCATGAATCAGTGTCTTTAGCCGCGTCAAGTAGTCAGTGATGAAGCAAAAATGTTGTAGTTTCACCAAGCTGAGGTTAGAAATGAACGTAGGTGATGGTAGAGAGGAGCAGTTCTGTGCTGTGGAGAGAGGCAGAGAGGGGGGCTGCACAGACCATAGGGTTGCCATGGATACACTCAGTCAGATCCGTGCTTTAGCTCTGTTGCTCAGTTAATTACCCACTGACTGCCGCACTGATACACACAGGCGGCTGAAGGCCTCCATAGTGACATCATAGCAACATTAGTTACATGTATAACATGCAGAGAAACGTGTTTGTCAATATTAATGTAAGGCTCTATGGCAATACTACTTGTACTTGTTTGTACATCCACTACACTTGTGTGTTTAAGAGCTTTTCCAAAACCAGTGCTCCATTTTGTTTACAGTATCTGCGTTCCATCCAATCTTCATCAGGCTGCTTATAAAAACCCAATATAGGTCATTGTGGATTCACAATTCAAATTTCCAATTATATAATCAGCCAAATCCAGGCACCACATATGCCCGCTAGAATATTTGGACAAGCACGGATCAAGCAGATGGGAGGGGTCCGCGAGAGATGATGCAACCAGCCATGCACGTACAATTCAGTCAAGCGAGTGTTCTTGTTTGAAGAGAGATTTGAAGGTTCAAGAAAACAAGCATGTGATTGTCCCACAAGAAATCACTTCTGTATGGCAGTTTATCTGCCACCGATCATATCTGAAGGTCATGGTTGTTTGGTGAGAGATGTTGTTTTAGATGAGCCAAGACTAGATGTATCGACCATTTATAATAAAAGCATGTATATTGGAAATTGTGGCAAAATTGATTGTTATATATATGATAAACTACAAATAAAACAAATTAAAAAAGTTTCAGTGACTATTATATAAAGAAAATGTTGTGGGAAAAGTGTGTTTATATCTGCTTATTTTTAATGGCAATGTCAAAGATCAACACTATGTCTTTGTTGTGTCCCAATAGCAGTTATTAGCAGAAGCACTTTAGAAGATTACGATGTTTGATGTATAGTCTGTCTGATCTGCGATCAGTTTGAGAAATGTTCTTTAGGCCAAAGCACGTCCTCCACATGTCCCGAGGTAGGGTGAGAAAAAACTCAACTGGCTGAATTTAACAGTTGATGTCATACACCAAATTAGAACTCAGTTCTGTGCTTGGTGCCAAAGGCATCAACGCATATGCAGAAACATTAAAGCATGGCTTGTGTTTCTGTATCATCTTCCATACTGTATATTTTTTGTTTTGTTTTTTAGATTTTTTTTGGCTCGGAGGTTTTATTTGACAGGACTGCTGTAGCGTGAAAGGGAGCGAAAGATGGGGTATAGACAGTCAGCAAATATTAAGGGCTATACTTGAACCCATGATGCCGTGGTGGCAGCAACCACATGTATCCACTTCTCAACTGCCTCACCAGCAAACACCCATACTGTATCTTTATCACTTTAACACCTCTAGCTCCTCCTGTGCCAGAAGAGAGTGTGGGGGGCTTATGAATGGAGATATGTTCACATGTGGGTATTCCTCAGTGGAGCTATAGAACTGTGTGAAGTCCTGACAGAAGAGCATCTGCACAGTGGTTGGGGGTGTGGGAAGTGTGTGCTTTTACGGGGCCAAAGTTAACCTTTTCATTATACATTTGAATTATATAGTCTGGAGCATTTGAAGATGGACATAAGGACATAAGACACAATATTAGAAATTGCCTCCCCTTAAATGTTTTTTTCTTCTGGGCCACAGACATTACTTTCACAGAACAGTATTGCATTAAATGGGGGTGATGAATAGGAACATTTAGCAAATTGTTGGGAATTCATCTTATGACTAAGAGAACCTTTCTTTGTCCCACAATGAGGACATTTCAGTGGCACTGTGCGAGGGTGGCATCTGTGCTGCATCTCAAGGCCTCTCCACACTAAGGACATCTACTTGAACTGGTTGGATACGTTTTTGCAATTGGCGGCACACGTTTTGTTAGTGTGAGTAGTACCATTGGACCTTGGCTTTGAAGCTTGTAGGAGCTCGTTTTGGGAAGTTCCATATGCAGAATCTCCTCCACATGTCGCAATAAAAGGAACTCGTAGATTGGCCACATGATTCATTCCCACTCTTTTATTATCACATTTACCATTTAATTAATCTCTTTAGCATGTATCTTATCTTGTCAATGTGCATAGCACTTGCATTCAAACATAAGTGCCACCTTTATTGACCAAAATCTGCATAAATCCAGTCAGTTTGATCCATTTATGTGATATAATGGGCTCATGCTGTGTTATATTATATTTCTACTGTACTATACTATATTTCTTTGATAATTACGTGAGTGAAACACATGATATTTGCCCATCGGCTATGGTTTTTCTTGTTTTTAAAGTCATTGCAGCACACTTTCAGCTGTTGTAAACATAGCTTCTTTAGGTAATTTTTGTTGCTGAGGTAAGAATGTAGCTTTAAACGAGAAAAACGCAAGGACACGTGAGGAGATGCGCTGTCACTCTGACTCAGTGATTGTTCTGGGGGGTCGCATTGGTGTGAAGGAGCCTTAAGATCACTAATGGGCAGGACGGACACCTCCACATTTTAATGTTTCATTTTAAATTTAAAATATGAACTTTACACTGCATTCGGAAAGTAGTCACATTTTCCAAATGTTTGTGCTTTGTTTGTTTTATTATTTCTTAATACATTTGCAAAGAATTCTAACAACTGTCTTTTAATTTGTCATTATGGGGTATTGATTGTAATTTTGAGGCAAATAATTAATTTAATATATTTTAGAGTAAGGCGGTGACATAACAAAATGTGGAAAAGGTGAATACTTTCCGGATGCACTGTATTTAATAAATGTCGTAAGGATGTCGTAGGATATTTTGTTGGTTATTGAGTGAATTGTCTATTCACACTTTGTATTACTATCCAAAAAGACAATTGAACAAAAAACAGAAATATCTTAAAATATTCGTGACCTTATGGTATGCTCTGTTCAATCATTTTGTTACAAAAATCTTAAAACTACAGCTGTATGAATTGTTTACACATGGGAAATCATCAAAATGGCAGTTGCTTCTTGTGTTGCACCTCAGTGTTGTCACCAGAGCTTTGCTTTGTATTCAAAACATCAGAGAACGAACATGGGCTCAGCAGCTCCCTCAGCAACAAGGAGTAGCAACTAGTCAAGAGCTGTGAGGTAACATGCTGCAGTGACCTCTGCTGTGCATGTAGTTGGGTGAGGGGTGTGTGTGTGTGTGTGTGTGTGTGTGCGTGTGTGTGTGTGTGTGTGTGTGTGTGTAAAGGCTGATGACACTTTGGTAATTGCTTCCACTGGAGAGCGTCCTGTCAGAAAAGTCAGTTGCAGTGGAATTACAATTGGAAGAAAAAGTATGTTAACCCTTCCTGATTTCTTACATTTTCTCACACTGAAAGTTTCTCACACTCAAATGTTTGAGATCATCAAAACAATTTTACCTTACAAAGACTAAGCAAGTAAGAATAAAATATAGTTTTTAAATTATTATTTAATTTATTAACATTGAGTTGAGTTTCACTGGCCAAACACAGGCCAAGTTACACCAGGCAGTACAGCTGCTTCCCATTCAAAGTCAAGTGGGCTATGATATTTCAAAAGGAGCGTATTATGCCACAGTACAGTAAAGGGCACTGTTCATGGCTCAACCATAAGAAAGACACTGGGCATAATCTAAGGTAAAAACTACAACTAACAAAAAGAACACAAAAGCTCTTCCTTTCATCCCACAATGATCCATTCCCACAACATTATTCTGTGGACTGATGAGACAAACTTTGAACTCTGATTACATCTGCAGTAAAACTAACACATCTCTTGATAAAAGAGCACCTTGCCTACAGTCACACCTGGTGGTGACAGTCAGTGATGGTTTGGGGCTTTCCTGCTTCAGGACCTGGGCCACTTTCTTTCACTCAAGCGCTGACTTCTGCTGTAGGACACTCACCGGACAATGAGATGTTATGGTATGAACCAGTTCATTCTCAAACTTCTATTGCAGTGGTTCTTAAACGCTTTACGTCATGACCCCCATAATAACAACACAAAAATAGACCCACAAAGTGATAAAATAGCTTTATTTCTATTGATCAGGGCATAGGCCCAGATAAATTAATTTGTTTGGCCAGCAGGAATCAGGAATCTACATTCACCACTGCATTTGAAGGGTGTCAAGCCTTATTAAGACTGCTACATTTTCAATATTCCCCACATCATCTGGGGACTCTCTGAAATCATATCGTGCCCCCAGGGCAGTCCAACCCCCAGGTTGAGAACCACTGCTCTAATGTGGCTGTTAAAACAATTCTGAAACAAGCATCTGGTGTCAATTATTGTTATACTTATAGTAGCCCATATTAGGTTCAGGGTTCACTTACTTTTTCATAGGGATAATGTAAAAAATGAATTTTATGATTACTCATAAAATATTAAAATTGATTTGACAATCTGAAACTTTTGTGGCAAATATTTGAAAAACTCTGAAATCAGGAAGGGTTCGTTTACTTTTTCTTTCACCTGTATGTGCAAAGTTAAAAAGCTTGGCCTGTAGGTTGTCGACTCTCTGCATCATAAGCGTCAAACATTGATCCATAGAAAGCATAAATAGCAGATCACAATAACGTGCCATTTCGTTTTTATTATCGCAAATCCAACCTTTAAGTCACAAGAAGATTATTCACAGGAAGAATATCTGATGTAAAGTTTACAAGTAAAAAGATTAAGTCTACTCATTAGGGGACATAGAGTGTCTTGGGGCAAGCTTTGACAGAGACAATTACATAAAATGCTGCAAATGACCACTATTACGGCCCTGCCATCGCTTGTGGCAAAATAGACCCAAAGCTAGTGATAGGTGTGGTATTGTTTTGCTTTAAATTATGGGTGTACACAGTACACAGGGGATGATTGGACATTTGTCCATTTGCTAATTTCCTGTGAACATTGTTTAATCTGCTTCTCTGTTTCACTGTCGCTTGTCGAGGCAACTGCTGTTGTCATTTTGGCTGTTAGGAAAATATACTAAATTGTACTTTCTATTAAATGACTAATATTAATAATAATTGCTTAATACGAATCTGGTGTGTGCGTGAATGATTGAAGGTGGTTGTAGGGGCCGATGGTGCAGATTTGCAGGCTTGCTTTTGTCAGTCCGCCCCAGGAAGCTGTAGTTACTATAGTAGCTTACCATCAACAGGTGTGATGTAAATGTAATGCCTGTAAAGTCTTTGAGTATCCAAAGTGCTATATCAATTATTATTATTAGTCAATAATTGTTCATCAGAAAAGCAATGCGATTGACTGACAATTTAACATGAAGTAAAGATAAGATCAAGACTGATCAAATATATATTTATACAGATTTTTCTATTAGGCCCAATTAAATGTGAACTGTATTACACATAAAATAGTGTCATCATTAATGCCGCTCCTCTGAGTCCTTGAGGTCCCTTTGAGCGTCTCGGCTCCGAAAGCATGTTACATTAAGTACCCCTGTGCCATCGCCCTCGTGAAGGTCAAACTGGCCAACTCTCATTTTGAGCTGCACAGCATGACAGAGAGGTAAGCTGCTCCATGCTTTTGTGATATTACATACAGATGAAGAGGGAATCTGCTGACAGCTGTGACGGACTGTTAATTACACGTCATGAACGTGCGTCTGTGCATGTGTCTGGAGACTTTAGTTTGGTAACTATGTCAGAGTGATCAATTGGCCACACAAAGTCTAAAACTTGACATAGTACCAGTATAATGTTATAACTGTAATATCCTTGTGGCTTCATTGGTGCAATTGATGTTTGGATTCTTCTGCTTTTGTAACAGAGAAGAATGAGCTGTTGACCTTTAGCGCTATGGGATTTTCTTTATTACATCTCTTTATTCCACTTTTGTCCCGGACTAAGAATGCATCATTGAGTTTGGACAGAAGCTGAGCGCAGTGTCTTTGCTTCATGATCAGCCTTCTTCAGTAGTTTGTCACCTACACTCTTTCCTCTTTCATTTTGCAAAGAGGCCACAGTGTGAATGAGATGTTGGATGCATAGTAATTGAGTAGGTATTGATTAGACTGCAGCGTGGTAAACAGGAGGCCAATGAGAGCCCACGGATCTGAGCAGCAGCACTGCCTACATCACACATTCTGCAGGAAAAGAGAAAAACTGAAAGAAAGCTGTTTGGATAAAAGCATAGCATCATGGCGTCACATCAATCCCTGTCTGACGGATGCGCAGGATGCTGTGCCTGTGTGCATCATGTGACTGTCACGTTTCACTGCCGTGTCACCACTGGATATGGAGCTGCCATGTTAAGGAGTCTCCAAAGTGCCGACAATATGTCCAATGAAAGTGGATGTTTAAACCACAACATTCAACTGACAGGAAATTATTAACCTGTTTATTTTTATTATTAGCAATATATATTATTGCTCTTCCTGGGTTTCAGCTTCATGTATAGGCAATAATTAAATGCTTTTCATTAGGATTAGGACTTTAGGCCATAATTACATATGGGAATTTTTTTGTTCAGTACATTTCTGTGATTTTGCTCACTCAACTTGCCATATCTCAATAATTTAACTAGGGAGAAATCTAAATATAAAATATAGCACAGGTTGCTTGCCAGAAGCATACATCAGCATCCAAGTAGGGACCCTACAGTTCTTATTTTAAGCTTTTGCATTATATAAAAGTAAGCATCTGTGTGATATAACACATAACAACCAACTAACCCCGGCCTCTACAGCAACACAGCAGCAGGAACTGCAGTAAAAGCCTAGGAGGTGAAGGGAGGGTGACTAAGTGATCCTGCTGGCCACTACGGTACTACAGTGTATCCATTGTTGCCATTGGAGTACATTGATTAGTTAACAATTTGGGCGTGGCCTGTACTTGCCATGGTATAGTTATAGCTTCATCGGCCTCAACGGAGTGTTGTGGGGTACAATGACAGTGGGACCCTGGGAGATTAAAAAAAACAGTGAGGTTTGTATACTATAGTAATAGAAAAGAAAAATGATTAGAATAAGAACAGTCAACTTCCATTACTTAATACATATTCATATAGATTTGTTTATACATTTAGGTTTGTGTGCTTTAACTTAGACATACTGTACATGTAGGCTGCAAAAACTTGAAACCCACCAAAAATGTGGTTTTACTAAAAGTAAAACACACATCGTTTTAATCCGGCTCTCTGCTGCGATCCTACCTTCTCTCATCCCTATTTCATGCTATACTATCTTGTCTGTCTATGGGCCAAGAAAAGTTTCTCTCTCTCCCTTTTCCTCACTGACCACTGAGGTAATTCAACATTCAAAGGATCAATGAGTTTCTTTGTTTCCATGCTCAATTCATTTTTGAAAATTAGCAGTATATTTAGATATCACTTTATTAATATTAAAGGAACATTATAGGAAAATAAGTAAACCAATCCGGATTGGTTTACTCTACCAATGTTCCCAGCCCGAAGAAGAATTGAACTGAAAGTTTATAGACAGATACATATTGGCCTTCAAATAAATATTAATTTCTAATAATGTAATGCAAGTTTTTTGTAGTTGTATTTGTGCATAGCCTGCAGGATAAATTCACCTCACTTCTTGAATCTCTTGTAGTCCACTAACCTACATTCACCTCGCACTGATAGTGACTGCACAATATCCATGTGGTCTATCTTGTCCTGTGATACTTTTTTCTTTTGATATGCATTTTTTTTTGAATAGTTGGATATCATAATGGGTCAAATCAGGAAACCAAGACGGGGAATTTAATCCAGACAACCAGTAATCCAAGTTACCTGAGTCAATTGCTAAACTCATGTTGAGATTACCAGGGCCAGTGAGATTATCATCCATTTTTGCTATCTTGTTATGTGAGATTCTGATAGAGGGATTACAAACAAATCCCTGACTGAGATAATATTGCTGTTTTCTACATTTCATGGATTTTTACTTGTGGATTGGCTGTGCCTTATGCCTATGAAGACATCAAGAGGGCAGTTATGGCCAAACATTTCTTTGAATGTTTTGATTGTAATAACCTTTTTATTTTTTTCAAAAGAAGACCACGTACAATTAGAACATAAATGTTGCTGTTTGATGCTTTGTACCAGAGTTAGTAGCTGCAGTCAGTTGGAAGGGAGATGGGCAACCCACAAAAACATATGACAAGACACAGAGACAGTGGGTTAAACACAGAAAAACAAGACACATGTACATACACTATTTACATATATGTAATAAAATCTACTCACCCCTCTACACATACAAGATACAGACACACATTCATACAGAGCCACTACCTTAATATTCTAATGGTTATAACTCTGGGTGCTCTTGAGGTATTTTTTGTTCACATGTCCTTATAGAAACAGGGAGCATATCCATATCCACTGTTTCACAGAGAAAAATAATTGTCCACAACCAGAGTGACGAAAAGGTATGATGCAGTCATGATGAAGAGATGCTATTCTTGTGGATCGAGTTTATTGCATGATAACCCACAAGATAAAGGGTGTGCATATGCAATGTCCTGGCTGCTTCCAAGGAGAGACAAGGCCTAATAATATGTCTGTGTGTATATATATATATATATATATATATATATATATATATATATATATATTCAATTTATTTTTGTAAAGCCCAAAGTTCCACAGTAAAGGAGATCTGACTCCCTTGTTAGACTTGTTATTTGGCAGGTGCATTGTGATGGTTTCAGTGGAAGAGTTTTTTCTAACCCCAAACTGTAGGGTATCTTTTTAGCCTCTGTTTTACTAATGCAAATTCTTTCATTGAGGATTTTGGACAGCGTGGATGGAAAGGCAAACTCCAACTGGACCTACTGTATGTCAGTAGATGTAATTACTGTACACAAATAAGACGATTGTGCTGACTGGCAGGATGTAACAACAGTTGCCTGGAGTTACGGAGCAGTGTACGGAGCAGTACGGAGGGAAGGTCAACTTTAAGAATACAGCATTCCTGTGATTTGTTGGTGGTGCAGTGGTTGAGGGTGTTGCACATGTGTGCCACCGTGGCGTTGTTGGTTTGAGTCCAGACGGCAGTCTAAACCAGGAGTGTCAACTACTCTTTTGGGCCACGGGCCGAATTTTGACACACATGCTGGGTCGCGGGCTGAACATAATGTAAAAAATAAAACAATAAAAAATATAACACATTTTATATAGCCTAGTAATAGTTGTATGTGGACACTGTTGCACAAATCTGCAGCAGGTGAAAGACTGAGTCCACATTCATGCATCAGCAGCAGGAACAGGAACATGGACGTGTGATATGATTCTGATATTAAATGTTTGTATCACAGACATGTTGATATTGCAGCACAAACTCAATATGAGCTCACTATTTTTATAGTTTAAGCTTATTTTAGAGTCAAATTATTCATTTGGTGAATCAAATGAGAGCTCAAAGCAGCTTCACTCTGTCATGTTCTATACTTTATTACTCTCTGACCTGTGTTTTTACCTGTGGCTCATGATCTGGTTTTGCAATGGTTTTGGATGTGTTCCTCACAGAGCTGTCATCACAGAAGTTTGTTTTCTTGTTGTTAGCTTCACATTAGCGTGGCTTTTAGCACAGCTTTCTAAAGTCCACAAAACCGCCTCCTTTCTTTATTCCTCGTGTTTCCCAAAACCACATGTCTTTTTCCTCGCTCAAATGTATACTTATGTCTGTAAAGTGCGCGACACGCATCGACACTCTCAGCCCTTGACACTTGCAGCACACACAGCAGCGCACAGCAGTGTGGGGGAGGGGCCGCTGCTGCAAAGGATTGTGGGAATTGTATTTCTAGCGATAAAAACCCTATATATCTATTGGAAATAAATAAATATAAAGTAGAAATGTTCGGCAGGCCAGATTAACACGTCTGGTGGGCCACATCTAGCCCGCGGGCCTTGAGTTTGACATATGTGGTTTATACCTTCTCTCTCCCCCTTTCACGCAGCATAAAAAAGAAAAACAGCATTCCTTAGTGTCACAAATTACTTTTACTCAACACAACACTGAATAATAATCCGTATCCGAGTAGCATTGCAACATATCCACAGCTGTGAAAGAAACTATTTACTGGCCGCTTGGACACAGGTTGTATCTGTCTACATTGATGCGAGGGTGAGAAGGTGAGGACACAAGCTGCAGTTAGTGATTTTCTCTCCATTGTTAGACATAAGGAAATGTGAGGGCCCAGAGCAGCACTGTCAGCATCCCTTCACACAAGCTGTTCAATCATATCAATAATAAGTAGATTATCAGTGCGCATGACCAGACCAAAGCCATCAAACACATCCACTATGGATTTATACTGAATATGAAGCTGTCTTATGCGCATATTAGTACTCAAAATACATAGAAAAACACATAAGATGTTTCTTATTTATTTATTTATTTTTAATCAATGCCAGTGCATAGTAAATTAAATGTGTCTTTTATCTATATATAATATATATTTACATTTTCTGCAGTGCACATTCAAATAGTTATTTACTAGAACAGAACAACTGTGTGGTATGCAAATGCCTTCTAACATCCATGATTCCCTCTATGGTTATCTTACACATAGTGATGGCTGTAATGCTGTGAAAGTGAAGCACTGTGAGCCTCTGAAACACGTTGTTTGTTTTATGAGGTGACCACAGGATGCCTGTGTGAGCCTCTTAATAAACTGTGGTCTCTGTGCCCCAGTCCTCATTCGCGGCTGTCACACCTTCATTCCGCCTCAGCCCTGTTCCCATGGCGTCCCCAGCGATAGGATGTGTGCTGCAAGCCTCACACTCACATAATATGTATCTCTTCATATTCACAGGCTAACCCTCCCCCCATCATCGTCAACGCAGACTCACTAGATGCTGGCCCTTATGTAAGTATCTGTTCTCGCTGTGTCTGTACAGTATACGTCTCTCCCGTTCACAGTCCCTCAGCGGCCGTGCATTCGTGTGTGCTCTACATGTTTGTGTGTAACATGTCATGTGACACACAACTTTTTAGGCATTTATTAAAAATGTAGCCCAACTTTTTATACAAGCATTCTGTATTTTGGGAAAGTGGGTTAGAACTGTTACATATATTTGGTTGTATTCTGTGAAAAAGAAAATGTTCTGAAATTTCTGTTTTAATGAAAGCTATTCTTTGTTTTTTTAAAGGTCAATGGAAGTGATGGGATGTATAAATATGAAGAGATTATTCTTGAAAGGGTGAGTTTGATCTCAGCTTTGTTATTTTTAGCTTTGTTAATTATCTCCATAATTTTGTATTGTCTTCATTTCTGACATACAATTTAGTTTTCTCTCCACTAGGTGGTAGTAAGTGGTTTTCTTAAGACATAAACATAAGTCTCTAAATCATATTCATAGGTTTCAGCTTCCTATTTTTAGGCACCATTTTGAATACTTTTGACCAACCAAAATATATTTTGTTTTGAATTGTTAATTGCTATGGCAACGGTGCTAATGTTTCATCACTCAGTGAACAGAATTCACAAACTAGGAACTTGCTTTGTTATCAATGTGTAACATACAACAATGAATATCAATAATAGCAAAATATATGAAAAAGGGCATGCATAAAATTTAGAATTTACAAATAATATAAAATTGACTTGGTCTCAATATATACACAATTTACATTTGGTCAGAATTGTGCAAAAAATGAGCAATGCAATGAGTGTTTATTTGTTTGAATAGTTGTTAAAGTGGCAGGTGTTAAGTGTTCATGAGGAAAGAAACTGTTCTTGTGGTGGGAGGTTCTGGTCCGGATGGACCGTAGCCTCCTGCCTGAGGGGAGTGGCTCAAATAGACCATGTCCAGGGTGAGAAGGGTCAGTGGTGATCCGACCTGCTCATCCCAGAGCCCTGGAGACGTACAGGTCCTGCCGAGATGGAAGTCTGCAGCCGATCACCTTCTCAGCAGAGCGCACAATGTGCTGTAGTCTCTGTTTGTCCCTGGCTGTGGCTCCAGCGTAGGTGAGGTGAGGATGGACTCAATGATGGCCGTGTAAAACTGCACCATCATCTGCAATGGCAACTTGGGTTTGCTCAGCTGCCACAGAAAGTACATCCTCAGCTCGGCCTTCTTGATGAGGGAGCTGATGGAGGGCTCCCACTAGAAGTCCTGGGTGATGGTGGTGCAGAGGAAGCGGAAGGAGTCCACGGTGGTGATGGGGGAGTCTGTTAGGGTGAAGGGAATAAGAAAATATATATATATTTTAAATGAAGTCTCTATTAAGTCTCATGGGAATGACCAGAGTTACTACTATCACCCTCATGCTGATTTAAATGGTCAGCGCATTTCTACCTTCAAGGCACTCAAAGCGCCAGAAATGCTAATTGCTCTTCAATAGCAGGCAACACTGCTCTTTCCAGTTGTGGTTCAGCAACGCTAAACTGTACATCACTCATTATTCCTCCCACATAGGACCATCTACAAATATGTATTAGATATACATCAAAATTACCCTTTAAAAAAAAGCCACAAAAAAGAAGTCACTCAAACAAAACAAACAATCTGTAATATTTGATGATGGGTCCCATTGTACTTCCAACTCTCACTCACAGGGAGCTCTCAGTCTCTCTCTGTCCTAATTTGTTGGACTCATTAATTATAGAAAGTAATGTGAAGTCTTCTCAGCTGTCTTGTTTTTGGCCTGTCTCTCTGGTCATGGCTGTCAGATGCCGTGTATCCTGGATGCTGCTAGTCTGGAGCCATATGAAGCTGTTCAGGGACAAGGAGCATAGGAGCATCTGGCCCTTCAGAATGATAACTTTTGTACAGTCCATCTGAGTTTTCATCAGAAATTCACTGTGGAACAGTACATCTACCCACACCTCTGGATAGAAATAAATGTGACATAATGGCACAAAGTGGTCTTCACTAATGGATAATTCAGTATGTTATGTTCGTTTCAATCATTTATGGAATACCCAAAGATATGTGAAGGCTAGAGACATTTTAGCTTTTAGTCACTATTAACTTTTTATCATATTTAACAAAATGTGTAAATGTTGTAAAATGGCAATTTTTACATGTTTGCAGGGAAATTCTGGTTTGGGATTTAGCATTGCAGGAGGAATAGATAATCCCCACATTCCAGATGACCCAGGAATTTTTATTACCAAGATCATACCCGGGGGAGCTGCTGCTATGGATGGAAGACTGGGGTGAGAACTTTATTTAATTTATTCATTTACTATTAATTATCTCATCACTTGTTATGTCCTCTACTAATCAATTTGAAAGTCATGTAAGCCTCAACTAGCAGTGTTTAAATCTAAGATGAAAACTGTTTGGCTATTCCTGTAACTGAGGGATTTTTATTTGCGTTTTACTATTATAGATACATTTGAATAGGTTTTTATGCTCTTATTGATGTATTGTGATTTATATTGTATTGTTGTTTTAATGTGTTTTTGTAAAGCCTTTTGGGTACCTTTTTTCATTAATTGTGCTCTACAAATACAGTTTGATTGATTGATTGATTGACTTGTAGACATAATTTGGTTACATTTAAGTAACATTCTGTTCTTTACAGAGTAAATGACTGTGTGCTGCGTGTGAACGAGGTGGATGTGTCTGAGGTGGTGCACAGTCGGGCTGTGGAGGCGCTGAAGGAAGCAGGGCCAGTAGTGAGACTGCTCGTGCGTCGAAGACAGGCTCCGCCTGAGACTATCCTGGAAGTGAATTTGCTGAAAGGGCCCAAAGGTATTCATAAAGAAAACATGAGTAAATACATGAGGTATCAATACTAAAAACACATGTTTTGTTCATTTACATAAGGACTTGGATTTAGCATCGCTGGAGGAATTGGTAACCAACATATTCCGGGAGATAACAGTATCTACATTACAAAGATTATAGAAGGAGGAGCTGCCCAGAAGGATGGACGCTTGCAAACTGGAGACCGTCTGTTGGCTGTAGGAATAATTCTTTTTAGAAAAGCATGTAGCTATAATATAGTATTGATGTTATGTTATTTATGATTCAAAAATAATTTGATTTGATTGCTATGACTTAATATTTTCATATATAACATTGCGCACACACACAAGGCACAAAACATTAATCAAAACTAGCTTCACATCAAAACAGTGCATATGAAATGCCTGCCCACTGTGTCATTTGCATTTTAGTTGTGTTAATTTGCCTCTGATGATGATTCAAAATAGGTGCTTTCATTTCTTTTGTATGGTTATGGAAGGTTATTACCATATACCAGAGGTGCAAAATCACACTTGACTGACATTTTGGAGAGTATATCTGTATTAATCATTTAGAAAAACATTTTAAAACAGCGAGCCACATTAAGGTCCAATATACAAAGATTTCTATTAGCTGTAGAAATCAAATACCTTTACCTATGATTCATGATTATGTTGGCTGGTGTGATGGTCAGTGTTGTGGAAAATCACATTTTTCCTCCTCTTGCCAATCAGGTGAACAACATCATATTGCAAGATGTGCGTCATGAAGAGGCAGTGGCAGCGCTCAAAAACACCTCTGATATGGTTTATCTCAAGGTGGCCAAGCCAGGACCTGTGCATCTGAATGATATGTACGCTCCTCCGGACTACTCAAGCAGTACGTATCTATATCTTCCTATATCTCTCTATCTATTGCTTGAACTCATTTTCCTTTTTGTATAATTTATATGGGGAATTGAGCATCCAAGGCCCTGTTTCTGGTACATCCTTCAAAATTAGAAACATGGTGTGTTCTCTCCCAAAATGTAACACCCACATTGTGTGTATGGGTGTGTGTCTGGGCACACATTCCTCTCAACAACTTTCTCATCCTCCCACTGAGAGCTCTCAGTTTCTCACATCCCACCTGCTTCTGAGAGCTATAGTGTAAAGTTGCAGCATGTCAAACATCCACAGAATTACATCCATGACTGCTGCTGGTCATGGCTTTCATTTTGTTCAGTAGTTACATTTGTTGTGTGACCTAATATTGGGATATAATAGATTGTTGGACTTCCGCTTATTTCGGTTGTCTAGGTTTATACAGTATTAATGGACTAACAAAGCAATTATCTCTTGAAGAATTTGTTTTATCTCTTTTCTGTTGTTCAGAGTTGTAATCTTTCTTTTATTTCCCCTACTGGTCTGGCCCTTCCTCCAGCCTTCCCAGCCATGGTAGACAACCACGTCAGTCACAACTACATGGGCGCTATGGAGCCCAAGCCAGTCTACCCTCCGTCCCAGGTCACCCCATCCAGGTACTCACCGGTTCCTCGGCACATGATGGGAGAAGAAGACTTTACAAGGTCAGTGTTTGAGTTGTGGCTTGTTTATGATTGATGGTAAAAAGTAATATTAGATCCAGTTATCTTTTATACTTGTGCTTTTCTTTAAGGGCTGATTAAGTGTTTTTGGGGTTGTTAGATATATTGTCCCTCTTTGGGTTACATTTTAATTGCCATTTGTCATGTTGGTCACATGACACATTTGACAGTGGAATTTTTTTTTTGCAAACGCAAACCTGTTGTTTTTTTTAAAACATTTGCCTCTCAGGTTGTAGTAACTGAAAACTGTCCGATTGCTGTGTGATCAAAAGCTTTGTAGAGTGTTCTCATGTCACTCCTTGCACTTGTTAGGACTTTGCTGTAACCTTTGATCTTCTAACTAAGTACTGGATCTGAAGTGGCATTCGTAGAGACTTGACTGGAGTATCCCATGAGGCTTGAGTCATTTTAACCCACCGCTCTAGGGAGGACAATCTATTCCCTATTTATTTTGTGTGTGTGTTTGTGTGTGTGTGTGTGTGTGTGTGTGTGTGTGTGCGCGTGAGAGTGTTTGCGCATGAGGCTTTGTGTACTCTGACGCTCTGATGTCCTTGTGCTAGCTGTCCTTGTCATGTATCTATGTACATTATGTCAATTCTTTGTTGGTATATGTTCCTTCTTTTTGTCCCACACTGTCCAGTTTACTGTGATTCCTGTACCCACAGCAGTGCTGAACCTATTTACAGTGTCATCCACAAACCTGGGGACAGCAAGGTGCCCCAGGCCCTCTACAGAAGCTTGTGTTCCTCCCCTGCTCCTTTGTGCCAAGGTCCTCTCCCCTTCTCTGGCAGGTACTAACCTAGACCCTCATATCTTGCTCAGCTAACCCTCCTATAGTCTTACAATAATTTCCCCCAGTTGAATATAATATATTTAAATTTGAATGTAGGGATACAGCCGTAAATTTTATTGCTGTAGAAAAATAATAACAGAGATGAGGGAAGGAGGGCTGGCAAGGTGCTGTTTGGTTTTGTTTTCCTCCATAGTTTTTGTTCCCTGATGTTTTTGTGCGTCTGCATGTTCACTTTTCCTGTTGTGTGTCATATTCCGCCCTGTATTTTGTGCTAATAAGTTATATCTTATGTGTTTTATTCATGCCTATGTGGCTCTGAAAATAAATATTGACAATTATATTACTTGTAATCATATGATGAGTGTAAAACTTTTTTTGAAGCTTTCATTGACTTACATATTTCTGCTGTCTTCATGGAAGCAGAAAATGGATTCTTACCTGCTCTTTGTAACACATTGGCAGCACAGCTCCACAGGGGAGCAGCCCAAACTGCTCCATACTCTCACAAGCTGCTCCCTCCCATCTGCCAAGAGGCACTGAGAATGTTCATGGTTACAATGAGAAAATGTTACCAGCAGTGATTCCTTAAGGGCCCAAAATACATTATTTCTATTCTTTTGTCCCCAATTTAATTTAGTACACTGACCTTTTTCATCAAATCCACTATGTCTGCCATACATAATCCCAGACATGTTTATGTGTTTAACAACTGCTTTATGTGATTCCTTGTGTTTTCCCAGCGTGTGTGTTGTCTGTGTGGATGAGGATGACGCTTACTTTCCTGACTATATGTGTGTGGAGACAGATCTTTGTCTGTGACAGAAATATACTATAACATTGTTTTGTTTTGTTTTTTTAAGATAAGGATACTACTACAGATATAGCTGTTAAAGTATAACTGCTTTCATACATCACAAAGGAGACTTGAGGTTTTATTTCCATTGGATGCTATAGTAAGCAGAGACTTCCACTGGACCTTCCTTGTTATGAGGAGTGACTCCTTTGCCCATGTACACACTCCATGGTGATGTCACAAATGCAAAGGATACATACCCAGTCCTCATTTTTTAAAGATAAGATAAGATCACCTTTATTTTTCCCACAATGGGGAAATTCCAGCTGATCTACAGTATCTAATGTATTATTTTTTCTGTTAGGGTTGTGATTAAGAGTGGGGTTGAGCCCCGTTTAATTTTCATGTAGGCATGGTTTGGTCCTGTTGGTTTAGTCACATTCTCTAGTCCAGGTTTACTTCTTTGTTTAATCCCTGTAAATGTAGTGTATGTGTAAATATGAACAATCCCTAAAATATATTTTTTCATTTGCTCTGTTGAATGTTTCCCAGCCCATATACTAGTTGTTGTTAATTATAATAGGAATCTGTTTATTTTCTGAGAATTTGATTTAATCTCTTGTGTCTAATAATGAAGTATATCCATTGAAAAATAAGAGCTAAGAGAAACACATGGCTTCAAGTAAAAGTGCTGTCCAAAATGTATCAGTCAAGTAGAGCCAATCAGTAAACTAAGTCTGGGACAGCATAATCTTCTGAACCCCACATTTACATCCATTCACAGCATTGTGAGCTCACAAGCAAAACACAACCGCTGTACAGGAGAAATGAAAACAGCTTTATAACTTTATCAAGTAAATGAATGGCCTGGAAGAACAGAACAGCAAAGAGTAGCATCTCATGTTCACTCCAGTTTTGGTTGAATGAGGTCTTTTAACTGACTATTGATCTCAGAAAAAAAACCTGTGGCGCCATGGATTGCTGAAAAGTTGAGGTTAGTCTTTATTGTCCCCATAGGGAAATTTGCACTTGACTCATCCTTCAGCCGGTTCCGCTGGGGCAACCTGTCAGATGGACCTTAGGACCTTAGTTGTAGCAAAGGTTCTAGCCAGTAAACCAACGTGCTGCCAAAAAGGGTTAGGTTCCAATCTGCTTCATTCTTCAGTGTTGCCAGCAAAGGAACACAATTCTACTTTAGAGGAGTTTAGAAAAGCATAATCAAAGCATAAAACAAGAACATTCATTACTTATTTATAATTAGCAGCATAGAATACTTTTACCAGAAAGTTAAATTGACAGATGCAGATGGTGTTTTGCACTACCGGAAAGGGAAAGAGAGACTTGGATAAACTTGAGTTTGCATTCTGGTCATTCCAGCTGTGCGTCAGAGTAGGACACCTCTGCCTTCATTGTATAAAGTGGACCAAGAGGATTTCATGGACATGTTAGGGTTAAGTATCAAGCCTGTGATGGGGAGAGAGGGTTTTTGACAACTCCAAAAGGAGCTGCTTCCCATCACAGCACAGAAAGATGTGATAGCCCTTGAACACAAGAGCTTCTAAATGTGGAGCAGCTCCAAGTGTAAGGCCAGGGAACAAGAGGAGCAGAGCGTACATGTACTTTGGACAATGCGCCACTAACACCATGTTCACAGTCAATATCTCCTCGTCAATGCCGATGATGTGGACCCAGCCTGAGCGTGCAGTTAGAAAATGCTCTTTTGGAAGCAAGTATGGGATCCATATCCAAAGGTAACTTCTTATCTGCACTTGATTTAGAGGTCAACACTTGCCTGACTTCACTTGCCTGTTTTAACTGTTTCTGCAGCATTTGTTTTACAACAGCATCAATTTGTATTAAAACATGATATGAATATTGTGTAATGCACTTGTTTTAGTGTGACCCTATGTGGTTGTTTCTGAACTGAAGGTCACATCTGTTCTATCTGTATGGATCATTCTGATAGCTAAACATGATCATGCAACCTTTTTTGGGCACATAATGAAATATCGATGGCATTGGCTCTTCATCTCGATGTGAGAGCGACACGTTCACATTTTCCAGGCAGTCCTTGGAATGAGACTGAGAGTGGAATGCTGCCTAAGCAGCCTATGATGGTCTTAACAACAAGCAAGAGTAGCCATTAGCACATATGAATTGCTCCTACGAACCACAGGCTTTCAAGTGTAGACCACTAATCGGAACATGTAACTTTTTGGTTTGAGGAAAGATTTTGTCTTTGTATGTCTAAGAATGTACATATGCTGTTAATTTTTGCAAACTTCTTAGGTTGTTGTGTCATAACACTTGTTTAACCAGTAGGAATTTAGATTGTCTTTCTTAAAACTGTGGCTGCCTAATCTGCTCGCGAGAGGATGAGTCATAGTCGCCAAAGCAGAGCTCCATGGCTTTGTTGAGCACTGTGTCTGTGAGTGTTAATAAGAGGGGGTGTTTAAGTATGTGTATATTTCCATGAGATGACAAACATAATGTACTTTAGCAAATAACTGGCACTGTGCTTTAATATGCTTGCTTTATTGTGTTATTAGATATTAAGAAAAAAATATTTTTGTCTAGGGTTACATATTGTATATATTGTATATATATTTTCTGTATTCTTTCACTGTTTTCCACAGTTTACTCCCAGGACTATAAAAATACAATATCTCTTTTGAAAATAAGTTCATTATAAGTTTATTTCCAACTGGTTTTAGTCAAAGGAACTGACAACCCAAATGAAAGATTCTTGTGAGGCCCATTCTGCTTTCTCGTTGAACAACTGGCTTGAGAACCAAAACACCACATTCTATGTCCAAGTAATAATATGTTTTCCTCATATCTTGTGACATAGACATGTTCATGAAATGTAAAATACGAATACTACATACTCCTTTCTAATATAATATAACTATTGAGCAAAGATTCTAGCAACTTTGAGCTGCAAATATGTTCAATTTTAAACTAACTTTGTTTAGCCATTTACACCTTCATATTTATATATCCATTGTTTTTCTGTTCCTTATTTGACAGGGAACCCAGGAAGGTGCTGCTCCACAAAGGCTCCACAGGCCTAGGCTTCAACATCGTTGGTGGGGAGGACGGCGAGGGCATTTTTGTCTCCTTCATCCTGGCAGGAGGACCGGCTGATCTGAGTGGAGAGCTGAGGAGGGGCGACAGAATCCTCTCCGTTAGTACCCCAAACCCAAAATTTTAACACAATAGATCCTTTGTTTATTGTATCATAAGATGAGATAAGATCACCTTTATTTGTCTCACAGTGGGGAAATTCTAGTGTTGCAACAAAGGGTACAGAAGCAGATTAGGCACAGTATAATAATACAAATAGATAACTTAGAAAAAGAAAAAGAAAAAACTCTTATAATAACACTCTTATTTACAGCTGACATAGGGACAGAACATATTGCGCAGGACTATGAAAGCCGAATGACACGTTCAGGACTAACAGTGTTTGTTGTAAAGTCTGACAGCAGCAGGCATGCATAGATAATGTACTTCTATCCTAACCCTAAACTTGGTGTGTTGCAGGTGAATGGCGTCAACCTAAGGAATGCCACCCATGAACAGGCAGCAGCAGCACTAAAGAGGGCTGGACAGACGGTCACCATAATTGCCCAGTACAGACCAGAAGGTGAGTTCGTTTAATACTATGATGTGAAAACTGGATGCTGCTTGTGATGAATTTACATTTGCTAATGGCTAGCCAATGTGAAGTTTGTTGAAATATCTTTTACTTGTGCAAAATACATTTGTGGACTCGAATGAACTTGAAAGGGAATGTTGTAAAGCTCTGAAAATTGATAATGTTATGTTTGATTTAAGTTTACTCTTTGAAAGATTGCTGTGATTTTTATGGGTTTACATTTGTGTAATTCTGCACATTGCATGTAATTTAGGCCCTTACATTAGAGGGACTTTATAGGCTTCTTTATATTTCACATGCATCTTGGGATTTGATGGTTTAAGGCTACATACAATAGGTTGCTGCTACATTCTTTGATTTGAATCGCTTCTTAATTGTAGACTTTGCCTATTGCAATGTCTCCATATATGCGGTCTATCGGGTACTTTTTGGGAAAACGTGTCAAAAACAGTTCGGAGATGATGCCGTTCCCGCAGGTGGACTTGGTGTGCCCGTGTCCCAGTAGAAGAGTCCCGTGGTGCTGATAGGCCTGCTGCAGCCTGTTGTGCAGTATTCATGTTCAGGGGCCGTGCGTGAGCAGCGCACAGTGGAAACTGAGGCGGGCAAACGCCGCGTCCTTCCCGGTTCAAACCGCACTGCCGCCGCTGCGTGAACGGTGGACTCAGGCCGGAGCACCATGTTTACAGGGCACTAGAGGCTCGCGTCGGACCACCACGGCACATCGGACACTTTTAATGACAGAAGGCGGAAAACGTGGTTAAAACTTGTATCTGCCTCGCAGCTTGTGTGGATGGGGGATGGGCTCCGTACAACAACAGCAAAGAAGCCGCATGAACTCCCTTATGGCTGGATAAAGAAACTAGCAACCGCGACAGGCAAATAAAAGGCACAAGTGGGCTAACTTAAGGTGAGACATTATGGAAACGTACGACTCAAAATTCGTCAAATGGCGTCGCTTTGCTGTGCAGGTATATTGTAGTCGCTACTGTCCCGGGACAGTTTAGTGAAGAGTTGAACCTGGTTGTAACCTGTTGTGCACCGCTGGGATTGAAACACCCAAGGATCTGTATCAGGCCTGTGTGTAGCTCTCAAGTCTATACGATCAAAACGACATTAACATTACTACTGGGCGTCTTGTGTCTACTGAACACTACTTTGATCAACGTAGTCATTCATTTGATAGATATTATGTCGTTTAGCTTTACCTCGCACCTTCGGTAAACTGAGGCTTTACACAGTTTACCTGTTTGTCCTTCACAAAGCTAATGATCATACAAGCGCATGTAAAAGGAGATAAAACTATCTCCACCAACAACAAATCAAACCAATAAACTACTCATTTATTCCTTTACAATGAAACCGAAGAGGAAGCTCATACAGGTGTGTGTTTGCCATGTGACCTCTCATTAGCCCAGGTGGGGCGGCAGGTTAGACCTGTCACTGCTCGTTGTGCTCCCCTTGTCCAAAATGTGTTTCCTTGTACATGTATAAGTATGAAGTTGGTGTTTATTTCTTATTAACAGGAAATAGAAATCGTATGAGCTGGTTGTGCTGCCTGGTAATGGCAAAAATCATAATCACGATTATTTGACCTGAAATAATAATTTAATCAGATTTAAGTCAAAATTGACCTGAAGATAAATAATATATTTTTCTTAGTATATTTTGTAGCTTTTCTATTTTTATCTCCAGGGTTTGAGGGACAGTGTGCGCACATCACAATCATTCTGAACAAAAGTTCTATGCAACATGTTAATGAAATCATTATTTCAATTTGATTTCAAAGCCCTATAGGAAAGTGACTGGACTGTTGACATTATGACAAACAATACTAATCCCAATGAAAAGGTACTTACTGTAGTAGTAAGTTTGAGTCTCCATAGTATTCTGTGTCACATGTCATGCCATAGTACTTTTATAATAATGTGCTGGAAAGGGAACATTAGTTTCTTAAACCAAATCCTGTATAACTTTGTTCAGGCATTATGTTCATGTACAATGTCTACTGTGAACACAGAAACCCGCGGCTTGGAAATGATTAACTTCCTTTATCCGACTGTGGACCTGAGATCTGTTCACGGGACTTCTGATGTGATCAAAAAGTACTGAGACTAGAGAAACCCCAATATGTGATATGTCGACGAGCAGTGGGGCGGAGGAAGCGGCAAGTGAAGCCTGGGCACGCTGCCTCAGTGTATTCTCAGGGGCCGGGGCTCGGGCGTCCACAGACCTCTGATGGAAGGCCAGCAATGAGAACAACTACAGGCCACAATGGAGCACATGGACTGCAGAGGGAAGCCCACTGTGTCTCTGTGTAGTCTTCAACGCACATGTAGCTGGAAGGAATTCAAGTGAGGGATGCCCTGTATGTCCACAATCCTGGCTTTTTATAAAGGGCATAATTACACTTGTGCCTTTGCTTGTCGGAAATGGGAGGGGGACTGCAGAGGAAATGTTTAACCCCTTTAGCCACTGTCAAACAAACAGTGATAAATGTTTTGAGAGTATGCCGGATTTGTATGGAGTATATTTTTGTTTACAGGCATTGTGTGTCCACAGCTTAAACTCTTACTGACAATATAACCAACAATCCCATTACATATTCATGCCTGCCTTGTTGCATAACCGAATCAAAAGAGCTGTCCACCCCCAAAATAAAAGGCGCTGTGTACGACTAATGAGGACGCAGTGAGAGCATTAGGTCCAGAATAGTCCCTGTTTCTACTACCCACCTTCTCTTCCATGTGCCGCATTGAAAATAAAGACACTCTCCTTTTCAAACATTTAATAATGCCGCTGTGTACATTTCTTTAGGTTGTGGTGACAGACTATTTCCTGAGTTTCCACAGGTCTGGTGCATTACAGGGATTCCAGGAATGTGAATGAGTTTAGTATTTAGCTCTAATTCCAGTGCTTGTCACACCACTTTGGGCGTCACAGCTCTGAGGTTGACTTTCAGGTTGTAAAGCTGAGCTTTAGTTTGCTTTTTCTGTTTAGTTACTCTTTGTCTTGTCTTTTGGCCCCTCCTTCTCGGCGCCGCTCTTGTTGCTGCCGCCTCCTGTGCCTCAGAGCCAAGTGGACTCGTCTGAATGGTTGTTTCAGTGCTCTGTCACTGCTCGAGGAGTGCTGTGATGTTGCTCTTGGTTACCAGCAGTCAGGCGGTGTCTTGTTACCTCACCTTGCAGTGTCACCCTGTTGAACAGCTAACTGGCTGAACAGAAACAAGGGAGGAGCATGTGCCTGCCCTCAGCCACTTTTTGGTCAGTCTGCGTATGTTTCAGTAGGATTAGAGTTGAATGACCCTAAGCATGTTTTCACACCTGCCCTGTGCCTTTCTTCTGGGAGCTTAAACTTAAAATTAGCTGAATCATTTCTGAAGGCATGGGTTGTTTTTGAGATCACTTGTTGGGTTACACAGGACTATAGTGGACTTTGAACGCTTTTTCTCTACGTTGCAAGAATGACTAGCGGCTGTAGATGAGTAAGCCGAGGTAGGTGTCTCATACAGCCATGCATGAAAGAGTTTTTATGGGGATGAGTTCCTTCTCCTTAATGGACTTTATTGGCTCTTTTCATTAACATTGAGCATATAAAACGTTCAGCCATTAAGAATGGGTATCTGATATCCCATACTCCATAAACTATAACAACATGAATGTATGTCATACAAACAATGAGAATAACCCCCTTTTTATAGATGGTTCCAACACCTGCCTTTGTGTTCTCACATGAGCCAACCTTGTTTTTCCAGCAGCATCAGTGTTTATGTAGCCGTGTGCCTGGCTTGTTCCAGTAGCCTGGCCACCAAACCCTCTGTGAGTCAGGTTAATGAGGGCATGTTAAATTAGGGACTTAAGGCGCATTCATACATCCCTGTGAGTCTGAGCACAAACTGTATTTGCACTTGTATGACTGATGGTCGTACTGTTGAAAAAGTCGGAGGCCTTATTTTTATGCACACTAAAGACCTGAAGTTAATTAATCAGTGCGGTTAATTTCCTGACACGAGACATTACTGGATATGTTAGACAGATCTGCGATACACCATCTGTTCTTATGGTCATTAATCAGCTTAAAGATTTACTGAACTACTCCCTGGTTAATGCTAATGTTTGAGGAATAAAGTTGAGTAAAATCCAGTGTTATAAGGCATATAAAGATAATCGTAGCCTGATTAAGCTGGGTATGTGTGTATAATGAGGACGTTTTCTATCTGTTATTAACATGGTTCTTCTTTTTTCTTTAGAGTATAGTCGCTTTGAGTCCAAAATCCACGACCTGAGGGAGCAGATGATGAACAGCAGTATGAGCTCAGGGTCAGGATCCCTGCGCACCAGCGAGAAACGTTCCCTCTATGTCAGGTAATGCATTTGGTTCACTCATGTTTAAAAACATAAGTAGTGTTGTGTTTAAAATTATGGCTAAACAACAAAACTGTCATGAATCAATGTAGGCTAATATTTAGTTTAAAAACAACAAAACGTCTTCGTAACATTATGTTGTTGACCCAAAGAATTCAATGGAAGTCCAACGAGAAAATATTGCGATAATCCAGTAAGACATTGGATCTATTTATATATTCTATAAAGGGACAAAATGGACCTTTTTTGCTTAAGATTCTATGAGTATCTCTGTAGCGCTATCAGCATGTCGGTTGGTCATCTTACTAAATTACTGTAAAAAACGATTTTATTATTCCTACTGCTGACTGCCTAACCAGCGGCCTGGAAATGTTTTTTAATGTGTGTTTTCAATACGTAAAATGATCTGAAAAAGTGTTTCACAAAAAGCCAATTTAAATGTCAAAATAATACACAATTTGTCCACTTTAACATGTAAAAAATTGAGACAAGTGCAGTGTAAATGTATTAATGAAATCTAGCCTTGTAAATGTACCCATTGTACTCATTTGTGTATTTCATTTCAGTAAACTGTCTGTTCCTATTTTTACAAGACAGCCACTCCATTTACCATGGCAGCAGTTGCCATGGCATCTCTTATACAATCTCTCTGATTTCTTGCCTCTTGTTTGTTGTTTTTGTGTGAATCAGAATTAGCAATTATCCAGTCGACACCCAGTAGTGTGTAACTCCTTCATCGAGATGTTCTTAACCGTGGCAGGGTACAGTGAGCGTTCTGGAGAAGGGTGCAACAGTTTGGGGATGCGGACAAACTTCTAGCAAACCTGAACCTGTGGCATAGCCAACAGAACCTTCTAATAATGTGTAGCGTACTATTCTCCCAAAGCACCTATGTGTGCCTTGTGGAACTATTTTTTGTTCAATACATTCCCATAGCATTTACACTGTTTAAAGAGATAATTTGTCCTTTTTTAATTCATTTACTCTTGATAAATGAACTCGCCTTACTGTAGGTTTTACGAACTGTATAGGCGCTTTTGAAGAAAACTTAAGGGTGGACCTTCTCTGTTGTTGGAAAAGCTGTTGTATTTGTCCTCTCTCAAAAGAATGTAGAGGTGTGGAGGAGCCTCAAAGGTTCAGCCATGTTTAACACTGGCTTTAAACCAGAGATGGCTAAACAGTCTTTGCTCAATAAATATAGATAGATAGATAGATATAGATATAGAGAGCTAGCAATGGCTATTTACAATAGTGGTAATATAGTAGTAACTTTACTAACGTTTCACTAAACTTGTGTAGTCTTCTTATTGGTCCATGTGTTCCTGCTGCAGTGTCAGTGTACCGTTTAATAAAGCTTATAGATGCACTGTAGTTTGCTGCTCGGTCAGCTGACTGTAATCCTGCCAAACAAGTCGTTGTGCCTTTTCAAAAGAACTCTTGACCTGTCTGGCAAGATGGTGACAAACTTGCACTGTATCTTTGTGATATTAGCAGTAATGAATGCTGGGTTCAAGCAGAAGTTTTTAAAGCAGATACACCATGTATGAATCATTTCATGTGTTTTCCTTGTCATTTGGTACTAATTGAGGAAATGTGCTCCTAGGGCTCTATTTGACTATGACAGAACGAGGGACAGCTGCTTGCCGAGCCAAGGCTTGAGCTTCTCATACGGTGATATTCTCCACGTCATAAATGCCTCTGATGATGAGTGGTGGCAAGCGAGGCTGGTCACACCACATGGAGAGAGTGAGCAGATTGGAGTCATTCCCAGTAAAAAAAGGTATTCCTTGTTTTTAATGTACATGAGATGAATCAATGCCGTTTTAACAATGTGCTTTTAAACCGTTTATATTTTACAGAGTGGAGAAGAAAGAGCGTGCTAGGTTAAAAACGGTTAAATTCCACGCCAGGACGGGAATGATCGAGTCGAACAGGGTAAGTCCGGCTGCCCACTGCCTGTCAAAGTTTGTCTGGAGCTGAACTAGGCTTCAAGGAGATGGCCTACTTCCCCGGAGTGTGGGAAAGCGGCCAGCACCTGCTCACTGAAGCCCAGAGCACTCGTATTACTGTATAGATTACACATCCGGCCTATGCAGCTCGGCCTCCGTAACCTATACATTTGTCTAATTGATAAGAAATTTCCATTCTCAAATTGTTTTCTGAGACTACAGTATTTTTGTAATTATACCAAATCCATAACGTGCCAGGGTTATTTGAAGATGTAAAAAACTACTTGTTAACGCTTATACATCTTTACATTCATATGCCATTCATTTCACCCATGACCTGTCTCATTTCCATTTTTTGATGTGCATTTATTTTGCATGAGTGTCAAGTACCTTCATTGAAATTCATTTTTGTTTTCGCCCTGTTATTGCCCCCCACCCCAATCTCACCATACCAACCACACTGTGACGAGCAGCCTGTCAAAGTAAAGCGCAAAAAAAGCTTCAACCTCTCACGCAAGTTCCCATTTTACAAGAGCAAGGAGAATATTGTGCAGGAGATGGTGGAGTCTGAACGTGAGTACCCACTGTGTGACCAAGGCCCTGTTGTTTCACCTCTTCCTTCACGCTTCATGTCTGTCTCTGCGCTTCCATCTTTCACCTTCAGGGTGGTTTGTGTCATACCACTGACCTCTCGCACTCCTCCTTTCCAGAGAGTCTGCTCACATGCTACAAGCTGGCTGCAGTATGTGGGCTTTTCTCTGGCTTTGTCTATAGGAGGAGTGGCATGTGGCGGTTTGCTTTTATGTACTGGATTCTTTAACACGCAATTTTGGCGTTTTGCATTTTGACACATGTAATTGAAAAGTTCTGGCTCCTATAACCACAGTTGAATAACAGTACATGGCCTGGCAAGCTAATCACACCACTCCTCTGCCTCTTCCCAACTCTTGACTAACCTTCTTCTTCCTGTCTGCTTTCTTCTCTTGGTTTCTGCTCTCACCTGTCGGGACATCTAGGACTTCCCAGGGTTAAGCGATGACTATTATGGATCAAAGAGTTTGAGTAAGTGTGCAGCTGTACTGTGTCCAGCAGCTGTTCCCAGAATCTTCATATTAGAAAATGATTCGTCACTTCACACACTTGTAGTTTACCTAGGCTTATGCTTAATGACCATTTAATTCTCGTGACTCCTTTTCATAAAGTGGGTTCTAGAAATGTATGTTGTAATCTGAATGGAGGGTGACTGGGGCCATTGCGACTTCAAAGATAAAATCTACACCTTTTTTATTAATTTTTTTTGTTAGCAATTACTTAATTCCTTTCAACTGAAAAATAACACCTTTTGTGATAGAATAACGGCATCAGTTTGCCACTAAATGGGGGGGGAAAAAATCAATTTTGTTTCATTTGGATAGGCCTGATATATTAATGACAGATATTATTAACAATGGCCAAAGTATATAAATAAATATACATACCGGTACATAGATTTGCGGTCTGCCCTCCACCACAAAGAACACATTATGCAGAACAGGCTATTATGAACTTTTAAGCGGGGTGTAATGGTTTTCCCTTTTCATTACCTTACCTGGTTGTATTGTGACTGATTCATGCATGTTTGACTGATCTTGCATTGTTCCTGCATTTGAGGTGCATTTGAGGCTAAAAAAGTTTCCAATGGCACCTACCCTCCTTCTCTGCCCACATGTCTGAACTTACTACATTTAAATCTGCTTCTTGCTACAGTGAAATGCCCCTGCAGAGGCAGGGCTACCAGCAGAGACCAGGTTATGCAGCTTTGAACCGGAAGTCAATCAATCCGTTTCTATTGACAAGTTTTTTAAGATCAATATAGCAATTGACAAAATCGAAAATCATGACCCACGTATGTTATTGTGTTACTAAAGATCAGGAAAATTGTATGAAATCAACTTTTAAGAGCTTGTAACCATTTATTTTCTCATTTGCACACCCGTATTTATTGTAATTAAGGCTAGTTTGAGTAATCTTTATTCTCCTGCGAGAAAGCCATTGATCTGAAAATTCCTGTTTTTTTTCTTCTTTGTTTGTCCAGTTTTTTTAAACACTTAGGCTTCAGTAGTGTTGTGTAGTCTGTTTCGCACATATGAAAGACATGTGCTGCTTGCCTTTAACGGTATCAAAATGATCCAGTACTTTGTTGCGATTGTGTTTACAGTTTTTATATATATATATATATCTATCTCATAACTGAATAGTAGACAAAAACATATGTTCTTCAAGCTATAGGCAGGTCAGAATCACATCCCATGAACACACTCTGTGTATTGACTAACCCCGGGATCTTTTAATTTGCCACACCCAAAACGGGACTCACTTAATTTCTTATTGGCTGTGCCTAAAAACACTTCCCAAATATTGCTCTTGGTTTATTAAACTAATAGCAATTTATTCTCTTAAACATTGCAGAATGCCTGACCTCAAACACAAGTGACAGTGAAAGCAGTTCGAGTAAGTAGTCATTCTTTTACTAATGGTCATGTACAATAAAACACACATTTGACAGCAAGATACTTCTCTCTATTGCAGAAGGCCAGGAGGACACGATTCTTTCTTATGAACCAGTTATTCGGCAGGAAAGTAAGTATTGTACTCACAACATCAGTACTTTGAGAAATTATTGAATGTATGAAAGAAAATTAAATGTATTTTTATTTCAGTTCACTACACGAGACCTGTGATCATATTGGGCCCAATGAAGGACAGAGTAAACGACGACCTTATCTCAGAGTTTCCTCACAAGTTCGGCTCTTGTGTGCCTCGTGAGTGGAACTACTCTAAAGCATGAACAATTTGTAACTGCAGGCCTTTCTATGACGTAGAGCTCATTCGTTTCCCTTCATAGACACAACTCGTCCAAGAAGGGAGAATGAGATGGATGGGCAGGACTATCACTTTGTGGCCTCAAGGGAGCAAATGGAGAAGGATATTCAGGACAATAAGTTTATTGAGGCGGGACAATTCAATGAGAACCTTTATGGAACAAGCATCCTGTCAGTCAGAACTGTGGCCGAAAGGGTAATCTCATTCATGCATGTGCTGCTATGTAATGATTACACTTTGTAGTTAAATTAAATAGTTTATTACAATGGGTTCATGTAAGTGTTTTTGGTTATTCCTGTGTAATTTTAGCTCATTTTTGTTTCAGGGAAAACACTGCATTTTGGATGTTTCTGGAAACGCTATTAAACGACTGCAGCA
The DNA here is from genome assembly GCA_015082035.1 of Chaenogobius annularis. Taxonomy (NCBI): domain Eukaryota; kingdom Metazoa; phylum Chordata; class Actinopteri; order Gobiiformes; family Gobiidae; genus Chaenogobius; species Chaenogobius annularis. The sequence goes on along the minus strand of BJKM01000002.1, from coordinate 1,799,350 downwards.
AGCACAACTCTATCCAATTGCCATCTTTATTAAACCAAAATCCATTGAAGCTCTAATGTATGTTTATGGTATTTGAGTTTCACTTTAAATGTTAAAAAGTTGTGTCTGACGTTAGTCTAATATCCAATTTCAGGGAAATGAATAAAAGGCAGACGTATGAACAGGCCAATAAAGTCTTCGACAAGGCGGTGAAGCTAGAGCAAGACTTTGGGGAGTTTTTCACAGGTTTGTTCCGCTTTTGCACGTTCACAATAATTTGTCTGTGTCCATGCTGCAAATATGTGAGAAATGTGTCTTCACCCCCCCCCCCTTCAGCTATTGTACAAGGTGATTCACTAGAGGAGATCTACAACAAAATCAAGCTAATCATTGAGGAGCAGTCTGGCCCCTACATCTGGATTCCCTCCTCAGAAAAGCTCTGAGCTCCTTGTGGTCCCTCTGCATCATAAGAGACCCCTTCTTTCCAGAGACCCCATCCGAGCCCCCTCTCGCCTCCTTTTTGCAGATGTTTCATAACAAGTTTTAGTGTCATCATTATGTTAATCTCTAAATGAAAAGAAATCTTATCACCATTACTGTGACTGTGCACACCCCTGCATGAGTTTCTCAACAAATCCATTCAAGACTGGAAACTCCATTCCAAAGGAATTTGTCAATGAAAACAAAGGGAAAAGGAATTATCCTTTTGTGAACTGGAACTGAGTGAAGACCAGAACGCTTTACTTTGTGTGACATGAGGAATTCAAAAAAGCTGCAGGATAAAGAAGCAAATTATATTTAGATGGGACTTTGTAAATGTCCATGAAATTACACAAGACCAGAAGTGAAAACCAATAAAGGTGTTTTCTAAAGACTGGATCAAATCAACCCCTGCTGATGGTACTGTGTCAGACGTCATCTTATTCTTCATAATGAGGTGAACATTTGCAGAGAAACTGATGATCTACTTATACAAATCAGCTTGCTGTTTGGTCGTCTGCCAGTTGTCTGTCGTGCGGCTGAAAAGGACCTCTCGGAAGGGGAATCAATAGGAAGAAACGTGTTAATCTACATTTATATTATAAAATCACAAGATTTAATGCTAAAATCCTAAAATTTTACTAAATATTAAAAACTACACATTTACACTTCACTAGAGTTGTCAATTTGGAGGGCTGTTAGATTTAATGTATTTTTTTTTTCTCCTCTTTCTACTATGTGGGATATTTTTGCTTGTGGTTTTTAGCTGCTCTGTGTAAAGGTGGGGGTAGAGAAGTGTAACCGGGCTCTCTGCAAAACACCAAACTGCCTTACATCAAATACAAATTCTGTTTTGTGACTACCTGTTGTCTGTAAAGGAGGCAGTTCATGATTCACAAGGATCTGAGAGCAAAGACTCTGCTGACCTTGACTTTTATGTTTTTAAACTGCCACAAGGGGCCTGACTTGAGTGCAATAGAAATTAATGTGTCTTGTTTGTGGGCGCATTTTCTTTACTGTGCAAGAATTGGCTTTTTTGATTACAATTTCAACAGACTGAGCCTCCATGCTAATGTTATGCAGCAGATCACCCTTTTACACTCTCTGCCTTCCAATAGATTATCTGAATGGTCACATGGTACTGTCCAATCTGCCACAACTTGGTGGCCTTAAAACGGGTAGAACAAGACAATAATTGTATTGGATGTTCTAACAATTAAAGTGTCAATATAACCAGTTTTGAATTGTCCCCTGTCCCCTACCAAAACACTAAAGATGGGTTTGATTCAACCACTATACTTTGTCCATCCTATATTTATGAAATGTCCCTGTTTGTGGGTGTCGGACCGTTGACCTCTTGAGACTGAAGTGAACCTAACCAGCTTGAAGAGAGAAACCGATATCAGTTGTAATTCTAAGAAATTGTGTGGAGCTGGATGCAGAAGGTTGAACATGCGGTTGAGATTTTAATTTGGTTATGAATACAGCTGTTTGTTTTGTCCTCCGTGAGTCAGAAACCAGACGTCCATATGACTGATTGAAGACATTTCCATCCTCCACTGCAGACTATTGTATTGTATGTTAGTGTTTACATGTAGAACGGCACATCTGAGCCACTGAAGGAGGAGTGCTGTGGATGTTCATCAGAATGGCTTTCTTCCTCAGATAATGAAGAGTGCACTGGAGTTTTGTTATCCTTAGAGCCATCAGGAAGTAGACCTCTGGGTCGCTGCTGGCCCTTCCCTGCAGAGCATCTGTACCGGCAAGCATTTTCTGAACAGGTGGACCTACCTGCCAGGCACCACTGCTTAACCAGCTGTCATTACTTGTGTCAAAACTATAGTTCAGGGAATATTCGAAGGGAACAGAGCCATTATAAACTGCTTGCAGACTGTTTTCAAGGGTGTGGTTGTTGTACAATGTAAATAAGCCCCCAGCAGACCCCCAGCACTTGTGCTTCATGCATGTGTGATAAACACTGGGACAAACATTTATAGACCACAAACGTCAGGTAAGTGAAGTTGCGCTACTCTTGGGAAATAGATTGCATATATATATGCTGTATTGTGGCTATTTCAATGCCTTTTGGAAAACTTAACTAGTATGGATCTGCTTCCCTCAAATAAGACCTGTCTACATGTGATTCATTGTGGAACATGTGTGGGTGTGTAGAATAAAATATATAAACAAAAGTCATGCCGGAACATTTCAGGAGCATTGATCAATTCAACATTTAGAAGTTAAGCATTGGTCCTCCATGTTTAGTTCAATACAGCTGACTGTTAATAAATGTGTGATACCTCAGTCAGCCATGTCAGAGCCCAAAGAAATTTCATTTGACTCTTTCCATTGAGGTCATGGTTTACTTACGAGATAGAATCTGAATGCATATGTGTGTATAACAGATGAAGGTCTATGTGAAGAGAAATCTATACTTTTATTTGCGGGGTGGGGGGCCTTGTTTGTACTTTGGGTTTTATTTTATGATTCTGTTGAAGCACAGAGGTGCAGTAAGTGCTTGACAACATGAGCCCTTTGATTGTACAGTAGTTTCCTTCCTGTCACCGCAGGTGGTACAGCCTATCAGGACACTCGGCCTCAAGGTCTTCCCTGTCCTAGTTCTGAGGAAATACAGTCCTGCAAATTTTGTTTGGGTTTTATTTTGGGACTTGACAAAAACTTATTTGTTTGAAAATAAAAATATGTGACTCAGTTATCAGATCTTGATGTCCTTGTCATTCTACTTCTATTGGTGACTTTAAATCTTAAATGGATCAAAATGTACTATTAACTTCAAAACACAAAAACGTAATTGAAATTTTAACAACACAAACAATAATACTGAACTGAACAAGAGACACCTTCAATATAATGAAACTAATCCTTGCTAACACTCTTCTTTGCTCTGTCCAGCCTGTCCAGGACTTCAGAGTAGAGACCAGACATCTGTGAATACACAAGAGTCATTACAGTATAAGTATAAATGGTGGCTGTATGTGTACCTGTGTCTGGTAGTACAGTACGCTGTGTACCTGTATCTGATAGTACAGTATGCTGTGTACCTGTATCTGATAGTACAGTATGGTGCGTACCTGTGTCTGGTAGTACAGTATGGTGCGTACCTGTGTCTGGTAGTTGTGTACCTGTGTCTGGTAGTACAGTATGGTGCGTACCTGTGTCTGGTAGTACAGTATGGTGGGTACCTGTGTCTGGTAGTACAGTATGTTGCGCACCTGTCTGGTAGTACAGTATGGTGGGTACCTGTGTCTGGTAGTACAGTATGGTGCGTACCTGTGTCTGGTAGTACAGTATGTTACGTACCTGTGTCTGGTAGTTGTGTACCTGTGTCTGGTAGTACAGTATGGTGCGTACCTGTGTCTGGTAGGTACAGTATGTTGCGCACCTGTCTGGTAGTACAGTATGGTGGGTACCTGTGTCTGGTAGTACAGTATGTTGGAACCTGTGTCTGGTAGTACAGTATGGTGCGTACCTGTGTCTGGTAGTACAGTATGTTGCGTACCTGTGTCTGGTAGTACAGTATGTGGCGTACCTGTGTCTGGTAGTACAGTATGGAGCGTACCTGTGTCTGGTAGTTGCGCACCTGTGTCTGGTAGTACAGTATGTTGCATACCTGTGCTTGGTAGTACAGTATGTTGGAACCGTCTCCCCTGTGTCTGGTAGTACAGTATGGTGCGTACACTGTGTCTGGTAGTACAGTATTGGTGCGTACCTGTGTCTGGTAAGTAAGCAGTTGGTGCGTACCTGTGTCTGGTAGTACAGTATGGTGCGTACCTGTGTCTGGTAGTACAGTATGGTGCGTACCTGTGTCTGGTAGTACAGTATGGTGCGTACCTGTGTCTGGTAGCTCTCCCTCAGTGAGCGCAGGTGGATCACAAAGCTCATAGCGAGGCCACACCACTTCTCGGCTTCTGGATACTGAGTCAAACTGAACAGCAGGATTCCGGTGTTCCAGGCACGAGTTAGCAACCACAAGGTCTCCATTTCGGGAAAGTCATCTGGCTGCACAGTAAGACAGGAACATAGTCAAAGGAATATTCATTAGAATCGGCTCGGGTAACTGAGCCAACTTACTGAAAGGGAACTCTACTGACACCCGCTACTACTTAGAAAGCCTTTACAGCACTGCAGTTATGTATCATGGTGCTTCTCGGTCTTTGGTTTGCTCATAACTTTTCACAACTGTTTAATCTCATGCTATTACTTTGATCCAAAAAATGACATGCTTTCACTTGTGTCAAAAGGAAATACGAACTGTCTCCACTGCAGGGTAATGTCCCAATAATTTGATGCTTTTTGCAGCTGAAGCTCACCGGCAGTGTGACTTGTACAGCACATTAACATTCAAATTGGCAGGAAGGGGGTGGTGAATGGAAGCATCTGCTAATTGAAGTGGGGCTGAAAGCCCATTGATAAAAAAGTGCCTGCAGATCAGCGGGCAGGAGTGGAGTGGAAGAGAGGGGGTTAATTATACAGCAGCAGCCGCTTGTGATTGGTGCTGACTCACTGCAGCTGCAATGATGGACAGAGCCTCCTCATAGTAGTCCCACACCTCCTCCAGAAGATGGGCCTCCACTTCTGATACACCGTTTGGTAGGGACAGCTTTATCAGGCTGTGAAGACACTTACTGAGCAGATACACAGAGACGACAGCACAATCACTTTTTAACAAAGAGGTGTTCTAGAGTTTTTTGTTTTTCGTTCAGCCACTCAAGTTAATACTTTAAAAACCATAACTGTCCTTGGACAGGAGTCAAATAGGCAGTCTGAGTGATGTTTTTTTTTTACCCAAAAACTAAATAACATTATACAGGGGAATATAAGATCTTCTATACAATCTAAGTCAAGTATACCTGCACCGAGATAAGTCAGTCTGTGGTTGTTTCTTGTGTAGAGAAAGAGCGACTCTCAAGGCCCTCTTACACAACAGCGGAAAGTGGACAGGAAACTCCATGGCTAAAGCTTTATGTAATAAAAATTTTAAATGCATGAACATAAAAATACAACAATCTTTTTTGTTTTACCTGCAACCGTTTCAAGAACTTTGGTGTCAACATGTTCCATCTCCAGCACTGACTCTAAGACAGTTTCAATTTTAGGATCATTGAGCTTTGCCCGGGCCTCAAACTCATATAACAACAGCAAAGTGTCAGTGGGGTCCGCTGGAAATGTCCCTTCAAATATAGGCCAAAGGAGCATTTCAGGCTTAAGAATGACTGTGACATTCACTGGATTTTTAGGTTAAAAGATTATTTACCAGATGCCTTCAGTGTTTTCCAGACTTCTGAGCAGATCTGAATATGTTCTAAAGCCTGGGTGAGCTCTTCACTCTGAAAATCAAGGAAATAGTTTGTATTCTGTGCTCATCATTACCATCTAGTGTTCATGTCAGGATACTTGTCCAACCACAAACAACAGCCCTTGGTTGTCACTTTTTCTCTAATGTTAATATTAAATAACATTATATAAATTATGTTGACCAAAAAAATAAAAAAATTAAAACAGCCTAATTTGCCAAAAGAGAACAAACTAAATAACGTACTTGATTCGTTGACAAACCTGGTCGATGTCAGGTATTTTTCTACAGACTTCTAAAGAGGCTGCTGCTGCCATTAGCAGACATGTCTTCTGACCCATGAGAACGGTGCGATCTGGAGGGCACAGCTGGGATAGCTAGAAGATTATGCACATTGGAGAAAAACCGAGTATCAAACAAAGATTGTAGTTGTCTCAAAACTTAATGCGAACAAATACCTATGATCAGGTTTTTTTTCTGAAATGTTACATTATCAAATGAGGCTTGTGAATACTGAAAAGGGAAACATAATTTGTATGTTTCTATTTAGTACTAAGTTGTTTAAATCTATTGCACCACACATACATGAGGAGTTATCGATTAACGCTGCGATTACAGCTAATAAAAGCACTTGCCTGGTAGGAGAGCACAAAGAAATCCTTCATCCGACCAGGATTGGACTCACACCGCAGCGCCAAGTTCCATGCTGCAGCAACGCACAGGTACAGTACTTCAGCATTGAAAACACTTACATGTTCAAGTTAAAAGTGTGTGTTACACATAGTTAGTGTATACCAATCTTTCTGAACCAGTTGGCTTCTTCAGTCAGCTTCTCATTGGTCATGTTTGATTGATGTGAAAGTTTCTGCAGCGCTGAACACACATTTATGATGCACCCTCAGTGTTGTCTTTGGTCATTTGATGAATTTAATATCATGCACTTACCCATTTTTAAATACAGTAGCAGAACGTCCAGATTGACCCCTCTGTGAACAGTGTCAGCAGTCATACCATAATAATGAACATGAATTTCTTTGATTCTGTTATTACCTTACCTCGTCTCGTCACAGGACCTTTGTATTTTAGAAAGCACCATTCGAATCAAACACCTATAAAAAGATGAATGGGAATAGTGAAGCTGACCTCCTTTCTTTCACCTACTAACTGTGTTATGCCGAGACACACTTTCAGAGGAGTAGGGGAAAATAGGTCAGTGGATCATGGAGGTGTTTGGGAAACTAAAACAGTGCCAATGATTTATCAGCATATTATCCTTTCGCCCTTATGAGACTGTTAAACCATTCACAAATTCACAAAATGTTATTAATATTCGTACCTGAGAGCAGTAAGAACCTGGGTATCATCTTTGGAGTTTTCACACAAAATCTCAAGAGCTTTCAAAGCAGTGTCTTGTTGTCCATTCTTTGAAAAACAAACATTAACATAATGAGATGTTTTTAGTTTTATTCTGGTGATAGAGCTTACCTCTAAAGCGATCTTAGCTGCGAGACCGAGGAGAGAGGACAAGGCATTGTCTGAGACCAGGAGTTTGTCCCCAGTGGCCAGTCGATTTTTGGACAGAAGTCCAATTGCATTCACAGCCTGAGAAGCTTTTATAATGTACAAAACATAACAATACACCATGAGAAATGTAACAGTTTTAAAGATATACTGATACTGCAATTATAGTGTAATAGTTAGGGGTGGTGTGGCACATCCTACACGTAAAATACCTTTCTCAGCATTGTTTTCCTGCACAGCGATCTTGTAAACACTAAAGTGAGTGAAAATACTGTCTGGTTCACACCTCTCTGCTTCTCCTACCGCCTCTTTAGCCTGAGAAAAATATAGTTTTAATTATGAAATCTAAAGCACATGAAATAGTTTTTATTAAATGCAGCAGTACCTTTTCCAGCTGCTTTAAGTGCAAGAAACAGGAAGCTCTGTTTCTTTGCAATTTAGCAAGGTTGGGGTCCATCTGCCCTGCTTGGTAGAACGTTAGGGAGTAGTTGTACCATTGCAAAGCTTCAGAAAAATTCTGTGCCTGTGAAAATTTGTAGTATAGTAACACATTGGCTTTATATTGCACCTTTCAAACATTCAAGGAAAATGATCACTATTGCTTTTTCTCATAACAATTTACACATGACACATACCTCAAAATGCTTGGCTGCTTTATCCCATAACAAAACATGTAGTGTAGAAATGACTTGTGGAATCAGCTGTTTACTTGTATAGTGGCCTACGTTGGTGTATACGACATAAGTGATTAAGATTTGTCCACGTTGCTTAACATTCTCATACATAAAATAAAAATAGTTACGAGTGATCATATCCTCAATCTTCTGTTTGGCCAAGAGCTCTTTTCCGCTTTGTAGAAGCAGCTCAATGTGTAAAACAAGGGCCTTGCCCTGGTCAGGGGATGACTCAAAATGCTGACACACTCGCTTTAAAAACTCAAAGGCGAGGATCTCTCTAAAAAAAAAAATCCTTCTTATTGACTGCTACAGTCCGTATTCAGAATATAGACAAGATGTATCTTGTGTTTGACATATTACCTGTCATCTGACAAAAGTAATCTGACAGTGCTCAAACATACATCAAGAGAAACCACCGATTGCAGCATCTCATCAAGTCCTGAAAGAAGCAGCATGTATTTTTATGATAAACGTGTAACTTACACAACAGTACATTTGGTATTTTTTAGAATAATTAGTCGTAACGACAAAGGAAGAACAAGGTCATTTGTAGTTAATTTGCAGAATATCATAGAACTCTACTTAATAGTCATGTTATTTTCTCAAATCCCTTGTTCGGACAATTTTAGTACAAATTAATTGCGTTGTAAATGACTAACCGGCTCTGATGTGATCCTCAGAGACTCCACATCGCTGGAGAATTCTAATTTTTAAGTAAAGACCGGACACAGTGGCACTTTCCTACCAAATCATATACAGTGTGGTTCAGACAAACTGACAATATGCAGCTTTAAATAATGTAAAAATTGTAGAACACCTTATTGGCTAAAGTGATAGCATTAAGAGCCTTCTCCTTAAATGTTTGACAGTCCCACTCCAAATAGACGGTGGAAAGAAGTCTCAAAATCTTAGCCTGTGGACAAAATATTCAACTTTTTTTGTGTACTAAAAATATAACTAATATGATTACCTGGACCTCTGATCTGGGAGAGTAAGCTACATTCATTTTCCCAATGTCATAGCTCTGGCTGTAAAGATGATTTGATTGGATAAAATACATGCAATAAACCAACAAATAAATAAATAAATAAAATACCTTAACCAAAAAGAGCTTTCCTCATACTTTTTCAGATTGTACATATCAACTCCAAAGTTATAGCACATCAGTGACAGGTATGCAGTCTGTGTGAAAAACAGATAACTGGAGTTACTGTCATGTGTATTAATAAACATACAATCTTACCCATGTTTTTGTTTACCTCTTTAGGGACCCGCAATAGCATGTCTTTGCACCGTTTCATGTGCACCACAGCATCATAATTATTACCTTGACATACTGACTGCAAAGGAAATAGTATTTACTTCTGAAACTGTCAGTAAATGTATTAATTCCCTATGATTATGAAAAATGTTATGGCTGACACGTAGAACAGCACACGCTCAACATCACAAGTGCACAGCTCACCGACTCTGCCTGGTACGAGAGGATACGAAGCAATTCCTTCTCCACATCACTTTTGGATAAATGAATCTCATCTTCATCTTCGACTCGAGAGACAAGTTGACTATACAGTATTTCCAAGCTCTAGATTGAAAAATTACATTAAAATATACCGTACTTGAAGTGTTTGATGTACTTTCATTCTTACCTTTACAGCCAGTCTTAGAAAGTTGTCTGCCATCTGAGGATTTCTGCAGTCCAGCCATGTCCTTCCTGTCTTACTAGCCATCTTATAATGGTACAGAGGTAAGAACAGCCAAATAATCAGAAACACATGTTCGCAGCTAAAGGCAGTACTGACCAATATCTGTTTGCGTAGAACGCCCTCTGTTGGTCTTTCCGGCTCACAACAATACAGAAGAGTGCAAGCAACATGACGTACTGGGAGAGATAGTTTTACTTTGGTATACTATAGTTTTTGTGATGCATGAACATGTTTAAAGGCTTCAAAAGGTCTACCTTTGGCTTTTTGATGTCTGCTGATGTTATTGCCCACATTTCTGGTAACTGCCCAGTTCCACAGATGAACAGCACACTCTTCCAGCTGAAAAAGAAATACAAATATTGTAGTATTATTATTATATTTTGAAACTTACAAAAGCATGTGACCAGGCTTGCAAAAAATGAAAAACGGTCTGTTTTTCATTTTTTGCAAGCCTGGTCACATGTACTGTACCTGTGTGTTGTTGATTTTTGGGAGATCTTGAACATTGGAAATTTCTGAAAACAGTTTCTCAATTGCTTCCTCATCAGGCTGTTGCTTTAGCAAAAGTTTTTCTGCCAGACCTTGAAAAATCACATAAAAAAACAAACTGAATAACCATAAAGTATCGTTACTGGCAGTTCTCCAAGACAATATTTGACACGTATGTTGTATTTCACATCCATTGTGTTTTTTATATAGTTAAGGTAAAGTACAGATATAAACTTGTAAACAAGCTAGCTGTTTGTTTTAGCTTAATGTTAGCTACATGTAGCTACCGTGACATACGTTAGCAGAAGTATTTATTTTTTTTTGCAAGTGACAGGCAAACAACGCTAACAAGTCATAACATATGACATATGAGACAAAAAACCTACATACATGAGATGGTCGAGGTAAACAGCTCCATCGTCAGTCTCTCTTCACTAAGACTGTCTCAAGTGAAGACTTTCTTTACCTGGAGGATGTTGTTGAAGGTCTAACTACTTACCATAACGTTATTTATTTTCAATGTCATTTTCAAGACATATACTGATAAGTGAATCGTATTTATTGTGATGAATACATACATTTACTTCATATCTGACTTGTGTATCTATTGTAAATCCAAACAGCTATAAGATAATTTAGCATTCACAGGTTAAGGCCTTAAAGGCCGCGTCTGTCGAGAACAAGGCGCGCGAAACTGGTCAATTCCCGTCACGTGACCCATCCGCCGAACGTCAACGTCCAAACGAAAAAGGTAATGATCACATAACTAACATAAATCATCCCAATCTGTACTGTCAGCTTTTGCAGTGAGGATTTCTAAAGAAGCTGATTAAAGACACAGGTACATCATGTCATGTTAGTGGTCTAGTACTGCTTGATTATGGGGGGGGTCGATTATTTAAATCATAATTGAAATCAAGATTATTCAAAGGATTATTTCTTAGAGAGAATGAAGTGCAAAAATTGAACACATGACATGAAGTGTCCCAGAAATGTGACTGACTGTTGTAATACCGTACAAGTAGAACGATACAATCCATGAGCAACCGTAATATGAAGTGCTTATTATATTTACATGTTAGCAACTTTTTCACTCAGGGAAACATGTAGGCTATGTGCACGCTAGACGCACTTAAGAGTTAGTATTAATCTCAATTACTTCATTAAAAATGTGTTAAGCAAATATCATAATTGTACACCAATTGGAACGGTCAAAATTGGTCTACAATTTCTTCGCCTGGCAGTTTTGAGCAGACCACCCTAAAAAACACTCAATCTGTATGCTTGTAACTTCCAGTAATTGTTGTAACCATCTTATGCGCTCCTGGCCCCTGGGAGGTCCTTTAGACTTAGAAAACAATTACACTCACATGGTCATGGACACATAAACTCACGCCTCCTGATCTGGCAGAGTTTCACAAATGTAATTGTTTTTGTCAGAAATAAAATCAAAATATCCTGTTAAGGTAGAACTTTTTTTCTTTTCTTTTTTCTTTTTTACAAAATATTCATTCAGTTAAATATTTAATTTGAGGTTGCAGTCAACAGATGAAAAGATCAGTGATCCAAAGTCATGTCCATAAGGCTACATTAGACAAATGGTCAGCATTTGCCAAAACAAACTGGAGTCCTGATTAAGCCTGTAATCAAAGTATGAGGATGATTGATATAACATTGTTATTTTTCTGGTTTAAGGTTAAGAGCAGTGTGCCTGTCTGAAATCATAATGTCCTGCAGTGTTCAGCCTGTTCCGCTGATGGAAGAAAGGTAAAGCAGGATGTTCTTATTTGGAGTAGTCTCTACCTCCAGCAGCTGCAGAGCACTTATGGACAAAAGATTATTTACTCTGATATAAAAAGCAGTGTATCCTGTCTCAGTCCTAAATATAAAGCACAGTGTGTAATCAAAACCTGCTCAGTTGTGTGGATCAGTGGTAAAGCCCCAGTCCATATGAGGAGCAACACAGCTGCCTTTAATTTGAGGACCATCTCAAACAGTTTGTGCTGTAGTAAATGGTGACATTTTATATATTTCTTTTCTACCTTTGTTGAGCACTCAAAGGAACCACTCTCCCATTGACACACATTCATACAACAGTGTTTGAAGATACTGTAGATGCGCAATTGAACTCCCAACCTTTGGGTCAGTGGTGACCATTCATTCATTTTGTTTTCCTACAGCTTGTTCCCGTCAGGGGTCGCAGGTGACTGAAGCCTATCCCGGTGTCTTAGGGTTAACATAGAGACAGATACACACAGACAACCATTCACTCTCATATTCATTCACTAGGGAACATTCTGAGTTGCCAATTTACCTAACACATCCCTTACTGATCCCCCACTAGCCCAGACCATGAGGTGGACCATAGGTGGATGCAAAAATCCCTTAATAATGGTTTGTCACATTTGGACCAAGCCTGAATGTGCCCTCCAGGCTGCAAGCATTGTACAGGCCCATCATGGCTCTATACCAGGCATGTTCAAACTACGGCCCGGGGGCCAAATGCGGCCCTCAGAACATTTTTTGTTGGCCCTCCGGCTTCCTGCTAAGTTGGTCCAAAGAACACTTACTGTAAAATTAGAAAAATTCAAGCATTTTGATGTTTTACCAACTTAATATTAATGTTCCAAGTATGACTAAAGGTGTGGAGGCCCATCAAACTATGTCAAATGCTAAATTTCCAACTTTGTTGGGTTGTCTGTGGCCCTCTGCTCCGTATAAGTTTCAAAATGCGGTCCTCTGTGAAAAAAGTTTGGACACCCCTGCTCTATACTACTCTTAAGTGGTCAAAATTATACATTTAATGTTCTCTCTTTAAAAAAATAACAAATGCACTTGTTGCTTTTATGTTTTTAGCGTTTTCATTATGAAAAGTTAAAATATCTGTGGTGTACCACCTTACCAGTGTCAAGTGTCCCATCTGATTTAGGGCTAAAATGTGGAACACCAACTTCTGATTATTTTCTTTCTCTGATGTGTTTCTAAAGCTTTTCAAAATATAATACTTTCAAGATTTAATAAAGACTAAATAACTAAGAAGTTGGAAGTGTCCAACTTTATTCATTCACTCACCAAAAATAACATAGGCCTATCAAATTCTATCAATTCTATCAAAGTCTTATTTTACAAGTATTTTAGTATATATTATTATTTTCCCCTCAATGTGGGTTCTCCAGGAGCAGACGCTATGGATCCAAATCACAATAGATGTGAATTATTAAAATAAGCCTTAGTTAAGCCCATTATAATTTAGGCACATATGAAGAAAGCATTGGATTTTCTATTTGGCAAATTTAGAATAAGCTTTCATGTCTGTCAGGTTGACACAGGAAACTCGTTAGGCTGTTCTCTCCATAAGTCGGGGGTTTCTGAAGTGCGTCTCCTCAGACAGTGACGTTGCGCGCCCTGCCTCCGTGCGTCCATAAAACGTGCTTCACGCTTGGACTGTGAAGAACAGAGGGAGGAGAATTGTCTAAAGAGCGTCCAAAAGTGAGTGTGCATTTTACTTGATTTAGTTTTTGTATCAGAGGATACCTGTCTTTCGATTCCACATTTCAACTACGCTTTTATAGATTTTCTTTTGTCGGTTGAACATTTTTCTTGATCCATCTAGCTTGAGTGAAACGAGCACCTGACCTGCGCTGATCCGGCGGTGGCAGCGGGACTGAGCCGCGCAGAGAAGCCTCTGACGAGTCGCATCTCTCGAAATGGCACAACGCGCACGCAAATAATTGTTTTCATCTGGGAAGAAGAACGTACAATATATAACACAAGCACATATTTGTGAACTTGTTTTGAGCTGAAACTTGGAATTTACGCTACCGCACAAATACCGTTTGGATATTTGCAAAAACAAAACTGACAGGATGCACCTTTATGACATTTTAAAAGTGACCATGGTCCTCTTTTGGTGTACTTCGTCACTCGCGTACGGTGAGAACTGTTTTTATCTTTTTTGCTTAATTTTAGCACTCTTTCACAGTTTTTGTGTTTAAGTTTGCCTTGACTGCTATTTTGTGTTCACGTTTTGTTACTCAATAGCCTGTTCCTTCCCATCATGTATCAGAATCAGAATCTGAAAAGGTTTATTGCCATTGTGGCTGGTTGCTAGTTTTGTTGTTGAATTGAATTGATTTATTTATTTTCAGGTGGGGTTTCATTTATGTTACATTAATTAATCAATCATTGCCTCATAATGAGGTCAGATTGAATGCAGTTTCTGATGATACCGCTAGAGGTCATCTTCCTTCAAAGTCAATATAGACCTTGACATATAAAGCCGTAAATGCAGTGTTGAAAGAATCTAGCAGGTCTCTGTCAGAAATTCAGTCCACCCAAATTTTAACCTGTTAAAGTCATGGTGGTATATGTATTTGGTCTGACGCATATTTGGCTAAAAGTCTTATAATTGTCAAAATGTTGATTCCTGCTATTGGTGTGAGTAATTCTCAGGTAACACTTGTTAGAGCATATTTGTATGCATATGCAACCTTGGCACAATATGATATATGCATATTGTGCCAAGGTTATATTTGTAAGTTATTCTATTTGCATTACGCTTCCTGTCCAACACCAAATAAACAGCACATCCAAACAAAACTATACCCCTCCACTTATCACGCACTACCTTGGACTACAATGTTTTTGAGTAGATTTCCTACACTGTCCACAACCAAAGCGTGGGAAAGACACAAGGAGGAAACGGATGCTGGGTCTGGAATTGTTCTGGCGCTCAAAGGTCACAGAAATGTGACACGCTACCTGAGAAAAGGCGTCTTCCAGTGCTTCTTGTCCATTTTTGGGATCTGTCCACTCCTTACAAGACAATAGTCTAGGAAAAGGTGGCCATTATTATCCAATGCTTCTGACAGGAGGACAAGTTGACAGGCTGTCTCTATCTTTGTCTAGATTCAATCTTTATATTCATGTTTGCCCACTGACATAAAGGTGGTGGTTAGTTCCAAGCTCGTACGATGAACGGCATGCTGTCGTTGTGTCCTTGAGCAAAATACAACTGCATGCTGTTGTTGTGTAAAACCCGTCACCCACTTTGTCACTGTATGAATATCATGTGCGAGAGAGGAATAAGAGAATGTCGAAGGGGCCAGTGGCACAGATTTGTAGCCTTGTTTCTGTAGTTTACCACCTCCAAGTGAATGAATAATGTAGCAGCGTTACTTTGAGAGGCTTGTCAAGCTTGTAAAGTGCAATACAAATCTTAGACATGATTAGTTAGCCAGTAAAGAAAGTTGCACATTTGTTGCAGTAGTTAAAAAATTTAATCTTTGGTGTCAGACAACTATTACAGCTGTGCTCTTTAGAGAGATACGTTTGGATTTCTTTGTCATACAAGTTAAGACACAGTCAACAATCCAATGAAATGTGATTGGATGAGAGGAACCCAACTCACTTAAAACCAACACAGTAAAGATAAAAAGCACTTGCTTTTTATCTTTACATTTACATTTTCACACACCTTCATTCACACAAAGCAGAAAATTGCATAATTGCTTATATTGCACGCTGAAATGGCACTCTAGCCCGTCATAATGTTTTTGAGTTAAAATTTCAATTAGTGACTACTTTCAATCTAGATGGGATTCTTTGTTAAAACGAATCACAGTATACGATGTAGCTTATGGTCTTATTTAATTCTCCTATAGCCTCCATAGAAAAGATCTTGTTTCGTTCTGTTGTTCATTTGGCGTGATTATTAAGAATTGGAAACCTGACCTGGAGTGGACAATGGGAGTAATTGGAGGTGGGCCAAAGCCTTATTTCAAACAATATGCACATTAAATATTAACTTGACCTGCAGTAGATATCTAAACTAAAGTAATTGGCTTGTTCAGCTAAACCAAAACTTTAAAACTGTTCACTTTCAGACTTTGAGCCAGCAATACATTTTCCTTGTAACAACTATGAGATTTCAATTTCAAGGGCTTCACAAGGGCATAGTCTTAATCATATATTATGGAAAGGAATTTTCTGGCTTTACTTTTGAGGACTTTTCATGCCGGAGATTCCTATTGTTGATGGGACTTAACTTTACATAACCTAGACTGGCCCCCCGTCATGACCAGATGTTCTAGTATTTGGCTTTGTTGTGGAGTCCTGGGCATGTTGCCTCTTACTAATAAAAAGGCAGACTTACGATAACCTTGTAGCTAGTAAAAAAAAATAATAATAATGTATGGGATGTGTAGTTATAACTTTATTTTTTATTTTGTTGTTAAATGTCTTATTAGAGGAATTGATTTTATGGTTTTGTGTGCCGTCAAGTTTTTCCTTTGCCCCAGGTCACCCTTGTAAAAGAGGTCTCAATCTCAATGCGTTTTCTTACCTCATTAAATAAAGATTAATAAATACATAATGTAAATACTAAACAGGCACCACATTAAGTTTTAGGTTCTCAGGGATTCATGTGTTGTTTCATTAACATATTTGCTTACATTTGCTTACAGCAGTGTGTCGGGGGTCGCAGCATATTTTTTAGCTGAAAAGATGCTGCGACACACCATCCACTCAAATGGTTCCTATAATGTCGGTGTCACTATGTTTGGCTTTAGGGGATTTTGCATAAATAGCCACTTTTCCTAAATGGTCATTTATTGTGTGAATCAGTTAACTAAAACTGTATTTTTTCCAAAGACACACCATGGCAAGCCCTCAAGTCTCACCAGTCTCACTAGTCACACTAGTCGCACTAGTGATGACATTCTATGGCTTGTGTTACATCTTAATGCATACCACAGATGTTTACCCACCTTTGACTCAAACACTAAACTTTACCCAAATATACAATTGCGTAATTATTGCATAAAAGAAGAGGTACTTCCTACAATATTTTTTGTACTTACTGAGATGGAATTTTGGTTTTGGGTTTTTCTATTATTGTCCTCACTTCCTTGTCATTGTGTATTGTTACCCAATGTCATTTACAGTCATGGCACTGGATTGCATCACATGTTTTAAACAATTAGACAAGTACCAATATGTACAGTATTAGTGTGTATTTTAAACATATTTCATGTTGTTAGTGACAGTCAACAATTATACTTTCTTATTGTGCAAATATGACCTTTGTCAGTTTGAGTTGGTGTGCATTATAGACTTAACTGATGACAGAGACCCCCTTTCTTTCCTTCTCTCCTTGATGGCTCCTAATGAGAACCAGCCCTCAGGTCTTTGAACCAACACAATAAGCACAATTTCTGGCATCTTTTAGAAGTTCATTGGGAGAATGGGACACACAGCTGTTACTTGGGGTTAGGGGTGTCAATGCTGGCTGCGGTCAGTGCTAGCCAAGCTCTGGTGAGAGCAGGTGGGAGTTTTAGGGCGTGGGTGAAGGAAGACAATCCCAGGGTCACTTCTCCTCTTGTACACAGCTTGAGCCTGGTTGTATTATTCATCTGTGTTACACTGCAATGTCCTCTTAACAATAAGTGCTGTGTAATCAAGTGCATAAATGCAAGCGGTATGTTCTTGGATGTAGTTTGCTAAGATCATTGTATTACACCATTAAAGAACACAGGCCAATTCCCTTCCCATCTCTTTTACTTTGGACAATAAAACACAAAGCTATAATAAATTATCAGGAAGTTAATGTTGAGTACTACTGTGAATGCCAATTCTTTCATGAAACAGCTGTTTTGAACCATAATGCGTAGTGGTTTTGGACATGTGCGAGTTAGTAGCAAACGTTTATTCTCACTGCTTCCACACAACATTTGGATGTAAACAGTTGATTTAACACTGATGTAGATGTTAGATGAATCAATTATATTTCCTCTCACACATGCTAAACATAAAATAATCTGCTTCTAATTTTACGTACTAATGATATAATCTACAGATCGTGCAGAGGCCGGACACATTACAAGGATTTTGCCTGATGCAACCCCTGTGATTCTTAAAAAGGGAGATTCAGTGTCTCTGATTTGCAGGTATGTAACAACATACACTCAGGAGACTATTTGTGTTAAACTAACTAGATGCATTGCTAAATAAATCCATTTGCTTTGTGTTTATTCCTGGAAAGAAAGAAATAGTTGTTGCCTTCATCTGTGGTCTTTTGGGAATAACAGGATATTTGATAAGAATTTAGAGAATCTTGCCTAATTTCGTCAGCCTGCCAAGAATGTTTGTTCCACTTATCGTTCAAATGCATTGCTTCCCTACAAGGCCATATAACTACATGTCACTGGACAAACTGGAATGACCCTAAATTCTTTAGGCCTGTTAGAAATGTCATATGTTCCGCTGGGATTCCTTTATTGAAAGTTTTAAAAAGGATGTTAAACGGAAAGATTGTGTTACTTGAATGCAGCGTTCAAAGGTTCCCATGTGAAATCTCAGCTTGTTGGTCAAACCTAAAAATAAACAGATTCCACCTACAGTATGTCATTCTAGATTTAAATCAAATGACATTGCGTTACTATGTTGACTGCATGGATCAAAATGTTGAGATATTGTTCTTGTTCTCTCTCTTTTACCTATCAGAGGGAATCGTCCGCTGCACTGGGAACTTGGCTCTGAACTCCGAGCATTACCATCAGCAGGAGTGAAGGTGGGACACTGTGACTCAAGGCACCATTCTGCTCCACACTGCAGCAAACTGACCATCACCAATCTGACAGCAAACGATACTGGAACATACAACTGCCAGCACTCCAATCACAGCTCAATTTATATCTATGTTACAGGTAAGGTAGAGCCTTTCTTTACTTCTGCTTAATGTGCACACATTATACACATCCAGAAAAAATATGCCTTTGTGAACTTCTTATTAATGCAAAATATTCCTAAAAGAACAGCAATTACATCTTCAAAATCATACTTCACATTTTAGTAAGTAGTTCTTCTGACAACCACAAAGGTATTATTCAGCACAAACGTTAAGCATGGTCAGTTTTAAAATGAGTTACATGTAGTAGCCCTTTTCTCCTGTAAATGTGTTGCCATGGAGAGCAGAGACACCACCAAACCAGTGTTTAGTCTCACATTCCCCTTTCAAAGTGCTTGCACTGTTTTACCAGACCATTTACTGCAAATTCAACTTTATCACACTCTTCCTGCTTGACCTCGCACCAATTGCAAGTACCAGTATACTAGTCATTTAAAATTGTTTCTTAATGCATGCCCTTGGATTGAATATATGTTGTTTTTATTATTGATCAGTGTTTTATGTTGCACCTTAGTTCCTATGTTTGTGAATTTTGTTCATCGACGATGGAAATAAACCCCTTTCTGATTCTGATTCTGAGATGTTGGGCTTTGCGATATTTACCCAAAGTGAACTGCTTATTTCAAGATTGAATGCTGTTGGTTGCCCTCATTTCTGCTATTAAATTATTGTTAACTGACTGACTTTCATTTGACTGACTTTTATTTTTGTATTGCAGATCCACACCAGCCGTTTGTTGCACCTCATCCCTCTATACCTCTGCTCCTCTGGACTATGAGAAATGAAACCAACCTCATTGTTCCATGCCGAACGTCTTCTCCTGATTCTGTTGTGACACTCAGTGCGGTAAGCTCCCCCACTTCATCTTTGTGCAACATCTTTTAATGCCTGTCTAGCTGTTTGTAATTGAGATGTGTGGACACATTTTTAGAGGTACAATAAATCAGACATTAGGCAAATTTGGCAGTGGATGTGGTTGAGGAAGGGCACTGGCTCTCGCAATGGATGTGTTTTAAATCGCTCTGGCAGACGCAGTATGGGCTTTACTGTCGGAAGCTCTGGCACACCGGAGGGAGTCATCCTGTCGCCTTCCTGCAAGAACAGGAAGGTGCATCAAGAGAACCTTTCTTTGAATTGGTTCTTAGCTAATTATAGTCATTGGTATCTTACAAACGCTCACAAATTCACAGACAAACAGACTCAGTATCCAGCCAAACTAAGAAAAGTAGTTGTCACCTATTCTTAGTCATAATCCATCATAGTGGAACATTACAAAATTAATAATATAATAATTTTAAATTCCTTCAGTTTATACTATTCTGTATTCTACCATAAATCAATTCTGTAAGCTGAAATTGTACTTTTGGTCAATGCAGTCACCTCCATTAATAAAAGCAGTTGAGGAAGAAATGAAGTGGGATCCAAAAGTAGGGTTCAAGATTCCCTATGGTTCAGTTGCTCACTACAATTTGCTCACTTGTAACACGGAGGTGAATGGACATGGTTTCAGATCAATGTACATGCCTAGAAGATGGAGTAAGTACAATAGGGTTATTATTAATGAGTCCTTATACAGCAGGTTTCTGAAGCATATGTTTCTTTCCCACAGCTGGTGACCTTAATAATGTAAAGATTTCTCCGGATCATGTAAAACTATTGATTGGAGACCTCCTTGTTCTTAATTGTACTGGTGAAACCACTTTTAATGGAAGAATCAACTTCACATGGGAACTTCCTCGGAAAACAGTAAGTTATTGTAACTGCAGTAAATAATACTCAACTGGAGACTGTAATCATTTTCCTTTTGAATCTGTTTTGTTTGCAGGAGCACCGTTATGATACTAATAAAACCCTCTCAATGTCTGGAAAAATAATTTACATGAGTAAAGCATTGTATTTGCCTAATGTAACATTGGAGGATAGTGGGGTGTACCAGTGTAAAGCGGATGTGGAATCCACAAAGTACAAAAGTGTTGCAGTAACAGTGAAAGTTTATGGTCAGTCTTTTTATTTAAATATAATTACCTATTTCTCACAATTGCATCTATACTTTCAATTCATGAATTTTTCAGCTGATCCTTTTCTCGAAGTGACATATAAGGATGATAAACCCAGAACTATTATTGTTAACAAATATAAAAAGAAGGTTTCATTTGGACCAAAGGTCAAAGCAGTGCCTCCCCCAGACACATTAATTTGGTAAGTAACAACAGAGATAAAAGCTATGCCTGGCTTTTACATAAGCAAAAGAAAAAGTATAACAAAACATGTTTATGTTTCAGGTATAAAGATGGCATTCCAATAAAAAATAATTCAAGTTGCTACAAAATGTCAGGAAACAACCTGATTATCAGTGATGTACAGCAGAAGCACGCAGGTGTCTACACAATGAGAGTGGAAAATCAAAACAAAGGATTGTACAAGAATATAAGTTACTCTCTGCTTTTCAATGGTAAGTTCATATAAAAAGCAAATGAAACATATCGCTTGTTGCTGTGCTGTGGCGCTGCTGTGGCCTGTAGTTTCTAGAGTCCAGTCACGAAGACGGCAGGTAGCAGCTTAGTATGAGAGGAATTTGGGGGCTTGTTGATTCCAGGACAGGATTGACGTATACAGTGACAGCTGTTGTTGATTATTGGGGCTGCTGTGAAGGGGCTTGGAGCAGTGTGCTACAGCCAAGGCTCATTTCTGTAAACTCTTGCTCCCACACTGTGTGAGATGCCCACAGTTTATTTATATCTTCACAAAATTACAAATGACACAAATCAGTAACTAATTTCAACCACTTTGACCATTTTAACCTTATTTAAAAAGTCACTCACAACAGCAGTTAAATCTAACATAATCAACATCATAGAATAATAAGCATAGATATAAAGGAAGAAACAGATTTACTTATGTTACCCCCCCCCCCCCCAAGTACTTTATTTTATTTTACTGTGTACATTTTACTGTATTCGATTTTCTAGATTAAAAGTAATTAAGGACCTAATGTCTGGTGAAGTATAAAGCATGTTTATGTCCCAATGTCTTTTTTCAAATATTTACCTAAACAAATTCAAAAAAGTTGCTTTGTGAAGAATAAATGCGCTTTGTTCACAGCTGTGCACTGGGTCATGGACCACTGTTTTTTGATAGAAAAGTGAAAACAGCACAGGAATCTAAGGTTCAGCTGAGCGCAGAAGTCATGACTGCTCTGACATGGGCGCAGGCCACAGTGGGGTTGTTTTTTGACCTACAGCCTCAGGCTCGCCACTCATCCTGCCACAGAATAAGGAAGGCTACCAGTGTCAGTGTTACATGGCCAACATTCACAACCACTACTGCTCATTAATCAGACATTAACTGATTCCTCTGAGGGTCATGTTTATTTGTTTTACCCTCTCTATTATCTTGAACTTTGTTTTTACAGTGCCTCCAGCCATTTCTGAGGCAGAGCTCTCTACAGTGGATGTGCAGCCCTATATGTTTGGCAAAGACCAACAGTTAGCATGCACTGCCTATGGACTGCCTTTGCCAAACATCACTTGGCTCTGGCAGCCATGTCCCTCGGATTCAAATACAACACAGTGAGTCACTGAGCTTTGATCTAGCAATCATCTAAGCACTCAAGCGTTCAAATAACATTTTCTGCATCAATGGTCAGTTAACTTTCATTTATTTTAAAGGCAGTTAAAAGTCAAACTATCTGGTGGTTAATACTGTGAGCCTTAAATGATCAAAAGCCTAGTTTTCTACTATTAATACTAATTTGTACTTGACTTTGTCCAGGAATGTGACTCCTAAATCAAAGATAGAAAACCACAGTTTTATAAACAATCTAATGAACATTAGAAATATTTCCTGAGGTTTAAAGTTTTCAGAGTGCATCAAGATAATGGCAACACAAAATGTTTCAGGGTTTTAGCGGAAAACGAATAAGCCGCTATAGCCTGGTAAGAGGAGGCCAGTATTGTACCTGTCTCTGTTAATCCACTCTTTGTTGCATTTTATGACAATATCTCTCCCAGATCTTAGTTTTGTAACTAAAACATATTCTCAAGGGTTATTTAGAGAGAGTTAGAGAGATGGTTGTATTTTACTGCTTCTCATGAAAGTGATTAGTATAGTATGGTCTTTATCGCCTTGGCAGGTTAAGAAGTTATCAAATATCAATTGTTGACCACCAAGGTCTTAGGATCAGCTTATCTTCTCTGACCAGAGGCTCGGGGGGTTCCTGTGCGAGCTGACGCTCAGCACAGCCCTTCCTGCCGAGGCTGCCATTTCCTCCTCGGCCTCTGCTCTCATCAGGTTGATTGTTCCCCTCCACGGGCGCTCACGCCTTCACTAGGGCTAACTACAGGTTACAGCTACCACAATCCTAACACAGGTTACAGCTACCACAGTCCTAACTCAGGTTACAGCTACAAATCTCATGTTTTCTGCTGCAGTTCTCAGCTTTACTCAATCATTTGTGGGTTTTTAATACGAACAGAAATTATAACTTAAATCTATTCATTTTGGAGTACTTTCAATTAAGCTTATACTTTTTGTTTAACATAATGTTTTCATCACTTACAGTTGCAATGAAAGTGCCCATCAAGCCATGGAATCATTTCTTGTTACATCTGATATTAATAATGGAAATTATTCCCACAACTGGATCAAGAGTGTAAACTATAAACCTGAGCTGGTGCAAGGGAAAAATAAGGTATGTCCTCTTCATAATCAATAAGTGACAACTCCAAATCCTCAGCAATGTTTAATTTTTTAAATATATTTGTTTCAAGTATAATGGTCTAAACAACTATTAAGGTTTATGGTAGTGGTGCACCAATATGGACATTTTAGGCTGATGCGATACCAATGTTATGGGAAAAGCATGGGCTGATAACTGATATTAGGCCGATGTTTTTTTATACATTGTTTGATTATTTTAAGCACTTGTGTAGTTTTTATTTTAAACACTTTTGAATATTTTGAACGAAAGAAATACTGCTGTGAAAGATATGTCCAAAATTAGAATAAAATCAATTTTAAAATGTATAGAACCAGTTAGGACACAGAATATCCTTCATTTGTGGGGCAAAAAAAGAGAGAAAAGTTTGGATCTTTTTTTTTTTTTTTTTTAAGCAATATCTTTAGGTATAGGTATAGGCTCTAATATGATTATTATTTATTCAAGTAAAATTAGATTTCACACTATTCCATTCTGTTAATTTCCTGTTTTATTATTATTATGTATTAGCCTGAAGCCTCTCTGTACCTCCAGTCTATGTGTCATTATCATGTTTATAGCAGCAGAAACTTATTTTCCTTATTTTCTCCCTGCGAAGGGCTAACTCTTAACTCTTTCATTACCGGAGCGTAATATCGCTGGACTGATATTGGTGCTTTTGGCTGATCCCAGTATTACTCAATGACGTGAATATCGCCCGATACCAATACTGGGCTGACATATTGTTGCATCCCTAGTTTATGGAGTACAATTCTCTTCTTTTGGAGCCAGCTCCTAAAACCTTTAACCATGTCAGATAACTGAGAACTACATTGATAATTAAATAAGGTGTAGATGTCACAGCTGACTGGGGAAACATATAACCTTTCTGTGTTTTATATACATTATGTGCATATAATTTGCTACATTGTGAATTTGGTCATTTGAAAACCCTGACTTTTCCAGGCTATGGTCTTTACATTTTTTATCAGTTGTGAAATTACAAATGATTTAACTATATATATGTTTGGCTTCTTCAAATTGTTTATCTCTTGCACTTGTTTCTCCTACATTTACAATACTGCATTTAGGATTGACTGAATGTTTTTTATTGTGTGTTGCAAACTAAAGACTCTTGGTTTAACAGCTTTCAATCACAAGCTCACAATTTTCAATCTGTTTCTAATAGACTGCCAGTATTCTAGTGATAGGTGCAGCCAATGTATCAGGACGCTACATATGTATGGCCAACAATGAAGAGGGCACAGACACAATGGCTATTCCCTTCTTCATTACTGGTAAGTATCAGTTATTCAAATATTGTAGGATCGGCTATTATTATATTATGTTTTACTTACTGCTGAGATGCAGTAAGCGAGTCAGGACATACTGATAATGGGACAAACACTGCTAGGAATTTGCTGACTATGTTATCCAGTAAAGAATCCAAGAGGGCATTTAGTGAAACCATGTTCCTTTAAAAACAGAGCACTTCGGAGAGGAAGAGCGGCACATATGTATGTCCTCAGTGCTATAATGGCACACTTTAAAAACAGATACAAATAACTGCATTCCTGCTTTAGGGCCAGCAGGTCATTCTGTGAGTCCACATTTCTTTGTTATGTATCTCTGACTATTTCCAAATGTTCCCAAACGCATGCCCAATGAGACCATGATTATATAGATGAGGTGTCACTCCTCAAAATCACTATTTATCAGCTAGCGCAATACATCTTGGGTTTCAGTCAAATATTAGCAAACAACAAAAAGTAGTTTGCGTTATGGGGTGAAAACATTTTAGATGATTCAAAATAAAATCGACTAGAGTCAACTCAAAGCCAGTTTTGCCCGAGGGTTGAAAGATTGAAGAATGTTCATGTACATCTGTGCTCTTTTATGAAGAAGAAAATGCTTTCCATCAATTTGAATAAACAAGTCTGGTCTGGTTCCTTTGGGGGCTAGACTCAGCTTCAAATGAATGACTGCAGGGGTGGCCATCCGCCATGTTGTCCACCACAGCATGCTTTCAATTAGCTGTGATGAAACAGGAAATAACTGCAAATTTGGAATTTCTGGCCTTGTCAATGTGTAAAAAAAACTTGTGTGTCTTTTTCATGTACTATTAATGAGCAGCATTGGACTGGCCCCAGTTTGTTTAAGGTTAAGTTTAAGATGCACTATTGTCCCCATGGGGAAATGATCCTCTGTATTTGACCCATTCTTCAATCCCACTGGGACATCTCCTCAGGAGCAGTGGGTGCCACAGCACAGCACCCGGGATCCATCAGATCTTATGCAGAATGTGAATGTATTGAAGAGCCTTGTGCTGAATTGTCCAATTTTTCTGTCCCTTGTTTCTATAGATCACTCAGAGGAAATAGCGGTTTTGACGCCGACTGTTATTGAGGGGAACGATGCTGTCCTGACATGCCGGGCTGCTCGTTATCTCTACACAGACCTTAATTGGCTTGATTCAAGAAATCAAACCATTACCTCAAATGTGTCTACTCTTCAAACAAGCACACACTCCATTTCGCGTTCTCTCCATTTGTATAACGTGTCTCAAAACAGCTCTAGATACTACAGGTGTCAGGGACAGAAAGTGCACAATAAAGTTGTACTGAAAACTGCTATCTTAAATGTTGCTGGTAAGTGAGAAAACAACATTTGTATGTTCTCACTCTCCTGTATACTATACTACTAGCAATATGTGTCTTTGATAGAGAGAAAACTTCCTCAGCTGAGCCAAAATCTTACAAATCAGGATGTGAATAGTAGCACAACACTCATACTGACTTGTGTAGCTATTGGAGTTCCTCCTCCATACATTGTGTGGTACAAAAATGGGATTGAAGTGGAAAAAGGCCCAGGTAAACATTTATAATAACACTCAATTCATGTATGCTTTTTTATATTAAATACATATTTTGTATTATTTCTATTCATAGGCATCACATTTGGTGATGGGGTCCTGACCATTGACAGAGTGAAAAAAGATGATGAAGGACTTTATGAGTGCGTGGCCATAAATGCTCTTGGAGCTGCAAAGACAAGTGCTGTGGTTACTGTCTATGGTTAGTCACTCTGCTTTTTTTTATTTATTTAGAGTTCTACTATCTAACTAATGATCTTTTTCTGACTATTTTTCTGACTGAAAAGTCTGCCTGAGCACAAAATGCGTGACTGCCTGCAGGAATGATAGATAAATTACTGTTTGGTTTTATGATCTTGCCTATTTATGCTTTTGAGGACATGATTTTCTTCAAAGTAATTAACAAAAATGCTTAAGCCACTGGTCAAAACACAGAGCATCAATAGTATCTGATGATGACTTCTCTTCCAGATGATGACAGTAAGCCAAATGTTGAGGTAATCATCCTGGTGTGTACTGGAGCAGCTGCAACTTTCCTCTGGCTTATGCTTATTCTGTTTATTCGCAAACTTAGAAAGGTAAGAAGGGTTCCATATAACTACTTGCGTGTATATAAAGAGTTATATATCTATGTGTGTGTACATATAGAGTTATATATTTGTGTGGATGTATAAAGGTGCAGTACTACAGGTGTAGACGTGACTGAATTTGCTGCCCTGAATTATCCACTTAGCTTAGCACATTTTGTATTGTCACTAGTTATATAACTATTTATTGACATTGTCTGAAGGGTTTTGCGAAACAATATCCATTTTTTTATGTACGCATAAATATTCCTTTGTGATGCTGAATTTAGCAAATGTTTTAAAATGTGCTTGTGCTTAAATAAATTGTATATACACGACATGGCCTTAAATTTAAATACGGGTACTTACACTTTCCCAGAAATGTCAACGTAAGTGAATTTAAGTAAAACTAATAAATAACATTTTAATGTCTTTTAGCAGCCTGCACATTATAAAATGGGACCATCAATCATAATTGATCCTGATGAGTGTCCTCTTGAAGAGCAAAATGAGCTGCTTCAGTACGACAGCAGCAAATGGGAGTTTCCTCGAGATCGACTGCAACTAGGTATGTATTAAATTTACAAATATCTTTGCATTCATTCAAAAAACATGTTATTATTTTTTTGTAAAGACTTAGAATTAAGAGCATATTTACTTTGAGAATGATCCATTAAGACAACAATTCTTCCCTTTAAAAATATACAACTTTGTCTATAGAAAATATTGTAATTTGGACATTTATTTTCTCTTAAATTGAATTCTTCATTTTTCTCTTTACTGTTGATTTTATGGGTTTTTATGTACTTTATTAAGTTTCTGTGATGAGATTTGTAATTTTTTTTAAAACATGTTCTATTGTTCTCTGGTCAATTGTGAATTTAGGTAAGACCCTTGGCCATGGAGCCTTTGGAAAAGTTGTGGAGGCTTCAGCGTTTGGGATTGACAAGTTTTCAACATGCAAGACTGTTGCCGTTAAAATGCTCAAAGGTACAATGTTAAGGGTTTAACATTATACGTGCTTTTTCAGAAACTTGCCTCTGGTTTGCATTTTCACCATAGAGGCCTTGAAATTTATACTCAAACCTGGGTGCACTCAATGGGCTGAATAGAGCATTTATTGTGGTATGTGAAGCAGATGAATAAATCCTATGTGTCACTAAGGCCAGAGATATATTTCCTGAGCAGAGTTCAAAAGCCACATGTGACTACAATTAATGTTAGTATGGAGTGTATTCTACTTGGAGGTAAAGGATAGGACCTCTAACCCTGCCATGATAAAGAATAGTGTGTGAGTGTATACAAACAGGGCTTGGATGAGACTAAATAACTCAACGGACTATCCACACACACACACACCCACACACACACACAAAAGCAAAGCATTGACTGATGATTAAAATCTTTTTTACTAAACTACTACTTTTCTATATTCATCAGCAGCCAGTGAAAATGAAATTGTGAATTTTTTGAAAGGTTGGTTGCAATGCTGCATATGTGTAGATGCAGATGATATGGAGAGTATAATATATCCAGGAAGAACAGGTTGCTGAAATAGTAATCATGTCTGGTCGTAAATCATGAACCCTCGGGTCAAACCCGCTCTGGTTATTCCGAGGTCAAACATAATGGAGAGCAGCAGGCCTCTCAAATTGTCCATGGTTTGGTTGAGAGTATCAACCTAACCATGAGTATTCAAAATACTGTATCTGTTCTTGGTCATAGCAACATATATGCCACTGCTATTCAACTTAAGGCCAGATCAGGCTCGCCGATCTGATCCACAACCCCTCTCCCAAATATTAAAAAAAAAATTTTCTTGTTTTCTGGTTTAGTTCTGGGTTAGTACTAGTTTAAACTTGGTTTGGTGCTGGCTTAGTCCTTATTTAATTCTGCTTTATAAATGGTTTTGGCCTGATTTAGACCTGGTTTTATTGTGAGTTAGTCTTGGTTCCGAACTGGTCAGGAGCATATCTGGGCCAGTGTTCATTGCTCCCTGAGAAATCTATTCCTAAGCAGTTCAATAGCCCAGATATATGCTACTTTTTAACCCTGTTTTATACATTTTATAGGAGGTGCCACATCCAATGAACGAAAAGCTCTGATGTCAGAGTTGAAAATCCTTATTCATATTGGGCATCATTTGAATGTTGTGAATCTACTGGGAGCCTGCACGAAGCCAGGAGGTGTGCTTGATGACTGCATAACATGTTTTCAGATTATTTTGCTCATATTTAAGATATTTATTTTATAGGACCATTGATGATGATTGTTGAGTTTTGTAAATATGGAAACTTGTCTAACTATTTGAGGAGCAAAAGGGATGATTTTATTGTCTATAAGGTGAGTTTCTTCTACTTTTTAATGATAAAAATAAAGTATTGCTGTTGGTATATTCCTTTGCCTTGTGTTTGATGCAGAACCAGGATGGTAAGGTACTGTCGGGGTCTGGTTGTGAGCTGAGTGAGTTAATGAAGCGCCGTCTGGAGAGTGTGGCCAGCACCGGAAGCTCAGCCAGCTCTGGCTTTATAGAAGATAAGAGCTACTGCGACTCAGAGGAAGAGGAAGAAGGTAAATGTCCCTTCCCCTCAACCCTGCCCCCGCTGCCTCTCGACCCCCTCAGTCTCAACTCTACCCCACAGAAAATAAGTCTCTCCTTGGATTGTTTTCAGGGGACACTTCCTGCTCCTGTTTGGTAGTACAATCACTGCAGCAGGAGCCTCTGTCACCCACTGAGATTAGGGCGGCGTATATTTGTTTCCTGTCCCTGCGCAGCGATTCTTAGCTCCCCTTCAAGCCCAACCTAGGTTTCACATTGTATTATTTTGGGTTTGATTAGCTGTTTACACAGGTGCATCTATGGAAGCACCCCTCTGAGGACCTGACCAGCACCTGAGGGTCAAATGTACATGTTTTATCTGACATCTGACCTCTAAATACAAAATAGATTTGTTTTGTCCATCATCATAAAAGGAAATGATAGCAGAGGAATACGTGAGCCATAAGGGTTTTTTAATGCGGTGAAGGAGTCCATTGTGACATGGTGGTTTAATTTGCACTGCATACTGTATGTTCAAGTATGATTCTAACATGTATTTTTCTCTCACAGAATCGGAAGATTTATACAAAAGAGTATTGACCTTAGAAGATTTGATTTGCTACAGTTTCCAAGTTGCGAAAGGCATGGAGTTCTTGGCCTCTCGTAAGGTAAATCAAAGAAGTGTTTCTTACAAAATGTTTGTACATTCTTTGACATAATATATATATGTGTGTGTGTCAAAGAATATACACATATTTTGTATACATTTTGTGTGTGTGTGTGTGTGTGTGTGTGTGTGTATATATATATGTATATATATATATATACATACATACACACATTTATTATTTATTTTATTCTTTCTAGTGCATTCATCGAGATTTGGCAGCGAGAAACATTTTACTTTCTGAGAACAATGTTGTCAAGATTTGTGACTTTGGACTCGCTCGGGATGTGTACAAAGACCCAGATTATGTGCGAAAAGGAGATGTGAGTAGATTCCTTATAGACCAATGCTATCTTTGAACATTTTTGTGACAGTAAATAGCTTATAGTACTTCATGGGGTTTTCTGTCTATAGGCAAGACTTCCACTGAAGTGGATGGCACCGGAAGCCATTTTTGACAAGGTCTACACCACTCAGAGTGACGTGTGGTCCTTTGGTGTTCTCATGTGGGAAATCTTCTCTTTAGGTAGGTGCAATTTTTTATATGAAATTCAACTCACATCGGACACTGACTAAATAAGAGCACAGTTAGGGCTTGTTTATAATTATAATTTTTGGGGAAATTGTTTCTTAATCTTAAAAAAAGCAATGAGTCAGATTTGTACAAGCGTGACTCAGGTTACCACAGAGCAGTTCCCTTTAACGAGATACTTTCAGCTCGCAACACAACCATGGTTAACAAAAAGCTGGATAAAATGTGTTTGAGTAAACTAAGGCCCAACTAAATGACCATGACCTCTGTTATAACCCCTTTGGGAAGAGCAAACACTGACAATAGTAAATGGAGTTCGTTGGGACATTTTGCCTAATTTTTGTGTTTAACATAAATGTCAAAGAAAATCTGTTCCATTACAATCTTTTTAACGCACCTGGTTTATGCTGTAACAGTCGTATGGAGCTTTATATTTACCTGATCATGTTCCTTCATGATCAACAAAATGGCTGTTTACAAAATGCCCTTGCATTTTTTTGTTTGTTAGGTGCCTCTCCGTATCCTGGAGTCCAGATTGATGAAGAGTTTTGTTGCAGACTGAAGGAGGGGACCAGGATGAGAGCACCAGAATACTCCTCATCAGAAATGTAAGAAGTATTATTAGCATTATTCATTAAGGTGGTAGAGCAGCTACCTGTTATTGTGATGAGTGAGTGATCAAAAAGGCAGTTGGCAGCAACAATTCTGACAGAGGCAGTTGTGGCTTCAGTAGTCTCTTACCACCAATAAGTGTGGAGACGGAATTTTATAAATTTGTATTGACCTTTATTTAATCAAGAATAAATCATGGCTTCATCAAGACTGGTTTATAGTCCTCCATCAAATCTATGCTGAAGGCTGATTTATAGTGCTCCCTCAGCGGAGCTAATCAGGGTCCAGGCGCGTCTTAGGAATTCAACTGTTTTATTTTGCATTCATATATTTACTGGCACAATAAACGATTTCACATTAGACTCATGTGCAAGCATATCTGTGCCAAACCTCAGTAGTTCCAAGCAGTATTTAATACATTTTCCATATAGTCCATGTGGATCAACCAATCACAGCCCATATGCTCCACGTGAGGTGACTTTTGAACGTAGGAGCACGAAGGTTTGAAGCAAGGAGAATAGTTTCTGACTCCGTGTGTCATCAAAGCTGTGTTGAGCATGTTCCGTGCACAGACGCATGAAGCTGAGACTCTGTAGTTTTGGACTCTGATGTCTGTTTTACTCTAATCATAAGTAGAAACAAGCTCTGCACAGAGAAATTCAGATGTTGGTGTTTTGACAATTCTCTTTTAAAAGCTGAAGGTAAAAGTCCATACAAAAGTTCTATTCATTTTCCATTTTATTTTAGGGTAATTTTTTACTTGTGGGTTTGGAGTACAATCTGACCCTGATGCTTCCCAGAATGATTTATTTGATTGGAAATAAGAGGGTTACAGCTTTATTTTTATGTACAGCAGATCAAGCAGCTTGAGAGTTTTCTTTTATAAAATAGTGGTCAAAATGGAATAAATAAAGAAAAAGTAATTCATCCCTTACGCTTATATGTTCGGCGGGCCGGATTAAAACGTCTGGCGGGCCACATCTGGCCCGCAGGCCTTGAGTTTGACACATGTGCTCTAAATGTAATCCAGATTGTTGTTTTCAGATCTCTCTTTGTAGAGACAGACCAACTGGTGCCAAGAATCCCTTGTACATTTCAGCGCCACAAAAGAAGCGGCATGTACCAGATTATATTTTGCATGCTTGTGACGTTGAGGCCAAGATAAATCGCTCTAAAGGTATTGAAATTAATGTTGAAGGAAATGCTTTTAGAGTCAATGGGATGAAACTGTTCAGGCTCAGGTTTCCTGTGAGAAGCCTGCGCTGGATCAGGTTATGATACTAAAACAAATCAAAGTTATTTTTCAGATGAAGCTTGAACAAAAGAAAGACATTAGGAAGAGGATGCTCACTTCCTGTCCCTTGCTCAATACCAAAACATCATAGCCATGCTATTTATGCTTTCAGACACACAGAGAGGATTAACTACATCATGTGTCTGCTTCCTTTGCCTTCTCACTGACATTCTTAAGAATGTGTGTTGAGATCGTCCTGTGACTTTACACTGCTTTAGCATGAACTAGAGCTACAATTTTTATAATATTTTTTACATAAGGGGCATCAAATTTTTCAATTTGATCCGACCCGCGTCCATTAAAAAGGTTGTGTATTGAAATGCTGTGTCTACGTTTTTGATTCAGTCTGAAAACATACCTAAAAGCTCTAAACTGTCAACAACATGACAGCAATAATAATTTCAGTAAAGTCATCAGCACGACTAAAAAGGGACTGAGAGTTTGCATCTTTCTCATTCTCACCCTCTCTCTCGCTCTCTCACTTGCGAGCAAGCCCAGGAGCAGAGCCAGGGAACAGGTAAATCAGATCACACAGAGAGATCAAGGATAGATGTGTTTTCTCTGTAAATTAAGCTTCAAAATGCGTGTTTTATTACAATCCGACTCATATTCACGGAGAAATTAGTCTAATGAGGAACTGACTTTAGACGCGTCTAACTGCAAAGATACACGTTTAAACAAACTCATACTGTTGATGTGTTTGGGAATAAAAGACCAACAAACACACAGACCTCTTGCAACAGCCTACATGAACATGAAAGGCTTATTAGTGGCCAAGCATTTATAACTCTTGACTTAAATTACTCATTTTAATCCAAGGCGGTTGGATTAGATGGTCAAAAAGATTTAAGATTTAAATATATTATATTATATTCAAAAAAGATTATTATAATAATTCATGAAATCACCGCTCCTGAAATGTCTTGAATGTTTATTGGCATTCACCAATTGAAGAATCCTGTTTCTTATTTAATATGTAGCATACAGTCACATATAATTCACTGTGACACTGTAAATCACTCAATCACTGTAAATCACACAGTTTCATAGACTTCCCTTGTACTGCAATTTTATTCCTCTATTACAAAATAAAAACATTGTGATATGCTGTCAGAATCCAGTCTGCAAGTCTGCAGATGCACAGGTGAAATCTGCTGTATTAAACTGTACTATGGTCCAAATGTATACTGTTCTATGTCCTAACCTGAATTCCAGGTGCCTGGCCAGTTTGTTGACATTATTGTAAATGTTTTACACTGTCCACCATGATGCAGCATTAAAGGCCAAATCTCTCATGTCGAATGTGTTTACAAAAGACAATATCAAGATTCCACTAAAGCATTATAGTGTCCTATAGTGGCCGTTGGATGCTGCTTGCGGCTTTAATTATTATTATTTACACCCATTGTGTTTCTTTGCAATATGATGTCTGTTGGGGAAAATGTTCTTAGTGTCTTCTGATTTATAAAGTTGTTAAGTAATGTAATTTCCCTATTTTATTATCAAGATGGTGGTATAAACGTGTTCTTTTCCAGAATATCCCACATTCAACCATGAGCTTTAGACAGGATTCGTCTTTCTATACACTTAATATGTATAACATTCATTAATTCACAACTTGGTCTTTAATTGGTGTAATCTCTCATTCGTCCAGGAGTGTTCTACAACGTTTTAAGATTTTCATGTGCATATGGTCTGATAATGATTTAGCTTCAGTACACTATTTTGGTTCTTTTATATTAATTTTCTTCAGCAACAAAAACATAAAGGAAGATATAACCTTAGAGACAATTAGAAGAGAGCTAGAGAAAGTAGGATTTGAGCCGGTCAGAAAGAGTTTTAAGGTGAAGATCTACAGAAGTCACCCTTTAATCAGGTTTTAGAGTCAAAACAGATGTAGAAAAGGGTCTTCTAGTGTTTTAATTAAGCGTTTTTTCAACTGAAATTATTTCTGCCCTTTCAAATTGTCAAACTCTCAAACTATCTTAAACTGAAGGAATCAGATACAGCCCAGGAGGACCAAAAAAGTGTGTGCACACATTTAAATGCCAGATCATTTAGAAGTAGACCAGTATTTAAGAGAAAGAAATACCGACCAAACTTATAGAGGCTAGATATTTAAAATCTATTGTAATTTAAGTATATTTCAAATATGCACACTGTATGCATAGGCGGAAATCACGGGGGACGGGGGGGGGACTCAACTCGCCCTACACCAAATTCAGAGTTTTGCCCCTGATTGTATGACTTCTATGTCTCCAACTGCTGTATTTTCTTGACCTTCAGCTATCAGACCATGTTGGACTGTTGGCACGGAGAGCCACTAACGAGACCCTCCTTCACAGAGCTGGTGGGACGACTCGGGGATTTGCTTCAGGCCAGTGTTCAACAGGTATGGCAACAATGAAAAATGCTGAATACATCAATCCATTTGACATATTTAAGCATTGTTTTGTGAATCAAAAATGCACTTCATACAGGGGCAGCATATCTGGTCCCTCTAATTTTGGAGGTTTTAGAAGATGGGAACTAGTGAGCTTAAAAATACAGCAGCAATTTTAGAAATAGAATAGGCACCAAATATTGTAAGTCCTGTTTCTAGTGGTTTGTGTGACTGGAAAGGGTATTATCCATCATTATTGATATTAAATGTTGAGTTGCAGACAGTAAACTGAATAGCATTCTTGAAGTATTATGAAGTAGTTCCTGGTCCGACTAAAAAAAGTTATGTGCTGACTGTAACAGGAAGGAAAACACTACATCCCAATCAACACAGTGTTGCTGGCTAAAGTAGGAGATCTATCAGGGTCCACAGACGACAAGCTCACACAACCCCTGTCCCACCACGACTCTGGAAGCACTTGGTGAGAACTGCACTCATTCTCACATTTTTGTTGTTTTCTGGTTTTATAATGTTATGGTATGACTCTCAGTAACAGCCTGAAAACCAGCAGTGCTTGGTACTGGTACCAAGTAAATCTTCTGTAAAATCATTTTAAAAGGCTCAGTTGTGACTCCAATATTATTTTAATTCCCTCTAAACAATGCAGATGGACCTTATTTTCACATGATAAGAAACACTCCGCAAAGAGCTTTAAGAGAAGGAATTTCCCCAGAAGCACACAGGCTGCTTTAAGATTTATGTCCACTTGAAATAATATTTGTCTTGCACTGATTTTCACTGTGTTTGTTGAAAGGTGTTAAAAAGCAGCAATGACAGTTTGCTCTTAAGCTAAATTAAACTTGTGTTTTAACCGTGGGGTGTTGAAATGTACAAGTCAACAAAGTGTGTTTGAAAGAGCTGTGCCACAGATACCAGCACATTACTCATTCATGTTTTGTCTGTAAATACAGCATATAAGGTGTTTTTTATTCTTTATCATAATAATAATTTGGCAGGAACATGAAGATACGTCCTGCTAGTGTGAAAACCTTTGATGAGGTGACCATGGACAATGGAACAAATCAGAACCATGTGGTATGTTATTTGTGTAAAAAGCTAAATTTCTGCTAATATTTTTAACCAGTAATATGGAAAATTGCTGTCTATGTGTGTTCATCAGAGCGGGCAATCAGACAGTGGGATGGGCCTGTCCACAGAAAACATGAAGACACTGAAGCGTCTTGAATCGTTAGCTGGCCGACCTCTGAGCATCATAGCTTTGGCGTAAGTGCCGCGTAAAGCCTTAAACATGGCCTGGAAGGGACAATACCTGCTGGGAAACCTTCCCACTGAGCCGGAATGCAGACGCTATAACGTCTTACAGCACACACTGCGCTGCGTTTGAAAAGAAGGCTGCAACTAGTTTAGTCTTTTGTCTCCAGAGACCACGCCTGAGGCCGAGTGACAAAAGGGACGTGGGTTAGATAAAGTTTGGAGGGAACAAACTGAAAGGCCAAGTGGCTGCATTACCAGAAGCACACGCTTTAAAGATTTTTTTTGTTTCTCACACACATGGCTGTTCTTTCAAAGCCTCTCAGTCTAGAACTCGTCTTACTTCCCCAAATCTAACTATAACAAATGGGCTTCAGAAGCTCCAATGTATTTGTCTGTAATGTTTTCTCCTTTGAGAATATTTGAGGTGAGGACCAAATCTGTGTCAAAAGTGTATAAATCATTCCCTTCTTTCTCCTCAGCAGGAGTTTCAGAGCTCACATATTAAGCTCACAGCAGTCAGTGGCAGGGTTAATTCACAGGGTCATACCCTTTGAGCCAGACATTATTCTCTAAAAACTATAATAACATTATTCTGTCTATAATAACTCTGTTCTGTCTATAATAACAGTATTCAATAAAAACTATAATCACATTATTCTGTGAAGGAAAGATTGAGGATTTTTAAATAAAAAATACAAGTGTTTAACCAAGCACAGTTATTTCTGCTATTATTATTATTATTATTTTAGATTATTTTTGCTGACGTATTTCAACAAAAAGAGTCAGACTTCCATGTAACTGCACCAATATTTAACACCAAAGGCTGTTTAAATATAAAACCATTATTCCCATTTACTTGTATGTATTTAATGGCAGACCGAAAGCCACAACGACCACAGGCCCCTGTTGTTCTGAAACAAAGTTTGCCAGCTGCCATGGTGAAGTGTGTCCAGGCATGCAGAGAAAGATGTGTGGGGACTTCCTCATTGGACAGTCACACAGTCATTGCCACCTTGGAATTTGATGAGGCTCTGGTCTTTAGAAGCTGATTTTGTTCTGGAAAGTTTCACCTGTCAACTTTTAAGGACACGTTTTTAAAAAAAACCTTTACTGATATTATTGTGTTATGTTTTAAACACTATTGTAATAGGTAAATCTTCCAACTCTGCCACAGCATACCAGTACAGAGGCATCATCTGCCCCTGCTGGGCTCTGACCCTTTTGCCTTGTCTGAGGAGCCTAGGAAACTCCTAGCAACCGACAAAGACAAAAGCCAGCAATTACTCATATTCTGTGGCTCAAACCAAGTAGAAATGCCATAGATGATTGATTACATCATAAGGGCATAACAAAATGTTTGCGCATACCTACCGGGGCTGTACAATATTAAGAAAACAATCTATTCCTGATAACTGCATTGGATGTTTGAATAACAACATAGCTCCCCGTATTCACTGGTGAAAGCTTGAACAAATCTTACTGGAGTCTATAATCAGTTTCTGTCGGATAAGACTTTTACACGATTTCAAAGATGTCCGAACGTCTCTTCTATCCAAAAAATGTTTGTCCATTTTTTTAAAAATCTATTCCTCTTTGTTAACTTTGGAAACAGCATACCATTGTAAAGTCTTCGGCCTTTGGGGTGCTTTCTCATTGTCCCTACTCTTGAAATTCAATTCCCATATTTCTTTTAATTAAAATCAAACAATAGGGTCTTACAAGTGTAGTGACAGAAGTTTTTGTTTTCAGGAAGAAGGCCATGAGTAAGAGCAAAGAGTCTGTCCTGGGTGACTTCAGCCTGGATGACTCAGCTCTGGACGCTGGTCTGGAATGTCACAGCCCTCCACCCGACTACAACTCTGTGGTGCGCTACTCGACTCCACCGGTTTAGCGCCTACTCCCCCTCAGAACCGCCCTCTTCACTGTGGACTGACTTTTAGGACAAAAACCTGTGCTATTGTATCAGCGGATTCTGGGGATGCCTTCAGTGCAACAAAAATGTTTCAACTTTTATCACCCATTTTTCCGCTAATTTGTCCACCTCTCCACACAGGCTCAGGTAACTATTGAATCTACTGTGAAAATGCACTGCAGTCCTCACCTGAATTCATGCAATAGCCGCCAGTCTATAAAAGGACATTTAAAGCAGTGTTAGGTTTCTTACTGTTGTGGTTTTGAGTGTAAGAATCCCCATACAAGTTATAAGGAATGCTTCACCATGACCAGATGATATGCAGGCTATATTTATGATATTTCTTTTCATTTAGCTAAACTCAGGTTAGTCACACATCTGATTTTACGTTTGAATAAGAAGGACGTCCACCAAAAGCACTAACAAATGCTGTATTTATTATAATTTTCTCTATTTGAGCAGTGCATGCTTTTGTTATAGTCAGCATATCATATGAGACTATTTTGTTTTCAAAATGTCATTCTGTGAGAGAATGACTCTCATTGATGTGAGAGTTGTGAATTGAATATACAAAACTGAGATATCGTCATTGAACATATTCAGTTGCAATGCAGTCTGTAGCATGTTGAACAAACTAACAAGTACAACATATGGTCAGTGTATCAATTGTTATTGTCTTGAAGTATTTTTGGTTATTAGATAGTTATGCACTGAAGTTTTATATTTATGCTTTTCATACACTAGAGAATATTATATTGTTATCAAACAGTGTTACAGATATTTTGTATTTTATTTAACAATTTTCTCATAAATTTGCTTTTTTACATGTACTAAGGTTTTATTCACATGCAATTTGCAAACACATTCCATTAATGAAACAGTGATGCAAACATACAATATCATTCTAGCCAATTACAGTTACCTGTAAGCTACTTATTATACTTTGTAATAAGTTGTACATTATTTAAAGTACTGTCTTCACACTGTAAACAGAGCATATAAATAAATAAAAACATATATTTATACAGTAATTATGGTCTGCTCTTTTAATTGCTTTAATCCTTCAAATATTTCTGGTTCTGAAATATTTTGTATAAAATTGCATGTGCACGTAATATCTCTTTTGAACTACTGATGAAGCAGGAGGCTGATTGCTCCCACCAGATTTCCAGCGCCTTGATGGAGCATGTGTTTGTGCTGGAGCTGCTCCTTGGGCCTGTCAGAGCGTCACATCCTGGCCCGGGATGGTGTCGGCAGCCTGTCTGTTCACCGTGACAATACCCCATGAGTCTGAACAGGGGAAGGAAGGAACTCTTAATCATCCCAAAGAAACAAACCACATGGTGTTCCCAACTCACAAATCTGCCCAAGGCTTCCGATGGCACTGACTTACCGACACTGGGAGGGTGCCACTGAGTCACACGCTACTGTTCAGATCACCTTTCCCCTCTATCCTGCCAGGACTTAGTTACAGTAAGGAGTGTGCCCAACAACAGGTTTTACCTCTGAACCATTTCCAGAGAAGGAGAGAAACAAATAGGGAAAGGATGTAGACACAGACTCTAGACTCATATTTTCTGATTCAAATGTACTTGAATTCAAACACATGGATTTAATCCAAATCTACGTACATCCACCATGATAGATGTTCAAAATAAAAAGTATGTCAGAATGGCAATGATGCACTGGACCACAGGAAATGTAAGAGAAAGGTTAACATTAATGCAAAAAGAGTACAAAGAGAAAATAATTTTTTCGATGAGAGAAAAAAACATAGACAGTTCTTATAGGCACTCTTACACCTATTGCACATCTTGAAATTATAATGCATAGCCAAAAAACAAGGCTCCCCCATGCCAGAGTCACGCAATGTTTTTTTCCCTTCCCTGCCCAACAAGGTGAAGGGTGGGTAACAGACACATCCGCACCCCTCACCTAAAACAGAACAATGGACCGGATTCTTTTCTCCTCTCCTCTACTCCACCTACAGCATAAACAACAAGTAAACAAAGCTAGTCTATATTTGGAGCTGGAATCAGGAAGAATTTCATCTGTGCTAGAACTTTGACTAATGAAATTATCATGAGGGAAGGACTGTTGAGAAATAGAGGGTTGCAAGTGATAAAAGCCAAACCTCAAAATGTATTGCCTAAGATCGGAGCAAAACCAAAAATAAACCCTGATAGCAGCTGCCTATACAATGAGTCATATGTTCATTCATAAAAGTGGTGGAGCATGAGGAGCAGATGTGATGGAAGACCAGTGCCACCTATTGTTGTTTTGTTTCAAACAAATGGACTAGAAATATTTACAAATGTATGCAAATGTGTTAATATGCTAAAGAATAACATCTTTTTCTTTTTCAATTGTTCCGAACATACAATTCCGCAGTTTAAGTCAGTCCCAAACCTTTCTCTTTGGGCCTATACTTGTTTATGAGCCGTGAGGAAACAGCTGAGGGGACAGTGCAGGGCCACTGGTGAGTCCAAGCGCACTCACATCTACACACAACAATTTACACAGCACCTTCTGACACTGGACATATGTTTTACATTAGATGGTCTGTGTCAATGTGAGCTGTACTGGAGGTTTATCCAGAAATAGTAACAGATGCTCCTCTTACTTCTCCTCCCACAGTGAAACACCACAGACAGTTAAACTACATCGGTGAAGTTATGCAACAGAGGATTCCTGCGCTTAGCGTGCTGTGCTCAGCCAAATAACTGAAGTTAAACTTTTCAGATGGACTAGAGCAATTATGATGGAGGCACGCATCACCTTGTGTTGCTTCACATAACAACCTAACAGTTGAGGACAGAGTGACTTGCATCCATCATAACTCACATTTCTGACACGAGGGCGCCCTCTTGTGACCAAAGAGATTTCATGCTACTGAGAGGACTGGGTGAGCGTAACTGTTCAGAACTTTTATGAAAGTCATTAGAACCATTTTCTTTGAATGTTTGAGTTTATGAACTTGCACATCAGCCTGCTCAGAGACTACAGGTGGAAATTAGCGCTGCATCTCATCAAATTAATAATGAATAGACTCTAAACTAAAAACTAGATGCTGCAGCTCCCCTCAAATGTGTCAGTCTATGACCTCATCACTTCCCCTTACAGTCTCATTTGCTGAAACAATAACCCTTTGGAGCCATATAATTTCGCCTGCCCTCTTGTGGTAAGTTTTGTCACACGTGCTGGATGCTGCTGAAAACGTATAATTGATGTATTGCATATGTATATGTAAAAAAAAAAAAAAAAGTTCTTTTGACAAAGCTATGATATGTGCTGTTGTCTTAAAGCCTTATCACCTAAACAAAATATAAGCAGCTTGGCGAAAAACCTAATACATCCATGGGGAAAACAGGCAGTGAAAATGGCAGCAAATAAACCTGGAAAAAGTAGCAGGCCAATGTTTTAAGTGAATTTGTCACAAATAAGCAATGGTTGGGTTTACATGATGCCATTAATAATCTCCCCACAGTTTAAGGTAGAGGACAGGTCAAATGGAGAAACTTTCTAAATGCAGATGTTTAGACATGTTTTATATAGTTGTGTATTTACTGGGAAACAAAACACCAAGAACTGTCAGTCACTCTGTCAGTGTCAGTCTTCTCTTCTCTTCACAAATGTTTAATCTGATCTGGCGATTTCTATAGTGATCCTCACTAACTTCTTGGATTACAACAACAATCTGCATTTTTAAAATATTAATTTTAGCTGCCCCCAGCTGAATGTTATGATGTCATCTGAAATCCAGAAATTTCATTACAATATCGTCATAATGGTATAATGGTACCATTGTGCAAGCGTGATTGTTGTCAGAACTTTAAACAAAAGGTTAATATGGTAAGTCATATGAGCCAGTCGTAACAAAGAAT
The DNA here is from genome assembly GCA_015082035.1 of Chaenogobius annularis. Classification (NCBI taxonomy): domain Eukaryota; kingdom Metazoa; phylum Chordata; class Actinopteri; order Gobiiformes; family Gobiidae; genus Chaenogobius; species Chaenogobius annularis. Next base: position 1,757,266 of record BJKM01000002.1, on the reverse strand, counting down.
AATAAATCTAAATGTGTTGATCGTATGTGTCCATTCCTTTCAAAAACAGCATATCGGAGTTGCTCTCCATCTGAAATTATGACATCAGTTACTAGAACGCGAAAGCAACCTATTATTGCTCAAATTGAGACTGAACTGGAACTGAACTATTCTGTTCCGATTGAGTCCAAAAGAGGGAGTGAGCGGCCTATGATCAGAGCACAGAGACCCAGAGGCGCGAGCTCTCCCTACGTGACCCACGCCTTGGACAGATGAAAGGGACGTCTTATCTGATGAAGCAGGTTTGGGCCTTCGCTGTACTTTTATGAACATTAATAATACAATTACTTTTTTTTTTTTTTTTTTTTGCCAGCTCACACACCTCCTTTCTCATGAAAGGGCCTGTATTATGTCCATTATTGTTATTCTAGGCCCTACTAAACCTTACATCCTCTCGTTTTTGTTTTTTTTAGATGAGGCATCTGATTCGATTAGACTGATCAGTAAATTGTGTGGGCAATAAACGCTACTCATTTATTTGCCTAGTCAAACTTTTGACAAACCAATTAGTGCACCATATAAAGCTCAAAAGCACCTGCAACAGAGCGCACAATGAAGGATATGTGCTGGCTGAAAATAATATTACAATTTTATGTTATAGTGCTTTTTATGTTATCACGGTGAGTGAAAGCGAACAGAAATATTTTAATTTAGAAATAAAATACAGCTTTGGGTACTGGCCGTGTAAGTTGTTAATTGCAAAAAGCTCTAGGAACCACTTCCTTGGATGACAGATATGTCTTCTCAATTGTTTTACAGTGAGTTTGGTGGGACTGTAGACTGATGTGTTCAAAGGCGCTGTTTGTCACAGAGGGGGTTGTTAGAGTTTCCTTTAAACCGGAATTAGCCGCGAAGTGCGACCTTGGGGTGTGAAGATGGAATACGAAAGCTCTGGTTTGTAAAAACCATCTCATACTTTGCACCTCATTTGTAAGTAGGCTAAATATCTTCTAAAATAATACAAGATGTGCCTTTGTTTTCAGTGTAACAGGGAAAGCATTATAAATGTATTAAATTGGCTGAACTGAAATTGCCACACATAATTAGATAAAAATGTCAAAACACTTCAAGTCAAACAAAGAAAAGAAAAATCAAAATGATTACTTCAAATTTGATAAAGTTCAGTGGTGCTGTGAAGCGTGCGTAATTACGCGTCTTGTGGCATGGTTCCATTTGGAATTCGGCTACAGTTGTGCACATTCGCAGCTAATGTATTCATTACATTTAATGTATTCAACTTCTCCGCGGTTGGATAGGCCAGCTGAGGAGTGATGACGCTGTTTAGGAAGGGGGACCTCTGGCCCGCGCCGCACAACTCGCGCATTTGGATGTAAATGGGCCTAAGGAGGAGAGCTGACGTCAGGAGGGCCGTGGTTATACCTCTAGCATCTTGTCAACACACGCACATGATGAGAGACTGTATCACAAGAGGAGCTACGTCGCGTTTGTAACTGAGGAGTCACTTTGGACTATTACGCCATTCTTTTTTTTTTCTTCTTTTTTTTCTTTTTTTTTAACCTACATAGGCTATACAGAAGAAGGATTGTTTTAGAGGTGCGACAAAAATGTTGCCATAAAATCAGAGCACGGGGTCCCTTTTTTCCTATTTTAGCTTTGAGCTTGAATTTAATTTATTTTTATTTTGCACAAATCATGTATGTTGGATACCTATTGGATAAAGAAAGCAGCATGTACCACCAAGGACCCGTCAGAAGATCAGGCATCAACTTGCCTCCACAGAACTTTGCTTCTTCGCCACAGTACCCCGATTTTAGCGGATACCATCACATGCCAAACATGGACACACACGCACAGTCTACGAGCAGCTGGGGGCCCACATATGGCGCTCCCAGGGAGGATTGGGGCGCCTACAGCCTAGGGCCCCCAAATAGCATCCCTGCGCCAATGAACAACTCGTCTCCGGGACAAGTGTCGTACTGCTCCCCCGAGTACAGTCATATGCATCCACCTAGTACTGCCGTGCTGCAGCCACCACCAGAAAACGTTTCTGCCACTCAAATGTCTCCAGACAGAGAAAGGCGCAACTCATTTCAGTGGATGAGCAAAACGGCACAATCCTCCTCAACAGGTGAGCAGCACAAATAATGCGCAAAGGGCCCACAGTAGCAAAAGTGATTCAGAAGCTGATATTTGATTTTACATTGACTGAAGAAAATGACAGCGTGCCTCGTTTCGGTGGGAATGAGTCAGAAAGGTGCAAGGAAGCGGCGCCAGGCCACTTGTGATGTAAATGCCATGAGTGTTGGAGATGCGAGCCTGACTTCCCCGTCACATTGTTGCTCTCCGTCATCAGACGATGGCCTCTGTTTTCAACACCTCCTCACTTTGATATGCACCCTGCTCTGTTCCTCTGTTTTATTACCGGACAAAGTGGCACATTTCACAGCTTGTGTTTAGTCTTCACAGTGAAAACATGTTAGGCCAAATCATAATCGAACATTTTAAAGGATTAGCTAAATCATTGTATATTTCTTCGGCCTCTCTACCTGGATGCAAATATGTAGGCTTATTTTATTTAATTGTTTGCCATATTGGACACACGATAGGCAAGTAGCCTAACAATGTAATAGTTTAACTAGAAATGAAGATGCTTTCTTAACGTTTCTGCTCTGATGTTTTAGCTAAACGTTGTACTTACACGATCTCTTTGAAATTCAAAGCGTACATTTGTCACCAAAGCAAAGATCAGAGGCGCAATTTGCGTATGTACAGAGAGAGTAATGAAGATCCTGTGCATTGATAGACCGGCCCTGGCATGCGGAATCCTGCAAGAAATCCCGTCAAACAACTCAACTGTGAGGTAAAAATAATTACCATTTTGTTTATTGCGCATTCACAGGCAAAACCAGAACGAAGGAGAAATACAGGGTTGTGTACACGGACCACCAGAGACTGGAGTTGGAGAAGGAATTTCACTTCAACAGATACATCACTATCAGGAGGAAGTCTGAACTCGCGGTCAATCTGGGCCTATCCGAAAGACAGGTAATACACGGCACCAATGGTGTTTTTCCATATCAGTGATTACATTGATTAATGTAGTAGATTACATAATTTATTGTAGTATAGGCTACTGTACAATCTATTCCTGCAACCTGTTACATTTCACCTGTAAGACATCATTCAACACATTAAAGCGCAGGATTGGTCCGTCAGCATCTCACGCCTATTTCTGTCTCACTTGCAGGTCAAAATCTGGTTTCAGAACCGCAGGGCAAAAGAGAGGAAACTTATTAAGAAGAAGATGGGTCAGTCTGACGGCAGCAGTGGCTCTGTGCACAGTGACCCCGGGTCAGTGAGTCCACTCCCTGTGCCAGGCTCGCTCAGCCCCTCAGAAATCCATGGGTCTCTGTACCCACCTCAGCCTATGAACACCTTGCCATCAATTAGGAATATACAGCAAGTGACTGTGACACAGTGACTGTGACACAGTGACTCGAGCTCTGGGACTCGAACATAACCGAGCACTCCGCTGACGGACACTTTACGCACAGCATACAGACTCTATTTGTGCGTCAGGACGCACAGAGCTGCGGACTAACATTATAACAAAGCGATGATACGCTGGAGGCTCTTCAAATATTTTCACAGAATTGTTTATTAATGTAGGAGAAGACGTCAAAGAATTAAAAAACGTCAATTTTATTAAAATATAAATATCATTTTATTATGTGATGGAATGTATGTGTTTGTGAATCAAATGTTAATTCAGCGACATTTTAATTGGCTAAATTTAAACTGGATTGTGATATGAACATAGTCTATTTTAGATTTGACAAATCAAGTCTTTGAGTGTGCTTTGCCAAATGAAAGCTTTAGTTAAGGTGGCCAGGATGAGCAGTTATGTAGGTATACCTATTGTTTTTGGCCATATTGAAATGTAAATAAAATGTTTTGCATAACGATTTTCAAAACAAGTTTATTTCTATATTGTGCATGGGCTTGGTCTCTTTTGAGGACATTTTTTTTTCTTAAACTCATTTAAGTTAAGCCTTGTCAAGTCCCAGGCAGCATGATGCAGGTGAGAGGCGTGATGTAACCACCATTGAAATGATATGGTAGAATGTAATGTGTTCATATTGCTGTGCCTCCGACCCACATCTGGCAATAAGCGCTCACAGTAGTGTCCTCCAGATGCTCAGTGTCGCTCGTGCCGCTCGCTGCTGCCGCTTGCGGCACCAGAGGCGCACGCGCAGCTGACGTCATGAGCGTCTTACTGCCCAACATGGCGGACTTTGATACAATTTATGAGTTAGAAGACGAAGAGGATGACCACGTAGTGAGTGAAGAGCATTTGGCCAGATACTGCCCGGAGCCCGTGGCTATGTGCGGGGCAGGGCACATCACAGTGTAAGCAGAGCTGTGTTTGTACAAATCTGTCGCTTGTTGTATTAACCTAGTGTCGGAACCTTTAGCCTTTAGCTTCGGCTAATCAGTTAGCTAACGTAAATCACAACGGTCACTACTTTCCGAGCGTTAGCAGCTGTAATGATAAGTTACTTCTGTGGTTACCGACGGTTTATTTATGTGTGTCATGTCAATGTGGCATGTTTTTATCTTGTAGCGTCGGCTCATCACTCTCAAGTGTAACGTTATTTATATTGATGAGGTTGACGTTGTGATCACAGAGGAAACTACAACAGTTCATCTGTCACTCCTGTACCAGGCCTTGTGCCTTTACACGGGTTAATATTTATGTTTGGACTCTACAAGGCAATTTATCTTCTGGTCATACCGAACGTGAAAAACGTCCATAAAATCAGAACCAAAAAACAGTTTTATTGTCATTGTGAATAAAATAATAAATAAATACAATGCATACCTAAAATAAGTTATTCAACAAAATAAAAGTTATCTAAAATACCTTGCATATAAATGCAAGGTATTTTTTGACGTGACTTGTTAAAAGTGTTGACGTCCAACCAGAGAGGAGAAACTTTTTATGTGTCCAAATTCTGGACTCGCCATTCTGGTCCAAATGGCGAGTCTGCAGAGAGACCTTCTCAGCAGAACGCACAATCGCTTGTCTCTGTTTGTCCCTGGCTGTGGCTCCAGCGTACCACACGGTGATGGAGGAGGTGAGGATGGACTCAATGATGGCCGTGTAGAACTGCACCATCATCTGCGCTGGCAGCTTGGCTTTCCTCAGCTGCCGCAGAAAGTACATCCTCTGCTGGGCCTTCTTGATGAGGGAGCTGATGGAGGGCTCCCACTTGAGGTCCTGGGTGATGGTGGTGCCAGGAAGCTGAAGGAGTCCATGGTGATGATGGGGGGTCTGTCATGGTGGGAAAGGGGGGCTGGGGGGCTGTGACTTTCCTGAAGTCCACGATCATCTTCACTGTCTTCTGGGTGGTGAGCTCCAGGTTGTTACCGCTGCACCAGGACACCAGCCGGACCACCTCCCTGCTGCAGTGATACAGTTGTGCAGAGATACTTAAGCAAAAGCAAAATTAAAAAACAACCCGATAAGCTGGTTTATAGCTAATTTATCGCAATATAATGTCAGAATGCTTTTGAATTAACTCTATGTTTAGTATTCAAAAATGTAAATCTCCACTGGTTTATTTTTAGGCAAACTGAAAATTCTGTTGTGCGACAATCTTCGCCACTTTCTCCGACTGGTCCAAAAATGTCTACCTTTTTGTATGGATAAAGGATTTCTCAAATGCCAAGATGCAGAGATTTTATTATTATTTGTATGTTTGATTTTATGGTAAGATATTGCATCACCTTTAATTTGTTGTCGCAGTAGAACCAGCGTGAAGTTACAGCCTAGATGTTTTCATAAACACTGTTTTATTTACCTTTTTTCTGGCATGCAATACTACTGTTGATGGGATTAGGAACATTAATAATAAGATCTACAGTAACCTAATGATAATAATAATAATAATAATAATAATATAATACATGTGTTTTCAGGTTTGGACTGAGCAACAGATTTGACACAGAATTTCCTTCTATTCTCACAGGAAAGGTACAGCTCAATTTTTGTTCAGTGTAAATACATTTACATTAAGTACTGTCATATGTTGTAACAAGGACTACACTAACGCAGTGGTTCCTAAAGGGAGGGTCGTGAGATGATAAAATTATGACACTGTATTTGATAAATAAGTACATTTTGTAACACAATTAACTAGTAATACAAAGTATTATCTGATTCAAGATGTTTTGACTGCATTCAATTTTATTCTGCAGTTGGGGTCGTGAGTCAGTTATATTATTTTGGGGGTCTCGGCCTGAACGGTTTGGGAAACTTTGCCCTAAACCATCCCGGTATAACTTGTTCTAGAGAGTGGGCTGCTCAGTTAGAAAGCAATACAATGTCCAGTCCAGTTCTGTAAATGAGTAAGCCGTCTAACGGCTGCAGTTGGCGGGGATGCAGGGTTTGGGAGAGTCCAACTCCAGGTGATAAAATGAATGAAATGGAGACTCACTGCAGACAAGAAAGAAAAGCTTCCTGGGTCGAACGCTTAAACACAAAAAGGCTGCAGGGGTAAGAGCAGGCCGAGGGAAGTGTGGGGCAATAAAAAGAAGCTTCAGCATTGTGACCAATGGTGACATGTGATGGATGAGTTCACAATTATGATGATTGAAGGGTGCAGATCAGGCCCTGCTGGGCTTTATTTTGAGGTCTTTGGCTGTTTGCAAAGAGACCTTTGCATCCTGTCATAAAAGATTACGACCCCAGTTTTATGACGTACAGACTGGGCCAGGAATGAGCAACCATTCAAGCTGTTTGGCCTGCACTGCCACAGGCACTGGCCTTATCTCCCTATAGGCCCTCCTTGCCTTGACCAGTCTGGAGCGTGGTTAGCTAGTCAGCCTTAGTATTTTAAGATCCCCATCTCATCTCGGAACAGCATCTGTAAATATCTACCTGCTGTGATATTGAAGCCTTTGATCTTTCAAGATATTTTGAATATTTCGGAAACTTTTGTGATTGAACTTTATTGATATTATAAATTACACCATTTCTGTTTTTCTTTCCTTAAATCCTTTGTCTTAATATAGTGTTTATTTCATAGGTAGCTCCAGAGGAATTTAAAACCAGCATTGGCCGAGTGAATGCGTGTTTGAAGAAAAACCTGCCAGTCAATGTGAAGTGGCTGCTCTGCGGATGCTTGTGTTGCTGCTGTACAGTCGGCTGCAGTCTGTGGCCGGTTATTTGTCTCAATAAGAGAGTGAGTTCTGACCTCCTGACACGCGCCGGACACTTTTACTCTCCCCCACATCACAGCTCATTACTCAAGGGCTCTAAGGACAGTTCAGCTGGAGTAGTCTTGGTTTAATAACATACTGTGTTCAATTAGTGGTTGTGTAGGAATGATGCATTTACCACTTGTTCATCCTTACCTGCTCTATGGGCGTGTCTTTTAAAGCCGGTATTATTGCAAGAGTTATAGACAGCAAAGTGAAAATTACTAGCTGGTAAAATTGGAGTCCAGTCTATAAATCCAAACACAGCTGCAGTTAACTGATACCTGCTATATTACGCCTGCCACTGTCATTACTTTCATTAATGACTTTACTGCTTCTGTTAATACTGCTCTCCTCTTTGCACAGACCAGACGATCCATTCAGAAATTGCTAGAATGGGAAAATAACAGATTATATCACAAGGTAAAGAACACGTCATCACCTGTGTGAAAGTGTGTGTATGTGAGCCTCTACTTTGTAAACTCTTAAACATAAAACTACCAGTTGTAGAGAGTCTTATCTGTCGCACTGATTGAGCTGGCTGCGAGGTCTGCAGTAAAATGCTGTGTTCATTTTGGTTCAAATTACAACAAATTACAACTGGTAGCTGTGGACAGAAATAAAGGAAGCTGTTGAGAGTGTCTGGCCACAGTTTGACCCCTGTGAGACCAGACAGCCCTGTTACGAAAGTCCCCTGACACTGACGAGGAGATCTCAGACAGATTGTTCTTTGTCATTGAGAGGAGGTGTTCACTCATTGTGTCCGTGTCTTTTCTTTTCTGCAGCTGGGGCTGCACTGGAAACTCAGCAAAAGAAAATGTGAAGGCAGTAATATGATGGAATATGTAAGCCAGACACATTTGTTTCTTTTGCAATGCAGTTACAAATAATACAGAACCCAATATATATAATAATATAATAATGTTAATATCTAAAACTATAACCACACATTTTTCCCCTGTCTAAAATCTGTAAAGTGTTTGTTCGGTTAATCCAAGTCATTGTTTCATTTTCTCCCCTAAATGTTCTCCAAGATTATTTTTTTTCTCTCTTTTTAATAATTTGTCTGTTATCCTTCACAGGTAATTCTTATAGAATTCTTACCCAAATATCCCATATTTCGACCAGACTGAGGAGGCTGATGTGAAGTGGACGTGGGGCCCTTGAATTTTCTCCTTAGTGCCTTGTACAGAACAATATGTTGGAATAAGGGTTTGCACCAGTGTCCCGGGTGGACCCTGTTAATTTGTCTGTGTATTAGACTTTGCAACGCTGTCACTTTGCTTTAGAGCAGATTTTGCACATTTTTCAACAAGCAGACATGTCCCTTGTTTCTCTCCAGTGTTTTTGTTACACAAGACTAAAGAGTCGACATCAAAGTGCATTTACCCCAACCAACAATCTTCTGCCCCTGCTTCATTGATCAATAAACCGTTGCAACAAATGCGACACCCCCTCAATCCTAAAATAGCCTTACCTTATGTGTAATTTTGTTACTTTGTGCCGCGGAAAAAGGGGCAGCTTTGTTGCGAGTAGATGAGGGCCAAAATGCCTACCGTAGGAAGTACCTAATCAGCTGTTTTCTATACATTCGGCTGTACATGGGAACAAATGACTTTACCTGTAAGTACCATACATCTGTACAGTGTTAACCTATTGTTTACATTAAGTTAAGTAGAAATGTAGTTTCCCCCCCTCTTCTTTTATGCCAATCTATTGCCGTTACCATAGTTTTATTAATAAAAGTATATGGACCGTTGTAAGCCATAATTTCACTGTTGCCAGAGTTAGACTGATCAATGCACTCGAGCCCCCTCTGATCTCAGAACAGCGACTCGAGGATAAAGCAAATGATGCACACAAAGAAGCACAAAAAGCCGTGCTTATTTTTGCCAAGACCTGTAATCACTCACTACCTGTTTTAGCCGAAGATTGACGAGTTTGAAGCAATTTACAATGTTGCGTTGCACTCTGAAAATATATGATTTGTGCTGATCCATTGCTTGTTTTGAATCCCCCGGTAGTCTGAAAAGCACATGCACTAAATTTACAGTGTGTGGGGAACAAATGGTTACATTTTTAACCCTGTTCAGTTTTTATCATTGTCTATATTTTAGGATACTGCTGCAATGCATCATGTTAATAGTGCCTCTGGATTAGTTTATGAACCGTAAAGATTGAAATTGTTCCATTGTACAAAGGAGATGTGACTTTCCTCTGAGCATTATCCCTGTTACAAAATCTGTTTACCACAGAGACTCCTTTTGGAGAAAGAAAATAAATTACTCTTTTAAAAAAAACATTTTTGGGGGGATTTGTCTTGTTTCATTTAATTGTAAATCACAATAAATGTAATAATCGCTAAACTTATGAGTGGCTGAAGTAAAACAAACCTCAGTGACCTGCAGCAATACAACATAACTGGGGCGATTTGTCCTGTTTAACTAAGCGATGAATCGTTGACTTTAACAGGATGATTTGTCAACACATTTGTAAAAGTCAAAACCTTGCTTATGGTGTGACATGCGTCCTTATCTGGTTGTACATGAAATGAGTGAGTTTACTCAAAGTTGTTTCAAGCCCCCAAAGCAAAGGCAGCAGCGCTCCTGGGTTTATGGCCCTTTGTGCTGTTGTTTCACATTCACATTGTCTCTTTAGATTGAGGTTTAAACATTCACTTACTGTGAACCTTACCAAAACTTTCTGGCATGTGGATGAAAAACAATATTTTAAATAAGAGACGTTATTAGAATAATTACATATAATTTAAAAAAAATATGTACAATTTCAATGTATATATTCGTCCACTAGAGGTCAGGTGTGTCTGGTACATGAACAGATTATTAGACAATTTCAGGCTTACTGTCACCATCCGTTTTATTCAAATATTCATGTTAAGTATACAAACATATCCTAAAATCTAAAAACAACCACATTTCAGATTTAATCCCAACAGTTGACATGAAAGTAGTTAAGGTTTGATTTTAAAATAGAATATATTTGTAAGCTAAAAACAGACAACTTTTTTTGTTTATTTTATTGACTAGGCCAAATGCACAAATTAATCACTAAGCCATTTCCTTGTTGGTCAAGGCAAAGGAGTTTAGCTTTATTAACTGAACAATATTTCTCAAACAAGGACACATTTTTGATCATTTAAGGCAATTTAGGGTTTATTGTCCCACAATTGTACAAGGCACTCAATTGTAAAAAATATTCAAATGAAAAAAAAGTGCTTGCACTTGAAATTAATCTTTGCAAAGTGTATTTACACCATTGCGTTTTTGGGAAATTATCCAGAAAAAAATAGAATCTTTAATTTTAAAATTTCACATATCAATTACAAGTAAAACATTATTTAAAATATGTTTCTTCACTCTTTGGCAAGCTGATGCAACTTGTTACAATAATGTAATAATTTATTACAACTATACATCCCAATCTTAAACGCAACAGCTCAACCAAATGAAAGATTTATTCACTAAATGTTTATATACGGACTAAATGCATTCAAACACAATCTTTTGCTTTCAATAAAAATGTAGTTTGTCGATTGTCATTGAACTACTAGCACTACTTTATCTTATAATGGTATCTCAGAATGTCATTCTAATGTGCAAATATAGGTTTCCCAGTTATACCTTATATAACTACAGGTTAAAGAATCATTTGAGCGGCCAGTGGGTGGTGCTAGACAAGACTCCCAGGCCACGACACGACAGTCAGAGTGACTTTATTCTTCTGCAACTTCAGCATTGGGATGAGAGAGCTATTGTTCATTCCCACTGTGGTAGCTCCATTTACAGCCACTATCTCATCGCCGCACCTGAGGACAAGAGCAAAGGTAAACAGCACTGCAGAGCCATGTAGGGTTTCATTAGACTGCACTGAAGTCTTACTTCAAACGACCATCGAAGTGAGCAGGCGTTCCAGGCACAATGGTTTTAATGTAGAATGGCTGCTGGCCGTGACTTTCCTCATAGCCTCCAACTATACTGAAACCCCAGCTTTCATTGTTGGTTTTGTGTAGGACAATGTCTCGGCACCAGTGCATATGGCTGATTTGGAAAGAACAAAACATATCTTTGTAGTACTTTTATTCTGGTTGCTTACAGGTTAATCATTAAAAATGTCAACACCAGACATGAGGGAGATACCTTGGTAATCCTAACCACCGAGTCCATAGCGGGGTCCAGTTAAGTGCGTCCTCTCGAGGGTTATCAGACAGGTCCAGCTCGTCATTACAGCTGGTGTCTGGCTCCTCTTCAAAATCCTCCGACAGAGTCTGGATGACCCGCAGAACCACCTGGGACTGAGCCGTCTGAGCCTTCAGCACAGAAACCGCTTCATTGTACGTCAACTGTGTCAAATCCACTCCATTGATACTGAGAAGGACGTCCCCTAGAACACAAATCATTTAAATGATATGTCTTGTGTGTAATGTAGTGCCTTGTAGACATTAGTTAGACGTTAATGCACCTCTTTTGATCGTGCCTTCTCGGTGTAGGCAGCCAACGGGCTGTACACTGGTGATGTAGACCGGCAGGCGGCTGCGGCAGTCTCTTCCTCCAGCAATAGTGATTCCCAAAGAAAGTCGAGGCTCCTTCTTCATGCTAACAGTTTTTTCCTGGCTAGAAAACCCACCTGGAGGGTCCTAGACAAAATAAAACATTTAATATTTACATGCAACTGGAGACACAGGTTAAAAATAGAGCAAAATATTGTCCAATATCATACTTGGAAATGTTACTCCTCTTTGAAAGCTTGAACTCTCCACATTTAATCATCGATATTCACTTACAGACAGAGTAGTAAAATGAATTAGTCTTAAAAAGTCTGTTGAAAACTAAACTTATTTTGTTTGTTTCTGTTTTTATTTTTGTTATTCAATCATAATATTTAGTCAACAAAAATATACAGTATATACTTTTATTCGAAGGAAAGTTGTTAATCATAATTAATCATAATAACTACAATGACATGTGTTACTATAACTTCAAATAGTACTAATGATAATCGGCAACGGCGCTAAAACTTACATATCAGTCGGATAAAGTAGCTATCCAACAGTGTTTTCTAGAAGTTATTTGCATTTTGGTTTGTCAGGGATGTTTACATTGTTCATGTCACACAAGGGAGTACACATGGATTATTTTCGCAAATCTACTTGTAGAAACAAATCTCAAACATTTTAGGTACAGCTGAGAGTTTCAGTGAATGCGTGAATCTCTACACTGATCTCTCGTAACCGAAACGTGTTGAAAATGACAGCTTTAGTTGAGCTTCTTGTGCCAAGTTAGTTTCTGAAGGGGAAACGGGGGGGATGCTCTTCCTCCCCCTCAGCAGGAAACCCATCCCCCCCAGCAAGACGCAAAGGCTCTACTCAGCAGGTGAAAGCTAACTGTTACCAGCTTTGATCCTGTTCCAGCCAAAGAAACAAGGAAAAACAACAAGACAGTGGCCTGTAGCAGCAGAGCGAGCAGTGCCCCAGGCCTTTTGATCAGCACAGGCCAGGCCATACAGGGGCAGGTGTCCTCCTTCTCAGACACTCACCCCCCCACTGAGGCCCACACATTCAATCTACTGTAAGTGTGCTGTGCTGGGACACACAAAGTCACGGGACAATTACACCATTTACACGGCATTAAATAGTGCTCCGTCTCGTCAGCAAAACATAACTTGCTTCTGAAAAGAGTCAAATGTCAGCTGGTTATTAGACAAGCCCAGTGTATTACGGCCACCACAGCCTTTTTTTCATAAGCTTTTAGATCTAGATCCAGATCAGCTCGGTAAGATTAGGGTTATTGGCTTTTTGAACATGGTCATGGGCCTCATTCATCAAGCTCATGTGTTTAATTACAAGGATTTGCTAAACACATAAGCTAAATTTGACGACAAGCGATATTCGCATCTTTCATACGTTATTAAAACACCTGCACAATTTAAAAGGTATCTCACCTTCATGTATGTGGACCGACGTCTGAAGTACTGAGGGTCTGGGGCTCTCCTGGTCGCTCTGGCAGAATGGCCCTCCCTGCTGCCTCCCTCGTCGTGATCCTCCGCTGCCCTCATAACCACAAAGTTCACACGCACCTCACTGGCCTGCATGCAAAAATAATAATAAAACAATAAAATAACCTAGGGATGTCACAATTCTTTTTTAAGATTATTATTTTATTTGCGTCTTGAGTGACATCAATTACCCTACAGTTAATTAACACGGTTAATTGACATCCATAAGCAGCAGTCTGATTGACAACTGATCAAATGTATATTACTTAATGTGTGCCTGTAAAATGCACTGGTGTTACCTGAATGATCTGGGCAGCACTTTCTGGTGTGCCATGCCTTAGGTCCTGTCCATTGATTGCCAACACTTTGTCATTGTTCCTTAGTTTTCCATCTTTAGCGGCCAAACCTCCAGAGAGCAAATCAAGGATGAAGACACCGCTCTCGTCGGACTTACGGATGAGTTTGATGCCGAGTGGTTCAGAGCGGTGGCTTTTCATCAGTGTGACCTGCAGCACTGTGCCCGGGCTGGGGTGAGTGGGTTGGGGCTGGGAGGCAGACGACGTGGACGGGTGGTTGGTATGGAGCTCAGACCTGGGATCCCTCGTTTTAAAGCCCTTTTCTTGCATCACAGTGAGTCTGAGCAGTGAGGGCTGTCGAAGAAGAGCGATGGCCCGGGAATGAGGCACGGACGCCAAACTGATGTCATTTACCTGGAAATTCAAAACAATCAACAATTTTACACGGTTTACCTACATACAGTATGAGATTGCAATCCAATAACAACCGCTAAAACTAAACAACATTTTTATACATGAATGAGCCACGTGAGTCTCTCATTTGGGTTGCCTAAAGCCCAGCACCAGCATCAATCATGAATCAATGCTAGTGCAGCCTCTGCAGCTCAGAGAAGTCTGGAGGAGAGCATACAGGGGGAGGTCATAAAAGCAGCACACCACTGAAAACTGTACAGTATTCAGATGAAGACGAGGCATTTAACACAGGTGTGGGAGTTAACATACTGAACCTTTTGATCAAAATGTTACTTTTGACAAAGTTAAAATAATCTTGACAGTTAGCCTGGCCCCGATCAGGTTCAAACCTGGGTGCTTATTACTATGACAACTAAGAGCAAACTCTGGTTAGCGACATTGGTGAAACAGAACTGAGGATTTGATGAGCCTGGATTGCCGAAATAAGAGCACAGGATACATATTCTCCCATTATAAAGGAGAAAAAGTCCTACTGATGCAGGTCTAAAACTGGGACAACTTTGGCTCAGTTTACAAGTGATCCACATTCCAGGAGAGGCGCAGGGAAAGGATTCATAACAGTGGAGTTTTACATGACTCCTGGCACTGTGTGTGTAACTACTGTTGATCTGTGCATCACTGTTTCTGCCTTTACACACATTTTAAAAAGAAAGCACATCGAATTTGATTTGACAAAAACTGATCGCAGAGAAGCGTCACCATAGAGATAAGACTTGTTTATCCAGTTTAGCCACTTTCCAGACTTTACAGCAAATCCTTGTTTATGGTGACATGGTACTGTTTATGCAAAAGCAACTGAAATATAACGTGTACAATTAATGTTATTACCTCCAATATATGATCTCCTGGGGCCAGCCTGCCGTCTCGAGCCGCTACAGAGTCTCGAACGGTCTCCTGGATCACAATGTTGCCCAGTGGAGTGTCTTTACCGCCCACAATACGAAGCCCCAGATCCTCATCAGGTTCTTCTCTGAGGAGATCTACCACATTGGCCTCTGCCACCAAGCTCGACCGGAGAGGAGTGTTGTCTGAAATAAAAACAGAGGATTGAAGCAGAGACCTGGCTCTGCAGCTTGGAATGCATGCAGTGCTTAATACAGTGTAACACTAAACAGTCTGGTTTTAGTAATAGTCACACTTTAACCCTTTATGTTTATACTGTAGACAGTGAAGGCCCTTTCATAGTAGCTGTAAAAACTTGTCCATACATGTAAGCAATTTTCTGTGCGAAATGTTGTGGTTATAATTCTTATAAAATATGCAGCTACTAGTTGGAGGAAACATACACATAAATTAATTTGTAATTTGGATTGACCCTTGTATTCTATTCAAACCATACCTTCCTCACATTCTTCATAGGCAGGATTGACAAGTCCAGGGTCAGGGTCTCTACTGGACGTCCGTGGTAAAGCAGTCTGTTTAGCATCACCAGAAATGTCTCCATCCCCCCTTCGCCCCTTTAACTCATTCCATGAAGGCCTCTTCCTTTTTTCTGCTTCCTCTCGCAATCTTCGAAAAACAGGACATCTACGCCAGAAGAGAATCACCTCAAAATTATAAACATTACAGTGACCACCAATACTTTTATGTAAGCAGTGTATTAGGAAGCAACATTACATCGCATGTTCTATGCAAAGAGCATTAGTGTGGAGTTGAACAGGGTTTTATGAAGCATAACAAAAAACAGTGACTACGGCAATTTCCTGAAGCCTGAACTTTGCTCCCTGTTGTGTGTGAAGTGACATCGGCTGACCAGCAGCCCACTTCATTCTTACAACAGAGCTGATAAGCGCCGGAAAACAAGCTGACCTGACTTCATGTATCCCTATAACAAACATGTTTTTACAACAATTAATGTGGTTTTGCTTTTATAAAAAAGGGCCTGGATGGTAAAAAATGTTTTTAGTGATATACAAGCGCAGAAATTTACATTTACTTTATTAGCCGTCCCTAACCTGTTGTGCTCCTGAGTGGTCATACCTGTTGTGGAGGTGAGGCTGCAGTTCACAGCGCTGCAGCTGCGTCTGGCACTCTGCGTAGTGAGGACAGGCCACAGAGAGTTTGTCCAGCAGGTTTCTCACCAGCAAACTGGAGGGACGACACTGCTGCAGCTGCAGCCGCTGTCTGTCAACGGGGCAGAAGTCCTGCTCCTTCAGGAAGTTACTGAGGCAGTGAAAGCAGTAGGTGTGCCCACACGGGGTGTCCATGGGCCTGAGCAGCGGCTGGAGACAGATGTGACACACCAGCTCATCATCCACATCGTCCTGGTACTCGTACAGATGGCTGTCCTGGCAGTCATGCTGCTGGCCGCACTCTTTACACACACGTGCCCACGACAGACCTGAGCTGCCCCCGCCTGCAGCTTTGGTCTCAGTTGTAGCCATTGTTTTTTCAGTCCAAATAACTTCTAAACTTGCGTGTAAAACTCCTCAAAACATGTATAATTTGTACAGTCTATGACTAAAAGCAGGAAGATAGTCCATCATTGCACAAAGTGTTATCTCCAAGTCTTCATCCAGTCTGTTGAGAAAAAGAAAAACAGGATCGGGTGAATATCAAAGTTGGACTCGTCCTCTTCGTTCACAGGAAATGACAAATCCACACAGCAGCAATATGGCAGCCAGCCGCAGCTGCTTCCTCTCAACAAGTTTCCTGAGGGACAAAAGGAATTCTCATCTCAGCAAAACTCTATGGCGCGCTTTAATTGAAAAGAGCTAAACTGTGAAAACAGAGGATGGGGGAGGCAGCTAATAAGAAGTCTAGAAGTCAAGCCTTCAGTAAAGGAGGGAACAAAGCCTTGGTATGAGTGCTGAAAATTGTGGTCAGAAATACAATCCCATCAGCAATGACCCTCTGTCCCATAACCACGGTGTAGTTCCTAATCTCCTGTAAATCCATTTCATAAGGGCAGTGCTGATTAGGACGGCATTCTTTAGATAACTTTCAGCAGCACAATCCAAAACATTTTAATTAAATATATTTGATCAAAATATATAATACATGCTTGTATGCAGAACAACAAACTTTTACAATTAATAATCTTAATTTGATAGAAACACAAACACAAACTGTCTTATTCTGTTGTAACAAACAGATTTCAGACCGAGACCATGTTACCTTTGGGGATCTAACCTAGGATGAGATCGTGCACCAAAACACTAGACTATAACCTCGCAGCTACATTGGACGACTGAAGCGTCGGTGAAACCAGAGCCGCTCAGCGTCACAATTAATGTGTGTGCGATACTTTTGTGCGCACAGTGCTGTTTGTGTGTGAGCCCCGGCGGCTCTGCTGTGGGAAAATCAGGTGGGAAATGGTTATAATGAGGCCGAGTGGAGACATACTGTAGTAAGGTTTTTGTTTTGGGCAGCGGTTTGAGATGCTGCTGCAGCCCTCAAGGTGGGACTAAAAACGCCAAACGCACACTTGAAACACACATGTCACCCGGGCCTCTTCTTTCTTTCTCTCACGTCTTTTACTTTGCAAAATTGATACCTATTCCTGTAACAGATAGGGGTCAGGCATCCTGACTGTGATGGAGCCAATGTGGTCGACCAAGACGCACCGACAGACACAGTATTGCTAGTCAATAACTCATTCACTCTTATACCAATTCTTCTTTAATAAAGCTTAGATAGGACCGGCAGGATTTCCCAGAGGAAGTAGCCCATCTCCATTAGTCACTGCTTTGACAGTGGGAAAGCTCCGACCTCCCACTTGATTTGTGCCCCTAGTTTACGGTCTCTGGAGGAGGGCTGTGTCCAGTAGAGCAGACTGATAACACACGACTCCTCAAGGATGCAGAAAATCTATAAATGATTTACTCATCTTACTGTGGTTTTCCAGGTTGAAGACTTATATTAAATGTTCACGATTTTATATTTCACAAATTATTTTCTTCTAAACTGACCACTGATGATTGAAACAACTGCAACTTGATTATAGGTGGCAAATATAACAAAATGTAGATAATATCATGGATGTTTTGAAGATATGCAACATTTGAATATCAAGTATATTGTTAATAGTAAAAAGAGCTACAAAAAGAGCTGACTAACTGGGGATGGGCATCACTGGAATGCCAGGTGCCACAGGGGGGCGGTAGTGCACACTGTCATTGTGTCATTTGGGCAAGACACTTCACCACCTTGCCTCCAGTGTCCAAGTATGCTGGTGTATGAAAGAAAGTGTGTTTGTGAGAGTCAATGGATGGAAATTAGTCCATGGGGCTACAATCCAGTGTGTTTGCAGCATGTGTATCGTTTGTTCATTAACATGCACCGTCCCCACCAAATAAACTAATAACAATTTTGTCAGAATATAATTATTGGGATAGTCCAATAAAATAATAATGAGATATTCATTTTTGTCAATATCGTTCACCTCTAATCTTGATTTGATTAACATTATATTAATTGTGTATTAGGAGTGATAAAGTGGTCACTGTGACAATGATTGTGAATATTTGTAAAAACAATCGTAACACTAAGACTGTATGTTTTAAATCCTTAATTTAACTGCATGGGCAATATATAATGCACCAAAATTATCTAATAAATGCTAAAGTAATCACAATTTGGCTAAACTAACTCTCTAAGAAGCATTTGCACATTGTCGTCATAGACCACATCGGAGCAAGCACATTTGCTTGGTCCTTTAAAATGCTCATTTATCATGGGAAGCTATGGGAAATGTACCAGGCCTCTGGTCATCTGAAGGATTACTAACAGAGGCGCCCCTTCACGACTGAGCCAAGTCACTCGCTTTGATGGCTCTGAGCGAGTCACCTGTCCCAACACACACCCTCAGCTAACACAGGTGAGGCCATGAGAAACACAGACAATTACTTCATAATTCTTAATTCTACAGAACTAAAAATCGCAGGGTTTATTGAACAATTATGCAATGACCATCAACAACATGTAAAGTCAATATTTGCATTCAGACGTAACTCCCAGAGCCACAGGATATCCACCGTGTGGACAACTGGACATTCACATAAACTACAAAGCTGCTTGTATTTCATCATTTACACTTTGCTCCGAGATAGTAAAGAGGCATTCTAAATGTCTAACTACTACGTGTTTACTAGTGAGCCTTTACCTGGCACATTCTCACATTTCTGGAGGCCTGCTAATCCACATGACAGACAAACACAGAGGTTCACTGCTTCCAAATATTCAAGAGACAATAGTTCAGTGACAGCAATCAGGAAGGCTCTTCTGTCCACAAGACTACTTCAGTAACACCATATTATGGAGTGTAGTGGATGTTCCCAAAGTATTTGCACTTGAAATTGGTCAAAACCAATGAGTCATCCAAACTTCCTTTAAAGGTTAGAAAACACATTTCACTAAAACGTAGTACACGATTGTATTTAAGATTTTACTAAAAATGTATTTTCCCCAGTTTGACACTTTTGGTTTGTTACTTCCTGGTTGGACATGCGGCAAATCCGGCATAGGTAGACGTACTTCCACTGTTGTCTGGCAACCATAATGATACAACAAGAACAACAACAACAACCTTTTTTGTTAAATTATTGTTTAAACTCAGCTCTACTTCCTATAATTGCCAACTTTTAATATTTTAAAATTTTCTTCACAAATTGCCATTAGACAGATGTAAAACTATGATAAATATTTACCCAACAAACTAAGTAATCATTTGAAAACCAAGAGAATCATAAGAACTTCACTGTTGGTCACAGATAAACAAATCTAGCTCCAACAGGACAGTCCAAAAGTCTGTTTTAATAATTGATCCATGTGCTAGGTTTCTTATTTCAGTATAATATCAGTCATATTTAAAATAGCCGTTTGTAAACATGTTTGTTGAATTTGGATAACTACACAAGTATATACCATCTTAGACAAAAAGTTGTTGAAATCCTTTGTCTGTCTGTCACGCACCATAAATAACTCACGGCCCTTGTCAGTCCATGTTGGTTTGTCTCAATCCCCACAGCGATGTGACAGATGCAAACGACCACAAAGGTGGTAAATGTGGGTCGTATACTTTTTTTTGACAGTCGAGTCGACATTAAAATGGCCTTGACATTAAAAGTCAAATCTGACTCCAAGGCGACACCGTGAACACAACACAAGCTCACCTTGTTCACGTAACAAGTTAACATAATATCTGTATACGATAGTCAAACATTTTGGATCAGCATTACTAATACTTATAACAAGTTAAGTAAGTACAAAATGGCTTCAATGCTTTATAGTTTCGAATAATATTGTCCCAGGTTGAAGCGAAACTCCTGTCTCTTACCTGTGTGGAGGAGGAGGTCTTTTCCGGAAGCAGCTAACTATGGCTAGCTGCTAAAACACTGTCTATCTCTCGAGAAAACGCCATTAAAATATATAGATCCGCCAACCCACAACACACGCACGGCTCTGTGTGACCTCCCCGGACCACGTTACCTTGAGATTTCGTCTCAGGTGAAGTTCGCTGGTCCAAAAGGACCAAAATGACCAAAAGACTGAGGCGACTTTCACAGTTTCGAGCAAACGTCCCAAGCACCACAGGAAGAGCGCGCGCAGGTAGAGCCGTGCCCCCCGCGCGCTGTCCTGGACCTGGACCAGGACAAGGACCTAGACCAGGACCAGCCCGGAGCTTTCAGTGATGCGGGGTCTGGGGATGAAGACTAACTCTGGAAAAGAAAAACACACTCGATAATCCACTCTGACCAGACGCATAATTTAAAGAAAATAATAATTTAATTGTAAACGCGTCTTAACACGTCTCAAATAACAAGGTTCTTTGTGGAGCGCGTATAGGTCTAAAAGTTAGCTACAGATTGCATTTGTATTATCTACACAAGAAGACCTACGTGTGTAAGCAAAAAAGAGTGACAGATTTGGGGAAAGTCAGGTAAATAATGTTGGAGGGCCACAGCTCCTATAGCAATAACAGGCATTCCCTGTAAATCAATTAGGCTAAAATTGTATTAACAGCATCACATGATCTGATTAAGCTGTTTTGATTGGTCTGTTGTGACTTAAGCAACAAAAGTACTCTATGTATTTTAGAGACAAACTAAACATTTATGACATTCAAAATGATTTTTTTTATCTTGGCCCCTTTAGACTCAGGAAAAACACTTCATTTAAAACAGGTATGCAACAAATTAAAACACTGCAAAAGTGTAATTTTATTATGCAGCAAGACCTGAGTGATCACCCTTTAGTTTGGTCAACCAAATAAAACACCAGAGCTGAACTTAACTCTGCAGTTAAGTAACTCTTAACACTATCAGCACTGAACTTAACTGCAGAGTTAAGTTAAGTAACTCTTAACTTAACTCTGCAGTTAAGTTCAGTGCTGATAGTGTTCAATATTTGGGATTGGACATGCACCCGGGCAGTGAGCAGGTTCTGAACATGTGTTGCAAGTGCTGGCTTTATACTCAAAAGAACCTTTTCTGAACACGGTGTATTTGCCTGTACAGATTTACTCTAATTATAAATGGTAACAATCTATAAATAGAGTGAAATCAGAATTCAAATCTTGCTAAGATTTTTTGGCAGATATAAAGATGAGTAAAGCTGCTGTTGGGTGACATTCACTGTATTTTCTTGACAATTCCCATTTTATAGTTGAAGCCAGTATCACAAAAAAAAACAACTTATTTCTGGACTTGTATTTAAATAAATAAATGTCCAGGCGAAATGCATATACAAAAAATAATTGTGTGTGGATATGGTGCACAAATTGTTTTCAGAATGGCTGATTTAACAATAAATAAATAAGTGTAACTTTCCAATGATGTTTTACATGCCCATAGTTTGATTGTTCCTTTTTGTCACACGATCGACAAATAGGAATAATTGAAAAAATAAATTGGAACGTTCAGAGGTTTTAAGCCATATTGAATGAAACTTAAAATTATATTTCTATAACTGTGTAATGTTTTTAATTCATTTATTTTTGGAATAGCGTAGTTGTCTCCTAACCCAGAACTGCTAATGCAACACTTTCTACTGTCCAATGTTTGGTATTGAGATGTTTTCCATAGGCTGGTGTAGAATTATTAAGGGACAGTGTCTGAGGGTGGTATAAGGCACACTAGCCCCACAGAAAGGAGGGGAAGTCTGTGTGCCATAAAACCTCTCTGTTTCCACCCAGATTTATGGCTCTGGAAGGAACGAAGCAGCATTTGCTGATTCCAGTCACTGAATCAGACACTTCACGGTGTTAACATGCGCCAATCACTCAATATGCTATGATTTTGCAGAGAGAGGAGATATTTGGGGGTTTTCAGCCCATAAACCTCCAGTAATGAAATTCATCTCACTCTGTATTCAGTGGCCAGTTTAGTTTAATTAAACCACTTACATGTTCATCATCAACAGATTGTCCAATGAAGAACACAAATATTAAACATAATAAACATAATAGGCATGTTCAAACATTCAAGTGTACAATTTAAAAAATAGTAATGAGGCAGAATGTACAATGGCGACACCATGTGGAAAAATAGTCAACTTATTATACAATTACTTCTTTTGAGTTAATTATTATATAAGATAAAGGCATGACTTCAATGTTAGTCTAAAAAGTAATATAAAAGTGGAACTAGTTTACTTCTTTTTGTCAACAGGTTTTTTAATTGTATTTGTTTCTGATGGGAAGCTGTGGTGAAGAGACAAAATAAACAGTGAACGAACATACAGCACATCCTGAGACAGAGCAGCTCTCTCTCGCACATACACACACACACACACACACACACACAGAGCGACCAACGAACGCGGCACGTTTGTCTTTCTAGGATCAGTCAACATCCTCTACACAAACATGTGCTCACAATCTTACACCATGAGCACCGGCAGCTGCACTCTCACTCTGCCACAGCTTTGATCTGCCTCTGAGACCACTGATAATGATGCCACGCACACCTCTTTCTTACAGTCGCAGAATGGTGGTGCAAAGTGAATGGGGCTTCTTAATGGTTCTGCACAAGTAAAAGTGATAACACTCCAAGACTGAATTGCCAGTATGTGTGTACTACTTTTTTGAGCTCATTATTGTCAATGATATGCAAAGCCAATTTAATGTGTAGAGATTGTGCGTAAAAGATCAAAGGTAATTGTGGGCATTTTGTTTACATGTTGCTAAGGAGAGACAGGGGAAGCTAACATCTGCAGTAAATCACAAAGCCACCCCCTGCAGCCACAGGCAAAATCCAGGATCTTGCTTTAAGCAAGACAGCAAGGCATTTGGTTCAAGCTACAGCTTGTTATGCAGCCCCAGGTTCAGTTTTTCCTCCACACAAGACTTTAAGAGTTCTCAACCCCACAACAACTTAATTCTTGACACTGTAAGGATTAATTATCCAGTAGTTATTCGTTGCATAATTAAAGGTATGATTTTGGCCTTAAAAATATATGTACTGACGTAATAAATTAAGAATAGCAAGCCTTCTTCTGTCTTCTGCCTTCTGTCCCTATGTGAGATTTGTTTCCAGTGTAAATGTGTGTTACTATATGATCTTCATTGGCTCACTTGTTTGTACCTGCTGTTGTCCCACTCGTCCTCCCAGCAGGACACCTTGTATCCAAAGATTAGCCTCTCCGACATCAAAAGGCTGCAGTGATTCTTATCAGATAATATTCTTGTCTCCCCTTTGAGTGCATCTCTTAGACTGTTGACCTGGACCATGTACACTGTGCTCTTGCCCTTTGGCCTTTCCTCGTCTTATCACTGTGATGACCAGGCTGTGATAAGTCAGCGCCTGCCTCAGGACGTCTCTGACCACCTCACCTCCATAACTCAAATATGCACAATATGAAAACCATTTTATTGTGCTGTAAATATTATATTTCCCATGGTGGTCATACTTGTTTGATAATTATTGTAATAATTGAAATTCTAGTAAATTGACTGAAGGAATTGATTGAAGCCATTTAATATTATTGCAAAAGAGCATGAGTGTGCAGCATGAGAGGGCAGACAGACAGAGGACTGGTGTCCAAAGTCATGACCCTGCCCTGACCTGGTCGAAGGAAATGGTCACGCTGCTTCAGACAAAGCAGTGCCAGGGAGAGTCTGAGGGGCTGGCTGGTCAGCATAGAACAATGGATCCGTGCTCTAAGACCAATAGCCACACAAAAGCCAGAGAAACCCCCCAATTCCCATTGCTACATTGTAATAGAACTGGCATTTCACACTGGCCTGTGAACAGCCATTCAATCAAACTACTGTTTAACCTGACCCCTGGCCTACACAGACATTTTAGGTTTTAGGTAACTGACCTTAGCGACCTTCTATAGCATCTCTCACTATAACTCCACAAAACTTACTTGCAGCTTAATTCACAGAATAAAGAATATTAAAGACACATGCTGTAGATAAAATATGCAAGTAATCAATGAAAGACACAATAAATAATGTTTCTAGTGATAATTACATGACCCAATAACTCCCAGGGGAACAGGAGACCTCAGCAGACCCTTCGTCTGGGTCAACTCCCCTCAAGCCAGGGCTGAAGGAAACAAGCACATGACCCTTTCTGTGGCTAAAGGACTTCTCCTCCCTGTTACCTGTACAGGGCCTGCATCAAGGTGTGGGGGCTGCATATCAAACACACAAGGCCCTTTGAAGTGGATGGAAACACAAACACTGATCTGAGAAGAGTCGTAACAGCTTATTTGTTCCCTTTAGTCATTCATGGGGCTCATTGTTGAATGTGTATGCCTTCAAAGAGGGGCTGCTTACTGCGGTGGTACAGTAGCCAAGGAGGTCCTAGGCCCCTGTGCTGATTGCTTGGAGAATAGGCCATCTGGCTTCCTGTTTCTTAGATTTTATATTGATTTATTGGATGTACATTGGAAGATATGGGCACACCAGCTGTCAGAAGTGTGCTTAGTTTTGTCTACCTCCTTTGTTCAAATTCTTGAAACGCGTTGCAATTATTGCATATGCTTCAGCATTATACAATATTTTATAAATGAATTGAAGTATTGTTGCTTTACATTTTAAAATACACTTATAAAATAATATACTCTCTGACAGACATTGGGATAGGAAAAAGTAAATACAAGCGCAATTGCTTCATCAACCCCATTATACAAAGAAGTATCAGTGCTATTTATGAGTGATTTTACACACTTTTTGTTAGCTCATTTATTGTCCTTCGAAGGTGAGATAACAGTATCCTGAATGTTTGCTGTAATAGATGGTCCCCGGTAATGAGGTGAAAAATTGCATTCACTATTCTGCTTAGCATTCACAGTGAAACCTATCACAGAAACCATTAATTCAGTATTAGGCTCTTCTGCATAACAAGTCGTTCAGTGCTGTGAAGTGAGCCGGAGAGGGCCAGCAGTTGGTCAGGGCTCTGTATGCAGAAGTGTGAACATGTTGCCAGGATGACTAATACCTTGTCTTATTTTTCTCACTTGTGCACCCCCACACTAGAGAAACTAACAGAGACAGGCCATGGTGTCGGCTCAGGCCTGTTCCTCCTCCCTCCTCCCTCCCCCGACCCTTTCTTTCCTTTCTTCCAAGCCTCTGATGTGACTGTCTCGGATAATGAGGTGAGAATTTTATTGCACCTTGGCACCAGCCTGTGAGGACAGGGACCCAGGCCACAGACACACCAGAGCTGGTCATGGGCGCCCTCTGTTGATCGCTGTGGGCTGTTGTTCGGGTCACCAAGAAGCACTTCAAAGTGAGAGATCAAGGAGTGACTTGCGCATGACAGGCAGAGAATGACAATGCCTCAGCCAGACTACACTTACTGTTACATGCTCATCCCACAGGCACAAAGGCACGCAGGCAGCTCTCGCACCACTTTAGAGGAAGTCCACGTGCGGGGGGAGGGAGTACAGACAGGAAGAAGGTAGCGCTCTATCTGAACTAAATAGAGGATTGGGAAAAGGTCAAATTAGGAGCCAAAGGAAGAGCAACAGAGGAGACAGAGTGACCACAGTTTCAAAGCCATCTTGTTTGATTACTGAACCATATTGATAAGATAATGAGACGCAGAGAGAATCCACGTGTCTCATCTCTTAGAGCCATTATCAGTTAAGGTTCTTGTACTAAATCATCACAGAAAATATATTTATGCAGTATTTTTAAGTGTTATATAATCATTGATAATATTAGTGTTATGAAGTCTTCCCAATCCCTTTTTCAGGCAACGATTGTGTAGTTAACATGTACCCAAGCATGAAATAACTAAACATGTATTAACTCTACAAGAAGATACTGATGCAAACATATCAACGGTATGCTATGATATATTTTAGTATGATTGATGACCATGATTTCTCAAAATCCATAGCTACATGGACCAAAAAGATGACATTAGAGTCCACATGCAAACACAGCCTTAACAGTGTGGACATCAAGCGGGATGCGTCGGCGCTTGAACATTTTTTCAGTCCTTTGCTGCAGAACAGAAACCTGTTGAAAAATAGTTTAAGAAACGAGTCAGGCCTGATTAAATGTCATTAAGTGAAGGGCGTCTCACAGACCCACCATGCATGTTCTCATCCCAGCTGGAGAGGGAGTCAGCCTGGTGAGCCAGTACAAGAGAAAAACAACTGATCCCTGCTGAGAAGCAGTACTCATACTTGTCTGCTCTTACATGTGTAAATGATAAATACTGAAAAATGTTATACAATGTACAATATTGTTTTGGACATAAAGTATGGTAATGGCCCAACATTTGTTAACTATATTTGTATAGGATACATTAAAATCTAAATAGTCTTTAACAATGGTGACAAAATTACTACACAGTAATATGATTGACCATTTCATATTTTTGTATGGGGTCGGGGGGGTTGTGACGCTATAAATAGGCTAGTCATAAATGTTTTGCTGACACAACGAACTGAACCGCATTAAAGGGAGCAGGAGAGGAGGCGGTGCTTTCTCTGCCTCCTGCAGCTCGCGTGCTTCTCTTTAAGCTTTACTGAAATGCTTCTGTTGGTCACAGACATGGGCACAGAGCAAAGAACGCGCTGTACTTACCGCAGAAGTGTCATAAGCACATGTTTTCAGCCACGGCGCCGCGTCACAGTTCAACAGCTTCCACAGACGCGCGCGACCTCAGAGAAAATAATGGACGCGGCTTGTTTTGCCGCGCGTCTCAGCCACGTGCCACTTCGCTTCTTCTTCGTAATTAACAAAACATTAAGGTCTCACATGATTTAGCTAGAATTTATAAATTCAGTAGCTTTATATGAGAGATTTGTGCATAACATTATACACTGACAAAGGAATAGAAATAGGCATTAACCACTTCACTGTATATCATCTGACCAATAAACATATAGCCTACATTAAAAGAAGGCACTCCCATTTGATCATTCCTAAAACCACATCATAAAATTGATAGTTTATTCACACCAGACGATTTTTAGACCTAACTTCTTGTTTTGCTCCTGCACCCGCCCATTGTTACCAGCCTGGCTGGCCCCTTTGAGAGAGAGGCATTGTGGGAACCCCGGAAGTGGGTTGTTGTTGTGATTTTGGGGGCGAGTGCGCTGTTCGGGCTGCCGCCACGAAAGTAAATGTACGGCCTCTGCTTTTCCTGGTTCCTGTACCGAATAAATTGTGTTGCAAACGAGTCATATGCCTGTTCAGCCTCTGTACTACGGTTAGGAGATTACTGAACTGGGGAGGAAAGTAACACTGGGGGCTCGTCCGGGATCCTGTCTTTTGCAAAGGCCTAGGGAACTTCAGAGACCACGACGAAGAAAGACTGCGGCGCCCGAGAGACAAGATGGCGGTGCCTGTGTACCGTGGTAATGACAATGTGAACGATAAGAGACTATTTGAAATGGCAGAACACACTGAGTTGGAATCCGTTTTGGGCTAAGATGACGGCGGCTGCTAGAGCCGATATCAACCGAGCTAAACGTATGAGAGATGCCAATGGGAACAAGACCAACCCATTTTTGACTAGCATGGAGCTAACCGCAGCGGCAGGGAATGAACATGACAGGGCGATGCGACAGTCGTGGCTGCTCACGCCACCGCCATCAGTTCACACAAACCCCTTTATTGCGCCCACATACACGTCTGGCGGTCAAGTCAGGGCTCTTCATCACAATGGGATTGTGACCCCATATGTGCCCATCTTTGATGCAAAAATAATAATGGAGCCCTCCAGACCTTCTGCCTGCCTATGCAGGAAGCCCTGATGCCTGGCCGGCTCAAGACCTCAGTGCTGTGGCGGCCCCAGCCACAATGCAGCCGTTTTGTGGGTGAGCAAGAGTGGTGGGCTCCTCAGCACGATTCCAGGGAGGCAAAGTCAGCGCCTCACAGCCACTCGACGCGCCTGGTGCCAGGCGACTTTACTGACAGCAGCGAAGAGGAATGCTGCGGATTCAAAGAGAGGATCCCGACTCTGCGACCGGGAAATTTTGATGGGTCAAGTTCATGATAATCCCCCCTCAGAAACGGCAGGGGGCATCCAGGTCCCGCCAGAAGCAGCCAAACAAGACAGTTTTGAGCAAAACCTTCACAGGGGAGGTTGTTTGTCACAACTGTTCCGGTGTGGGACACATACAAAAGCAATGCCCTTCCCCAAGTCGTTCCCAACAAATGCAAGTGAGTTTCATGCCGAATCCCGTTCCTGACACTAACAAGGTGATTGTCTGCAGTGAAGGTCAAGAAGAGGACATGTGCGTACGGATAACAATACATGGTTTAATACATGGTTTTTGTGCTCTGTTGGATTCTGGTGCTAGAAGAAATGTGCTTCCCCTGCACCATTTTCATTCTCTCCCAGTGCAGTTTAGACCACCAGTGCAGCCTTCCATTGCCAAGGTTCTCCAGGGGATAGGGCCAGAGGGTTTAGCTGTCCTTGGGGAGGTCATGTTGCAGGTGCTGGTTGGAGGAAAACGAACTGACAAACGTCATCATGGCCGACACCGCTGAAAGCACAGAGGTAATCTTGGGCACCCTTTCCTGCGTCAGTCTAACGCCTGCTTGGATTATGACCGCAGAGAAATAACCCTGTTTGAAGAGAAGATCCCACGGTTTGATCCGAACTGCCTGCCTGCAACAGCCCATATTGTTCGACTCGCCCGCACCACTGTCCTGGAGCCCGGTCGTGAGTAAGTGGTGCCTGGTTTCTCCTGCCTTCGCTCTGGCACAAGTGGGGACATGCTGCTTGGCCCAACTAAGACCTTCATTGAGAGACACCGTGTTCTGGTGGCACATGCTGTCGTACATCCCCAGAGCTCAAAGGGCATCCCCATCCGAGTCTTCAACCCGGGGTCTACACCTGTCACCTTGAAGAGGGGGGCTGTGGCAGGTGTCCTCCAGCCTGCAGAGGTGGTGGGCATTCAGGAGGCCCATTTGTCATGTGCCCGTCCGAGCCGGGCCCAGCTAACTCTATTTCAGTTCCTTCTCATTTACAGGTGCTGTATGCGGAGAGCTGCCCCAGCCTATCTGAGAGTGGTTGCCAACAGCTGGCTCTCCTGTTGCTGCTGTCTTATGGCGATGTCTTCTCCACGGGTCCCACTGACCTCGGCCGCACCAGCATTGTGCAGCACGACATCCAGACTACACCGGGGTCCCCAGTAAAGCAGCCCTCCACGCAGAATGGCAGCCGACAAGCAGTCCGCAGCTGACCAGCAGCTACAGCAGAGTCTCGCCGCGGGGGTGGCTCAGCCCAGTAAAAGCAGCTGGGCTGCGCCTATCGTGATGGCGAAGAAAAAGGACCAGCACCCTCGGCTGTGTATGGACAACAGGCCGTTGAATGAAAGAACCATCAAGGACGCTTACCCTCTTCCGCGCATCAAAGACACTCTCGACACCTTGTCCACTGCCAGGTACTTTAGCACACTTGACTTGACATCAGGGGTACTGGCAGGTGGAGATGACACCTAGGGCCCGTAAAGCCTCTGCCTTCTGTACGCGTAAGGGCCTTTTTGAATGGAAGGTGATGCCATTTGGACTGTGTAACGCTCCGGCTACATTCCAAAGACTTATGGACCTGGTGTTAGTGGGGTTGCAGTGGGAGACATGTGAAGAAATATGTCCATTGTATTTGGATCGGACACATAGTGGTCAGAAACTGGAAGAGGAGTGTGAAAGTCAACAAGATCTACTCTTCAGTTACTAATACATACCAGCTATAGAGACCAAGATTCATGGTTTCAACAGGTTTTCTTTTATTCTCCTAACAAAGTCATCTATACAGACGTCTGGACTTCCGGGTGCTAAACTCGTTACTCGCGTCTTAAACTTCCGGAGAGTAACGGGACATCCACAGTTTGCCAGTGTATAGACACAGAAAATGAATTCCATGAGCCTACAGGAAGTCCTTGTGTAGCCTATTGGCCCCGTGCCCATCTGGGACCTCCACATTGTCTACCTTTTTCTCTTTGTTGCTCTGTAACCGAATGGCAAACCTTGGGGGCCACAGTGGAAACCCCAGAAAGACAGAGAGGGTGAGAGAATGGCCTACACCTAGAAATGTGTCTGAAGTCAGGTAGTTTGTAGGTTTAGCTTCCCAATACTACCGACGTTTTGTTCCTGATTTTGCGACCATAGCGCAGCCTTTACATGAACTCCCTAATAAATAATGCCCATTTTAGCTGGAGTACCCAGTACCAGCAGGCGTTTGACGGACTGAAAAGACTGTTAACATCCTCGCCTGTCCTGGGCTACCCCCTCGACAAAGGGGATATGTTTTTGGACACCGACGCTATCGACTGTGGGGTTGGAGCGGTCCTCTCTCAACTCCAAGGGGGTGAGGAGAGGGTGTTAGCGTACGGGAGCAGGCGGTTGTCAGCTACTGAACAAAACTACTGCACTACCCGCAGAGAACTTCTAGCAGTGGTAGATTTGACCTCCTACTTTAGGCAGTATTTACTGGAGCCGCCCTTTTCACCGTCCTGGACTGACCACAGCAGCCTGCGCTGGTTGACCCGGCTGAGAGAACCCGAGGGTCAGTTGGCGCGCTGGCTAGAGAAGTTGGCCGAATATGACTTTGTCGTTGTTCATCGTCCAGGCAAGATACACCAAAACGCTGATGCACTCTCAAGGCATCCATGCGTCGAGTCCTGCCCTTGCACCATACAAGACCCCGGCAACCTGCACCAGGACAAAGCAGTGCAGTGTGATCTATCTGAGTACTCAGAGCCCGTCCCTTTTACCATACAGCCGACCTTAGTGGGGGTAGTGGGGCCTGAGTAATAGTCTTCTATAGTGGGGGTGGAAGACACACATGGAAACATGTCAACATGTCTACTAAGTATCCACAGAGTGAGTGACCCACCACAACCCAGTTTGTTTCAGGGTTGGACACTAGAGCAGCTGAGCGACACTCAAAGAGCTGACCCAGATATTGCACCAGTTTGGCAGTGGGTAGACAGCAAGGGAAGCCGCCCATCTTGTCCACCATCGCCGCTTGCAGCCCAGCTACCAAAGCGTACTGTTCACAGTGGACAAGACTTTTCTTAAGGGATGGTGTGTTAATGAGGAAGTTTTTCTGTCCCGAAGGCAAAACATTCTATCCACAAGTCGTCTTGCCCCGCACTCTACGCACAGCTGTTATGGTGCAGATGCACGATGGGCCAGTTGGGGGCCATTTTGGGGGGGAAAGGACACTGGCACACGTGAAAAACCAGGTACTATTGGTACAATATGAGCGAAGATGTCACACTTTGGTGCTGCACGGCCAAAAAAAAAACGCCACAGGCAGCCATGGGCACCGTGCGGGATGGAGCACCTATGGAGAGGATAGCAGTTGACCTTATGGGACCTTTGAATGAGACGGACAGACACAACCGCTATATTTTCGTGGTTCAGGACTATTTCAGCAAGTGGGTGAAGCTTGTCCAGTTCCTAATGAGCAGGCAGTAACAGTTGCGGGGAAGTTTGTTTCAGAGTGGGTGTGCAGGTATGGGGCCCCTCACACATTACAAAGTGACCAGGGCACAAATTTTGAGTCTTCCGTTTTTCCAGAACATGTGTGAGCTGCTGGGCATAGAGAAAACTCGTACTACCCCATTTCACCCACAATCAGACAGGCAGGTGGAACGCTTTAATGCCATCCTACAGAAAATACTGGCATCTACTGCAGAAAGGTGCCATTGAGATTGGGATTTAATGCTCCCTATCGCAGTTATGGCCTACCGCTCCACCAAGCACAGTTCTACTGGACTGACCCAAACATGATGTTGTTCGGCCGAGAAATCACTGAACCAATGGCCCAGCTAACTCTATTTCAGTTCCTTCTCATTTACAGGTGCTGTATGCGGAGAGCTGCCCCAGCCTATCTGAGAGTGGTTGCCAACAGCTGGCTCTCCTGTTGCGGTCTTATGGCGATGTCTTCTCCACGGGTCCCACTGACCTCGGCCGCACCAGCATTGTGCAGCACGACATCCAGACTACACCGGGGTCCCCAGTAAAGCAGCCTCCACGCAGAATGGCAGCCGACAAGCAGTCCGCAGCTGACCAGCAGCTACAGCAGAGTCTCGCCGCGGGGGTGGCTCAGCCCAGTAAAAGTAGCTGGGCTGCGCCTATCGTGATGGCGAAGAAAAAGGACCAGGCACCTCGGCTGTTATGGACAACAGGCCGTTGAATGAAGGAACCATCAAGGACGCTTACCCTCTTCCGCGCATCAAAGACACTCTCGACACCTTGTCCACTGCCAGGTACTTTAGCACACTTGACTTGACATCAGGGTACTGGCAGGTGGAGATGACACCTAGGGCCCGTAAAGCCTCTGCCTTCTGTACGCGTAAGGGCCTTTTTGAATGGAAGGTGATGCCATTTGGACTGTGTAACGCTCCGGCTACATTCCAAAGACTTATGGACCTGGTGTTAGTGGGGTTGCAGTGGGAGACATGTCTAGTGTATTTGGATGACATAGTGGTCCTGCGGTGAGACACTTCACAAATGCTAGAGCGTTTGGAACAGGTTTTCATCCGGCTACGGCAGGCAAACCTTAAACTTAAGCCATCCAAGTGCTGTTTGTTCCGAGAGGAAGTGGCCTATTTGGGACATATCGTTTCTGCGAATGGCATTGCCACAGACCCCCAGAAGACAGAGAGGGTGAGAGAATGGCCTACACCTAGAAATGTGTCTGAAGTCAGGTAGTTTGTAGGTTTAGCTTCCCAATACTACCGACGTTTTGTTCCTGATTTTGCGACCATAGCGCAGCCTTTACATGAACTCCCTAATAAATATGCCCATTTTAGCTGGAGTACCCAGTACCAGCAGGCGTTTGACGGACTGAAAAGACTGTTAACATCCTCGCCTGTCCTGGGCTACCCCCTCGACAAAGGGGATATATTTTTGGACACCGACGCTATCGACTGTGGGGTTGGAGCGGTCCTCTCTCAACTCCAAGGGGGTGAGGAGAGAGGTGTTAGCGTACGGGAGCAGGCGGTTGTCAGCTACTGAACAAAACTACTGCACTACCCGCAGAGAACTTCTAGCAGTGGTAGATTTGACCTCCTACTTTAGGCAGTATTTACTGAGCCGCCCTTTCACCGTCCGGACTGACCACAGCAGCCTGCGCTGGTTGACCCGGCTGAGAGAACCGAGGGTCAGTTGGCGCGCTGGCTAGAGAAGTTGGCCGAATATGACTTTGTCGTTGTTCATCGTCCAGGCAAGATACACCAAAACGCTGATGCACTCTCAAGGCATCCATGCGTCGAGTCCTGCCCTTGCACCATACAAGACCCCGGCAACCTGCACCAGGACAAAGCAGTGCAGTGTGATCTATCTGAGTACTCAGAGCCCGTCCCTTTTACCATACAGCCGACCTTAGTGGGGGTAGTGGGGCCTGAGTAATAGTCTTCTATAGTGGGGGTGGAAGACACACATGGAAACATGTCAACTCTACTAAGTATCCACAGAGTGAGTGACCCACCACAACCCAGTTTGTTTCAGGGTTGGACACTAGAGCAGCTGAGCGACACTCAAAGAGCTGACCCAGATATTGCACCAGTTTGGCAGTGGGTAGACAGCAAGGGAAGCCGCCCATCTTGGTCCACCATCGCCGCTTGCAGCCCAGCTACCAAAGCGTACTGTTCACAGTGGACAAGACTTTTCTTAAGGGATGGGTGTGTTAATGAGGAAGTTTTTCTGTCCCGAAGGCAAAACATTCTATCCACAAGTCGTCTTGCCCCGCACTCTACGCACAGCTGTTATGGTGCAGATGCACGATGGGCCAGTTGGGGGCCATTTTGGGGGGAAAGGACACTGCACACGTGAAAACCAGGTACTATTGGTACAATATGAGCGAAGATGTCACACTTTTGGTGCTGCACGGCCAGAAAAAAAAAACGCCACAGGCAGCCATGGGCACCGTGCGGGATGGAGCACCTATGGAGAGGATAGCAGTTGACCTTATGGGACCTTTGAATGAGACGGACAGACACAACCGCTATATTTTCGTGGTTCAGGACTATTTCAGCAAGTGGGTGGAAGCTTGTCCAGTTCCTAATGAGCAGGCAGTAACAGTTGCGGGGAAGATTGTTTCAGAGTGGGTGTGCCAGGTATGGGGCCCCTCACACATTACAAAGTGACCAGGGCACAAATTTTGAGTCTTCTGTTTTTCCAGAACATGTGTGAGCTGCTGGGCATAGAGAAAACTCGTACTACCCCATTTCACCCACAATCAGACAGGCAGGTGGAACGCTTTAATGCCATCCTACAGAAAATACTGGCATCTACTGCAGAAAGGTGCCATTGATTGGGATTTAATGCTCCCTATCGCAGTTATGGCCTACCGCTCCACCAAGCACAGTTCTACTGGACTGACCCCAAACATGATGTTGTTCGGCCGAGAAATCACTGAACCAATGGACGTAGTAGCTGGTTTCCCCCCAAATGACACTGACACCAGTTCCCCGCCGGAGTACGTCTTAAAGCTCAGAGAACAGCTGGAGTTCTCTCACCGACTTGCGCGAGAGGCCCTGGGGAAGGCTTCTGAACGAGCAAAGAGACAATATGACAAAAACATTTGCCAGACGCAGTATCCATTTGGTGCTGCAGTGTGGCACCTGATCAAGGGCACAAAAGCAGTGAGGAACAAGGGTGCGGAAGTTCCTGCCTTCTTATTAGGGCTCATATTTCGTTGTGGGTCACTTGGACGATTTGGTGTACCAGATTCAGAAGGGGCCCATAAAACAATATATATATTTATTATATATAAATGTGTGTGGTGTGTGTGTGTGTGTGTGTGTGTGTGTATTGTATATATGTATTGTATTATATATTATATATGTGTGTGTAATATATATATTAATATATATTATATAATATATATGTGTATATATATATATATAATATATATATATATATATATATATATATATATATATATATATATTATATATATATATAATATATAATATATATATATACATATATATAAATATAGTATGTATGTTTGTGTGTGTGTGGTGTGTGTGTGTGTGTGTGTGTGTGTGTGTGTGTATGTGTGTATGTATATATATATTATATATATATATAAACAAACAAGTTTTAGGCTCAGATACAGTCTTATAATAAATTAAATTGTATTATTTCAGGAAGAAAATTTCCATATGGGAGTATTTGTAGAACACAACTGGCCTTTCTCACTTGTCTTTCTCTTCTCAGGGTTTTGCTCTACTCTGTTCACACTGCGCTCAGACTGAACCCCACATGATTTGTCACACACAGTATTCAGTTAGTTTTAAGATGAGCAAATTGGTACTGGTAAAACTTATTTTCTCAATGAAGTCTGGTTGATTGCCTTTTGTGCCTGAGTGGAAGTGCATTCCAGTGGACTGCCATGTATAAGGATCTGGCAGAGCTTTTAAAAAGGCATGTATCCCTCCTTCTCACATGGGTTTTTAGGCTTTAATGACAGATTATTTTAGATCAAAGCTAATCAAAATGACTCCCAAATAATCAACTACAAGAAAGATGGAAAAATACCAAAAATCATGATTAAATAAAACCTATTTATTTTTTACATTAATGTGTAAGTCTTGGAATAGCTTTTTCCATTATAACTCTTCTTGAGTATCTTATCACATGAATGAATTAAAAACGTTTAACAAATCCTCGAGCACAAAACAAAGACGGAAACATAAACAAAACCTCTTTCTGTTAAGTAACATTGCCAAGTGCTACTGGTTTTCATGGTTGGCGGGTCCCAAGGCAGCGTTTTGGCCACGATCTGGGTCTTTGAGACGCAGGATGCGAATGATTTTACTCACTGGAAGAGATCTGGGACAGAAACAAATCTCACTGTTAACAGGCTATTTGCACAAAATCTAAAGAATACATTCACAAGACCTTGACTGTGCCAGTAACAAGGCAGTAATTTGTTGTTGTACAATTGTAGTTCTTTTGTGTGGTGGAGTCGTTTTGTTTA
The DNA here is from genome assembly GCA_015082035.1 of Chaenogobius annularis. NCBI lineage: Eukaryota > Metazoa > Chordata > Actinopteri > Gobiiformes > Gobiidae > Chaenogobius > Chaenogobius annularis. The sequence goes on along the minus strand of BJKM01000002.1, from coordinate 1,720,863 downwards.
ATAGAATCTAAGAATGGACTCTTACCCCATGTTCTGTGGTGTGAGGAAAACGAACTGTCGGTAAAGCTGACCAGCAGCTACCTTCAGCATCATGTCCATAGAAATTCTCCTATTCACCATGTCCTTAACAATATACAAATAAATCAATGCAGATGGTAAGGAATCTTGCAAAGAACAAAAAACTTTACCAAACAAACAAAAGTCATTACCATATAGACATCAAACTCATCGAGACAGCGGAAAGGTGCTTCAGTGATGGCCCAGAGAGACAGAACGAAGCAGACGGTGGAGAAGGAGCGTTCTCCTCCAGACAGTGAGCGCATGTCACTCAGGTCAGCCTTGTTCCCTGAGCCCGGCTGCACCTACAAAGACACACAGCTGACATTTCAAACAAAAGCTTGCAGCCCTTTTGTATAAAACTGTAAGACCATTCTAACATTTTAGCCAGTGCGGTCAGGGCAATCAAAGCAAGCAGTGATTTACTAATAAAATCTAAAAATGACCATGTTTCACAACTGTATTCAAATTATTCCGAAATATATTCAAATAAGCACGTTTTCCCCTTGCTTCTGCTGCTGAAGCTTGGCTGAAGTCAGTGTCTTTTAGTGGTCTCTACAGGCCGCTGAGGAGTACTGCGCTGGAAGCATGATTTTGCTTGCCCATCCATAAAAGTCACCGGACGCTACCGATTTTACCCCATAGTTTTAAAAAGTTCAGTTTGTGTTTCCTGTTCTCCTAGGAGCTGTCTGGCACGGTTAGGGTTAATGGAGGAGTGAGATTTCATTCTCTGGTCCAGGACTCTGCTACATGAGTAACCAACGTAATCCAAACAAAGGTTTTCTTAAAAAATACAATCTAAATCAACAATGTAACAACGCAAGTTTCACTGGAACAAGAGCATTTTAATCACAAGGTCAGTGTTTGGTGAGAAACAATTATTCTGTTTACATCTACTTCAAGCAGTTTTATTTTCACCCAAGTCTGCATTCTTTTTGTACTGGACACTTTCAGACCATACTGATCCGCTCCATAGCGCCCCCATGGAAAATAGGCTGTGCTTACCGAGATGGAGAGGGTTTCGTTCTTGTGGTTAAAGGTCATGGATCCTGTGTAATCTCTCTGAGCCAGCATACTATCAAAGTAGTATTTACAGCGAGCTGAAAGAAATCTGTGAAGGGCAAAAAATTAAATAATCAGCAAACTGAACAAACATTTTAGTGGCGTAGTTGCTTTGACACAATAAATGTGCAGCATAACGCGCAGAAAGTAACATTTTTGTACTATCATAAAAATACAGACTAGTGAGGAGTGTTGCTGCAGCGGGTGTGAAGGACACTGAGTGCGCATGTTCATGTGGTGTGCAGGTGTCGGTGTATGCTTGCAGATACACAAATGTAGATGAATAAAGCGCTGAATATTGTCCCACACTCCTGCATTGTTACTTAACCACTGGTTCATGCAAGATGTAGTACAGAGGAGTGTGGCCGCGGAGGAGCGAGCGTGCATTTGCATTATTTATTTGCATTTGAAATGCAAATAAATAAATATCTTCCATCTGTAACAAAGAATATAAGGCTTTATAGTGAGAGAGTAGTTTGTTTTTTGCTTTTAAAAAGCCCCAGACCCCACCTGTCGCACACATAAAAACAGCTCATGATGGATTTTTTGGGACCCTGTCTGTCATAATAACAAACTGGAATTATGTCTAGCGAAACCTCCGATAACCAGTTTAACTTCAGCATACCTTCTGAGTTCAGCATACACCTGCAGTCTGCGGTTCATAACATTATCGAGGCTTTTGATGAAGCTGTTGAGGTTCTTCATCTGCTGAGCCATGTTCTTATAGTTTTCCAGAGCCTCTTGGTACTGTCTGTACAACATGCGAGATTATGGCCTCTGTTAGTGAGCCAACATTAAATTTATGTATGATGGAACACAACATACCTGACAACTTCCTCACGGTCCCCTTGTTGCTCTTGTTGAGTGCTGATCTTGACTTTGAGGCGATTGATTTCACTGTCCAGACTGCGAGCCGTCCGACGCACCTCCAGACGCTCTGCACAGATCTCTGAGGCTTTGGCAATTGAAGTCTGAACACAGAAAAACCTCAAATATCTGTGTCCATATGAAGTATAACAAAAAAAAACTGGCCACACCTGTAGCGCTCTCTCTCTTTGCTGTTGAGATTATTTTCTTCAGTTTGGATGTTGTTTAGATGAGCAGCACGTTTTTCATCATAGTGTTTTTTTATGATGTTTGCACTTCAACACTTCCTGATCAGTTTTACTCAGCTCATCCTGTAAAACAGCATATCTTATATTTTAATACCAAAATAGAAATCAATGGTGATAATAATAATTATGCGCACGAATACAAATCCTTACTTTGATGGAATCAACTTCTTCATTAATTGTGTTGATCTGGTCTTTGTGCTGGTTGTATTCATGGTCTGCCTTGTCATAAGATGCCTTCAAGTCGGCCATCTGAGCCCTTGCTTCGTCATACTCTGCGCGTTTTGAGGTGATTTTTGACACAATGTCCTCAAGATCTTCTTCCTGTAGACAACACGCAGAGTAAACATATTTTTCTTAAATTGTACAAACATGTACACATTGCAACTATAAACAAAATGGACATATTTTACCAAAGGACTAAGATCTTCCGATTGTGGCTCTTCCACATTTTGCAGGTCAGTCAGCTCAAGCTGCAACTTGGTGACCTTGTCCTTTCACAAATAGTTAGAATATTAGTGCAATAGTATAAAAAATAAATATATTAAAATTTTAATAGAAAAGGTTTACTTTGGCATTTCTATGTTCTGCATGTGCTCTTCTCAGCAACGACTCGTTTTGTTTAATATCATCATCCATCTTCCCCAACTGTTGGTTAAAGCGAGACACCTGGCCTCTCTGGTTTTCCAGCTCTTTCTGCAGGTGTCTGACAGAAAGAATGATTATTATTTATTTTCCAAAATGAACTTTCTATACGATTCTGGTAGGGTAACCATTTGGTCTTACATACCTAATCTCCTCCTCCACATCTCCAGACAAGTAGTTGGCCCTGGTCTGGTCTGCTGCATAACTGCGGTTAGGGAAGATCTGATCACCATCTTTAGAAAAGGCCTGACTGCAGTTTTGTGGAGGGTTTCGGCCTTGCATCACTCTTCGCGCTTCTGTACGATTCTGTGTGAAGACACATCACCAACGCAATGCAAATGAAAAGCAAGACATTAGAAATAAAGAACAGAAAAAACATCTTTATTGTCTGGTTAGCCTGTGTCAATGTATTGCTTATTACCTTTATAAGAAGAATGCTTTCGATGCCCCTCTGATCAATAAGGCAGTTGGCTACAACTGGGTCCTCAATATCCAGTGCTTGAAGCACAGAGGGATAGTCAGGATGGCTCACTCCTCTGATACAGAACAAATGGAAGTTACTGTCTTTCAAACTGAGACAATATAATAAGTGCTAGGGTTGTAGCCAACAGAGGACATGCCCTATGGACCGATAAGGCCACTAAAAGTGGGTGTGGCAACAGCTTTCAAAAACAATGAAGTATCTCCATGTAACAAACTTTACATAGAAGTTCATGCCAAAACTATTTATACAGAAATGTACTATAAAAATGCAATGTATGTATATTCTAGAGATATACAAGTTGGATTAAACTCATGTTTCACTCCAAAATCTTCAGCTAACTCACACCATACCTTCTTCTTTTTGCCGTTGTCCCCAAATAAATAATTTTGATCAAAATAAAATAATAAGTCGACAAATAAAAATTCCATCAACTATAGAATTAAAGCCCTAAAATGTGCCCTTTTCTTCTTTTTAAGTACTAGTGAAGAAACACACCTCCTCCGTGTGTCATGGACCTGAGGCAAAAAGGCGCTGGTTATAAATCCCGGGTCTTCGTCCTGATAGGAAAACTCTAGCCATGAGCCCTTGTAGTACTTTCTCATCCTCATAGTTATCACATGTGAAGGCCTGCAAATGGCTTTTGAGACACAACTCTACCGCTAGAGCGTGCTCTGGGTCCTTCAGACTGATCAAATAACCTACAAAAGAAGTCATAGAGGATTGAGTCAAAGTTTTAAGTATTTTTTTCCTATGTTAGCTAATTTGGTTTGAAAAGTACCTAAAGGTCCACGAGGAATGTGTCTGAACTGGCCTCGGCGGTGAGCCTCTTGTATGGCACTAAGAAGTGCAGGCATGTGTTCTCCAAAGCGACGCAGACGATTAGAACGACTACTCTCCAATGTTTGAAGGGTTCTTGTGTTGGCTGTCACGGACTTGATAAGACAGTCGTGCTCTCGCCTGTAAACGGGTAACAAGTATTTTACTGCATTTGAAAGAAAAATAAAGTGCATGAAAGAGTATGTTTAATGTAGATGAATTATTTAATTCAAAGAAGAATCGATGTGTTACACATACGAAAATCTTTGATTTTGACTTCATTCAATTCAATACTTAAAACTTTTATGAGCGTTTAGGCCCTGTAAATACTATATTGTATTTACGAGTGTACCAATTAGCCCACCTCATCCTAGCTTTCTCTTCTTTGGCCCGGTTACAGGCGTGTTGGTATTGATCAATCTGCTGGGCCAGAGTGGGGACATGGTGCTTCAGGTTTTCAAGCTCCATCTGGATCTGTTGCATCTGCTCCATCCTGGCCTGGCTCTCTGCTCCTGAGGGCTGACTAATGCTACAAACAAAACAGTTGGAGGAAAATAGGCATAATTATATAAAATTTGTCAGTATGAGGAAGATCATAACCTCAGTTTCAAATCATTAATTCTTGTTGAGAGTTGGACTTTGTCCTTTTCCAGATCCCTTAGGTTGGCCCTGCATCTGTGAACGGTGAGCTATGGAAGAAATAATAAAATCATAAAATATATTACACACTTTTCAAACATGTAGTCAAAATAGGTTTGCAATGTTTGCATAATGCTGTATTTCTGACCTCACTGGTCTTCAGGAGAGAATTGCGTCTATGAGCTTCTGCTTTCAGCTCTGCACACTTAGGCTGAAGCTCTTGGACTTGCTGCGTGATCTTCTCTAACTGTTCTTGGGTCTCCATGTACTTTTTCTCTGCCTCCTCAATCTTAAACTATACAATTATAGAAAATGATTAGATTACATTGGCCCAAAAGTGAGGCTTACTATTTAACCCAAATGATTGTGACATTTCAGAAACCCACCTTCCATACTTCTACTTTCTCATCATATTTTTGTGTAGAGTTTTTGTTAGCCCCGATTTTCTCCTTCAATGGTTCCAGCTCTTTTTCCATCTCCAACACCTGCCACACGAGGAACGCACATTATTACCCGCGCTGATTGTCGTGGCTAAAGACTTAAAACCTGAGGACTGGACATGATTTCTTACCAAAGCCCAGGCCATTTGTTTCTGCAACTCTTCCAGTTTGGTTTGCATTTCGTCAAGTGATGACAGACTTTTATAGCGGTCCTCTTTTTCAAGATATTTGCGCTTTAACTCCTTTAGTACCTGTCAAAAACACAAGATTCGGCTTATAGTACCGTAAATAATATCTAAACAACCATTCAAAAATAATCTTCCTCAAGACAAGAATGAAGTAAAAATGCAGGCGTTTACTTCACTGTGCTGTTCCACTTTATCTTCTGTAACACTCTTTGCTGATTTGATGCGGACAAAGTCTTCTCTCATCTGCTCCAGTTGGGTAGCCTTCATAAAAAACTACAGCGAAAGAATTTTTTTTTTTCCAAAATTAAAGCAAAGATAAAAAACTGACAATATTTAAAAAACAAACCCTATATTTATCCCCTTCTCCTTTGGAATGAAGGAAGTATTTGCTCATTTCTTGTGTGAGAATAGACACAGGGTTGTTAACCTTAAAAAAAAAAATAAAAAAAAAAGCACAAAGTTGGCATTTCTGTGACAAATGAATGAGATTTAGTTTAAATTAAAAGCATGGCATTAATTTAAGTGCTCTTTTACACCTACACTGTTGAAAATACAGACCCGCCAAAAGTTTTAATTGGTCTTAATGATGTATATAATGATGTATATATTAATGTATCTCAAAATACACAGTATTAAATGTCTTATGCCCTTTATTAAGCAAGACAAAAGTGTAAATGGAATTAGATTAATATTACCAGTAGATAAAGGAGGACTGAGGCTGGCACTGAGCCCAGCATGTGTGCAGAATAGCTCACAAGACTATTATGTAGCTTCTAACACAATTTATTTGAAAAACCAGCAGGTCCAGAAACTACATTCAAACTGTGACTAAGCCCAGAACTAAACTAGAACCAAGGCAAGTAAAACAAAGTCTAAGTAAGCGCATCACACAATAGACTTTTTGGAGCTGCTCAAAAAACTGGACCAAATGTTTACAATTGAAGACAAACTTTGCATCTGCCGTCTAATGCGTGGCACTCATGTCAACCGTCTGTCGACCGAAATGGCTTACCTGGATATTAAAGTTATCCAAGATGCACGAAAGTTCATCCTTTTTGGTGGTAACAACTTGACCTTTAAAAAATTAAAATCTCAGTGTCCGATAAACCAGTGCCGATGTATTCCACTGCTATAGCTATAACTAACCTACCCGTTTTACTTTTCAGTTTATACGTTCTCAGCCCATCGTGCGATATTCTCATATCTATTGTGATTGATGTGCCATATACTTCTGGTTTATAAGCATCTCTTCCTTTGTTACGAAGGGTAATGGACACGTCTGCAGAGCTAAAACAAAACAAAACAAATAAGAAAACTGAACAAACCCTTCAGTTAAAAAGTCAAAAACATCGCTTTACCTTTCACCTTCCTTGACAAAGCTCTTGAGTGCCATGCCTCTGTTTGTAGCTTGTGCGTTTCCTCCCAGAGCAACGATAAGAGCTGTAAGAATAGCACTTTTCCCACCTGTCAAGGAAACATTTAGAACACACGTCTTTAAAAGTGTACCCTAAATCTTAATGCAAGACAAAATATCCATAGATTTTCCTAAATCAATCTGTAGCTAAAGTGATTTACATTGTCAGAACTTAATTATTTAAATGCTTATGTGACGTAAAATGTAAACAGCCTTGGATCAGGTTCTTAAAAATGTCAAGTTTTGTATGTTTTGACAAATATTTGACCAATAGATATTGGTAATTTTGGTCTTTCTTGAATTAGCATACTTTTAACGTATTAGTGCAACTTAAAACATGTGTATTAAAACCCAGTAGTCATATTGAACTTACTTCCATTATTTCCAACCATAAAGTTTACATTAGAGCCAAAGGCAAAAGGACCTAGAAGCGAGTGGCACATGAAGTTCTTCAGGGTGATACTCTCCACGATCCCTGCATCACTCACCACATCACTGGCAGAAAGCAGCTAAGAACATGGACAAAACAAAAAGGGAAATTCATGTTTGATCGTTTCACACGTCAATTTTAGGAACATGTCAATGCACACGGCACCTGTGTACTGAGCAGAGGGTCATCCATTTCACTGTCGTCCACATTTTCGTCTCCCTCCTCCTCTTCTTCTGCAGTTTTGACTCGTTTGCTGCTAGGGTTGTTGTTCAGAGAGCTGTTCCGTCGTTTGGACATTTTCTATAGCTACCACAGCCTGCACAGAGAACAAAACAAAGCCCAAAACAGTCATACAGAGCCATGAAATCGTACACAGTCAAAACACATAACTTACAAATGACATTTTCAGAAACGTACGGTAACGTTAAACCTGAGCAACAAACGTCTTTGTGATAGATAGTTTTTAGGAAAGCTGAGCAGTGAAGCGCTACGTTTAAATGCAATACAAGACAATCATTGATTATTTTACTAATACATTACTTCAGTATTGGTCTTTAAAGTGTGTTTGAAGGCTAAAATACTTGCCTAACTTGAAGCAGAAGAACAACTTAAACGTCTGTCTTTGGTCCAGTTCGCGCCTCCCCTGTCACCAGAAACCTCTTCTTCGGCTTGTGGACTTCTGCTGAATGACTGAGACGCCTCCCTCCGATTGACTTAGGTACTACACCTCAAATGTAGTAAATAAACGCTAAAGAGAACTCATCATGGCAACGAATAATAACCAACGTCCAGTTCCAGCAGCCAAGTTGTGACTGTAAAGTTCAAACCAATCGGAAACTGAAACTTTTCTTTTTTTTATGTTCAACGTTGTAGAATTTGATGATTCTGACACTTTCATGTGGAAAGGCCCAGTAAGTACAGCGATGTGAACCATAAACCGAAACCTGGTCAACAAATCTGTAATCTGACAATTAAACAGCAAATTCCCTATAGATTTGTGACCGGTCATCCGGCTCAATTTTAAACTGTAGGGATTCTAGAACACAACAGAAAATGTGACGCCACAACCTGTCATAATCTTGTCTTAATTACTGATAATTTGTCAGGGTTTTTTTTTAATTAACATTTTTAAGTTTAGGTAATATTTTACAGGCAGTAAGGCAGCAGTGTGAAGTAAACAGAATAATTATCAATGGTTGCGTCCATTTGGCATACTGACACAAAATATTGACCAATGCAAGAGTGATTAATCATTTTCATCATTCAGAAAAAAAAATATCTTGATGGATACAACTTCTCTCTTTCTGACCCTCTTTCTCCTATTTTATTAATCCTAATCCTTTTTTTAATCCTTTTTTTTTTTTTTTTTTTACGGTACAGCGTAAAACACATACTTTGACATACAGTAGGTGGCGGTAAATGCACCTTTCAGCTGCCATCCGCCATTAAAAGCAACACAACAACAGCAACAACAACGACAACTACATATTAGGACCACAAATTTACCATTATGTCAATTCAAACCCATTAATCAATAAAAATGTTTGGCTCTGTTTTCACTTTATTTTCCAGTAGGGTTGCTCTTCTTACAATTACAAGATGGTCACCGTAATTGCCATACAGAGTCCATTATCTCGCTAGCTACCTTTATTATTTGCATATTATTATAATATAATAGATTAATGGTATTTTAAAGTCCATTATGTCATTCAAACCATTAATCAATAAAAATGTTTGGCTCTGTTTCACTTTATTTCCAGTAGGGTGCTCTTCTTACAATTACAAGATGTCACCGTAATTCCATGGGAACAGAGTCCATTATCTCGCTAGCAGCCTTTATTATTTGCATATTATTATAATATATAAGATTAATGGTATTTTAAAGATTAATATATTCACAGTGAAACATTTGTTGCATTTGTGCTTTAAAATATATATATATATATATATATATATATATATATATATATATATATATATATATATATATATATATATATATATATATATATATATATATATATATATATATATATATATATATATATATATATATATATATATATATATTATCAGGCGTCATAACAAAGTGTTTAAATAAAGTGATGAAACGCGATATTTTTAATAGTTCCACCAAAAAACTGATGACAATCCACACCATCGACATTGGTGCCCTCTAGTTGTTGGGATGTGCCACGTCAGTATCTCTTCAGGAAAAGGTTGCAGGAGTTTGTTTGTCACCGGATACTGCTGCACCGGGCAAGGCATGCATCCGTTTGCGTCGCTATATTTAGATACTACAAGATAGTAACAATTTTTTCGGGCGACAACACTCAAATCGTTACATAAGACGTGTCTTTTTGTCGAGGGGCCTGAGATTATGGCCGCAGTGAAAACGGATAACAGACTGACGAGCTCCCAAAGCTTTCTCTGTGTTGGATTTGCAGGAATATTTAGTAAAACTTTAACTTCTCCGTTGGAAGTAGTGAAAGTTAAAAGTCAAGTGGGGACTTTTCACTGCAAAAAAGGCTTCTGGCAAAGTTTTCTTCTGATCTATCGGAATGAGGGACTTCGGGCGTTTTGGAAAGGAAACCTTGTCTCTTGTCTGCGGTTGTTTCCCTACACAGCAGTTCACATCACTGCATATAAACAGTAAGTGTTGAGGTTATGACTTTATAGTTTGTCATATCTGTGTTTGTTTGTTGGTGCACTTGGTTGGTGCTAAGTACTTGGTTGGTAAATTGTGCCTCGGAAATACTTTATTACAGTTTATTACAACATAAACAACAACATAATATGGTCAACCAAATAAGATGGTGTGTCTTTCAAAAGAATCGTTAGCGTAAATCATTTGCACTATTTTTCCTCAAGTTTAGTATGGCTTACTTCCTTTATTTTCAGCCAATCAGGAAGAGGCTTTTGCTCATGCGATGTTTGTAATTTTATGCCCCCAGTTTTACCTCTCAGGCTAAAACGTAACACAATGAGCACAATGAACCACAATACCAAGTACGGCGGGATACTGATACGTCTTTGACCGATTTAATTTCCAAAACCGTAACAACAACGTAACAGAATATGAGACCAGTATACAGGTTTTGTTTATGGATTCCCCAAAGGCCCTACACCAAAATGTTATAGATGTTCACTGTTTACTTAGTCCTCGTTCTATCGTTTGGTCTGGATGACCCACAGGCGTCTGTATATATATATATATATATATATAATATATATTATATATATAATATATATATATATATTATATATATATATATATATATATATATATATATATATATATATATATATATATATATATATATATATATATATATATATATATATATATATATATATATATATATATATATATATATATATATATATATATATATATATATATATATATATATATATATATATATATATATATATATATATATATATATATATAATATATAATATATATATATATATATATATATATATATATATATATATATATATATATATATATATATATATATATATATATATATATATATATATATATATATATTATATATATTATATATATTATATATATATATATATTTATATATATATAAAATATATTATATATATATATTATATAATATAATATATATTTATATATATAATATATTATTATAATAATATATTATATATTATATATATATATATATATAATTATATATATTATATATATATATAAAGAAACCGAGTAATATATTACAATTTTCTTTGTTTTAAGGATAGTTCATCTTCACATGGATGAAGCAGGCTTTATTTCACAGTGGAGGGCCATATTCGCTGGTGGCCTGGCGGGTGTTGCAGCTGCCCTAACCACATACCCCCTTGAGGTAGCAGAGACCAGGCTCATTGTGCAGAACTGCAGAGAACCTACATATATTGGCATAGTTCACATAATCTCGAAGATGTACAGAAATGAAGGCCTTTTTTCTCTCTACCGAGGATTCTCCCTGACAGTTCTAGGTGTGTATGCACAATAAACAACAATAATATAATGTCCATACTATATTTGATATTTTTAAGGGTGTGACGTTTAAGTCAAATTTTTGGGTGTTGGGTGTAAGAAAAATCACAAACTAGGAATTTGCTTTGACGATTTGGTGAAATATTAAGCAAAAATATAGTAAACAATATATTACACATTATTATTAATACTGTATATTAATATCTGTGTTAATGATAATATGAACTTAAATTATCATTATTATTGGTATTTCTTATTTTACAAAAGCATTTCTGATATTAATTGTCTTGTTTGTTAGGAGCATTTCCATTCTCTGTTGGCTGCTATGCTGTTTACATGAATCTGGATCATCTCTGGCAGGAACCACAGTTTCGCTTTACTCCTCTACAGAACTTGGTGAACGGCTGCATTGCAGCCGGTGTGGCACAAACCCTTTCTTATCCATTTGAAACTGTAAAGCGTAAGATGCAGGTAAGATTAAAATAGCCTATATTATGACATGCATATGAACCCTGCAAACATATTGCCCCTAGACCTTCTTTGTCACTATCAAACTTCAAGACATTATTTGAATCTGGTATAATTTGTTTTTTCCAGTCACTTTCAGGGAGCTGCAGTATTACAGTGTTAACAAGACACTACAGCCAAAACTCCTTTATTTTTTATTTTTTTATTTCAGTTTTTGTTTTTAGGTCCATTTGCCCTCTCAACATATAACCTCTCAAAGGGAAACATTGTCCCATCCTCAACTAAAGGTGTTTTTTATTTTTTATTTAATCAACTTGCATCCATAGATTTATATAGAACATCATAACTTTAATGGCCGTTTTCTCAAAATAATTTGTTCTCACAAAGATCACCCTTTAAAGTACATGGCTTACCTACTCACACAAAACCTTACAATCTTGTACTTAACAATATTTTACAGATCGTAATGAAGGAAATGTTTGATATTTTAAGATTTCTATGTCATTTTTTACAGCTAAAGTGCAGTATTTATATATTACAACATTACATAATGAAAATCTATACCTATACCTAATAAATCTAAAAGTTATACCTTTTCCCGTTACACTTAACTAAGTAAACTACAGAAGAAGAATGTATATATTTTTTCCTGTTCAACTGTAGTGTTAATGTCTTCCCATAAGAGGGCAGTATAATAAGAGCCCAAACTAAGTCAGTACCCTTGGGTCCATACAACTGACCCAAGTTCTCAGATTATTGTTTACTGGTTTATAACCATATAGTAAAAGTATATATTTTTATTTGCTCATTAACCTTGGTTTCAAGATGTCCATAGTTTTAAAAGGTACATCTGTACTCGTGGCTCTGTAAATGACTTAAGCAACAATGGCTCTGAAAAGGTCAGAATACTACATCCGGTTTATCAGCCTATTATTAGCAACCACAAGGTTTAACAGCAGCTGGGAATGTGAATGTGCCCCGTGTCTGCAGAAACTATAGATAAGTTCTCTAAAGATAGCAAGTAACTGTTAGACAACAGGCTGGCTTCATTTTGCATGATAGAATAAAAGGATTTTGTGAAGATAAATAACAAACATGAAGCTGGATGTTTGCATTGGCCTGGGACTCGAGTGTTATAGATATTTAACTATACAGTGTAATGTTTCCTTGGTTGAAGAACATGCAGTTTCGCTTCCACCTTTTTGTTAATCAGTGAAGTTGTTTTAGCAGCAGACTAAAAGGCACAGGATACATGGCTTACAGATATATGTATAATGTATAATCATGATGTTAAATAAAATAATAATTCAGTTGTCAACATTATTTATCTCTTTCAACCTCTACATTGTCCATTATTGTGACTTTTAAACAACTTTAGCGCTCCTGCATTGGTATCTCAGGTTAAATGTCGGGCTCTGAAAAGAAGATTACTCAAACGTGCACAAATAAAACTTGACAAAACGCTGGTTTTGTTTTTTATTACAACATAGTGGAAGCTCAAAAATATATAGAACCTTTAAAACCTTTTTAGGCTAAACAAGGTAAAAAGTTGACATCATGTTCTGTTGCTAGTTCTGAATCTTTTTGTTTCACTGTAGGCACAGAGTTCCCGGCTTCCCCATTTCGGTGGTGTTGATGTCCATTTCAATGGGATGTTTAACTGTTTTGTCCAGATTGTAAAAAACAAAGGTGTCCTTTCACTGTGGAATGGCCTTACAGCAAACACAGTAAAGGTAGGTCTACATGTTTACTGATGCATCATATACATAATTTGACCAGAGTGGTAGAAACTATAATGACAACCAAAATAACTGCACTGCACATGCTTGGAAACGCGAGTGACTTTATGACAGAGAACAAAATGTAGCCTGTGACCCACATTGGTGCCTTTGAGAAGGGACGGGTAGTACTCATGGTAGGGGTTTAGCAAACCATGATTGCAACAACATGGTGCAAATGTCCTGAGAGTGCAATTTTAATATTCAAGAAGAATTGGTAAATAAGAAAAATGTCAAAAGACTCTGTTGGGTCGACTTGGGATTTAAATGCTAGAGAATAATAACAATAATGATAATAATAATAATAATAACATAACTATTGTTTTTGCAGATCGTTCCCTACTTTTGTCTTCTATTTACCTGCTTTGAGATGTGCAAGCAAGTTTTCCTTTACCGCAATGGCTACATTATCTCTCCCCTGAGCTATAAACCTGCTCCGGGAGTTGACCAGAGCCTTGGACCTAATGAGCTTGAGGAGGTGAAGCGTTACTTGAAAAACAGAAACTTTGGATCAGAAGAAACTTCTTTACGAAAATGTTGGTAAATGTTCACTTACACGGGATGCCTATACTAGACTTTACCATGACCACAAGACCTCTCAGACCCTTCCTAAGTAATTTTGTGTAACCTGAATGTAACCTGGTATTTATTTTAAGAAAAAATAATAAAACACTACATATTGTACTGTTTTATGTACAATATGTAGTGTAATAGGCCTAATGAATAGGCCTATTATTGCCATAAATGACCACTGTTTTCATTTAATATAAAGCAAACTTTGGTTATTCATTCAAAATTATAACATCAATGTTTTATTAAACTAATTTTGAAATACATACATGATCCTGCTTTTGATTTGAAAGTTTCTTTATGTAAAATGTGTCATGTGTGCAAGTTTGACTTAGTCATTAACTATGATAATAGTCTAGTCAGTCAGATAATTCAATCACTTTTCCTTACTCCACACAGTTGTGACTCGTGACACCAAAGGACACTCACTAAAGTGATGACCTTTAGCCGCCATAGTCCAAGTCAATCACCTCAGCTGTCTGAACTGACATTTACAACGACCTTGGACTTACCAAATTGCCTTCAAAGGCAACTACTGCACTTAAATGTCAAAAGATTCCACAAGCTGCTTTCGCAAAATAGTTATGTTTCAATCGGGACGATAGTGGTTAAACTTTATAATGTTTGTGAGTGATGAGACACGCATCAAATCTGAATCCAAGGACATCGTTTCGCCTCGCCCACTCGCCCTGTCACGGACCAATCAGGAGCGGGAGTCGAAGTTAACGTTTCTTCTCGCGCTCAGTCCCCTTAAATCCGCTCTCTTCCAACTTGCACCCGTCCAGTTCGACCCCACCAGCAACCCCAGCAGAACATCTGAACTACCCCGCTGAAAACACCTCAACATGGGTGACCAGGCCATTTCTTTCCTCAAGGACTTCATGGCTGGTGGAATCGCCGCTGCTATTTCCAAAACCGCTGTAGCTCCAATCGAGAGAGTGAAGCTGCTCCTTCAGGTAACGGCACTCTGTTTGGACTCACAGCTGTGTTTGGGGCCAACCACTGCACCAAAAGGAGGAGTGCTAATTCACACCCATTTGCTCTGTTTGGGGAGCAGGGTCTGTTAAGTGATGAGAGGAAAATATGATGAGAGCTGTGTTTCTAAATAAAGACGGAATATGCACGTCAAAGATGGTGTGTTCACAAGAGCGTTATTGTGGCGTATCAGACTTGTTACGTAATGCACGTGAAGCTGCGATTGGATTGGTCGTCTCTATATTTTGATCTATAAGAGCCGTAAAATGCCCAAAACACTTGGCACTTTTTTCAGAGGTTCACACCTTTTCACTTTTTTAGTTTATTTTGGAGTGACAATGAAAACATCCAAGGTCACAACAAGGTTTACGCCATGATTTCCCTCCGCTGCACCGGGCCTGGTCCCAGCAGCAGCTTTAGGGGGCGGGGTTGTAAATTGTTTAATGGATGACGTCACAGGCAAACGATTTCATATTTGATCTGCTGTAATCTGTGCTCTTAATATCGCTCAACGATGCCTCATGTCATTCATTACATGTCTTTATTTTTTTTAGGTGCAATATGCCAGCAAACAGATAGCAGTTGATCAGCAGTACAAAGGTATAATTGACTGTGTGGTCCGTATCCCCAAGGAGCAAGGCTTCCTCTCGTTTTGGAGGGGCAACCTGGCTAATGTCATCAGATATTTCCCAACTCAGGCCCTTAACTTTGCTTTCAAGGACAAATACAAGAAGATTTTCCTTGATGGTGTTGACAAGCGCAAACAGTTCTGGAGATACTTCGCAGGAAATCTGGCCTCTGGTGGAGCAGCTGGAGCCACATCTCTTTGTTTTGTTTACCCCCTGGACTTTGCCAGAACACGTCTCGCTGCCGATGTCGGTAAAGCGGGAGCTGGGCGTGAGTTCAAAGGTTTAGGAGACTGCTTGGTGAAGATCACAAAGTCAGATGGCATCAAAGGTCTGTATCAGGGCTTCGGTGTCTCAGTGCAGGGCATTATCATCTACAGAGCTGCTTACTTTGGCATCTACGATACAGCAAAGGGTGAGTTCAAAAGATACTTTAAATTGTTGGTTGGTCAATGAAATGTGAATAATTTTATTGTTCATGGTTATTATTTTCTTTTGCAGGAATGCTTCCAGATCCAAAGAATACACACATTTTTGTGAGCTGGATGATTGCTCAAAGTGTGACAGCTGTTTCTGGTGTTGTGTCATATCCCTTTGACACTGTTCGTCGTCGTATGATGATGCAGTCTGGACGCAAAGGAGGTAATTGACACAGCAAAGCACTAGTCAAATCTGGTGATGAGTTCTGACTATGATGCGTGTCCATTTTGACTCTGACAAATCTAAAATCCAATGTTTTGCAGCTGACATCATGTACACCGGCACTATTGACTGCTGGAAGAAGATCGCCCGTGATGAAGGTGGCAAGGCTTTCTTCAAGGGAGCGTGGTCTAATGTCCTCAGAGGCATGGGTGGTGCTTTTGTACTTGTCTTGTATGATGAGCTCAAGAAAATTATCTAAATTTTGTCATCACTGTTCTATTCTAAAGATTCATTGTAACAGTTGTACATATCTTGTACATTTGGAAGGACTTAAATGATAGGATTGTATTTATTGGGACCAGCTAGTAGTAAGCTACTAGTTGAATGGAGGGAATCTGTTATGCAAGTTTCTCCTGACCATGGCCATTTCTTTACGCTTGTTTTGCCCCACACCATAATTTTGTTCCCTGAACACAGGAATGTTGCTGATTTTGAGAAATAAAGGAAACCTTATGAGAGAGCGCTTTGTTTGTTATTGAAATACAGTAATGCTGCGTGTGAAGATACTATTACACACAGTGTAACCAGGCTGTGCAGTCGCCATGTCGTTCATGTCAGAATGGGAGTGTGTCAATATTTCACAGCCTCCTCTCTGAACTGTAACCTGACAGTTGTAACTGAACTGAGCCAAAAATTTGCAACGAACGTTTGCGGTATTATATAAGGGACTAAGCACTGCAACTCAGAGAAACGACTAATAACAAATAAATAAATATAGCTTTAAAGCTGAAGCCTAAAGCAAAGTTCTTATCTGTTTGAAAAGCCTATTTGTGCTTTTCAAGTCAAACCTCAAATAGAAATGTTATTGGCTCTGCCACCTTTATTGAGCTTCATTTAAATAAAAAAAACTTGACTGACACAGCCTGAAGAACTTAACATTTCAAGGGTTAAAGAACTGTCAGGGGACTTTAACACCACAATGTTGGACTCAGATCTCATAAGCATGATACTCATTAGCAAAGGGACTAAAAGGAGAAAGCAAGCCGTATCCTGAAGGCCTAATTCTGTGGTTTATTCCTTTGCTTCATTTTAGATCGTTTCAAATGTTGTATTTTTGGTATAAACTTGTCTAGATTACAGTGTTGAACATAGTTTAATCAGTGTTTCACTGTCACCCTTTGAGGAAACTGCTGGTGTGATTTTAGGCGTAACATTTTTTAATTGAATTGAAAATTGAGATTCAAAAGCTTGCAAAGCCATAGCCAGTAGAGGTGGGCAATATTTTGTGGTTTCCTGAATGAGGGATTACGCCGACATGTTTCCTGATAACAGTATCCAGACAATATATATATATCTACCAGATATGTGTTTAACATTTTTTTTATTTTCTATGTTAATCTGTTCTGTTTTTATTATACATTTATAATCAATGTGCAGCATTTTGAATATAGATAATATCTTCAAAACAACATTCACAATAGTCTGTGTGATCCCTCATTCTTCCAGTGTAGTCTCCTGCAATGATTTTGATTTTCTAAACAGTGTCTTTTTCTACTCTGAACATTTACAATATTTTTGAATCTTGATCATCTGCCCACCTCTACAAACCAGATAAAGCCAGCCATTTCTTATTGCCTATAAACTGCCTATAGACAGTACATCTCGTGTAGCCAGCAGAGGATGACTCTCATTTGCTCAGAAGCCAAAATTAGAAAAGCAAAAGTCACAATATGTTTATCCTGGTCTTCATACAGTGACAGGATGTTTCTTTTTTTTTACCTTTCCAAAAGCTGTCACCATGGATAAGGTCAGCAGCATCCTGTCGTCTACACTGTGGCCCATAGATGGCGCCACAACTCTGATAATAATTTGGAGCACACACCCGGAAAGTCCCAGAGCCAATCACCGCAGCACGAACCACTTTGATGAAGTTTCTTGACCTTTTTCCGTCTTTTTTTTTTATTTCATGCACCGAGGAAATGGTTCTTTTTTAAAATCAGATTTTTGGTTTAAGATGAGGCTAAACTATGGTTGCATTTTTGCATGTAACAGGGGCTCAGTGTAAGTCACTAGCAAACCAAGGCTCTCGTAGGAAACGAACATGTATCTATGGCGCCTCTCCATCGCCATAACACTCGGCTCAGTTTGGTATTTTTCAGACTGCGGTCGCACTGTTGCGCAATACTTTTTATGCTTTCTCTTATGTTTTACCACTCCTCTGTTGTGGGGTAACAAAGGACAAGAGAGCAGCACCCAGACCGACGAAGAGACCCAAGAGAAAAGTCTCCTGGTAATGATTTCCCTTGTTCTTTTCTGATGGTTCCACTGTTATCACTGTACTGGTCATGCGGGCGCAGCTTCTTCTATCTAGCCTATAAACCTATGACACACTGTCATTGTTGTCTGTGGAGTTACAGGCAATGGTATGCTTCCACACCATCAGGGTTTAATTATACTTCGATAACCTAGGGCTGTCTAAACTTCACACATATTTGGCATACGTTTAAGTGTCAATATTAATAGCCTAGGGTTGTAACTCATTCCAGTGCAGGGGACGGGGAGTTCAGCAATGGCTTGTTTTGTCATGCCTTTCTATAATCTGTTGTGTTACAATTCCAGGAAACTATTGGGGAGCAGTTCTTTGGTGACTTGACAGATGGAGCATGTGGCAGTAAACCAGAGCCACTGGAGTCTCAGTATCCACAAGTAAAAATCTCTCTACAGCAAGGTGAGGCATGTTTTGAAAAATAGAAGAATGACCAAGTTGTGTCATTTCACAGACGTGTTTCTTGTATTTTGTAAGTCTTGAGCTTATTTGATTGTGAATGTGCCTTTTCAGCAAAAAACAAGTTTGGTGTTTTTACTTGACACAAAGGAAGAGTTTTGCATGGACACAGTTGTTGCCAGGGGTCATATTACATGACGCTATAGGAGGGACTTTTGGAAGAAGGGTGAAAAATTTATCCTATTGATGGCTTGTGTTTGGGATACGATATCTGACTGCTGGAAGTCGTGGTTGTACTTCTAATGTGTAAAAACAGTCCTGTGTCATGCAATTTGCTCACTTCACTTAATTTTAAGCTCTAAGGATATTATACAATCACAGGAAATTATGAAAATGTGTATACGTTTTCCTGCTGAGTGAATTTAAAATTGATTGTTACATTCATGCACTTTTTTGGTAATTGATTTGCATACAAAATATTGAGTGTCTAAATCGTGCACCAAAATGAATTTCAATTATAGAGTAAATGGCAGGGTTGGGATAATATCTTGCAAGATAAAATTGTATCAAGATTGAGAAAACAAACGAGAATGAGAGAGATTTGTGAGATTTCCCCCCATGTGTTAGCATCTAGCTCAGAAAGCACGGATGAGTTACATAGTTTTTAGAAACCAAATTTCAAAAAAGCAGTTCATTAATAACATATTTATGGTAATAAAACATATAATAAATGAATAAACTGAAAAATTAGGCTAAAATTGTCAACTGAACGGCCCCATTTATGTATTATAAATTAGGTAAAAATGTTGTCTCATCTCAGTCTTGGGAGAATTATGTTTTAAACGTCAACAGCATAAAGAATAAAGAACCAGAATATTGATCAAAACCCCTTCCATTCACTGAGTGATTGTTGTCGAGGTAATGAATAATGTATGCCATAGAGTCTTTTATTGGACAAAATGTACAATATGTGACTTTTAAAGCTGATGAAACTCTCGTTCACACCTTTCTTTGTTACAAACTGTTTAAGGCCTCAAATCTTCTTTTGGTTGATTTTCTCTCTGTAATTGTGTGGGAGTTGAACAGCTGATTGATGACTGACTTTGGCTGCTTTTTCAGTGTTTGAATGTGCCTACGCTCAGCTTGTTCTGCCCTGGTACATTGTCCCAGAGCCATGTGAAGACCAACCCCTGCACCAGGTGCTTAGCAGAGAGTTCGAATTTGTAATTGATCGCATCATTGATCAAGCCAAAGACTTTGATGTGTGCCAGGCTGTGGTTGGCTCAATCCGCATTTTGACCCAGCACTTGCACAACGCCAAGCAGAGTGACAGGTGAGGCTGTCTTCTTATTCGATGTGTGACCTGTTACTCTTTGCTCTCAATAATATTACTGCAATAAGTCACCAAAACTTTATAGACTTGCACCTTTAGTGACCTGCTGTTAATGGCTTTATGGAAAACACTTGCACAATAAACAATAAATGCAATATGTTGTCATGTTAAAAGAAATACTAAATAATACTTGTTCTATTTCATTCAAGAGAACTCTTGTTCAGCTCCAGAGCAGAGGAGGTTGCAGTCCTACGTGAGTTTTCTGATGCACTCGTTCGTAACCTTTTTCCCAAGACCCTCTGGGACCAAGAAGTCAGCCATTGTGCCTTAAATGAGATTGTTGCTCTAAAGGGTAAGAAGCCATTAAATTTCCCCTTCTGTTGCAACACTGAAGCTTACACAAGGCTAAGACTCTGTGACAACTTTTACTTCAGAAATAATGTCAATGCCATTGCACAGCTTAGGTCAGGATTGTGTGCTGTAGAGAAAAGAAGCTATCTACTATCACTTTGAAATTCACCTAAAAAAAATACCAGTGCAATGATCTATTATTAAATATGTCTAAAGTGTTTTATCTACTATAATCTTTCCATTTGTCTTTGTTTGGAAATGTATTGTTCTGTAAATGTCCCTTTTGATAGATGGCATCAGAAAGGCACTCTTTCTTTCTTTGTGTTTTAGTATCATCTCACTACGGTTTTTGGCAGTTCTCCAGTGATTTGAATAATGCATCTAGCCTGGATCAAAAGTGTATGAACCGTACGTTTTCAGTGCAAACCAGAAGCCAGAGAAAATGAAGGGCAGCTTTAAAATACCTGCTGAACTCTGATCACTGGCTATTGCAAACCTTAGGGAGTTCTTATGAAAACATCTTATTTCTTATCTGTGTTATATTATCATGCTTTTCACTTGTATGCAAATATTTAAGAGGCAACTGAAAGCTATTAGACTAATTTATTTAGACTATAAGGATTTATATGGGACAACCACAACTTTAATCTCCCATTTTACATTTAAATACTCTATTCCCTATTACTTTTCTGTAGTATTAGTAGTTCTTTGTCATGAACCGAGATGTCAGTGTATTCTTATGAGTGCACTTTGGGTCAGATTAGCTGCTTGGAGAGACTTAATATTTTGCCACGACCCCTTTTCAGTCAACTAAGTGATCAGCAGTGTAACAAGAATTTCTTGAGTTGACTACAACCCTACAAATGTCATTGGCATGCACCTAGTTTTAACAGTTATGGATTTAGATAGAGGTTCCACTGACACTAAATCCTACTCTTCATGAATCATACATTTGTATTCGTCAGGGTTGGGTCTGCTGGTGACATGGCTGTCTGACCCAGACAACCTAAACTATCTGGTGGTAAGTCAGTTGGATAGTGCCACCTCCAAAGGCTCAGCGTATCAGACGCGTGGGTCCGACCCTGAGCAAACCTCTCTGACATCTCTGGACTACGATGTGGAGCATGAGGGAGAAGGCAGTGAAGTGTGAGTGTCTGTCAGCTTCTGCATCCCACTGATTTGACTCCCTCAAAGCATCCACTGTAACAGCCTGCTTCTGGGTTTGAAATTGGAAATGACTGGTATTGTGTGGTGCATGCTTTTGGGTTTTCTAGGAGCCTAGAAGGAGCAGGACCTGAGTCCAGAAACTGCAGTAAAGACAGAAAGAGAGGTTTGTCTTAATAAAGTTTTTAATCTGGTGTTTAAAATATTTGTTATTTCACCTTTTGTTTACAGCTTTCAAATTCTTTTTATTTTCTTTATGCTGTCTTTGTTGTGGATATACGCTTGCGTATATGCATGATGGGCTCATTAATTGCTTTTTCTTAATAGTAAGAAGAAGGTCATCACGCTAATATGGTCAACATTCTTACTTTATACCTCTTCATACTTGGCCTTTGATGAAACCTTTTAATTTGAAACATTTTCAAAGAAAAACTGCTGACGCTGACCACTGTTATGGCATTAATAATTTAACAAATTTTAATTCTGTCTATATTTGTAGTGCGTATATACATGCATAGCTTTGTAAAAACATTATTTGTCATCATTCATGTGATTATGTCCTGTTTAGACAAGTTTAGAAAAGGATGGAACAGATTTGTGGACAAGATGAAGTCAAAAAAAGCCAAAAAGAAGCAGATGAAGCAAATGGAGCAGGAGCTGGTGAGGAGGCTCATGGCGATTGAGGGTGACGTGTCCAATGAGGAGGAGGTCAGCAGCCACGAGGGCTCGGTTCACAGCCAGCAGGACTCCGACAAGGTGAGGCAGACACTTTATATAACCAGCCTATGTAAGATGGCAATTTGTGAGTTGAGACGGATTCAATGTCAGCTGTGACCAAATGCATTTAGGAGGACAGTGATCTGGAAAACTACTTGACAAGTGTCCAAGAAGATATGATGGAATTCAAATTGTCGTATGAGATGTGGCGTGTTGGCCAGTGGGCTGTCAGCATCCCTCAGGTGAGTTATACAGATCAGTGCCAGAGTACTCTCTCCAGGAGCCTCCTGCTGCCCTTATATTTGGTTGATGCTGAAGTTCATATATTATAGGCTGACGTTGAGAATGAGGAGCTCATCTTCACAGTTCATTTAGAGGAAAAAGGCAGCCCTGAGAACCTGCAGTGGGACATGCGGAAGTCTTACCTTGACATCATACACTTCCACAACAGATGGCAGGTAAGAAGTCTGATTATGATGCCTTTATAGCTATCTGTTCCAACCCAAAACAGGTGACGCAGAGAACGTTGCAGTTATCTTGAATCTCAGGGGAAACTCCTCCCTGAGGGCAAGGCTAAGTTAGCTTAGAGAGCAGTATTAAGTCTAGCTTCTCAGATCAACTCCTTAGTTTGAAATTGACATTCGGAGGGACTAGTTTCATCTTTGCAAAAAAAATGTCCCCATTATAAAGAACTCCATTAAGCACAGACTACACAAATACCTAAATGTTTTACTTAACTAGTGGCTGTTTTATAGCACCAGTCTGGCCACAGTCGAGACCTTTTCCTTGTGTAAAATGTCTTCATTAAACCTCCTGTGTTAATGGGAAATGGGATGAGGGTCCCCGAGAGCCTCCTGCCATCGGTGATTGAGGGACAGTGGCAGGAAGCTGATTAAAATTTTTATCTGTCTCCATGGATGTGATCGGGCAGCTGTCAGTCTGCAAACTGCAGCTAGAGAGAGCTGAACATGGGCCGATAACACCATCTGGGTCTAGAATGTACTTCAGTTCATTGTTAAGGGATTTATGGTAACATTTATCATATAAAATGAAAATGTTTTGGCCTGCTTCACTTCACAGAACGACAACAGAAATGGTGGTCTTTTACATTTAGTTTAATTTACATTTATTTATTCACTAATGTTTCTACAACATGCTGGCAGAAAAATGCAATATTGTAGTGTCGATAATGACCAGCGCGGATGGAGGAGAAAGATTATATCTGGGGGAGAGCTGGCATTCTAAAGACTAAATGGGAGGCAAGACAGATTTCTGATTGAGCTTTTGCCAGAAGCTCTTAGAAATCAGAGTTGGTCCATATGTTCTCCACCCTTATGCTGTTGCAATATCAAGTGTATGCAATAATTGGAAAAATGCTTACAGCGTTTTTAATTTAAAGAGAGAATTAGAAGTCCTTTTCTTGTCCAAACGCCTTTTCATTTTTCTCTTTTCCATTTAAAATAAAAAGGAATTTAATTAATGTCTTTTATGAGCAGCTTAAAAATTATAATCCCAAAGGAGCTTGTGCATAAGAATTTATAAACACGGATGTAATTAAAAATGTAACATGTGAATGCACTTTTTTTCTTTTTTACATTTCAGTTTTAAATGTATCTAAATAATTGCTTGCTTATACATTTTCAGGACTCAAACAGTCTACCCACCATCTTAATTCTGGAGGAAAACCAAGAAATGGATGAAGTTAAAGAAGAAACTCGACTATCTGTGGAGCACTTTCTGCAGGTGAATACAGCTTTTATACTGTTAAATAATACACCTTTTCACACTACTATTTTTGTTTTGTAGGAGGTCGTTTCTGATGAAATAATGGGCCGCTCTCAACCCGTGTTCCAGTTTCTGTGTCCACTTGATAAATTGCTTAATGAGGAGGTCCAATATGGAGGAGTGTGGGGTCTTCTCAGTGGCTTGGCGTACTTCCTTACACCTGGGCAAGAAGAAGATGAGGTAAAATCACACAAAGTGTTTGTCAAATCTCTACCAGCACAGTGGTGACGTCTGAGTACTATAAACCAGTGCCACCCTTTAGATTTTAACCCAGAGAAGGCAGCAAAAGAGCCACTGAAATCTTTGAATTAGCTACACACTTGCCAGTTGGAGAAGCGCCTGGGGAGAACAATGGATATGACATTTGGAATGTGATTTAATCAACAAGAAATCAAGTCAATGTACCGTTAGATCTGAGAAACACACCAGACCCTTTCTTTTATAACGTCAAACTGTGCATAAAATAAAGTGTAAAGCCAAAAATACCAATTTAAAGATGCATTACCCAATTTTTCATCCACGGAAGGATAAAGTAGGTATTCAATCTATTCACATACATGATTATTTTATTTTTTTTGGCCTTAGAACAGCTTTTTCAGACAGTAAATTGGTAAACTGGCAACGCTCAGTCATTCCGCACTCGAAATTTGCTCTTCTGGGTTTGCGATCAATAAAATACTTAATAATGATTTTGTCACAAAGTGGGGCTATTACAATATACGATATGGGCGGAAAACTTTACTTTAGCAAGCATTCAGAGCACGTCGACTAAATGAATATACAATCCAAGACTCCTTCTTAAGCTTGTGAAATAATAATGTCAGATTTTTGGGTATTTCTTTCCATATACAAGTGAACTGTACAATATTGTAGAACTTCTCCTTTTTAGTTGAATTTGTGTTGGACAGAAATGGTCTAATGTCTTTTGAACTGTGTTTTCTTTTCTTCACAGACGGGTAGCCCTCAAAATGAAATCCCCAAAGAGGTCACAATGACACATAAGTCTCCTGCAGACAGACCAAGCATTTCATCCGAAAGCGATATTTCTAGCCCTTCCGTACCTACTATTGTCGTCTCCCCTTGTGACACTCCTGAAGAGCAACAAAAAGGGAATGAAGCAGAAAATGAGCCTGTGTCTACCTCTACCTCCACCTCTGGTCCAGTGAGAACTGAGGAATCTGATAATCCTATTACCACTCACTTTAAAATGCTGTTCAAAGGATTGAGCCTCTCCAGATCACAGGAGTCGCTATCCCAAACAAAAATCACAGATGACGAGGAGCAGGGAAAATTGGACGGCACACTTCAGTGCAGTCAGAACGGAGAGCTCGAGGCTGCAGAGGTTTCAACTCCGAATTCCATCTTTGCATGGTCAAATAAAAAGGAAAAAAATAATTTCAAAGTGTCTAATGGGTTGACCAAGGCTAAAGGAAAGGACCAAGGCACTTTACCGAGAGGAGAGGAGCCCCCCTGTCTTAAAGGTCAAGCAAACTGGGAACAGGAGACCACCAAAGTCATATTTGATCTGCTCAAAGAAATCTCTGGTTAGTGACTATTTTCACCAAATACTGTATAATTTGTTTGCTTGGTTGCAGACTTGGAGGCATTTGACACACAACTATTCTTCTCTCACACTACTCTAGAGGCTAGTTAGTTGTATGTTTCATACCACTATAATATTGACTTGTTACACTTTTTTTGTTTTAACTTACACTAACAACAGATTGTTGGGAGCAAATTGTTCTCCGTGAATGCTCATTTTTATTTAATGCTACTTTGTTGAAGGTGAAGGTATCCTGGGTGCATTCATGTTTGTTTCAGAACCAGTGTGACTGACAGATGAAAGCATCCAAATTTTGTGTTCAGAAAATCAAACTGAAGAACAAACAAACGCTATAAAAGGTTCATATCAGCGTTGGGGTTGTTGAGAGGTGTGTCATTCGTGAAAGGAATCATTGAAGCCTCTGCCAACCATGCTTTTATGTTTACTCTGACATTTGCTCTCATAAATATCTCTGTGATGGGTAATCTGTTCATTGAGGTACACCTGTGCATCACAATACACTTTACGACCTGCTCACTGCTTCCAGAAATAATGAGACTTTGTTTTAACAGGAAACTCCATTCTATTAAACATATTTGATGCTATCCTGAAACCTGTCATGCCAATTTTGAAAAAGTAAGTATTTTTATTTTTGTATGTCTTTGTGGTGGTTAATTGTGGCAGAAAGTAAACATTTTGTCAATGTCCTCAAAGCCTTGTTTTGTTTGAGAGAATACAATTTTTGGCTTCCTATAATAACTAGAAAGTTGTCTGTTAAAGTCTACTCTCAATAATGAGTATAATGGGGTTGTTTTTAATAGTCATGGAATACAAACCTGCAACAAAGTGTCATACTGGCACATTCATACAGCTCCACTTACTGATTATATTTACCTCCTATTTGATATGAATTATTTAAAAACTAAATATTGGCCATAATAAGGCCAGAGATTTTCATAAAAATGTGTTTGCCAACAATATTGAGGGGTGATTTTAATGCATGGTGGCGTACTATGTATTCATAATTGTAATGTATTAATTCATACAGTTCTGTGACTCGACAAATAAATGTGACAGATTTTTGTGTGTGGATGTGTTTCCCTCCTCCACAGAAAACTAAACTCTTTCTTGAACAAAATGAACCCAACCGAAGCACAGATGGCGGCGTATATCGACATCCTTCGTGCCAAGCTGTGGCCATCGAGTCCTGCAGCTCAAAGTGCTCCTCGCACAGAAGAGGAGAAAAACGAGACCCGGGAGCGAGCACACAGCCTCATCAATTCTAAATGTTGGCAGTATCTTCTATACAAATAAATGTTCAAAAATCTATCCTAAGTGAAATGGTAATGTTCTTATTGTTCTTTCAGATTCAAATGTTCTTGTGCTAAAGAAGACTGATATGGAGACCGTTTTTAATATTTTTCAGGACAGCGAAGCCAATAAAACTTTGGTGTATGTAAGTACAGGGCAACAATGCTTTCATAATTGCTGCTTGTTAATTCAATGTATAAAATGTATGTTCTTTATGGCCTTGATAGATGCTCCTGTCTTTCCTTCTGAAGGAGTTTTTACCTAATGAGAATTCCCTTAATTTGAGCTCAGCTGCCCTCCAAAAAGTGACCAATAACTGACCTGTGGATTACTGATTGTCTTTTAAATGAGGTATAATTTGGCTTTAAAAGCCTTTTTAAAATACTTGTGATGTTTCAAAGGAGCTGCAGTTTTTACCTCAAATGCAATTATGCTGTGAATATTTTCTTTCTTTTTTACTGTGTGTATTATTAATTTTTTTTAAATAAAAATATTTTGTCAATGTGAACATTAGTAAAACTAGAAACTGGTTTGCGTCATAGAATGCCATGATTTCTAGACTCAGGGGAGTTCAACTGGAATGCAATGTTGATCTATTTATTTTTATTTTTTTTACTTTCTGTTGATTCACATTTTATGAAGTGCCAAATTGCACAGTTGATCACCTCAGAAAAGAGGCACAATCACTGCCAGAAGACACACAAATGTTATATTATGTTACAATGTGAATTCATACGTTCCAAATAAATGAAGGTAAAACAACAGTTGACGGGTGTAAATGATGTATTTTCAAATTATCAGGGTTTAAAAAAAAATGAAGAATAATTATGATAATCTGAGCTACTACAAACCTGAAAGTAAGATGAACTGGACATGACGAAGAATCTTCTGGTGTTGGCCACAGCTGGCTTCTTTTTGTGGCAGTTTTATTTTTTTACATCTTGCAAAATAATGTGTCTAGCCTATGTTTCATTCATTTCACTATTCCAAGACTTTAGCGGAACAAAATTGTAACTAAAGTCAGTGATTAAAGAATAATTGTTCTGTTTAGTTGGAGATTTATAACTTTTTATAACCAGATCGTAGTTCGTCCTCCGCTCCAGCTGAGGGCGCCTTAGACCAGTGCCTGAACCAACATGTCTGCGCCCTTTTGGACCACGGCGTGAAGGTTTAAGACGACAAACAGGTAAAATACGCTAATGATTTGGGTTCAGTGCTGCAGTGTATCTTTTGTCATAAAGTTATTAAATGTGTTGGATTGTCGCTCATTGCGCCTTTAAATGTGCGGAGCTGCCGCGTGCTGCTTAATGATTGTGGTCGATGTGTCGGACAACACTTAAACACAGTACTTTTACTTACTCAAACTCTAAAATTACATAAGATCCCGATATCCTATGATTTTACCAAAAACTCATTACATTGTCCTTATTCCACCCGTGGCGTGTACGGGTCACTTTAATTTTATAATGCCAGCCTGGGCTGTGCAGCAGATTTACTCCACAGGGAGGAGACAATAGACTGTGACATAGACTGTGACCATAGACTGTGACCATAGACTGACCATGACCATAGACTGTGACCATAGACTGTGACCATAGACTGTGACCATAGACTGTGACCATAGACTGTGACCATAGACTGTGACCATAGACTGTGACCATAGACTGTGACCATAGACTGTTATCAGACCATACGACTGTTGACCATAGACTGTATAGAGACATAGACTGTGACCATAGACTGTATACAGACCATAGACTGTGACCATAGACTGTATAAACATGACCATAGACTGTGACCATAGACTGTATACAGACATAGACTGTGACATAGAGATACAGACCATATGACCATAGACAGACCATAGACATAGACTGTGACCATAGACTGTATACAGACCATAGACTGTGACCATAGACTGTATACAGAGAGACATAGACTGTGACATAGACTGTATACAGACCATAGACTGTGACCATAGCGTATCAGACCGTATACAGACCATAGACTGTGACATAGACGTATACAGACATAGACGTATACGACCATAGACTGTGACATAGACTGATAACCGACCATAGACTGTGACATAGACTAGAGACTGTATAGACAGACCATAGACTGTGACCGATAGACTGTATACAGACCATAGACTGTAATACAGACCATAGACTGTGACCATAGACTGTATACAGACCATAGACTGTATACAGACGCATAGACTTGTGACCATAGACCTGTAACAGACATTAGATCTGTGACCATAGACTGTGACCATAGACTGTAGACCATAGACTGTGACCATAGACTGTGACATAGACTGTGACCATAGACTGTATACAGACCATAGACTGTGACCATAACTGTGAACAGACCATAGACTGTGACCATAGACTGTATACAGAATAGACTGTGACCATAGACTGTGACCATAGACTGTATACAGACCATAGACTGTGACCATAGACTGTATACAGACCCAGTACAGATGTTCTCCCTAGAATCTTTTAAAGGGATGCTAAATATGCCTCATATGGGGTTGGATTTTCCTCCAAGGATGGTTTAATGTACCTTCATTATTTCCAAAGGTACATGCACCCTAAACATACTATTAACTCTATATAGGCCTATATAATAGGCCTATATAGTGCCTAATAATATTTTATTATGTATAGACGTGCAATATAAAGCAGGAAAGAGAAAATCTGTTAATTAACTTGACTAGACCCATTCATACAGATGACTATTTTGAAAATAAAATAACTAGACTAAATATTTGAAGGTTGATCTCATAATAACCTCACTTGAAGCTCTTTTTAACTATAATATTAGTTATTATAATAAGACAAGCTCCATTGTAATGCTGGGAGGAGGGGCTTGAGACATAGAAAAAGTCAGCTTTCCTTTGGGTCGCGTCAATAACAAACTGCTCTGTGAAGGACAGAAACGGCGTGAACAGGTAGTGTCTCCTCCTCCTGCTCCTCGGCCTGACTCTCTCTCCTCTCTCGCCTCCCTCATGTGCGTGTTCTACGGCTCCGCTGTTTTCTTGTGTTGTCGGCCTTGGTGTGCTCCTTACAAAACTCACTGAGAAAGCGGACAAAATAACAACTGTAGACTCTATCTGTGTAGTGATACACACGTTGTCTTTTGACCCGTGAGTCAGATCTGGCCAAGAAAGTTTCATTTCAATGCGGCAGATGTGTGCGCTCCGTGTGTCTTTGTATCTGCCACGTCTACATTCACTTCCTCGTTAAAGTAATTTCTCTGTGAATATGAGTCTGATTGTAATAAAACAGACAGCCTTTTTAAGCTTAAGACTCAGGGATGGTTTATTTCCCCCCCATGTCAAATTGGATGGCGGGCCAATTGTTTGATCATGTTAGGGATGGCGGCCCTGAGACCATAGGCCGTGACCGTAGGCCGTGACCGTAGGCCGTGACCGTAGGCCGTGACCGTAGGCCGTGACCGTAGGCCGTGACCGTAGACCGTGACCGTAGACCGTGACCGTAGACCGTGACCGTAGACCGTGACCGTAGACCGTGACCGTGACCGTAGACCGTGACGTGACGTGACCGTAGACTGTGACCGTAGACTGTATACAGACCTTAGACGGTAAATAAGTGTCAATGTAGTTTTGGGCAGTAACTGAAAACCTGTTCCGAATATACAGTAATTTTGAATACTAATTGTGAGTAACTGTATTCTGGTACAGTTACAGAGGAACACACTTTGGTAACTGGTCATTAGTAAATTAGGTTTCAAAGTGTGTGATGGTGTTGTTGAGAAACATAGAAAACATCACTCTCTTGGTGATTGAATGTGCTTGGTTTTCCCTTTGCTAATCAGTGATAAATAAAAGCAAATATAAAGCAGTTTTAATCTAGTTTACACAAATACTGTATTTAAGTGTTTAACTGTATCTAAGTATACAGTATTCTGATGGGACCATATAACAGAATACATTGCAAACTAAATTTGTATTTTGTATCTAATTACAGTTTCAAAATATTTTTACCAACACTGTGGATACATGTTGGCCCTAAATTGTCTGTGGAGGGGACATATCTGGAGAGCTGCTGAATCAAATGTAGGCTGATTTAATGAAATGTGTTTGGGACTATCATCTTAAAATGACTATTATGGGGAAACACTGCTTTAGGTCAAATGTTCTCTGCTCTGTTGGTAGAGTGTTGGTGCTCTGATCAATGACAAAATGTTTGTGTCCCTCACTGTCTAAATATTTCATTTGCTTATTGTTGTTAATGATAGTCTTTCAAGTTCACTTCAGTGCTGTCTCCTGGTCAACATTGTTTTGCTGTATCTTTATGTCCAAGAGCTCCTGAAAAGTCTTTTATCATTTTTCTTGTGCATCTGTAATTGAAGGCATCATTAATCGCATCATCATCTCCCCTCTGACATAGCATAAGTTGAAAGCTGCATGGAAACCTTTAATCTTCATTTTGCCTCTTTTGAAATTAGTTTAATTCATATTTTTCATGTATCCCTTCTTTTGCTTCTTTGCTTTCCTCTTGGGTTGGTCCTTCATTGTCGCTGTTTGTTGTAGATTTATTCCCACGGCTGGCAGTTTGTAACATTTTCTGTCGTGCCATTCAAAGTGATGGGGAGAGGGGAAATGTAAATCACCCAAGCCAGTAAAGCAAACGGCCTCGCTGGGATTTGATCACAGGCGGTGGAGGGATAATGCATGCAGCGACCGACGCCCATCGCTCTTCACAGAAACTCTGGATTGAACTGTGGCGACTGCAGTGATGGCCATGTATCAGCTCTGATCGAGATTTCTGCTCCTCCATTTGGCTGTAATAATAGTTTTGCTTTGCCATTTAGCCGAGGTGTTGCAGGAGAATCAATAGTTCATAGTTTAAAGACACCTGAAACGTTAAGTTTTCAGAAAGTTATAGTTGGCCAAAGTCTAAAGTTTTTGCTAATGGTTGGTTGCTTTTATGCTGCAGTAATAAATGGTGCTTTACTTTTTCCCCCCGTTTGGCTGCTCGAGCTTTGTCATTTATTTAGCTCATAGACTTGGAATCAATAGGTCATAGATACGGAATATTGGGTCACTTTCTGGCTTTGTGTATCCAGAATTCACTCCATTATGTCATTTTATGACAATGCTTTTTTTCAGTCTTACATTTTCTTCCACTGTAATACATAAAGTAGGGGTTTGTACTTCTGCCCAAGCTTGTTTGTTTATAGTTCTTGCCATTAGCTTGCATATCGAATAACAATTAGTCCCAGTATGTCCTGCCCCATTGTGACCTTGGATCATGGGTTCTCGTGGGACACCTGTCTTCTTCCTGTGCAAAGACATGCAAATTGAACTGGTGAATCTCATTTATAGTGGTTATAGTGAGAGAGCATATACAGATCTAAACCTTACAAAGACTTGACCAGGTGTGAAACAAGGATAAATGACTAGATTTTTTTGAAATGTTCATACGTTGCTTTTTTTATTGCAACAATGACAAGTTTTGTAAATATGAGCTCTTCAGAATCCCAGTATGATTGTCGTGATTCAATTTGTTAGTCTCTTTTAATATGTTGGAACATTGATTAGTCAGAAACCTGGGAAAAAATAATGGACAAATTAGCAGCCAATAGTTAACGGACAGCAAACCTAGACGGAGCAAAGTCATGAATAATTCACAAATATATATATATATATATATATATATATATATTTTTTTTGTATTTTTATTGTAATTACCGTTTTGACTTTACTTGACTTGAGTGAAAATTAAATTTGTCAACCCAATAAGTGATTCCGGATGAAAGCTTTATTGTATTTGTAGTATATTATTTATTGCATATTATTTATTGCATTGTTAAAAGATAGCATCGTATATACTGTAATAATTTGATCAGTATGTGCTTTTACTTTTCATTTTTATCAGAGAAATATGACCACATGGTGAAACCAAAGAAGCTATTATTACATTATGCAATTAAAACTGCAATTAAAACTACAATATGTAGATTGTAAATAAGATTTGAGGGTATTTTGAGTTCACCAATTGTGGTTCAGATATTGGAATAAAGCTTTTTCTATAGTATTAGTATCAAGATTCAAATTAACAGTGACATCCATTAAATAAATCCAGGCTATTAAAACTCTTAATTATCCCAGTGAAATTAAAACTGCATTTCATTTTGCGCTTATGTTTTTATAGGATATTGCAGAAAGTAAATCATGATTTTTACCTTTTAATGCATTTTATAGACCATTTACTTATATTTAAGTAACATCGAGTTGAACTTTTATGTAGACAGTTAGACTCTGCTACCCTTGGGTTATGTGTAGATTCTGTGTATAGGAGAAATTAAAGGGAATGTTGGTTCTGGTGAAGGGTCACATCATTATCCCTTCTCAGTCTTGAGGGATCACTCGAGTCTTTTTGAGTACTTGGTTTTATTCGACTGACCTTTAGCACTTGGCATCCAGCAATCAATAGCTCTCTAGTTTGAAGGCATGAATACTAATACAGCAGAGCAGCTTTGGCACATTAGCACGCAACGTTATCCCTTCATTTGACTTGTGAATCACCTTCGCCTTAACATTTTCTTAGGTCTGTTCCTTTCTTTTCCAGGGTCAAAACAACAAAGTGCCTCCAGTGTGCAGCAGAGTTTATTGTGTTGGAAAAATACGCCTCTGCTTCTTACTAGTGAAATGATAAATAATGTCACAATCATAGCTAACCTGACCAGTAAAACCAACCACAATACTAAGTAGGTAAAATCACAATGAAATTCACTTTTCACCATTTTGATGATTTTTTTTTTACCCAGTTTCTCATAACTTTCCCAGTTTCTCATCACAGCTTCAGAGCGTTTTAGCTGGTTGTTTCTGTGGTCACTGCTTAAGTGCATCTATCATTATAGAGAAGAGCGGCTTACCTGCACTGGGGGTCTCTCAGCGCTCCTCTCAAGGTCTCCTTTCTCCATGTATTGTACTGTTAGCATTGCACTTTGTAAATTCAAGGTCGGTGTCTGTTATGGCAGTAATGCATACCACTTTCTGCTAAAGCATGCACATATCTGAAATCAGTATTCAAAGGTCTTTTTTGCTCTCCCATCAGCGCCTTAGGGAGACTAGTCTGTCTCCTTCTCCAATATCTTTCTCCTTATTAGCTATTTATTTACTTTGACCATCTTGCAGAGGATGTCCAATAGATTCTCACTTGTAGTTTAGTTAATACTTACGCAAAATTTGTCATTATCTCTTGCTTGTTTGGCAAACCTACTGGCACGTGTGGTTGATTGGCAGGTCTACTTTTAATATTGGATAGATAAGGAATAAAAGGTGTCAAATCCCTTTTTTAGCCATTTCATAATGTCACACTGTCAGACTGAGTGGCAGTAACAAAGTGGCTTGTGTGTCTAAGACTGAGCACAGACTCTGCTATTACAGTATCACTTTATTAAGCCCTATAAGCTTTATGAAGAGGAAGACTTTATCAAATAATGGATCACAAATCTTGAGTAGAAAGTTTGTTGAATAAATTATATCAGGAAAAATCTTTGTCATTACCGCTGGGAACGCCGGGCTCAAATGTACCATGTAATCATGATAAGAGGAGGGAGATACACCAGGCAAATTTATGATAAACAGAAGACTTCTAACCATTCACTTTCTTTGATTTTGATTTGTTGGAGAAAGTGTGCCTTGTGCAGTGGATTGTTAGTTGCTCCTACTCAGAAATTATAGTCCTAAAGCGTTTGTCATGAATACTCACATTTGAAATACTAAAGTTACCAGCCATTAATTGAATTTTGAAAGAGATCTAGATTGCGTCTCTTTAATTGAGACGTCTATAGCCAATCTCTCTGTGGCATGTGGTCTTGAGTAGGCCTGTCACAAGGATAAACTATGAAGTGCGATATGTTATCACAGAAAATATCACAATAATATTGAAACTACATCATGCCACTGACACAAAAACCCAAAAGCAAGATAATTCTATTAAATATTTTAATATAGCAATTTCATTTGAAAAAAAACATAATCAGAAATAAATAAATTGAAGTAGAATGAAGAAGTAGTAGTTAAGTTGTTGTTTATTTTTTTTGGTTGATTACTTAAAAATAAGGCATTAAACTACATCATATGACTAACTTTTTTTACATTATCAAATGATTTGGGCCGGTCAAAGAACACTCTTTACAAAACCAGAACAATGTGCCACTTCCCCTCTAGCCTCACTGCCTTTTCTTCTTCATTTTTCGCTTTTATTACAAATGACAGCAGAGAAATGACAGGAAGCCAGGGAGAGAGAGAGAAAAATGACAACAAAAGAGATACAAACCATGGCTGTCCGTTTCACACTGCCTCCTTTTTAAAAGAGAAACTTTCTACAAGCTGAAAAATAACTTCTCTCACTATGTTACCACGACTCGCAGGTGAACATCTGTGGCCCTGTACAGCTCCATTGACCGTTATCTTTAATGTGCACTGTAAAGACATCGCTGCATCACATTCAATGTTATAGTTTCTCACACGCTGTAAAGCCACAAGAGCGTATTTATCTGCACCACCTGCTGCTATTTGATAATCAGCTGACGGTGGTCCAACAGTAACATTGCCATTTTTAGAGGAAAACTGCTCTCCTATCCTTCAAATAAACATCCCGGAGAAGCACCTATGTGATATGAAATGGCTATTGACTAGAACAATACAGGTCTTTGAGTATTTGAGGTACTTTGTTTAGGGTTACCCGATGGGGGGGGGGGGGGGGGGGGGGAAGGTATTAGAAAGATTGTGATTAGACTTGCAATGCATGTTTTCTAATCAACATTCAGTTCAGAGATTTAAAAAAAGAAGCAGAAACCTGTGAGAGAAGATTAAGTCTATTCATTGTTTCAGCCATAGAAAGCATGTTTTTCTTTGGATCCTTTGTTTTTCATGTGGATGACTTAAACAATAATTGCCACATTATTATCATTATTATTATTATTAATAATGATTTCTGTGATTTGCAGCCTCACTTGATATATAACTATTTAAATGACCTTATCTATTAACTTGGAGCATGTTGCTTATATTATTGCTGTGACAGCAGGGACAAAAATGACTATAGTAAAGTGTAGCAGAAAATGAATGGATGAAAATGTGTACTGTATTATGTTAATCCCTGTTGAACTCAGAGAGCATAATTCAATCACAAAACACACATGGAAATACTTTTTACAATTGCAGATATATTGCACGGAACACAAGGTACAACTTTAATACTGAATGTTATTTTATTACCCAGTGTTACGCAGGAAATTACATGTTGGATGATGTTAACAATGACTTTAGATAAGATTGAGTTCAGATAATTGGTGAAAATTAATGAGCAAAACAAGCCACCATTTTCAGCGCCCAAGAATAGTAAGTAAAATTAACACTGTGACAGGGACAGTATCCCCGACATGTTTAGTGTAGCTAGCTTATCACTTTGCAAATCATTGCAGCAAGTTTTATGTTTTTTTGTTTATTATTATATTTTGCACACAAAATGGCGCTGCAAAAATGGTTTATAATTCAGCGAGAATAAGGAAATACATTCTCGGGACGCAGTCTAAAAGAAAACATAATGAAGCATCTCCGGACACAAACATTTTAAATTAACTATTGTCACAACACCAGCGTGTTTTTTCCATGTAATGTATTCTAGCAGAGCATCAGGCGTTATCATAGGACGAAGATTCAACTTGTCTTTTTCAGATGTAATTTGGCAGGAAAGATGAAGACCCGGAGGCGAACGCGGAGTTACAAAGGTTATCCGACATGAGCCGTCACAGGTACAAGACAAATCCCGCAGAGAAATCAATTAGCATCCTACTTTTATTTCTTCTGACTGCTGTAAGAAGAGAAGAATAAAACTGGAATATGCCACCGTTTCCCCCTGGCCTAGTGACTTCATACGTCTGTACTGGAGCTGGGCGATCATATTGTTATTCAGTGTACGTTTTCTAGTGGAAGATTCAGTCACCTACTTGTATCTATGTGTTATAAACTTACCCATGTGTCATTATTAAATTACAGCTGCTTTTATTGCCAAAAGTAAAAATGGATGAAGTCACCTGCTCGTCTCCATGGAGAATAGAGGTTTTTTGGACTCTCCACTTCAGAACTTGCATTGTGCCTCTTTAATGCAGTTCTGTACTCACCCAAGCCTTCTATTGGTCATCTTAAAGATTATAACGCCAGTGTACATCGTGATAAATATGTGGTGTAGGAATGTATTTTCTAGGAGGGTATATCACTTATCCCAAAGCTGTACTATTTATATTTGAGTTGGGAAACTGCAGCTATCCATCGTCCAATTCACAACCTTGTCACACTGTTATCTCTGACTAGAAAATGCCAACACATTTCAGGGCGGCCCCTGTTGACGCAGCCATTGTTTGCCTTGTCTCGGTAATGAAGACTAAAGAGTGTCTAATAGCCCACACAGCAGACGGCTTCACCAGTTCTGTGTTAAGCCCATATTGTTAATATCGACTTGATTAATATCCTTGTTCAAAGTGAGCGCCATCCTTTAAGAGCAGTTAGTTTTTAATTAGGCTAAAACGCCAGAAATAACGGCCGTTACAGCGCCACAAAGAAGTCCTTCAGAAGGATCAGGCGTGTCGTAATGAACAGATAATAAAATGTAATGAGATTTTAGGAGGTGGAGGGGTTTGGTTAAAGAGCACTCTCTGGAGCTGTTTGTGTCAGCTTTACTATGACAGCTGGGGTTTGGGCTGCCTCTCCTCCCTTCTCACTTTTATTGACGTGTTTACCTCTGTCAGACATGTTCTGCTCCATTCCTGGTAGTTTGTTTGACACTCCGCGGGGCTGCCTCAAAATCTTCACATTTTATCTTTTCCAATAAATTTGACAGACAAATAAATCTGGAGCCAAACAGCAGTGGTTCAGATTTTTGCTGGTATACCTTAACCACAAGACGCAGGATCAGATTTGACAAATAATTCTAAGGCAAAAAAAGAGATTAAGCTTCAAATGATAATAAAGCATATGTCTTCTAGCGCTTTTTTGAATACAGTAGTTAATTAACTTTGTATTATTGACCTTCTGTTGTAAGTTACTTCTGTCCAAAGCTGCCTTGAGGTTGACTGACTGAGATGTAGCTGCATAATTGAGCTTGGTGCCCTCAATCACTCCCAAGATCATTCTGTACCATCTGAGCCTCTTGAACACAAATGGTTGGCAACTTTAGAAACAGGAGCAGGAGCTTGTTTGGTGGCGGCTTTTGGTTCATTATTGCCACCACTTCCTTCCTTAAATTATGATTTAAATTCAGTCTGTGTAGTGGTCAATTCATCAAGCAGATTTGTGGCAAACGCTTTTATGCTGGAAGTCGATCCAAATAAATTGCTCCTTCTGCACGCTCCTTGTTATCAACTACGTTGTTTGCAGTAATTGCCGTAAGAATGTAATATCCCGACTAAAGAACGCCTCCTCTGTTGCTCTCAAATTACTGTGCCTTTTGATTTGATTATTCACAGCCAAAATAAACCTGGCCTTTGTTGAAGCTTAGTGCTCACTGTTGATGCGCAATCCCACTGCTTTATTAATGCAGCTTTATTCCTTAAATCTAATGTAAATTCCTCTAAGTGAAACGCACTGTCAGCGCCTTATGTAGGTCAATTCGTTTCCACTACTTGGCCTTGTGATTCCATGTCGCCAGTGATTTCATTTAGCCAGAAAACTATAGTTTTATTAATCATACTCAAACAGAGATTGGAGTTGTGGTACATGAAAGCACAATGTTGCCAGTCCACCCTCTCACTACTGTGATTCTCTTTGCTCCATATTACAATTAAACATTTGCTGCTGGCCTTCATTTTTATCCTCATTTGGCAATGCTCATGTGTTTGTTGAGATTATTTCTCTTTAAAAAAATGCACATTGTTTTCTGCCACTTCATTGAAATGGTTTCTTTCTTAATATTTAATGCAAACATCTCTCTGAGTTTTAGCTGCCTCTCTTCAGATTGATTTCAGCTGCAATGTGATTTTTCTTCAATGAAGTAGCAGAACACACTAGGCACGCAGCGTGAAATTGACCTCCCCAAAGCAGCAGGGTCTGTGAGCGCTGTTGAAAAGGCTGCTAGTGGAGAAGATCAAGCCAAATGGATTCTTCTTTGTGCAATGCGTGTTATCAGCTATAATGCCCTCACAAATACGACCATGGTGGGTGCACCTTAGCAGACTGCTGCTGATTATTCAGCTGATACAACCACAACTTTTCCTGGGTGCGCTAAACTTCCTCCTTTTGTTGCACTGAAGCAGCATGAGGTCCCATATTTCTTCACGACCGTCTCCTCTGTTGATCTAATTGGATGCCCTCTGTTGCTTACAATGAATCAGAGCTTGAACTCGTCTCTCCATTATCGTACTTTTTTTATTGAATGGCAAGTTTTTCCGAATCACACGGCACAACCCCCAAACTTGTGATGATCTCTTGGCTCTGTGCAATGATTTTCCTTTTTCCTTTACAGCAGCATAACTACCTGTAATTTTGTACAGGGTTATGGGCTTACTTTTTTGAGTTGTACAGCTTCAGAGAGGGGCCACTGGTTCGGGCCATTCTCCCCACTCCACTAATTGCACTCTCATTTGGAAAGTGGTTCTTTGGTGTAATGTCACAGCCAGCCTTTGCATGCCCTTACGTGAAGCAAGCAC
The DNA here is from genome assembly GCA_015082035.1 of Chaenogobius annularis. Classification (NCBI taxonomy): domain Eukaryota; kingdom Metazoa; phylum Chordata; class Actinopteri; order Gobiiformes; family Gobiidae; genus Chaenogobius; species Chaenogobius annularis. The sequence continues at coordinate 1,680,883 of BJKM01000002.1, read as the reverse complement.
ACTCCTGCATGAGCATTTGTACTTATCCTGCCGCTGCCCTTGACATTTGACCACCACAGCTGCAGCGGAGTGGAATACATTTGACCGCCTCTGTGATTTCAGAGTGTAGAGACAAAATCCCATGGTTCTGTGGGAATCCGAACACACCCAGTGGGCCGCTGCTCCAAAACACCTCCAGCTGCTAAGTGGCTCTCGCTGAAATGATCGAAGCCAAAGATTTTTTTAATTACTTTGTACTGAAAGGAATGGCAGGAGTGGAGTTTAGCCCGTGGGAATAATATCGACCGAGGTGTATGATGTTTTAATGAACCCAGCGTGTAAATGATTTGTTGCAGTTGCTTTAACCTAAGAGACTAATTTGTTTTATTTTTGTTTGTGTTTCTCTTAAGTGGATGGATTCACAACTGGCTTGACGCAAAGCAACCAGAATGTCGAAGATCTCTAAAGCAGCAAAGGCGGTAAAGAAGCTGGATACAGGTGGCATAATCCGGGCCGTTGTCAGGTCAGGACAGGCTGCCCCGGGACCACCCCTCGGACCTATTCTGGGACAGGTAAAATTACTTTCTCTTCTGTTTGGTTTGCCCCCAATTTTTCAGTGGTAATTACAGATGCCATTCTCATTAACCCCAAATTCCCAATCTCTTGATCTACCCCTCACACCTACATCGCCCCTGTTCTCTGTATTCTTATTCTAGCCACAGAGCTCCTTTGTGCAGATGGAGAGAAGACTCCACCCTTTCTGCGCTGGTTCGTTCTCACCATTTCTTGGCCACTTGCGCTCACACCTAGCACCATAGCACTTGAATTATCCTCAGCCTTCAGGGGTGAATTGGATGAAATGAGACTGAAACTGTCAAACGTGCACTATATAACATTTCAGTTGTAGGGTTGGGCAATTAATTGAAAAGATTAAGAGATTGAGGTTCAGTCATGTCTAATTGTCAATAATTTGGTTTGGCTTTGGAAATCGAGGGTTAAACAGCCAATACTCGGTCGGACTTTGGAAGAAGAAATTGTATTATTTTTTGGATTAAGTGGCACAGACCAAAAGTCAGTTGTTTATTTTCATGAAATCATTAGTAAAAGCCATTTTTATTTTATTTTTGAAAAGACAGAATAAAATTACATTAAAAAAATCGAGATCTATATGGCCCAACACCTGCTTGTCTTCATGAAGATGTTAGTACTTTGGGTAGAATTTTCCTTTAAATTATCCTCCTGAACTGTGCGATTTTAGACCGGGATGAAACTAACAACAAAAGTTAAAGTTAAAAGTTAGGCAGTTACCTTTAACACCCTCAGCTTTTGTTTAAATCCTCTGCCAAATTTATATTGTCCTCTATAAAGACACAATCTGCTTGTACTTAAACGGGTGTTCATCTATTAAAGTTTGATTGTCCTCTACAAATTGAACCAACGCAGGCCCATTGCTCGTCCAGCACATACAAATGATCTTGTTAGTCCCCTTTAATGGACAGCGCTCATCAGCCTTGGATACCCTTCCCCTGTAGGAGACCAGATCAATTCTCACGCCTAATCCATCTCTGTGACTTAATGACGACACTCGCGGTAGAGAATGAAAAGTGAACACAAGCGGCAGAGCAAGGAGGCGGCATCTGTAATGAATAGTATCTGAAAGAAATAATGGCTCTGGAGCATTTATCATCAGACGTCTAAAGAAGTTAAATTCTATTAACTTTATTGTTCGCATCAAAGTGATGGTCACTGTCAGCAGTTACTAGATGTACAATCAAACACAATATCTACTTTTGACTGAACACCTCACTATGAAGTCAGGGCTTAGATTAGGGTTGACTTTTGCCGCCAGATATTTTTTATTAAACTCACGTTGAAGATTTTGGTTACATTGACAGGAAAGACAAAAAAGCTTTAATTAAGAAAAATTATTTTTAGATGGCAGTATTTGGTTAAATATGGATTGATCAAGCGTTCTTTTCCAACAAGGTCATGTTTTGTTTGTTTGGCGTTGGTTGTGTTCAAAATTATGTATGGAAACACTGATATTGACCAAAGAATTTATAACATTTAATTAAGCTTTATTTTTCAATAAGACTACCATTATCAGACATATTTAGGCTTTGTTTGTTCAGGAGTATTGCCTGCAACTACACACTCTTCCACAATGTTGTGTTGAGGTCTACTCTGTTCTTGTCATTCGCCTTCGAATTTATGATTAATATAATTTTGATTCTATATTTTCAACCCCTATACAAAGACCCCTTTAACCAGTACTTGTTCAGGAGTTTTTATCCATAACATTCTTGTCAGCACCAAACATTCAGGAGTAAAGCTGGCTAGTGTTTGTTGGAAGACATGTTTTTTTTTCTAGAAGAATTTCTAACACCTTTTAGATAGATTTTCTATCAAATCAAAACTCACAAATGTCTGTTGCATAGTTACAGCGTGGACACATTTCTAAACAAATGCTGCTTCTTTTTGGAAAGGCCCACTGTACGTCTTGTTCTCATTTCCTTGGACCAAAGCAGAATAAGCTATCTTTGAAATGGCTTCTGTCTTCACAGGTGGCTGCCTCATTAATGTCGCCCCATGATTCCTTATTCATGCGAGAGTCGGAGCTGAAATAATAGAATATGGGGAGGTAGAAAATGCGAGCTGTAGGTGGTCAATGACCCAGTTGCAAACCTGAGCACTCGTCCAGAAACCCACATTGAGCCAAATGACAATGAGCCTGGACTTTGAGCTCCAGTGGGCGAAGGATGATGTAAAAAAAGGTAATGTTGTTTGGTCAGCTTTTCTCCCACACATTTTGACATGCTCTAAATTAGCCTTCTAACCTTTGATTTGTGACTTAATTTTCTGATTTATTTTATAGCATTTGCAGGTGATTAATGTAGCTTACCTGGATTTAGGTTTGGCAGAATGTGCAGTGTTCAGCTGTAATATTAAAGGTTTTCAACAGCTTTTGTCAGGGCCAGTGCCAAATGGTTTGAGCACCATTGGTCTGTTCTTTGCACACGCATCATTTGTGAATGTTGTCGGTGTAATCCCTCATTCGTCCAGGAGTGTTTGTCTACATTTGTGAATGTTGGTATGCAAGTATCATTGTCTCTTTGCCCAAATCTACTCTGACCTTCTCACCCACTCTCTGTAATCAAACTGTGTTTATAAAGAGAAGAATTAAGTACTTTTGCAATTTTTTATTGTAAGTAAAAGATGATTAAATACACTGTTATTCTGTGAAGGTGATTAATTTACGCTACACCAAAATTATATTGCTCTTGTTCTGTAATTTTAATTCATTTGATCTATGAAGATCCCACCAAGAAGGACACAAACTGGAAAAGTGTAGGAATATATATGTAAACTCAGATAGTCATCAGTTTGTAGGCCTTGCCTTTACACTGAATGTAGTATTGTACATAGTAAAATTAAAATACATAAACCAGTCAGACACATGTAAGTGACATTAGGGACCAGTTTAAACATGTTTGCAATTGTATTTTACATTATTTGTTTATTCATTGAGTGATTATGATAGACGATTCAAGGTAGTATCCTGATTTTTAGACTCATAAAAAGTGCTTGATTGTATCATTAAATCTTAAACTTCACCACAAATTATACTTATTCTTAAACTAAACCCAATTTTTTGTAACATTTCTACCTTGGAAATATAAAAACATTACGTCATAAGTATTGAGATCTGATTTGATCTGATGACTTAACATTTTAAAGGGTCTATATGGATATGGATATGGATATGGTATGGATATTTGCGAGTACTGGTTACAACCGACAAGAGAATTATTGGAAATCCAAATGGCTGGGAAAAAATCCATCTTGGACCATTCTTATTTGTTTATCCTGACTATGTTATATATTATATTATATGTTATAAGTAAATATAACTTAGATCCATTTAAACTCAAATTAGGCACAAATGTTTTCTCCTACGCAGTTAGGCAGGCCTCATCAGTTGCCTTTGAGTTAGAGCAGAGTAAAATTGGACTGTCACTCTCATTCAGTTATACCTGTTTGATGTCCTTCCACTGAAACTTCAAATATAAAACATCTCTTACTTCTCATTGCATAATAAAAGGAAACTCTGACACTGTGTGAAAACATGTTTTTTACAGCAGACCTGCATCATTCACTGCTCACTTCTTAATAGACTGCATTTCTGAACAATGCGTCAGCCTATAGACCAGTGACACGAGGCAGGGCTGTCGACCTGTTATAGGATTATCTCATTTGAGGTTTTGAAAATTGTAGTTGCTGTGGTGTTCTAGTGGTTGTCATGGAGCTGTGAAGGCTTTTCTGTTCTTTAAGTCTATTATTTATTTCAGATTTGTGCCAATGATACTTTTCTTCAGAATAATCCCTGTCCAATTGGCATTGTTTATGGGTTGAGTGTAAGAAATGGGAACTTCATGTTCAGTTTTGAATCCTGTTTCTGATTCTTTCTATTGCAGTTCTTTTTCAGGGAACATACACTTTGAAGCCTGCACAGAAGCAGTTAGTGCTGATGATGTGTGTCATGTCTGCATTTGCTCAAACTCTTTGGTTTAGTCTTGTGGGCATCCTGCAGTGATCGCCACGTCAAGGGTAATGAGGTGAAATGATTATCAGCCCTAGCCGAATACAAGCTTGTGTCGCCTTTAGGTGTCTTTGGGACGCATGTATGTAATGTCATTGTCATGGGGTTGTGCAGTATGTGGTCATTTTTCTTACACCTGCACCTACAAGCGCCGCTCGGGCAACTGTAAGAATGGCAGCCCCTATGCCTTTAGGTGGTTACCCCAGGTCCTTAATCTCTGCTTGTCTTGACTCTTCATTTTGTTTCCCCCCTTGCCGTGACTAACCACCCTCGACAGGAGAAGTGCAGAAGGGTAGGCCGCCTGTCGGCTCCAGGGCAAATTTGAACAAATGAGAGAAATAAAAGAAGTAAAGGGTGATAGATAAAGAGAGTGAGACAGCTTTGGACCAGGAGAATAATTACAGGCCACAGTGAAATTAGCAGCAGCGAACACTGAATAGACGGTGGCTTCAGAAACAGAAAATGGTGGCACAAGTGCTCTTTTCTTCTGGAGCAGCTTCTGAGTCAGTCGGCACTGAGAGAAAATGCTGAGTATTGTATTAAGGGCCTAACAGGTGTAACAAATTCAAGAAGGTAGTCATTTGTAGAGGCTACAGCCTTCGCAGTCACTGATATACTATAATAAAAAATGTGAGGAGTTGCTCGACTGGGAGTGCATACAGAATGCATGTGTTGAAAATGTAGAGTCCCGCCTCAGGAGATGAAAGACACAGGGTAGAGCCGCGTGGATTCTGTCTGTTACACTAGCTATCTCTATGCAAGATCCCTTTAAAGTTGCTGAACCCAAACTGATTTTGTTTGTGGCTGAGAGGGCACATTAGTCTTAATACATTTTGTAAACATAGACTGTAAATCTAGCATAAAGCAGAGCAAATAAGCACATGCATTTTGATGAATGGGCTCGATTTCAATTAATAGCACCATTAAAGCTTGAAGGAGTGGCTGGTGTTCATCCAGAGGCGCCAAGTGCCATTCATTGACCGTGTATACTGTGCCACTTGATGAGCATCCCACACACACACATTTCTTCATATATTTTTTTGGAAATACGGTAACTTGAATATGTGGGGTTTCCCGAAAACAAATGTACAGTCTCTGATTTCTGTGACTTCAAGCCAGGGCTTGAGCTTTTTTGGATGAATTTGTATCAATTTGTTCTTATTGGGGCATTTAGGGAGTGACAGGTTACCAGTTTGCCCCTACACAATTGCCAATGAGCTGTCAAAGCCAGGCAAAGATGAGACTTTAGTTTGCACTCTGTTCTGGAGGTGTAGCTGACAACAGCTGCTGTGGACCTTACACTACACATGGCATATGTCCAAGCAGCTTCGTGAACACAGTCCCACCTGGACCATATACTTACATTGTTTTATTTTTTTAAAAGAGCAGTTAAAATGTATTTAGTAAAAACATTAAATAAATCTGAACTCTGATATATTTGTGAAAGTACTAATTCAATTAGTAGACTGTTATAGTCAAAATATCTTAAATAATTCTAACCATAGCTTTAACTGTAGGTTAAGCCTCAGTGTTTTTCTGATTACCATTTTGTACCCAACATCAAACTGCTTCCTGTAGGATGCACCCTCTCTTGTTTCTAAATGCAGAGTGAGTATCCTGTTAGAACATGACCCCCAATGTAAAAATTAATAATGTTGTTTTGTTATATGGTCCACTCATTCTAATTTCAAACATATTTATTTATTTATTAATACAGTGTTGTTATATTTGTTTTATTATGTCAAGTAACCCCAGCTGATTGCTTTGTAACCCCTTGGTGGTCCGGGCCCTCACTTAGTTTGTGACTACAATTGTCTAATACAGTGGTTCTCAATGGAACCTTAATACACAAATTATAAAATGCTTATAGATGGATCATAACATTTTAAGAAGGAGCAAGAGACAGACCATTTGAATTGACCAAATTATTTGAATGAATTTGAACTGTCGAACGTAGCCAATTGACACTTCCAGAGGGAAATGTAAAGAAATCCTTAATGCTTTCACTTAGGCTGACATTATGGGTAGATCTACTTAAATCAACTAGCAAGTAACTCGACTGTCAAAAAGGAGAGTATATGTTTTTTTTGTTGTTTTTTTTGCTGCAGCCTTTTCCCCCAGTGGACACCTTAGCCCATGCCTATTCAACTTGAGGCTCGGGGGCCAGATCAGGCCCGCCAAACGATCTGATCCGACCCGCGACCCATCCTCCAAATATAACTTTTTTTAATTCTGGTTTTCTGGGTTAGTACAGGTTTAAACCTGGTTTGCTGTTTTTTCTCTTAGTCCTTATTTCATTCTGCTTTAGATCTGGCTTGGACCTGGTTTAGACCTGGTTTTTATTCTGGGTTAGTCTTGGTTCCGACCTGGTTTGTAGCCTATCGGGCCCAGAGGCCCCGGCCCCCCGAGAAATCTGGCCCACAGGAAAATTAAGTTGAATAGTCCTGCCTTAGCCACAGAACAGTATGAATCAAATTTGTTTCCTTTTTTCCTTCAGTGATTCAGCACACTTTCAAAATCTGGTTTGAAGTCCCCTGATCAAATTTGTCATTTTAATATGGTGTTCTAAACATTTGCAGCATTAATTGTGTGAAATTGACAACAGAAGTAACTCTGGAGAGACTGAGTAGGTCTGAATTTATATTGAATCCGCTGCACAAAGTCATTCTAGCAGTCAGAAAATTGAAGATTATGAGATTCCAACAGACAATTGAGGAATTGTCTTTTCACACATACTTTAGTTCGCAATGTTCACTTTAAATAAGGACACACATAAATCACACCAATCCAATTTGAAATGGATTCAAAAATCCAAGCTGAGCACAGCTTTAAACGCATGAGTGAGGGACCGAGGCTTAGCACAGATATCTGTTTGAAATGGATACAAGTGGTCTGTGTGCTGTGCGCTCTCTATAGTTCATGAGAAATGAAAGAAGGTCCTAAGGCTGTCTCTGAGGGTCCAAGGCTCACATGAGACAGTGTGTGACTTTGAGAGCGCGTCAAAGAGTGGTAATGAGATGGCAAATCTTTAGCCTGGACCTGGCTCTCTCTGGGCTCTGAGCTCTGGCTCGGCCCTGTGGAGTCCCCTGCCTCCACTGCAGTCCCCGAGCCTCCAGCGTGCCGCTCCTGTCTGTGCCTCTCCCATGCTGAGTTCAGCTTCACTGCAAGAGCCAGCAGGTTCTTCCCCAGGAACACAGTGGAGATCCGAGGGTCCCGGTACCACAGCATGCCTGTACCCCTCAAGGCCAGAGTGAATATGTTGATGGTGACCAGACTGAGCCAAGGATACAGAGCTTCCTTTCGTAACCCTCTCTGTCCTGGCAGTCCAGTGGCCCCCAGCTCTGTGAGAGCCACACATGGCAACAGCAGCAGTAGTGCATAGCAGTAAAAAAAGACCAGGCTTTCGGCCCAAATAGGCAGCTTCTGGTCCCCGGGGAGCACTGTGCCCCCTTGAGACTCCCACAGTCCCGCCTGAAGGTCCAGGACATCCAACAGATCCACCACCACCCACAACAACCGACCACGCACTTCCTGCTTCCTTCGCTGAGGGCTCATGTGGTCAGTCCCAGTCAGGATGAGGAACAAGGAGGGCAGACAGATGGACAGCAGCAGGGTAAGTGTCTTTCGGGCCAACGGGTCGGGCGGGCGCCGCTCCTGGCGGTAGTTGTGGCAAACAAAGAAGAGCTTAAGCTGAAGAAGAGACAGGAACATGAACCACAGGGCATTGGCAAAACCCCGCCGTGGAGACCGAGCTTCTGAGACCACACCTGCAGACACGAAACGCAGTGCGATGAGGAAGCCCACGTCACCTAGCAACACGGCCACACACTGCCACACACTAGGTCCCGAAACACCACGAGCTCCCAGCATGCTCTGCTCCAGCAAGTAGAGGTCCACCACAGCCATTGTGCTTACCGTCACCAGGGTTGATACACACACCTGGGGCGTGGGCACCATGCCTAAAAAAAAAAAAAAAAAAAAATCAGGTTGATTTAGTGACAATTCGTTATTGGCATAAAACTATGCTTGTAAATTCTTGTCTATAGTAAATGGCATACGGGACAAATGAGAACATACTTTTACTTGCAGTGGTAATTCAGAACCAGATGTGAAGTGGTTTGTTGCTATGGTTAAACACATTGGCGCTCGGTAAGCAGTGAGTGCTCTTCATCTTTGGCTGGAACCTCATCTACCATGGCTCCTCAGAGCAGCCGGCTAAATTGTGTTTTTTCTTCTTTTCTTTGAAATTAAATGTTTATTTTACATACAACCATCCTGAATATTTATTTATTTTTATGCAAGCTATTATCTCAGCTTTTATGTTTAATTTTGCAAAGATTCCCCCTTGTGTTCATTTATTATGTTCAGATCCAGATGTCTGGTCAAAGTGTTTAATTGTGTTTTCTCTGGTGCATGATCACCCTGTCTTTAATCATATCAAATCCAGCTCCTTTTGCGGATGAATATTGATGACCTGCTATTTGTTTAGAGCTGGTATGACTATGCTTTGAATGTGTACACACACTGTGTACATCTGCGGGAGCGCTTGCAGCCAATGCTAATTTGGCTTGAAATGTGCTTTTTTTCCCTTTCCTGCAGCTCATATTTCAACCTGAGACAGTATAAACCTCAGTATTGATCTTGACTTGAGAAATCATCATTGACTTTACAGTGCGATAGAAAAAAAACATCTCTTTGTAGTATTTAGCTGAAAAGCAGGGCACAGACCACTGGAGTGTACGTTATCTGCTCAGTGTCAACCACGATCGATGGTATTATAATATAAAATCATTACCAGCTCAAATGTGCTATAATGGCAACTGTTGAGCCTGATCGAGCAAGAGATATTCAGCCTGATGGAAGCCTTTGAGGAAAGCGTGTCTGTGAGAAATGTATTGATGTATGGCTGATGGAAGACACACAACTTCCTCTCTGTTACACTAACAGGAGATGTGCCATCTTTTGTGTGCCCACGGAATCATTGAAGAAGGAAATCCTCTGGGTATCAGGTTGTATTTGGAGTATTATTGCAAGTTGAAGATTAATAGTCAACTTGGCTGTCTCCACGCCTAATAACATGCTACTCCATGGTAGTAATAGATCATAAATAACCTCCCGTCTGGAAACCCAAAGTTGGGAGAAGAAAAATGCTCAAATTTAGATTAAAAAGTGACTTTCCCCATTGCAGAGGCAGGCAAGAGCTTGCCCTGACTGATCCAGAGAAATACAGACATGGGCTTTGTTCTGCATCAGATGAATTAAAGGGACAGGAGGAGAAGCAGCGATCTCAAGTGATTAATCTGCCGTGAGGCACAGTGGGGGAGGACCGCCGTGGATCATGGCAGCGTTTGTAATATCAGATTGTCTATGGAGCCTTTTGTCACTGAAAGCAACTCGATTACCATGCCCCAGAATTGAATGAATTTCACCGAATTGCAGATTGAGGGGATATTGGAAATTAGATTTGTTATTTCTTTCCTTCACCAGACACTTATAAGAGAATGCACAGGTTGATAGCTGGTCTTCTTGGGGTTGAATTTCTTAGTTCAACCTGCAGCATAAATTTCACCATGGAAATCTCCCTGTCAGTCCCTATTTGTGTTGTGAGTGGCCGTCAGCACGGTGTAATTTATTCTGCTCAGCGTGAGGCAGTGAGACGACAGCCCGTGTGTCCACTCAGCTCATCAATAATGACCAAATTCATCATCTCGCTGTCACGGAAAATGACACTTCTGTTGACAAGGTGAGGCAAACCATTTCACTTTAAGCATGAGTAATGGTGTGTAATGGTGTCCAGGTGAGTTGTGTGTTCCAATTCAATTCACTCTCAGTTTGTCCTGGATACAGACATGAATAAAATGAACTACTTTTACGTAAATTGAGATCTGACTTTGTATTTTGGTTTCTGTTAATAATGTCTTAAATGTTATTGTAATTTTGTTGGTAGTATTAACTCTTTTCAATGCAAACAATCATTTATCATTCAAACTTAACCCGCCTTTTACAACCCAGACCTAAGAGCACAAGTTATCACAAGTGCGCCAAGCTTCAAGGACACAGCCGCTGTGCCATAAGTGTGTAATTAATAGAGTGCGCAATCCCAGATAATGCATTGCTAAATTAATCCAGTGCCCAGACTTACAGCCACATGACTGAAGCATCTGTTGATTTATCAGGTGGCACCCGCAAGTGTAGCCTCCGGGGCATTTTTTTTTTTTTTTTTTTTTTGTTTTTTTTTTTTTTGTTTTTTTTTTTTTTTTTTTTTTTTTTTTTTTTTTTTTTTTTTGTTTTTTTTTTTTTTTTTTTTTTTTTTTTTTTTTTTTTTTTTGCCAGTTTCACAGTTTATCCCGCTCTCTGTTCTCCTCAAACGCGTATCATTAGGTGGCCGTGGAGCAGTGCTGTCGAGTCGCGTCCTTTGGCAGTTTCCAAACCTCTGTCAAAGCCCCTCTCTGCAACACCTGTTTCATAACAGCCCTATTATAAGCAGGTATGGCTTCGGCTGTCTCCGTGCACAGCTCTGATTAAAGTAAAGTACTTCCCAAAACCATTTGCGTCGCACTCGATTTCCTTTGCGTTGATCTAGACAGTCAGTTTTCTCTAGTAGAAGCGTGGTGCTGACCAATAAAGTGCCGTTTATTGTCGTTGATGACGAGCAGATCCTCCGTCTGCAGAGTCCGTCTGTTTGAAGATAGTCAGGCGTTAGGTGGAGAAGCCACGCCGAGCAAAGTCGGGTCCGTAGTTTGGAGGTTTCTGCTCCTGAACGAGCGTGGCATAATCCTCGGCTCAGGAGGGCTGGTTGGCGCTGACCGCACGGATGGCACGATGACAGCTCCGGTGGCTTATGCGGAGGCTCCGTGATGTGGATCTGACCGTGGCGGTGTCGCCTCCTGCAGTGTCCAGCTCAGCGGAGACGCATTTGAGCTCAGGACCAGACCAGTGCAGCGAGGGAAAGGCGAGGGAAAGAAACTCGCGCTGCTCGAGTTTGGTCGTGCGGTTAATTTGTACGCAGGTTACGTGCCTCGCTCCAGACCCCCCTACCCTTTTCCTCATCCCTCCTCAATCAGCTGTTGAAATTTCGCTGGGAGAAATCCTTCTCGTTACAATAATATGCTATTATGGTAATGCTGCCAGGAGATTAGTGGCTTTGTTTGGAAGCTTCTCCTTCCTTATATAGCATCCCCCTTTTGAAGGAAGTGGAGCGAGCACTGCCTGTAGACACGTTTAAAGCTCAAAAAAAGCAGATGTTACAACTTTAATTAGCCCTCCTTCTGTTTGCTCACACATTTAGTTTAAAAAGAAAAGCGCTTCTCTGCTGCTATGTTATGTGTGGCCTATAATGATAAAACTATCCTTAGACTTATTTACACACTAAACAAAGACACCAATTTATTAGTTTACAGCAAGATGTCCTTAGGTTCTATATACTAAATTATATAATAGGCAGATTATTGTTCAAGAGTGGAATACAATCTGTGCTTTACACCATGGATGGAGTTAGCTCGTCGAGAAGATATAAAATATTACTGAAATGCATCTATTTGATGTTCCAAAAAGTGGTGGGAGGTTGTGCCTGACCCCAGGTGGGATTTAGAGGCATTTCATTTTGGTGTGAAGGTCCTGCAGCTCTCTGAGTATCAGTAGCATTTCAGTGCATGCCCTCGGCACCACTGCTCTGGGGCTTCCATGGTGCCTGGTTCATTTTGGAGTGAGACTTTTAATCAGACTGGCGAGAAAGAGGATGGGGACTCATCTTTCTTGTCAGATTCAGCTTTGCGCTCTGCTGATTTCCAAGAGAAGAGATTTTCTATTTTTCACACTTCAGCAATGACATTTTCAGTTTTTACCTCTCCCCCCTCATTGTCTTTTTGTTTATGCCCATCTCTCCTCTTGCTCGATACTGGATCCCCGGTTTTCTTTTTTGTGTTTCCCCTGGGTGTTTCCCCTGGGTGTGTTTGAAGGTCAGAAATGGCAGTGTGACTGTGGCAGAAAAGGACAGAAAGGAAAAGAGGCAGAGGCAGGACGAGAAGCACCAAGGCCAGCCGCAGTATTGCACTCATCACTTCTAGCTCTGATCCCGATTGGAGAAGGGCACAGTAGGTTACGGTCTGTCCAAGAGTGGTAAAGGACATCAACATGATCCATGGTCTACTTCAGAGCAGATGCTGGTCACCAGGAAATTGATAAACATCTTGACACTCTGACTAAGAAATCTTGGAAATATCTCATTGCTGTTGTGATTTTGGGCGTTACAAAATGAATTGAATTGAACATGCTTTTTTTTCTGCAGAAAGAAATTGTCCTAAAATGTATAAATATAAATAAATATATTCTAGTGTTGCATTGAGATAACGTCAATATTTCAATATGGACCAAAACAAAAGAAAAAAACTCAAATCTGCCGGAAGAGACCAATAGAGATGACTCCATTATCCAGGCACTATATGTGTGTGTTTACTATACTACTCTTCTTGGGACTGAGTGTATAAGCACATACACCATCTCTATTTCTTGTTTTTCATTTTTTCTCCTAAAAGTGATTGTGTCATCCACTATTTGGCCTTGCCTTGGCACTCTTCAAATATCTTTCCCATTGCTCATGATGACATTATGATTAAAATATCTCACGTGGCAAATTTAAATGAGGCATGAAATGTTGACTATTACATGTGGCCTCTAACATGATTCATATTTTATAGCGCAGCTTTTAATCAGTCTGACGCTGCTCCCTTAGAACTGCTATTCACCACTGAATCATGCTTTGTAGATCTGTCACCATCTATTGTTTCTTTGTGACTTTGTTGTTTCAAAGACTATAGCTCGCCGTCAGAGCACCTTTGATTTCTCCTGTGTTGACATAGAGATTCTGTTTTTTTCTGCCTCCATCCTGGTGTGATTAATCATGTGATGTGGCAAAAAGCAACACCCTAAGGTCTGTGAGAGGTGCCTAATGGAGTTGAAAATGCGAATGTTTTGTGACAATACAATTCTTATGCTTGATACAAAAGTGAAGCATTTTGATGAAGAAGAATGTCTATTTTAAGCAACAATTCAGAGCCCTACAGAAACTTTGGCTTGATTTGGTTGGCCTTGAATTCGCTTTACTCTATGCATTCTAGTGCCTGGTATTTGCACTACTAAAAGCAACACAGTATATTGGCCCTCTGCTCACTTTAGTGGTGACTGGTGGAAAGTTGTTTGCAATATAGAGCTAATCCTGTGTAGAAAGTCAAGAGAAAAGTCCAGCACTAACTCAAAATGGTGAGGTACTTTTTGCTTGATGTAGTTACAAGACCCAAATGAACCTGTGGTGAGCCTCTGTGACTAGTCTCACATCTCGAACTTTCCCTTCTGCACATTGGCCAGGCCCCAACATGAAACCTAATCACCTGCATGGCACTACAAGGGGCACAGTATGATAAAATGCAGACAGCGAGGCAGATTAAATGAACAGAGTAATGACAGTAATGAATGAGAGTGTTTCCTGTTGAAGAGTTTAATTAACCTCGCCTCCCACCAGCCCCTCTCTGCGTTACACCTTCATCACTGTGTCGCGGGCCGTTCCACTGTCCACTGCTCATGGCCATTTATTCTGTGGCCTTGTGTGCCAACAGCAATTAATCCTGTCTGCTGCCCCAGGGCCACATGCTATGTCTGTGTCCTTTTATAGCAATGTTTGCCACACTCCCTTAAATACAGCAGTGACCTACTCAGGGTCTCTCATCATCGCCCCATCTTCAAGTCTCACATTATTCTCCTCTCCGATGCAAAGACACCTGCAACCACACACAAAAGTTCCTCCCTGTCAGAAGCTTTATGCACACAAATCACTCTTTAACAGATAATCTTGTCCGATTGAGGCCCAGGTGTTCATACATAAACATCTGCACAGATAAATCCTGACCCTTTTGATGAAGACCTCCGTCTACGCCTTTGCTCGTCCCTGTTCCCCTTGGTCAAGCAATCCTTTTTCATTGTGCAAATGTTAGCCACCACATTCTGACAAGTTTAATGCACCTCAACGGTCTTTTCTTTCCCCATTTCTGCTTCTTTTTTGTGCCCATCAACTTCCCGTTCCCCTGCCGCCTTCTGCCGCACCAGGACTACATCTTGTTAAAATGAGTTGGTGAAGCTGAAAGGCCAATCACATTAACACAAAACGAATGTCAAAATGCCTGCAGAAAATAGGGTGACGGGGTCGATTCAAACTGACACTGCACATATTTTGATTGCAAATGCTTAATTGCTCTTATAATCACAACTAATATGACTCTGCTCATATTGTCGCTGATATAGCAATTGCTTACCCAAAGTGCTGCTGGATTGGACTACAAGAAATTGCTTCTAGATTAGCGTTTAATCCCAATGGCCAGAATCTCAAATGTCTTTGAATTTACATCTGAATGTTCTAGTCCCTGTGTATTTGAAGGGCCCTGCCTTGAGTGATCGGCTGCAGACATTTTATACTGGAGAGCGCCCGGCTCTAATCAGTTCTGGTGCACAAGAGGGATTTATCTAGCGACTACGGCTCTGGGATGATTAGATGCTCAGATGCAGTGAATTTGGAAAGTGATTTGGCTTGGGCATAAATGTTGCCGTTCCAGTTCCCACTCTGATAAATGTCATTTGAGGGTGGAAAAGCACATCTTGAACCCTGCTTTTATGGCCTTCCAAGCCCCACACAACATTTAAAGGCTTTGATTCCCACCACTACCAGAATGACCCAATTGTCGTAATTACTGCAGTTAAACTATTAAATAGCTTGGGGCAAAAATAAAAATGGCTTCTGCTGTCACCTTCAGAGACTGAATTGTCTGGACTCTCATGGAACGGCTTGATTTAATTATGATTACCTGTCTCCAGTTTATTATTAATAGTGTACAACCCCTGCATGCTTGGCTCCCTTTGTCCATGGAGCTGTCGCTTGTCCTCAAGCTGCACTTGTTTGACATTTGCCTTGTGTTCATTGGCGTTTAGAAGTACATGACAGCGTGGTCAGAGAGGCCCTGTGAAGCTGTTCTCTTGTTTAGTTTTCCTCGTTGTTTACATAATGCCTCTTTCTCCGTGCTTAAGTACATTTTTGAACAAATGCGTTTACTGCTGCTTGTTGGGAAGGCCTTTTTAAGACATTGTGTGGCCTGAAAAGGCCCTCTGAGTCGGTGAGAGAGATCATTATCCAACAGTGGCTGTACTGAGGGAAGGAAAAAGGAGCTGAATGTGCATGTCTAAGCCAGAGGCTGTACTTCAGCTCATACTGTATGTAACATCATAGTCCTATATGAATCCATATTTAATTACGCTCTGGCCCCCATACACCCCTGCTTGTTTACTTTGCAGTACTGTTATGTGTTAGGGGTGAATGGAGAAGGTAGAAGCTGACATGGGATTACTATTAATAAGCACTGGAGGTAGAGGCTGGGGGAGCGGCTGGGGGAGCTCTTGGGATAAAAACTGCTTTTCATTTATTAGCAGGAGATTGTAATTCAAATATCACCTAAATAAGTGGGAAAATGTGCATTGACTGAAGTGGTGTGTAGAAACATCAATTTGTTGTTATTGTGTTATGCACAAAGCGTAATGAGGAGCACTTTGGTGTCTTCTCCATTTGGGTTGCACCGATCACATCTGATTACTATGCAGCAGGTGCTTTGGAGGCCTTTAGCAGGACCATATGCACTGAAATGTCTGATCTATTAGTTTCAAATAACCATATGAAATACTTTCTTTTCTGTCTGTAGAAAATTCTTTGGGACTTGTTATTTCATAATTCCTTTTACCAATGCTAATTTCTTAAATTAACATTTAGATCATATTCCATTGGAGAATGTAGGTGGTTGGTGCAGGTCTTAAATTTACACTGCTAATAAATAGATTACTTGTCATTGCTACTGAATTCTGCTTCAAAAAGCCATGGTGCAAGGGAACAGTGCTGGCTGGGTGTTGACTTAATGTCACCCATCCATTTTGTTTTCGCTCTGGTTGGCCTTGCTGGGGCTGGAAAATGGGAGGCTCATTCATCACTTGGTTTCTGTGGCTCTGGGCGCCAACATGCATTCAGTCATAGCCAGAGTGACAGGCACACAAACTCTGCTGTAGACACACAAAGGCATTTCAGTGTGAATATAATGAGAAAACAAGCATGAAGTACAAAAATGTTTCCCTCAAATGTTGCAGCGCATAAACCAGGCTGTCAGCAGGCCTCCTGACCGTGCATGTGTGCCAAATAAATGCTGTCAAAATGCTCTGACTTTTGAAACAGTTTGACTGACGGCACCAGGGCATCTGCATTCGACTACAGTTGTGACACTGCGAGCACAGACAGAAGCTCACATTTGAAATAATGTGTGCACTTCTCTCTGTTCTCTTTCTAGAGAGGAATCCCCATAGGGCAATTCTGCAAAGACTTCAATGAGAAGACCAAAGAGCTAAAGGAGGGTATCCCGCTTCCAATCAAAATCCATGTGAAGGTACGTCTCAATGCTCTAACCCACCTCTGACCCGTTACAGTGTCTCTTCTTCACTGTGTTTTTTTTCCACTGGCTGCATACATTACTAGTCCAATTTTACTATTCATACTCTCTCACCGTAGTAAGCTTTCCCATTTGCATTCATTAATGAAGCAATGCCCAAAGGAACCTGACGTCAAGAAGCATTAAGTGCATGCTACAGATGGGAATTACACATTTTCTTTGTCAAAGAACCACGCATTACCTTTTTGTGTGTTTGTCAGAATCTGCAGCCGAGTCCTTTGAGGCAAATATGTACTGTATGAGCTTTGTTGAGCCTAATGTGAGGACTGAGAGCCAAAAGGCATTTTTAATATCAGTTTTTTTTACACACTTGCAAATGGCGCCATCTGCTGGGGGTCCCACAACTAGCCTGTTCACAAAAGTGTCAACAATGCTTAGAATGAAACTGAACTTTTTATCTGTGCATTATGGAGCTCAACAGCAACTGCCCAGTTCAAGGTCCCAAGTTTTTTTCCTTTTTTTTCAGTTTGAAAGCTGACCAAGACCTTTCATTTTAATGTTATAATGAATCTATAAACCGTTAAGTTATTACAACATGTATATTATATTACATTACATTACATTACACTATATTAATATAATCTTACCCTCCACGGGTGGTCTCATCCATATATACATATAACATTATATATCATTTCATTTAGTTGTATTCCAAAATATGGTTAGCTATACAATCACTTTCAGGGTTGACATTTAATAGTGTTATTGTCTGACTTCAGCCTGACCGGACGTATGATCTGAAGATTGGACAGCCAACTGTGTCGTACTTCCTCAAACAGGCAGCGGGCATCTCAAAAGGAGCTGCAAAAACAGGTGAGCCCACTGCTCCTGCTGAGCTCAACATGTAAAAGCTGCACATTCTTGGCCTCCGTTTGAGCTTTGAGTGATTGATGTAATATTCATTGTGTTGGGGAGTGCTGGGTGTAAAGGATGGAAGGAGCAAAGGGGCGTTTAGTTTAGTGAAACAAAAGAGAATAATGTATATTTCCCTTTTAATGCTCCAGGTTGGTGTCCAAGCTTTTTGAGCTGCCCTCTATTATTATTATTTTTAAACTGTTTATGCTTCTTTCTAACCATCTTCTGTGTTACTCTACTCCTAAAGGCCACGAGACATCGGGCATGGTGTCTGTGAAAGCCATTTATGAGATTGCACAGGTCAAAGCCCAAGATGAATGCTTCAAAATGAGAAATACTTCATTGGAAAATGTGGTCAAATCCATCGCAGGCTCTGCACGCTCCCTCGGGATCAAAGTTGTCAACGAGTAAGTTTGTGTGCTTCAGGCAAATTGAGACACCTGCAGAAGGTTCCTAAAAGACATTATAAAATAATAATAATAGTACTTGAATAATGTATCACTAGCAGTTCATACATATTTAGCTGTATTCACCTGCAGGTAAACTGTGCCATGTGGAATGGGGCACAGGGGAGATTAGAACAACCTCAGTAAATGAACTCTACTTGGTTGTGTCAAATTGTCCTCACCCACATCCTGGAAAGCCTGGAAAATAATTTGCTGGGCCAAATGTTCAGGAAAAAAATGATCCACCCTTTGCGTTTCAGGATTATTGGATATCAATTGTGTCAGTTTCTGCCGTCATCACAGTAAAAAAGAGCAAATTAGTTTTTCAAATGCGATAAATGAGTACAAAACTACTTGAGGGACGAGCCCCAAACCTCTCTTGACCTTATGATTCTGCCTGCTTTATATGGCCTTCATAATATATGTATTTCTCGCGACAGTTAAATAGGCTTGTTATGTTTTTAAGATGAATAAATGGCACCACAGAAAGCAACTTTTTAATTCTATCCTTGCAGATTGACTTCTAAAATTTACACCCCCTGTCCAAAAAAAAAGTCGCCTTTAGCTTTGATTACAGAACACATTCTCTGTGGCATATTTTCAATAAGTTTCTGCAATATTAAAATAATTATTTCCATCCAGTTGGGTTTAAATATAATGTTGCAGCTGAAAGATCATCACCTGCAGCAGTTATCCAGTGGGACGCTCGTACCTAATGTATTTGCTTAGTTAAATCCAAGTGGCGGCTTTTTTTTGGACTGTGTGTGTGTGCGTGTGTGTGTGTGTGTGGTTCACATCCAAAGGAGCTCAAGTGAGAGCCCCGCTACTTGTTTCCAGAAGTAAATTTCCCATTTATATTTCCGATAGGTTTTCCGAAGAAATTAAAGATTAATTATTTGAACGCTTTCTCTGGTGTAAATACCTATGTGGTAACTAATGAGCTTAAGACCTACAATTTTATTTAAATCTATTTCAGAAAAAGAAAAAAAATTAAGTTATTAATACAATTTGCATGGAGTTTGGTGGAAAATAACCATGGACATTAGTCAAAAACAAATGGGAACAAAATGAAATGAAATGTACCTCTGGAACCACAGCAAACGTCAAAGTGGACTGAACTGTTGAGCTCCATCTGAGTTGTAACACAAGAAAACATAATTGTGATTTGTTTGTTTAAATAGTGTATACTTCAACTGGATTCTAGCCACAGTCCGCAATTCTTTTCAGATGTTCACATATAACCAAGATTTGATGGTGCAACTGTTAAAATAAAAACAGACAGTTGAGACTGAAGCAGTAGATTGTGTGGTACCTTCTGCTATTGCTGGGTTATCACACACATATTGTAATACGCAATATTTAATACAGATTGTAATGTAGGCTTGCCTTTAGCGGTTGGAATTAAGTGAGAGAGAAGACATGCTGCATTGGCATTGTCCACAATATTGCATTTTCTTTTCAATCAATTAAAGTGCAGAGTGCATTGTGCAAAATGGAGAGGAGCGAGCTGTGTCTCCACCAGCAGCGGAGTGATGGAGTGATGTTTCCAGTAGCCTTTTGTGCTGTCCCATTGACTGGGTAAAACTATCGATTGAGCAGGGCAGTTAAAATGCTCTTAAATCAGAATAAGACCTCCAAAAAACAAAACAAATAAACCCATAAACTGTTTAACTATGAACAAATATATACACAAAATCCTAAAACCAACACCAAACTATGATTAAAAACCCATAAATCTTTTAAAAGCCCTATCACACTTCTCCTTCACGTCCTCTGCCTTGGTCCAGCCAGGAACCTTCTTTATGGGGCTTGTTTCCTGAGGGAACCCTTTGACACCTGGACACAAGGACAGAGGAAATGAGTAAAACATGCTTAAAACAATTCACTAAAAAGATTGCAAATTACACAAACAGACATTCTTAAATATAAGCGTTGCACTAAATATAGCACAGATCCAATTTATTTAGTCATTAAATTGTCTCCATTTTCCCTCGAGGACAGACTGTGTCAACACTTTGCTCCAGAGTTGGTTCTGTGCTATTGTCTTTTGAAAGTGCAAATTCATATTTAAAGTGCTGTGTGCAATTAAATTGCCAAATGCAATTTTAAGTGCAAATAGTTGC
Source organism: Chaenogobius annularis (assembly GCA_015082035.1). Classification (NCBI taxonomy): domain Eukaryota; kingdom Metazoa; phylum Chordata; class Actinopteri; order Gobiiformes; family Gobiidae; genus Chaenogobius; species Chaenogobius annularis. Next base: position 1,660,353 of record BJKM01000002.1, on the reverse strand, counting down.
AATTTTAAGTGCAACTGTGCTTTATTACACAGATTAATTATTGTTACAGAAGACATATTACGTCTTTTCGAGTACGTTGTAAATCTATAACGTACATAGATCATTGTTTTACATTTTGTTCATTTTAAACTGTAAATATTGATCTAAAACAGCTTAGTAATAGATATGAGACCATTGACTTCCTGCTACAACTTGCAGAATGTATAGACCCCGCCTTTTCATGGTTGCGTTCCACTGTAGCAAACAGGGAATATCCATTTACCTGGTTTTCATGTTGACAATAGCTACACTACATTCCTAAACCATGCGTGTGTGACCCAGAGTCTACATTTTTAAAATAAAAGCGGGGTAGTGGAAGTGGGCGGAGACAGGATGTAGGTGTAAACAGACATTTTCAATGACAATGAATGCAGATGCAGAATTATACTGAACTGCTCAAACATACATGAATTCATCTCTATGCAACTCTTGGGTAAACTAATGAGAAGAGAACACACTTAAAACATGGTAAAAGGTTGATTTTGCATATTATGTCTCCATTAAAATGCAGATTTCTGCTGTAATATAGCGAGTTTTGGGTCTAGTTACTAATAGAAATGATCAAGTTCAACATTTGTGAATTTACCCTTTTGATATTTCTAATAAGAATATCATATAATCAACTGTCTCTCATTCCCATCTGGGATTACGACATCATCACAGTCTAAAAAAAAAACAATGACAGAAATGTGTATTCTTCAAGTATTATCCTTTATGTTTGGGGTTTAGAGCAGATTAAAGCTGTAGTTCACTGGCACAATGTTCACTGGTGGATAAGCATACAAACGCCCACCTGTGAAATGCTGGTGCACTCATTCATCACACTTAAAGGTTTTCATTTTTTGTCAGCAATGTCAAAGTTGTAGAGTTTAAGCACTTTTCTTCCCAAACCTATCCCCATTTCTTCAACAAGAAATAACCCACAGCCTTTCGCTGGCCCGTAAGTCAAGACTTTACATCTCTTGGAAACTGCAGTTAGTGACTATTGAAGTTCAAAAAGCTTTTTTTTTAATACTTACAGACAATAACATGAATATCCCATTGATAACTACTTTTCTGTCTTGTGCTGTAGTCTGTCTGCTGAGGAATACAAAGTCTTCTTGGAGCTAAGGGAGGAGAAACTTAAAGCAGATGCAGCTGCAACTGCGGCAGCAGCTGCCGAAGCTCTCACAGGAAAAAAGAAATGATTCTGCAGCAGCCAATTCCTATTTATTATTGTTTGTTCATGTAGGATGTCATTTCACTTAGAGCTCACACTGTATCTGTATCTGTCAGATGTTAATAAAAGCTCATGCATTTTTGCTGCTTTTGTCCTCTTCATTTGTGGTGATTTGAAGTGTACATTTGGAGGGGTGGCGGGGTTTATCCAGAACAAGGAAACCTGAGTGATTATCCTCCACTCTAAAAGTAAATTTTGCATTTGCTATAAAGTTTTCACCCAGTCTCTTTGGAATTAATATATATTATGAACACATTTTTATCAACAGGTAGAAAGCTATGCATCAAATAATCACTCCTGGTGTTTCTTACAATTATCTTAATCAAAGGAATTCAAAGTATAAACTGATCATGTATGGCTATTCCTTACTGGGTAAGTAGTTAATTAGTCATAAATATACGTAGGTTAGGTCTATTTCAGCCACATGTTTTGTGGTGTGACGTGTCAAGATTGCTCGGGACAGTCTTAAAGGAGACTTAAGAACAAACCGATCTGTCTGTGGTTTGCACAAGAGGCTCGCTGTATTTGACTTCAGCAGGTGAGTTTATTTGTCACGCAAAATTACATAAATATTTCATTTGCAGTTTGGTTGAATACTGGTCTTTTACAATCTAAACTAAATTAATGGCCCAATGAGCGGTTTGGCCGTTCAACGATGACCTACGTGATATAAAAGCCTCTGCCCGGATCATTTGAAAATGTCTTTGTGTCTCTTTTTTCACTAGATCGTAAAACCAATTTGAAATAATGTGTCTTGTATTTTTCTTGAATTTGACATAACTGGTTCTCGCCAAAGGACCTGCAACACTGTTGTTGAGAGTATTCAGCACCAGGGGGCAGCACTTAACCATGTATGGATTGGATGGCTGAATCCCATTGGCAACCCAACAAAGACATTGCTGCAGCCCATAAATGATCCTTTATTTTAGTGTCCTTACTGACTGAAAGTCTGAAATAATGATCAGTTAGAACGTTCATCTCATATTAACACCTACAAATGTCTCACCAAAAATAGATGGGCCTATTGTCTTGTCTTATGTTGTTACCTTGCAATTTCATGCATGAAAACACCCATGCTGCATTGGGTGGTCTAAAATAGGTTCACATTAACATTGTCGGGCATAACTGTCATACTGTACCTCTAATTTTAGCTTTCTCTCTCTTCCTTTGTGTGCCCCCTTCCCCTTCTCTACAGAGCTTCTCAATGGAGACTGAGAATAGCACTCAGAACAGGAATGCCTATATATGGAGTCTGGCAGGCGCAGGTACATCAAGTGAATGTGGGCGAGTGTAATTTGTAAAGAAGGTTCGTTGTGATGCTGATGGGAGGGGGTCTTATTGTGCCTACTATTATGCGGCGCATCATCATAAGTGGGAGGTGGTTCTGTGCACGCAAAGCCTCGACGTCCGGCGAGTGCGTCAGTCTGACTCAGATAGTGTCTCGTCATGTGTGTGCGTCAGAGCTGTTGCTGAGCGAAAGTCGCTCCAGGGCAGAACGGAGGAGAGGATGGGAGGGAGGTGGGACTGTGATGCTGAGGATGGAGCAGGGATCTTGGCCATGACGACACAAGTGCATCAGCAGCATTAAGTGCACTTTAATATAAATGCATTTGTATGACAATCAAATACACTTATAAGCATCACAATAGAACACTGGTCCACAATGTCCATTTGCAGTAAATAGCATGTTCTTAATACAGTTTATCTCTTTTTAAATGATAAAAATCTCTCTTCTATTTACAGACCAATATCTCTTCATACAAATGTACAAATGTGTACAACCTTTCTGTAAATCACATATGCCTATATGCACAGACATATGCAGTATGTAGCAACATTGTTTTCAAATGTCACACAAACATACATTTTACACAATATATTAACTTAGCCTTTAAAAGCTAGAACGTAGGAATCAATCCTTTACTTGACCGTAGACAACTCTACGTGAGTATGTCGACACCATGGGAATAGTACCATTCTCAACCCGTGTCGCTTGGTAACTGAATAGAAATAGCACCCCATCCATTATCTCATTTTTTAAAACAAAACATTTTATATTATAACCCCTCTTAAAAAAGAAGAATCTCTCATTCACAAAGTCAGTTGTGCCTCAATGCACCGCACTCCAGTGGAGCAGCGATGCAACTATCCATTTGTCATGGACAAAGATGAAGAGTTCAGAGTTCAGCAGGTCAGGGGCATTTCAGGCACAAAGAGCCGCTATAAGCTGCCAGCATTGCAAATATTGATGCTGCAAGAATATCCGGCCGACTGCCCTCAGGCCCCACGAGACCTGGAGAGCCACATTCAGAGTCTAATGTACAGTACAGCGAAGCAGTGGGTTATGGCATGATCAGAGCTTCGGCAAACTTGTAGACAATCTTGTGAAGCGATGAACACTTGGACATACTTTGTACTGTAGATGAGATCACCACATGCCAGGATCTCTTAACTGTTGAGTTTGTTTTTGTTTTGTTTTGTTGTTTTTGCACAATACATAAAAATACACACAATTTAAGATGATGCTTTATGTATGGAATGCTAAAGATTTGGAGCAGCAAACCCAAAACTTAAAGTATTTTAGATTCAGGTTAAATACTGTTTGGTTCTGTGTTGCCTTTTCAAGGCTAAATCTCCATATTCTATTGAAATATTTTGAATACAGTGATAATGGTTATCCTATGGATAGTATTTGTAAACATTTCACTTTCAAGGTTTGGATTTGCACTGCTGCTTGTCTAGCAAATGTGCTAGAATTGTTCCGACCACTGACAAGAATTTTATTTTGTGTTCACAACAGAATTTTCACTACGAGTGAATACAATTGCGCGTCTGGACAGTAAACAGCGCAAATTAGTTCAGAGAATGTTCTCTTTTTCTTCCACAGACGATGGTAATGGAAATAGCACAAGATCAGGACTCAGTCAGTCCTGAATCCATGTGTTTTTACCATTGTCGAAATGTAGCCACCGGTTTGTATTAGTTCTGTAGAGATTATGACTTAACAAAAGCCAATTATTTTTCTCAGAGATATGTCGGAATTAGTCCATTAAGTTATATACATTATGTATATTTATACACTTAATCATTTTTTACTTTTCAGTAAAAGGGGCTCCATAAAATATGACAATATGCCATACTTGATGAAGTAAGTCACAGACTTATTTTAGAACGGAGGAACTTCCACTCCCATCTGAAAGACAAGAATAGAAATAAGGAAAATATTAGTCACACAATTATAAAAGTCGTTTTGTGATGAAGACATCTGATTTTATATGTGGAGCTTACCTTTATGGAAGCACTGTGAGGATGGATGACATTGGAGTTGATACAACTCAGGTTGTTGCCCCAAGCCAGGGGTGATCGAGGCACCTGCCCCAAACATGGGTTCCAGGACAGCCAGTTCCTCGAGGAGGGACTGAGTGCAGGTCATAGCAGGCGGTGGCGAGGCGACAGGTGAGGACACTGGTCCAGGGGACGCCGTGAGGATCAGGGGAGGGGAAGCTGGGATGGAGGAGCAGGACGACACAGGAGATGAAACCACCTCAATCTCCATAGGCTCCTCTGCTAGCCCCTCCCCTTCAGCATGGACCCCGCGCTCTGTAGTCACACTTGCCCCACATCCAGCCATGGAGTTACAATGCGCCGATTGAGCGCAACACATGTGGCCCACTCCCTCAAACTGGGAGGGTTGGTGCCAACAGACAGGGGTCTGAGGAGATGTGGGATCAGAAAGCATTGGAACAACTGGAGGTGAAGGAGCCTGAAGGGAAGCAAAGTCATCTTGGAGGAGGGTTTCAAGAATATTCTCTTCAAACAGAGAGTTGTCCTCATCGAAAAACATAGGAATGTCCAGCCCTCGCCAAGCCTTAATGGGATAGAACTCCCGAAGCACATGAACCGGGTCTACATCAGTGGTCTCTAATGCAGGGGACATGAATGGAGACGGGGGACATGAGGATGGTGACATTTTGGACAATAGAGGGTCCATGTAGTACCCCTCTGCCAATGAACTGATGTGTTGGGCAAGGAGGGAGATTTCTGCATGCTCCTTCTCTCGCTCTATTGAGAAGAATGAGAGACAAGGCTGTTTACCAGGGGAGGCCTCTGGTGTAAGCAGGCCCTCAGGAGGGCACTGAAGGGGTCCCAGGGGGACATCTACGTAAAGGGGGCCCCTAACTTCAGGCAGTGTCATTACTGTACAGTCACCATCTCCTGGGCTGTCAGGAGTGGGGGGAAGTTTTTCGTAAAGTGAACCACTGCAAGGCTCTATTGGGAAAAGCAGGTCTGTAGAGGGGGTGGGAAGTGCCAGGGGCAGTTTAGTGGACAGAGTTGTTGGGGGCATGGGGCTAGATGCTGTAGTGGAAGGGGCCGAGGGTGGTGCAGTGGAGGTGGTTGCAGTGGTCGTTGTGGCACTGGGAGGGGGCGTGGTGGTACCTGTGGGGTCAAAACTGAACAGAGGCTCACCGAACGGGAAGGCAGCCCCACTGACCTGGGGCGTGTAGGGAGGGGTGCACACAAACTCTTTCGTCTGAGCCTGTGAGGTGGGCACAGGGGGGAGGGGCAGGGGTAGAGAGGGCAGCGGTGGGTCGAGCTGAAAGGACGGTGGCAGAAGAATGTTTTGTGTAAGAAAGTCTAAGTCTGCCACTGTTTCCACGGTGACTGGTGTGGGGGAGGATGTGGCAGAGCGGATCTCGTCTCGGACAGAAGGATGCTGTTGGAAGAAGCTCTCCTCCTCCAGGGAAGAGAGACTGGAGCGGGGGTCTCCCTCCTGCTGAATGGGCTCTGTGGCAGAGCTGCTTGGCTCATCAGAAGAAGTCACACTGCAGCCGGCAGTGCTGAAGTCAAACGACTGGCCTGACAGGCCGCTGCTTCCCGGTGTGAACACTTGGTCAGGACTGGATAGAGTCTCAGGGGACTGAAGGCTCAGACCCTCCTGCTGGGTTGTCCCTGCACTTAGCACCATATTGAGTTGGGTCGACTCGGAACTGAGTTGCTGACGGACTGCCCAGGCCTCAGAATCACTGCAAACAAAAGGCAGAATTCATTTAGCCTTCTATTTTGAGTATTTTGTTAACTGAATTAGCCCTAGTGAAACCCACCTGATGATGTAATTGTTGCTAGTGACTGGCACCTCCCCAGGCTGTAGCTGTAGTACCATGTAGAGCCAGACCCACATCTGGTCTTGAGTCTGAATGCGGACCACCATCTCAGCTCTGCCCTCTCCGCCTTCCCTCACTGTTAAAGACAAGATCCGTTGTTGACACCACATTGTCATCTCATTAATCTGAGTGCTGTTCATATGGTGCCTGTGGGCTCTCGGTGTTGTGTGTGGGCAGCATGTTTGTAACATGTGAAGAGTGTACTCACACAAGCTGCGGTGCTGTGCCGAGGCATGTGACAGGTCCTGTGGGTGGAGGAGGCTGTACCAGGAGCGGGATCGCAGTGCTGTCACATCAAAGCCCAGATAGAAGCTCACACTGCAGGCCAGAGTGGGCGTCACGTTAGAACATGATGTTTTAGTTTCCACTTTAACGCTTCAGCACATAATGGTTGGAGTATGGAGAATGGAAGTTTGCACTCACCTTTCCTGTGCAGAATATAGCCTCATGTCCCGGCCATGCTGGGAGTAGAAACAAGCCAGAAACAAACTAGCCTCAGCCAGAGTTCCTATGGTGCTGGGACCCTCCCTCTCGGTGCTTGATCCAGAGCGACTTGGGTGGGGCTCCAGAGGAGAGCAGAAACACACCCACACCGGGTTAGATGCCCAATAGGACCCAGCTGTCGACGAGGATGGAGGAGACAAGCAGCGAGCTCGTATCAGAACTAGTTTATTTCCAGCACTCTGCCTACGGACTGATTTTGACGTGTTGAAATGGCAGCGCAGGAGACGATCTATAACAATGCAAAGTTTATATGATAAAATATTATATTAGCTGTATATTATACATCTCAGAAATCAATATTACATTTCACTTTATATTTATTTTGGTATTCTTACCTGTTTCCAGTGAAGAAGAAGTTGATAGACTGGTCCTCAAAACTAAATGGTCAGATGCCTCAATTATATCATACACACTATCCCCTTGTGCCACTAAATCAACCTGTAAATGCCAAGCACACCGAAGATTACTTCTTCTCATCTCAACTGAAGTGCATTGTCACAGGTATTGTCATTTTAACTTACCATTGAATGTCCCAGATGCTCTGAAACACTGTCAGACAGGTATAAGAGCTTGCCTTCCCCAGTCAGAAGCATGAGAAAGCCTGGCACCGCCTGCATTAACTCAGACAGCTCGTAAAAAGACAGGAATCCTGCGGACTCCTCCAGACAAGAACTCCCCACCTCTGTGGAAAAAGACAAAAACACAATGCCTTAGTTGCTATCATGTAACTACACTGCCACATTACAATGGCAGGCTGCGGCGTTTCAGCACCACGGAGAGCGACATAAGAGCAGCGCTTAAAAACAATCTGCACACATTTACATTGGTATATCAGTTAGTATTTAATAACAGAAACACATTTCTGGCTCACATGCAGGAGCACTTGTTGATTCAGAGAAAGTGTACATTTCAACAGGTCCTTACCTTGCGTGAAGAAGACTGACTTCCTTGTGTACATGCAAGCCAGTGACATGATGTGTAGATATGAAAGCCGCGCTTTATCGGAGTCCGCGATGGGTAACAAGTCTTTCAAGTTCCGGATCTCGGCGTTGATTTGGTCCCGGCGAGCCTTGGACGCGCCTTTGGTTGAGCGGTACATCACGGCGGAACTGCAGGGTATTCCTCCGGTCAGAAGACGAGATTCTCTGAGTTTAGCAGACAGGATTTGGTGGAAATTGAGAACTGTTATTGGACTTTCATTTCAGCTCTGGTTGCTCCAGAGTCAGGCTTGTTCTTCTACTGCGCACGCTGAAGTCCGCACAGCGGCAAGGTACAGCTACCACGAACCGTAAATCTGGTTGAAGACTCTGCTCGCCGGTCACTTATATAGCCTGGGACTCCCAACGCACCAACACCGACGTAAAAGAGCGGGAGGGGTCGCTTCTATGTCGGGAGGGGGGAGACTTCCACCGCTCAGAGCGTATACAAACCGCATTGAGCAGTGGAAGTCTCTCTCCATCCTCCCCTCTTGCCCTCTCCTTTCGGTGACTCTGGCTCGACGTCAGCTCTTCCCTCTACTCCTTCATGACGTCGGTCTGAAACAGGGAGCTCCGGCGACGCAAAAAGCCCGATTTGGACAAAACCGAGAAAGAGGCGTGGCCAGAGTAGAAACGTAAACGGAGTCACCACCGGACTCCGGTGTGTTGGGGGTTTAGAGTGAGGGGGATGGGGAGACCGGGTGCATGAGCCGATCTGTGCTTATGTGCCATCGTCGAGCTGCTTGGACGGATCTCTTACACGTAGCCATCATTTTCATTTGCAGACAGTGGCCATTAAGTGAAATATTCAAAATGTGATACCTATCGCTATGAAATAAGGATATACTTATTTTTAGTTGAAGGACAGTGCCTATAACAAATATGCGTAAACTTCAAAGTATTGGACTGAGTAGTTGTGGAAGGCTGTGCAAAAAAAACCAATGACAGTGCACAGCTCATCATAGCATAACACAGTACTGCAACGACACAATTAATTGTATTCCGCCACAATATCATACATGTTAAAGGTGTACTATGCAACTTTTCCTGGAATGTTCCACATTATGCCATTAAACATATTTATCTCCATGGAGACAAGCAGGTAACACCACCACAGGTCAGATGTATGGTGAGGCTCACGCAGTTAAGATTTTTTATGGTATTTAATTGAGCAATAGCCTAAATCCCCTGTAGTTAGGCCACTTACGTACATAAAAGAAGACGTTTAATGGCATTCCAGGTAAATATTCGATTCTTTATTTTTATGGTATAAAAATGCCATCGCATTTAGCTTACAACGGCTCAGGATTGCTTGTTGAATATTGTGACGTCCATAGGTGAGTCAGGGTCATGGTCCTGTTCAAATGCATTTCATGACGAGGTCATTCCAAAACATTTGACATGTGTGAATAATTAGATGCGCGTACACTGCCGCCTTATTGCGCAACCTGCAAAAAGCCGCCACTAGTAGCACGTGAGGTAAGCACTGCTGCAGCTAAAAATAGATTTCACCTGTGACTGACACAAGGAGCGCGAGGCATTAGGATCCCAGTCATGTATTTATAAAATACCCTTCATATTTGTGCCAAAATGGGCTACTAGACATAGCACTATATATTAACAACATGTGCCGCGCTCTGTTTGGGTCCTCATGAGGTGAGGCTGTGGAAACCATTGGTGGAAACATCTTGCTTAATAAGTTTTTGGTTTGAGAGATAAATGCTATATTATTTGTTCTTCTTTACACCAGAGAAAGAAAATATTAGGAATATTGCAAAGAAGTTGATATTCTTTCTCAAATGCATGTCCCAAGTGAGAACATTGGTGCTATTGGTAAAGCGAGGCTGTCATTGATCAGGTATTTTGAGCCATCAGGTACAACGAGCCACACAAGGCAAAACAGTGACAATTCTTACTTGAAAACTAAGGTTGAAGGTTTAAGGTTTATGTTGACATTTAAACATTTAAAAATGTTTAATTTCTCAGCCACCATTCCATGCAGTACATTCATCCTCTCCATCATCCTCTCAAACAGCATCGTCAACAACTATTCTCTCTTTTCACATGCACTTTCACTGTTGAAGTCTCAGCCTCCTTTCACATGCTCAAAATCAGCTGAGGGCACATCATCAATCCAGTACTTAACACTCTGAACAAGTAGGGCACCTGTCCTTTGTCCCCAGCAGACACAGTCTGGGCGACCACATGGTAACCAGGCCTGTATAAAGTTTAAATCAGTTATCTCCACAGTTAGAGCTGCATTTTTAGTAAAAATACAATGTGTACAATCACTGTGCTGCTGCCTGTTCCCATCAGGAGTGTTTGCACATGGGACTTTTCCCAGTGTCTATGGGCTTTAGGTGGTGCACAGTGCTCCAAACAGTTACAGACCTACACACTTTCCAAAAAAGCTCTGAGCTCTTGGTTTGGTCAGTGCCGTGTTCTACACCGCCCCAAAAGGGAAAACAAGGGGAGACCGATCGTTTTTACCGTGCTCTACAAATAAAGTTGGATTGGATTGGATTTTAGGTGCTTAAAGGTTTAACTCTAATAGTATAAAATACAACCCATCCAAAAAATTATCTCTTTAACTAATTTTAGTTGATGAGTGGCGTCTTTTATCTGAATACTGTTCTTCTCGTCTTTTGTGTATACTGTATAGAAAAAGTTTCATACCTTTGAGTTCATGAAAATCAGAAGATTAAACAAAAGTGTTGCGTTTATATTTTTGTCTTATTTAGTATCCATTTGCTTTAGAACATTTTAATAAAATAAAAGTTACCGGTAACTTTCATTTGCCACATTTCAGAGCAGTAGCTCGGTGGTTAGATTCATCCACCCACCTGAAGGTTGGCGGTTTGATTCCCGCTCGGACCATAATAATGTCAACTGTGTAGCTCTTTGAGAGGCTTCAACATGCAAGTGTAAGGCATTATTAGTATTGGTGTATGGATTTTAAATTATAATCCCATGTTCACCCTCTCTTCTCTTCAACTTCTCTTCAAGTCTTTTTTTCGTCATTCTAGAGGATTCTTTATCTCTCCTTTGAGATTAAAAGTAATGTTTCAATTACAAATTACATCAATGGGCTCTCATAGAGGATACACATGAACTAATTTGCCTCAAGCATACTTTGGTCTGCTAATTCTACATTTCATTTAAATTGAGGAATTTTTAAGTTTTGCATCCTTAGACTTTGTCTCAAGTCAAACATTGTGAGTGTAACTGATAATCAAACAGAATGTTTTCTACTCCTGACTGTACAGTTGTCTTACCTCAAATGCAGAAGGGTGGGTTTCAGAGTGATTGCATCATTGCCATAGCAATTAACAATTCACAAAAATATATTATATATTTTGAATGGTGAAAAGTCCACAAAATGTGTCACCTATGAGGAAGGTGAAACCCATGAATAGTTCACTTTAATTTAGTTGTGATTTGGCATTAAATATTCAGAGCCTCATCACTTTAAAAGAACCATTCCTCTGCATAATTTACTCGACAGCCTGGTCATTAATGCGTCGGCCAACTACAAACTTGTAAGATTAATGCATGTTTTGTAACTTTGAATCAGTAGCATTCTGCTTACCCACTATTTAGTTCTCTGGTATTGTTGCATAGTGGCAAATAAAAGTGTAAGATTTTTGAAAGCTTAACACTTTTTTTGATATGATTACTTTGAAACCTAGCCAAGAGAGGTCTTGGTGGCATAATGCTAAATTCTTTGAATTTGCATGTTATATTTTGTTTGGATTGCAATGTTATGATTCACATAAGATCCAAAAATAACAACATTTCTAGTGTTTAGTGCTAAAAAGACTTCTACAGAGCTCAACAGTGACAGCCCACCACTTGGTTCCAGAAGTAAATTTCCCATTACCTTTTCTCATAGACTTTCTGATAAAAAAATGTTTAAAGTTTGCTCAGGTCAGTTGAGTTGAAGATGCTAAATAGTAAATATTATAACACTAAAGAGTGATACATTTATTTACTCGTAGAACCCTGCATATCACATTGTTCTATGACTATTTTGTTTACTTTTTTTTTTTGCTAAAGTAGCTCTATCTACAGTATATGTCTCATTAAAGATTTTTTTGCTGAAAACACAAAGTTTTTCATCTTCAATCGTCGTTTGATCCTGAACTCTATTGTGTTAGTGTAAAATATGAATTATGAAATCTATAATCTGCTATAATCTGATAACAAATATTTAAGTGTCTACAACTCCACCTGGTAGAAAACCAGTTAAACAATGGGGAAACTGCAGGCTATACATATTTATTACAGGGATAGTACAGAGTTGAGCTGATCACCTTTCTTAACTTTGATAAGGTTGAGGAAATAAATTTTGTTGGCTAATGGAAAGTCTCCTTTATCCCCCTCTGCCATTTGCAAGCAAGCTTCCGCTATCAAAGCAATAACAGAGAAACAACTTTAGACTTTAGAGCTTGATATTGTGTCATCAGACTTATCACACATCATAGAATTTTCAGTTTGCCAAATGTTAAACCAATGGAGATTTTTAGATGCTAAATAGTAATAATTCTTAGTTTATTTGGTAGGGACAGTGCCTGTTAATGAGCACAAATGATACAGATGCTGTAAACATGCTGGATTATAGCAACACACTTTCATACCCCAGCATACATGGACACTGGTAAGGTGGTGTCTTGCCCAAGGACACAATGACAGTATGCACTACCACCCCCCTGTGACACCTGGCATTCCAGCATTCTTCCATCCAAATACTAACCAGGCCCATCCTGCTTAGCTTCTGAGATCTGACGAGATCAGGCTTTGACAAGTTGGTAAACCCAAATTAACCTCTAATAGTAAAATAAATGACTCAAATCTTAATTTAAAGGTTTACTTGACCTGTTTCCAGTTTTGTAATTGTTTTTTTCTGTAAATCTATGTAATTCTGAACCAGGTTTGTCCTGGTATTGTGGGTGGAGGGACAGGGAGGGGCCATGAGGGCTCAATTCATGACTGACGGGCTCAGTTGTTCTATCACTCCATTGCTTGCACAAGAAATCACGGCACATGGGATTTTTCCAAGAATCCAAAAGGAATGAATGATCTTGACTAAGACACCAAAGAATCAAGAACAATAACTGAATTGAAGAAAGACTTGAGACATATCATAATAAGTTAGGTTGTTGAGAGAAAGCACCGGAGATCTGTTTGAAGTGTAATTTTGTATGTAATTTTATAGCAAATGTTAATTGTAATGTGTTTTAAATATCAGTGTCAAGTGCAAGTTGAAAAGGGGGCAGATAACATAAAATTGCTATTCTTTCTGCTCCTTTTCATTCATTGTTTGTGTAACTGTATGTTGATGATAATGTGTTTTATATGTTATGAAATAAATAAATACAATAAAAAGGATTGGTTGTCAAAGACCAGCATTCTGATTTGAGCTGGAATAAAATCTCTCCAGAAGAACTATGGCAACATAGTGAAAATGAAGAAATTATTATGTTTATGGGTTAAAAATGACACATTCTACATTAATGGTATAGTTCATAAAAAGCAAGATTTTTTAAAAATTCAATATTGAAATGGAGTTGGAAAATCTACTCTGTACAGCTGATACATTTACAGAAGCCTATGATTGTCTGTAATGGTTAGAAATAGCTACAGCAACACATTTTATTTATCCTCTATGAATTTGGATCCACTGGAACGTTCCTCTTTTGTCTCATAGCTCTTTGCTCAATGATTAATTCCCAAATCCTCATTAATTTCAGTCACTCCTCAACCGTTTTATTCTTCATCGCTTATTCACCAACACTTACTGTGTGTCACTATCTTCCCCGACAGCTGTAGAAAGGCCACAATTATTCTGGGTCTCTCTAGGACACTCAAACACATTACTTTTATTTTTGTCTGCTTTTCACCAACAGGTGTGATTTTCACAGCTTCGTCGTCTTTGGCAGAGCGCAAAAGTACGGCTGAGGGACAAACAACATGTCTCTCCACGACCTTAGTCATCACATCACAGCGAACAGAGTGGACAGATCATGGCAACATTTCTGTGAGTTTACCAAGTTTTACTTTGCAAATGTCTTCACTGTGAAGTTGAATTCTGCTCAAATATGTGGATGGTTAGTAAACAAAAGATGAGTTTCACATGCCAAAGGTGATGTGCTTGTCCTCTTTCCCATAAGGCCATCTTTTCTTTCACTGTTTATTTTTACACCCAGAGCGTCAAGGTCTGTACTCTGTTTCTTGAAAGGATGGAGCTAATCTGTCGCCTAGCAACACCTCCCACTCGTGCATCCAAGCAGCAGTGAGAGGATGTGGAGTAAAATGGAGAGTTGAGTGAAAAAGTGGGTAAAAATCTGAGAACATTTAGGGGATAATACATAAGTGACACAACCAACCAATTTTTCATATTTCTGGCTGAAAAACACATTTTCATTTCAACTGTATTTTGAACAGCTCATTATATCTTTGTCTGACGATGTATGATAAACAAACAGATGAAACAAGCAGATTGCAAGTGCTCACTGAAGGACCAGACATACAAATAACAATAATTATTTCATGTGATAAACACGGATCCTTCCCAATCCCCTCAAAGCTATACGCTTGTCCCTTTATTTATTCAGTCACACGCCACACTGCTGCTGCAGCCCTGGACCTTACTAACGGATGCAACTGCTGATCACACTATTGTTTCCCTCAAAGTGTGCCGAGATAGTGTCCAGATGTACTGCCAATTCTTACTGAATCATGATATTTGCATATCTCTTCATTATGCTTCATTCTGTGTGAGCCACAACCTTTTACCCATCTGCTGCTTTCAATATGTTTATTCTAAGCTTTCAGGGCAGAGAACAGGGGACACAAGTTTTTACTGGTGCACATAGTTACGTTAGTAATCTTTGTCTGCTCAAGGTCCAGCATCACAGCATCACAGCCAAGAGGATGGAGTCGGTTTTATTATCATGAATGAGCCTGCTCAAGGATAGATTATCAGAGTAATGTGCAAATAAGAAGTTAAGAACAGCCTTCAGCCGTATTTTTAGCTCCCTTGTGAATATGTACTGTACTTTTCTTCCTTTGTGTATGGTTTTTATTATCCACCATATGCCTTTTCTTTCCACACACTTGGTGCTGATGCAGGGTTGCCATGGCAACATGATGTAGATGTGTTACATCATGAGAGACCTCCTAGCGGCAGAGCTTTCACTTCTCTCCCCCATTGACAAGAACCTACATCTGCACCGTGTTCTTTTATTGGCCTATTCCTATTACCCTTAATGTCTTTGTGCAAAAGCTGCTAAAAATAAACATCTGTTGGCCAGATTTGTATGTTCACGATCAGATAATATCACCTTTACATTATTTTGTCCCCACTTCTCTCCCCCTTGTAGCTGTTATGAGTAATTCACGGATCCATTCATTCAGGGCTCATTCATGAATGGACAAGGTCAATCACTTGTCAGTTCCACATAGAAACAGGGCTTCTATCTATAGCGCTACTAAAAATACATTCACACAAACAGAACCTGTATGCTGCTTAAAAACCCAGCGACAGGTACCACGTTGGTAAATTTCCCCCTAAAATCTGTGACTGGATGTCATTATTTCTGTTGACCACATGAAACACTGCAGTTCAGCAACTCAAATGTATTAATACCTTGATATCATGTTTTATTTGTGAGACGTATATGTTGGACTTAGTTGTCAGAGCAAAATACCTGCAATAAATAAGGGTTTGATAAAATTATGGTGCATTGATGAAGATGTCCTCCAACAGCTTTTTTGTAGCAATTGGTCTAACTCATATTGCGTTATATTATGCTCTTAATTTAACTAAAAGCAACATAGGCACAACCCGTACATTTCAAATGGAAGGGGCACAGTAGCAGAGTCCTTAAGTCTTGCTAGAGTCTGTCCTGCTTGTGTTACTGTAGCTTATCCAGTTTCTTCCTACTGTCCTACTACAGTATCTTTCAGATCACTGGTCATCCTCATAATGTCCACAGTTTCTGGGATCTCTAGTCTTCCTAAACACCAAAGTGAATACGTGAAAGTGTCCGCTTACACACCCAAACCAAAACGTCACATCATCTTTTTTAGTCAGCTGCTATGATATTATACAAACACTTCTTGTATACACAGTGGTTCTCAAAGGTTTCACCCCAAAACAGTCAAGAAAATATTTGGCCTTCTAGGTACCACTGGTTCTCAACCAGGTCTAAAACGGGACTATTTTAGGTCTAGACTTGGCCTAGGACTAGGGAAAACAATTGATTAAATTGACTCTATTAATTTGTTCATTTTCTACCGCTTGTTTCCGTTAGGTTTCGCGGGTGACTGGAGCCTATCCCAGTAACTGTATTATACAGAGGCCAGCTCGTCGCAAGGTTAACACAGAGACATAGACACACAGACAATTATTCACTCTCAAATTCATTCACTGGGGCCAATTTAGAGTTGCCAATTTTGCCTAACACATGTATGTCTTTGGACGGTGGGAGGAAGCCGGAGACCCCTGTAACATGGGGAGGACATGCAGGCTCCACCCAGAGAGATTATGTGATGTTGGTCTTGACCGGGAATAGAACCCACAATTTCCATCTTGGGAGGCAAGAGCGCTAACCACTCATTTCATATTATAATTTATTTTCACATTAAAAAGTGCCCACACCACTTGAGGGAGCTTGCCCACAGTTTGAGAACCACTTGTATAACAGTCCCAGGCATTGCCGTCCCTTTAGCCATTTGGTCAAGTTGTCAAACTAACAAAGCCAAACAAAAAAGTCTGTTTATCATTAAATATTTTCCTTGACTGACAATAGCAGTCACACATAGGCTGCACTTTGGCCTGTGAGCTTTTAAGGGCTTTAGTCATGTATTTGCATTAATGTTCGACTGTGTTCTGGGCTGAATGTCTTTTCAGTGTGAGGCCCTATTGCTGCTCTACACCCACACAGTCCTAGCAACATGTTGATTCTTGGTTACCACATTTACGCAATACGTAAAGAAACTGAAGGTGAAGAAAAGTAAGTAGTCTGTAGCTGTGCATTGCATTACTGCCTTATATAAACGATCTAAGCCGTCCGAAGGGAAAGTTGTTACATTACAACAATTCAAATTGAATAAAACAAATGTATCATATGACACCTGGAGCTGTGCAAAATGAAACTAACATGTGCTCATAAACATCTGCAGCTGAACCTGTAATTGGAGTGGTCTAATTAATAAGCTGTTAATTGATAATGATTACTACAGCTTACAAGAACATGGCTTGTGTTACATGAAGCCATTAGCAGTACATTATGAACGGCCTTTGAGAAATATGAGGAGGAGGTCAAGTTCAACATGTTATTTTAATTGCAGCGATACCCAGCTTCATGGTTTGGTCTGTTTGGTGTAGCCTATAACTGTCCCCTGGGTACAGCATCTGTTTATGATCGTGTATGTAAAAAATGCAAAGAGACACATTTCCTGCTTCCCACAGTCATTTACTCTTCCTGACCAGCCCTTGAGCCTTTCACTGTATTGTACAGCTTGTTTTTGAAGTGCCACAGATTCTGGTCACTGTTTTGCTTAATGAACTAATCTCAGCTCTCTGGAAGTGTGGGTGAATTAAATAGCACTCTACCTTTCTCTTCCATTCATGGGTGTAATACCTGAATTGTGGTGGGCCAGAGGGGGAGGCAATGAGAGCTTTTGTAATGCAATAAGGCCAGATCAAAGTAAGAGACACAGGACAGTGTTGAGCATCAGGAGATGAACACCTGAATGGTTTAGTGAATGTTTGACCTTTTGGTCTAGTTGTATTCCACATTGTCCCACACTATGGCTTTTAGTGTCCTGTTCTAGAGGCTAGTCCAGGCTCAGTCAAAGTTGCTGGAAAACAAGTCATTTCAGCCCAAACTGCTTGCCAACGCTCTCCTCCTCCTGCTCTGTGTGGGCACTGCCAGGCTCCAACACATGCTGCCTATGTAAACACCCACTCCCCCGCACTGCTCGTGCCCACTGTGTGGATGAGGCACGTTACTCTACTCTATGGCCACAAAAAACTCAAACCTGAATGCCCTCAACCTCTCCACACCATTCGGCCATGGACACACCTCTTACACCACTGCTTTCTGCTCTCCATTATGTTCCATGCCTTTTCGAGCAGGTAAAGGACCAAAAATACAGTTTGAGGTATGTAATGTAAAAGTTGGTTTGAAAGTTTCAACCCACACATGGTAAGTTCGTGAAAGTGACAGCAAATTGTGGGTTATAAAACCACTACTTATATAGGAGAATATCTGTAGTGTTTGCTGCCCCCTAGTGGTCCGTCAATGTGTGTTTTTCAAGTGTGAGTCATCACCCCCTCAGTGAAGGCAGATGGGAGTTTGTGTGGGATGAGGCGCTTGGTCTATGGAATAAGGGCTTTCCCCACTGTCTTCTCAACCCCTTCTATTGCTTTCTTTATGGTTAAGCCTCAGTCAACACTATGCTGACAATTAAAAGTTAAGATACAATTACCAAAAAGGCTGTTCCGGTGCATCAGTATTTTATGAAGTGACACAACGACATGTTTTGTGTTTATTTAACTTCCAATAACAGTCAAAAATACAAAGTAAAACACACAGAAACAGGTGACAAACAGCAGAGACAGGAAACTTGAAAACGAGTGTAGCGGTTGTGAGGTCTGATGTGAGTGGTTACTGAATCAGGTGTGTCAACAGGAAACGAGGCTGACAAGAATTATGAAATGACAAACAAGGCAGAGTTGAAGATATGCGTGTAAACTGGTGGAAACAGACTATTGTGGTGACGCCAGTATGAATCATTTCACCTGAAGGCAGGCAGAAAAAATGCCACGCACATTTGCTCACACCCACAGCAGATGTGAGTAGCATCAGGATTCAATCTGATACAAATTGACCACAAACTTCTTAGATAGTTGTAATGGTACTAATATTATTTAGCGTTGCATTTGTGAAACACTTGACATGTATTGTGCACTGTACTGTATTTAATATTCAATTTGTGTGTTGTAAAAAAAAAAAAAAAAAGCTACAATTTAAGCATCACAGTGTTTGGTTCAACTGATTCACTTATTCCTCTTTAAAAGGTGTACGGGCCAACGTAGATGGACAGTCTCAAGGCAGAGCTGCTTTGGTAGCTGCCCTGGTAGCTGAGAAGTGGGTTTACTGACACCATCTCCAGATCCAGTGTGTACTCCCTTGGCCCAGAGACTGCTCGGGCCAATACGAGCATGGCACTGATGTTATTGATTTGCTGCAAAACAACAAGATTATCAGTGAGTATCAATATCAGTGGGCGATAGACAGTCCATATCACCCACATGGACAACCCTGAAGTAGATGAAAAGCATAAACATGTTCAAAACAAATATTGTTTTTTACTTTTAATGTTATTTATTCAAACATGAAGGTCAGAAAGCTGATTGTCTTTGGCTAGAATTTACTGCTAGAAGCAATTTGTGTTTGTCTTTGCTATATATCAGGTTAAGTTGTAATAATAGTTGAAGTGCATATTTTCATGTCCTTATAATTAGGACTTAGTTTAGTGGGAAAGGTATACAACAGTTGTACGCTAATCAAGTGGTAGTTTATGGGAAAAAAGTAGAAAAATATAGGAGGTAGTATTGACGACGGAAGAGAGGCATTCCAGCAGAATTCCAAAACTCATGTGCAAGGTTTTTTTATGGCAGTTTTAAACATTTACATAGCTGTGTTATATATTTTTATTCATCAAATATAGTTATTGTGTACATGTGCTTTGCCAACCTGGAAGTCGAGTAGTAAACTTTTACAAACAAAACTAGTCAAGAGTTAAATTGTTTTAGGGAAGTGTAACCTGTTATATGCACTTTAAGTTTTAAATCAGTAACTACATTCAGAATTGTATGGGCATCTTAAATAAATATTTAATTGCTGTAGCATTTTTATAAATTCTTGAATAGGGATGTCAATAATATTATGTCAATGGGTAATCGTGATTATTTAGGTCACAATATAATCGTAAAGACTAAAAAAATATAATTATGACATTTTTAGAAGAAGAATTAATTTAACAAAAATTACATTTATAGAAAAGTGACCATTTTCAAACAAAATGTGGTCTTTTTGAGTTCAATTAAAAGAAGTGTGACTATTTTAGCAGCAAAATGAAGTCCTTTTTGCTCAGTCTTTCCTCAAAAAAGTAAACATAATTGTAAAATGCTTTTATATCTTGCTGTTTTTGTCAAATTGATCATTTAGAAAGTTTGATTTCATAAAGCAGGTCACATATTGCGGAGCGGTAATATGTTAAGAAAGCAAGAAGGGAAGAAGATTGAGGATTTTACAGTTGTTTTGGTCGTGATGTTAATAATCGCAAATTATCGATGTTTCTCACAATAATCGTTACTAAAATTTTAAATCGTGACATCCCTATTCTTGAATCACTTTCTAACTCTTATGTAACTATGTTCCTTACTCTAATGTAGAAATCGCCGTTGTCATCTCCAGAGCGGATACGGAAGGTGTTGTAGGCGCCTCGAGAAACACTGGTGGCCTGGATTTGGAAGATGTCTGATGGGACCGAGCGCTCAGAGGTGATGCTCATGTAGCGATGGACAATGGAGAAGGGCAGCTCTCGACAGGCAGGTTTGGTGACAGGACACACACAACGGCTAAACACAATTAGTGACACATTCATTAGTATTACTGATGCCCAAGAAAATTACTGATAACTATTGATGCCCAACAACAAACATGGACGTTTTTGTTCACAATCTGCACTTCATCAATTAACCAGCAGATGGGGTAGTATGACAAGCAAACAGTAACAGCGTTTTCTCAGATTTATAACTATGAGGTGTGTTAAATGACCTTTGCCTGCCTACCTACCTACTATATAGAAGTCTTAAAAAAGTGTTCTTACCATACTTGAAACTGTTGAAAAGTATTATTTTGAGGCAGCTGGACTTAGAGAAGAATGCTAAATGTATAATTGTGTAGTTAAGTGTACAGAAGTTGATATTCTTTTTACTAAAATGAAGTCAGTCACTCACTTCTCAGACACTTGGACATATGGGTCCTGGCACCGGTTTGTGTCGACGCACTGGTATCGTCCATGGATGTTCACACAGGTTTGTGACTCAGTGCATTGGTGCTCACCTGTTTCACATTCATTTATGTCTGTGAAAAAAAGCAGAGTCCAACATGAGAGTGGGCTGCAGAAGAGTAGATTGGAGTAAGTTAAAGACACAGGGGCTTACCTTGGCAAAGTCTAGTGCCTAGAAGCTGGTAACCTTCTGGACATTCACAGGAAAACTTCCCAGGTTCATTAACACACTGGTACTGGCACAAGTAACTTGAATAACTGCACTCATCAATATCTGCAGATTAACAATGGAACATTATTTTTTCTTGGAAACAAATATTGTGTAGCAGAGCCAGACATAATTCCTACCATTGCAAGCAAAGCCATCAGGTCCCACTTCGTAGCCCTGGTCACAGCGACAGTGGAAGGTGCCGTATGTGTTGTAACACCTCTGGGAGCAGGGGGCACCCATATCGCACTCGTTCACATCTGTAAAAAGCACATGTTTTGTATTTTAAATGTGTTTACATTTTACAGAGATGAAGCATTATTTTAGCTTCTGTTACCATAAAACAGAATAGTAACTTTGCCTGTTAAGGATGACGTAAAAAGTAAATGGCACAGAGTAAAAGTAAGCACTGCCTGTAAAAATATGTTTGGTCATTTTCCACACAGAGCAACTTTTTGCCAACAGTGGAGTTAAATTTAGCTTGGATTTTGTGTGAAAGTAAAGCCACATAATGACGTGGGATGTGGTCACAGTTACCGATGCAGGAGCGGTTGTTGCCTGCCAGCTGGAAGCCAGGTTCACACTGGCAGGAGAAGGACCCGGGGACATTAACACAGCGGTGCTGGCAGTACCTGTACCTGCACTCATCGATGTCTGCAGGAGAAAGACTTCTGTTTATTCAACTCCAACAACAATGTTCCCAGTCACTAAATCTAGAAGCCCCAAAACTCACCGATGCATTCAGTGCCAACTTTGCGGTAACCTTCAGGACACTGGCAGGTGAAGGCACCAAGTGTGTTGATGCACTGCTGGCTGGGCTGGCAGTCGTGTTCATCCCTCTCACATTCATCAACATCTGTCCAAAGACACACATATAATCACTCTGTGAGTAAGCATAGCATCATCTAATGTGACTGAGCAGATGACAGATGCTCATGTCCCCATTTGCACTCAACAGCTAAGAATCACAGTGATGACAAGTCATCAAATGGACAAAACACAGCAGCTGCCCCTGTGTGAAATCTTTCAAATTCTTATGGTCTGACTGTGTCTACCCCCTGTGACCACTCACACCTACAAACTTGGCACCATGCTTCCCCCATCCCAACACCTGCTCCGGCCACATGTCCCTCACAGTAAAATCACAAGAACAGGCCATCTTGTGCCTCGTCTCATGGCCACCTGGCCCCTCTGGGCGACATAACTACAAACCAGCAGACACCTACCGATGCAGCTGTCGCCCTGCGGCTCATAACCCAGGGGGCAGGGGTTGAAGGGCTCTGTGGGCGTTATGGCAGGCTCTGGGGCAGGGATGACAGACGCAGAGCGGGGCAGGCACAGGTACCCTCCATAGTGGTTAAAGCATTTCATCTCTCCTTTGCAGGCATCAGGGATAGTCTCGCACTCATTGATGTCTGCCGGATAAAATGTGTATTACAGTAGAAAGAAAATCCTCCAATTGTATATAGCATGCTTTACCTTTGCAATGTTCAGTCTGAGGGTCCCAGTGATACCCATCTGTGCATTCCTACAGAGAGAAGAGTGTGAGAAACGGTGGAAAGTTGTTCTGAGCCAGAGAGTTGCAAAATATGTTCATAAGACATAATAAATTCCTGTTGGCACGGCATGAAAAACAACACTAGCTCACTGAGGGGTTTGTTGTTCGAGTAGCAACACTGAGCCAAAGTGAACTAGAGCCTCTGCAAGCTTAAGCGAATGTGGCGTTTTCAACTACTCTCCTTAAGCCAAAATGTCACTGCGAACAGATGTATTTTATGGCCAATGTTTGGGAAAAAAGACTTACGATCATTTAAAAGAAAAATAAACTGCTGCAACCTGCATGGAAAATTAAATGAACGACTGAAAGAACCATGGAATTAAAACTAAAATTACCCCCTGCCATAACTCCTAAGAACTGGAAAAGGCCATGGAAATTTGAGCAAGATGATTATGGGGAGGAGGGCACAAGCAAGGAACAATTTACCTCCAAACATAAAATTATTCTGACAAGGTAAAAGGATAATCAGAGAAGGAACAACATTAGAGGAGAATCATCCATCCTTACCGTGTAGGTGTCACTTTCTGTGGGAGGCTGTGAAATAGCACTGCGGAGGAGCACAGACACACATATGCACACGCACAACACAAACACACACACACTCTGCATATTAATTGCACTAACTGATGGGTGACAAACAAGAATAAACAAACACAAACATGCACACTCAGACGCCTCTGCTGCCGTATAGAGGAAAGGCAGCTTGTGGGGAACTCAACAGCCCAGTGAGGCACCTGTTTATCAGAGAGAGAGAAGGGAGAAGACCAATAAGGAAACATTAGAATCAGCACCTGAACTGCGCTCATCATCAGTAAATATAAGTTGGAGCCTGTTGGAGTAAATTGACATTGAGAAAACATGGGTCCCAGATTTGACTCACTGTTTATCAACCCCATTGGGACTCTGATTCCTTCATTTTAGGGTGATAATTCATCAAGAAGCTGTTTGTTAGAACTAGT
This sequence comes from Chaenogobius annularis, assembly GCA_015082035.1. Classification (NCBI taxonomy): domain Eukaryota; kingdom Metazoa; phylum Chordata; class Actinopteri; order Gobiiformes; family Gobiidae; genus Chaenogobius; species Chaenogobius annularis. Next base: position 1,636,638 of record BJKM01000002.1, on the reverse strand, counting down.
GCATCTACTACTACTAAAATGCAGCCACTGAAAGACAGAGGCCTGATGTGGCACTTCTTCTGCTTCTACAAAACTGAAGCCTCCCCATCCTCATCCTTCAAAAATTCACTTGAAGAAATTATCAGTGACCCAGTCTAGTAGTTCACAGAGGAAAGGTTATAATCACATCTGTCTACGTGCTTGGAGAGACACTGTGACTCCACACACCATAGTTATGGCACTGCTTATTGTTTTATAGCATGTTTGGACAAACAAAAGACCACAGGGTGACGTGGACACTCTAAACATACTAACTGGATGACATAACCAGCCATTTGTAACCTTTCAGCAGTAAAAATATATAAACCAGTGTATGCCCAGTAATCAGTAGAATGTACCAGCGTGAAACCAGACAGCCACAGTGCGTGACCCCTTGGACTTGGCTCAGGAGTCCCTGACCTTTACAGAAAACCAAAAGTTCAGTCACTGACTGGCCAGTGGATTTAGAAAGCGGGGTGTTGGCCTGGTACTACTCCAGACCAATTGAGGGTGGACTTCTGGAATGCCCCGCGGTGAAGCTGTGGGTGCTGTTGTTGAGCTGGGATGCCCTGCTACTGCTGTGGTTCCCAGAGTATACAGTTATGGAAAACCCCCTCAGTTCTCCTAAGAGAACAACTGGAGCCAAACCACCTCTCATCACTAACTTATGTGCTGGATGTCACTGAAAAGGAATTGAAGTTTGGTACCATCAAGTCATTATTCTGGAGGACTAGGTCAACACCTGTTGTATATACTATGCCTTTAGATATCAACTATTCCCGTTTCTTTCATTTACTTCTGTGTGACATGATTCCTCACATCACTACTGCTCACACTGTGTAAACTGGAGGGTGGGATGCCATGTCAACTGTTGATGTGCTTGGTTGTTCATAGGCAGCAGGAAGCAATGGACTTGCATATGTCTCCCTGTCTCTTTCAGCTCAGAGGTGCTGAGGTTCACCACATGAGAGTGTCCATTGTCTCGGGATTTGTCAGTGGATCATCAGCCCTGATTATATGCTCGTTGCACATACCTATTTCATCATTATCATGTTTGTTGAAAAGATAGCACAGTGTATTGTTGCTGTAATGTTTAATCACTCTGGGCGCCACCCTGGTCTGCTGTTTGTGTAGGTGTCATGCCAGAGCGTTACTTGAAACATGATATCAGATGACAATGAGTGTTAAAAGGAATGGCTTTTATTTTGCAATTTAAAGTGCTTGTCCTGGGAGTCAGAGACACTCTTCCTGTCTACTTCATTGCAGTTCCTGAAATACCTCCTAAAAGCAGACTGCAGACCACATTACCATGGCTCATCTCAACATTCAAACATTCCATGCCAGAACGCTGGTGCAGTTGTGACATGAACAGAGAGCATCTTACCTAAGCTGTGTGGACATGTCAGGCTCTCCTACATGTGAATTAATGGCAACGTCACATTCAATAAACTTTAAGAAACAAAAACTCACAGATCTTCAGTGTCCTCAGTGGCCTCTCCTTGCTGGTCGTGGCTGTAAATGAGCTGGTGTCCAGAAGTGCTCCCTGAACTCCAGCCTGTTGGCCTTGAGAGAGAGAGTGGGGAGCACGACAGCTGGAGCAGCTGAACGCATGCAATGGGAGGGAGGACGAGCAAGGAGACAGACATAGAGAGAGAGGGACGGCCCATTCTGACCCCCCTTCTGGCCCCCTGCACTGCCATCCTCCACTCTCCAAACCCCCTTGGCCTGACCCCCCAGGATGCAAATTCCTGGTCTGCGGCCCAAATACCACAATTACGAATCTGTCCAAATCGCAGGCAGAACAACAACTCTCAGATTCAAGCACAGTGCCCTGCCACATGCACCCCCATCCTCTTACTCAATGCCCCCTCTTCTGGTCCCACAACACACCTGGTTTCATTTAAACTAAACCCTTGCAAAACCCCAAAGCTCTACCTCCTTTTACCACTTACCCCCCATCTATCTATACTGTAACCCTTTTTCCTTAAAGCAACTTGGTCTCAATCTGACAAGCAGGATATTTATAGCTGGGGGAGTTTATGGAATGTAGACAGAAATTAGACAGTGAATTAGAGACCATGGAATCTTGGCTTGAAGATTTGTCTTTATTTTTGATAAAGAGTATTAATAATACATGTATTTACGTGTATATGCACATATATAACTTTTATAATTCTGCCTCATTTGTGACTAATCTACTACAGCACTTGGCATCATTTCCTTTGGTTAGTTTAGAGGTTAAGAATGTTGCACAACTCATAATATTACAACTCGAACCATTAGTATCAAGATTTTTTAAATTTGCATTTTACTTGTTTAAACAGCCATTGCCTAATCACTGCCATATTTACAGTTATCACCATTTGAAATGTTATGCCGGTTTAACAGTAACTGCTACACTGTCTGGGGTGAGCAAACCTTTACTTAACCCCCAAAGTTTATCTGTGCTCATTCTAGGTGATAGTTGGTGACAGCTGCAATTACAGTGTTTTGTTGTTAAAAATCATCCAACTGTGCTCCAGGTTCTTGTCCTCCATAACACAAGCGAACTTTTAATGCCTTTCTTAAATAACAATTTCCCCTGTAATACCCAACCTTAACCTTTTTATGATGTATACTTGTTTTATATTATATTTCACAGCAAAAAATAATACTAAACAAATGAATTTCCATGCTACTGAAACTAGAGTTGCAGCGAGTCTGGGCCAATGCCTTTTGTCCACTTAATTTCTGAACATCATGTCTAATGAAACCTAACATTGTAATATATATATATATATATATATATATGTATGTGTATATTATATATATATATGTATGTGTATATATATATATAGTATATGATATATATATATATATATGTATGTATGTATATATTATATATATATATGTATATGTGTATATACGTGTGTGTATATATATATATATATTGTGTGTATATGTGTGTGTGTGTGTATATATATATATAATACATACATACACCGGTGTATATATATATATTTTTTGTGGTCATGGTTATTAAGAAAAAGAAAATAAATTTGTATAAATCTGATTTAATTTTTAAAATGGACACAAAAAAGAAATAAAACAGTAACTAAATGAAAAGGAAGGACTATAGACTAAAGACAGACAATAACAGTGGAAAAGCTATTCAAACTCAGTCGTGATACAGCTTGAAGATACAGCTTTTCACAACGCCCATGTAACGGTCCCACACATTCTGGTGTCTGTTGGGGTAGAAAGAAGGTAAATTGGGTCAATTAAGAAAAAACAATGATTATTATGAAAATGTGTAATTGTTAAATTTGTGATTGCTTTGAGTGAGGCCCTTTTTGTTTGGCAAGGGATTGACAGTGGGGTCCATTTCTTTTTATGAATATCTCTTTGTTAAGTGTGAAGTGGTGCCGGCCTGTGTAAACCCATAACTACATTCCAGAGTGTTTGCAAGAGAAACAAGGTAACTACAGTTTAAGAAATAGGCCAAAATAGTGTGACACCCACTGGCAGAAATGGGGCGCCAATATTAGATGTTAAATATAGCAACTAAGGGTCAGCCAGCAATTATAGGCAGGCAAAGAATATATTTTTCTTTCATTATTAGTGCCTCTTTAAAGAGTATTAGTAGTATTTAGTATCTTTAGCACTACAGTCGCACAGATATCACCAGTGTAAATACAGGCGCCATACTTTGACTGATAAGCTACATGACTTACTTGAATGTATCCAGTATATGTGCAGAGTTGGTGTAATGAGTTAGGAAAAGTCTCATGTCTGCAGCAGTCCACCGGTCTGAACGGCAAGGCTCAATAAACTAAAGCAGTAACAGGAGTAAGAATAAACATTGACTATAAACTATAAGCAGTAGAATATTTGCTAATAAAATGTAAAGCTAACCTTTTCTACAAGGTCAATAAAGAAATCTCTGACATCTTTAGTGTTGGTCAACTTTGCAGCAATGTTAACCAGACCTCGGGAAAGATTCTACAAAGGGAAATAAGATAGTTAGTATGAATAGAGTAAGTATCATTGCATACTGTGAACTTGATATCGCTTACTTTGAAATTAGCCTCCATCTCATTGAATGCCTTTGTCTTTCCCCTTAAAGCTGTACAAACAAGACTACACAAAAAAATGAATGTAAATTGGGATGGACTTGGGTCACTATTAGTTACATAGGTTTTACACATAAATATGTAACCTCTTGTGCTGATCCAGTAGGTCTTTGTCTGTTATTAGTATTTTTAGCTCTTTTAGCTCTTGTAGAAACTCTTTATCAAGATCAACATCCATATCTTCCACCATGTTATCTGTAACAAATGTTCTAGGTCACAATTACTTCTGTTCAGGGACAATGGGTTTCCAGTTTATACTTTAAGTTATGTAAAATACTGTAAATGACATGGAAAAGTGGGACCTCTAGTGGACATTTGTGAACAATGTTGCTCTTTAAAGCTGGTAAACATCGTCTTGGATCCTGAGTCCACCATGCCACACGACATTAAAGTTACAACACATTGGCCAAAAAGCTGAAAATACTCACCTACAGCACCCACCGTCCAGTTGTTGATCAATTGCCCAGCGCAAAAGGCAAAATCCTGAAAGTTTATATACTGCAATTTTCGTTTCCCCGTCTCAAAACGATTGTTGGCAAAGAAAACAATGGCAGCATAATCCCTATTATAAACAAATCATTATTGACATAATAGTTTACATTTCCCATTTTTAAGGCTATTTATTATGTATTATTTATTCCTTGGATCACCTGGCAAGCTTATCTGAGAGAAGAAAATGTTGCCGGATATTCTCTACTAGGGGTCCTTTTAGTTCCTCCACCACCTTGAAAACCCTCTTGAAGTTGTCAAACTGTCATTAAGCACAAAATAAAACACATTTAATAACTTACAATACTAGGCTGTGGAATTAATCAAATGTCAATTAAAATTATGATTATTGCTCTAACTGATTATAAAAATAGTGTAATTGAGTAAAAGCTGTAAAAAAAATAGAAATAAAAAAAAAGACTATTTTTATTCTATTTTATGGAAAGCAGAGTACCGGTAACGCATTCACCAGTCATGCACCAGTCTAAAATATCTATACTTATCCAATTTAAATTCCCCAAACCTCAGAAAGAAATACATATGTAATAGTGTTTATAATATATATATATAATATAATATAGTGACCCAGCTATTGAGGCAGAGGTTCTTGTAGCCCTTTTGGTACCACTCACACTACGCAGTTGCGAGTCTGGTTGGTGTTTGGGAAGTGAGCGTCAAATGGAGCTGTGCTGAATGTTTTTATCTTTTTTTCAGATACGTCACCTACTTTAATTTCATCTGTCCGTTCTCTTCTTTTAGCACGCTGATACTACACCTTCTCTCTAAGCAATTATCTTTTTAATAATCTCAATTTCAGTTGAGAGTAAATAATTGTAATCGATTACAATTTTTCCTGGGAAGCAATATTGCAATACCTTTTTTTAAATCAGACGAGTAATTCACTTAAGTTAAAGTATTCTTTTTTCCAGCAGCACTCACTTGTCTTCTGCAGCTTTTGAGGGTCACACCGGTTTTGCTGCTGATATCATCCAAGTCTTTCTTGGTTCCTTTGGAAAGTTTCTTTCCCAGAACCTCACGAACAAATGCATCATCAAAAGTATAGTACCTGGAGAAAAAAAGGAAAATTTACATGACATTTTGTCCCATGTGTTTATTACGGGATGGACAAAACTATGAATTGTGTACTTCTCTATAAGCATGGCTTGTCTGTGAGGGGGAATCTGAAATAGCAGCTGATTGGCCAGTTTGGCTGGACTGTGCAGTAGACGCTCACACATCTGGAAGGTCCTGTACTGGTCCATGGTGTCACTGAGCAGCACATCAGGACTTGTCTCACACTCCTCCAGGACCCCACCTTCCATTCTAACCTTCACAGCATCATTCACTGCAACACAGAGGGAATGTCAATTTTGATTCAAATGTAATCAAAATTACTATAGCACGTAAACATTTTGTCATTAAATGGTAGGAACATTTTGTTGAAAGAACAATTGAACTTTCGCGATGTTCTCAATCCCACTATATATTTATTATACCTGTGTAACCATCTAACCAGAGCTGGTAAACCTCTTCGTCCATGATGGTGGTGTTGCCCACAAAAACGTCCAGCTCCACGGCCATCTGAAGACAGAAACCCATTGTCAGCCACACGAGTTAAACACTGACTCCACCATTGTACCAATACCTTTAACGCGTAGTTTCCACAGACTGCAGAGACGAACTCAGTGTTAGTTAAGTCTATCGCGTGATGTCCATTGTTTAATTAGCTGTCATTGTACGTTCGCCGAAAGCTAAATGCTAGCTGTTAGCTGTTTAATAACGAGACCCTTGTTCGTGGACACTCTTCTGTAAAATAGGCTAAAGCTGTTAAAAAAGAGGTTCAATCAGATTACACAGCGAGTTTGTCAGAATAGGTTTAAGCAATGTCAACAACAGCAGACACTCGAGACCTACTTCCGGGATGTAATGCGTCACAGGAAAATGCAGCGTTCACGTGCTTTTTTTTTCTCAACAGTTTTTTCAAGCTGCACAAATTGTGTTATTTTATTGAAAACAAATTGTTATTAGCAAGCAACATTTATGCCTACTAAATAGAGCCAAGTATTATTCAGCCCTCAGATTTAGCGCTTTAAGATTTCCTTGAAATGTAAAGTTCAATATAAATATATAAATATAATATAATTTTTGTATGATGATAATAATAATAATAATAATAATGATGATGATGATGATGATGATGATGATGATGATGATGATGATGATGATGATGATGATGATGATGATGATGATGATGATAATAATAATAATTAGAATATAGAATATAGAATATAATAGAATATATTTTTGTATAATAATGATTATAATAATAATAATAATAATAATAATGATTATAATATTTGTAGAAAATTAACTAATCAACTAATAACGTACAGCAGTAGTTCTCAAACCTTTATTACCAAATAAATGTATGTGCAGATATTTACTGGGTCTAAAACAGAACTAAACTAGGGATAAATTAGGTCTAGAATTGAACTTCATAATTGAATTGCACCTCACTTACCTCAGTTTGAGAGACCAAGGGTACGCAGACCTGAGCACTTACCAGGCGGTAGACTACTTGAAATGATATCGTTTTCTTTTTGGTTTTTTTAAGTAGAATTGAATAGTATTTGATTATAAACTGTTCTTTGTTGTACATTTTCCATTCTCTTTCTGTCGGATAGAGAAAATCTTATGGCAATATACTTGATATCAGATTTATAATTAGCCTACTATAGAAACACCAGCTGTTGAGACAATCATAACATTCTATAGGCCAATAATATAATAATATAAAAAAATAAATAAAATAATGTTAAATAGCGATTTTTGTCCTAAATATATAGCATATTTCTATCCATATTTCAAGGGTCTAGTAGTCGCTAATAGAAATTATCTGGTACAACATTAGTGAATTAGCCTTGACAAAATATTTCTTATTTCTTCTTCCCCCAATCTGGGAGTATGACATCATCACATTCCACTGATCAGATCTTGCTTATCCCGAACACGTTAACTGTGCTTGTGCTGTACATTTTAAGTTAATTAAAAATATCCTTTTTAAATGAAATACATATTTTCTTGAGTTGGTCAATGTTAGTAGGCATCAATTGTTAGATTAAGGTCAATAGAATAGTTTTATTGATACTCTGTTGAAAATGGAAAGGGTCACTATAGCAACTATAAACAAATGAACAGCGTGAATTTCATTCTATAACATTTACAAACCATGCACATAAAACCCATCTGACACTTTAGATGTTTTTAAATGATTGCTTAGTTTATCTTTGTTCGCCCCACAGAAAGCCATAATTTTTGATATTGATAACATTATACGTTGCCATGAAATATCCTAAAGGTGTGCTGCCCGGTGGTCGAGTGATTGAGGCACAGCACATGTGTACCGGGCTCTGGGTGCAACCAGCCGCAGTGTCCTACATGTCCTCCCTTCTCTCTCATCCCCCATTTCTTCACTACTCCTCTCCTGTCTAATAAAGCCTTCAGGCAACAAAATCTTGAAGAAAAAAAAAAGAAATATTCTTAACTTTTACAAATGTTCAACTTGATAATTAATATCAACGACTAGACCCTAGGACTTATTATGTTACAACAAACTCAGCATTTTAACAATATTTATTTCAGTAGCCCCTTATCTGTATTAAATATTATTGGCCTATAAAGTATGTTGCTTTATCATCTGAAACTGAGCTGTATCATACTATAGTAGCCTATCCATGGGTGTTGCGTATTGTTAGTTGAAGTAAACGGAAATTATGTAGTGAAATAAACAGAAATAACAGTGATTTCTGCAGATCATGCTTCCCCAGCAGATCGTGCAGCCACAGACGCATTACGGCAGGAAAAAAATTCAGCTTTTGGAGTTTATCTTTGTCATGAAGTAGGAAATAACAATGCATCTTAAAAACTGCTTTTTAAAGAGTTTAGATTGTGTAGATTGAGCCCTAAATCTGCCAAATCCCAACATTTGATTCATTTTCCACCATCTAATATAATCCAAAAGTGTCTCTGCAAATGTTTGTGACAAATGCACCTTATTGTTAAACCCTGCACATACTGTATAATGTTTACTGATACTGATAAATAAAATTATGTGATCTTGATGAAATTGTGACTAATATGATTGCATTATTATATTATTACATTGCTATGTGTATCACATGGCAATGTAATAAACATCTGAAAATCATTGCTTTAACTTTAGTTTGTGATTTTATGGAACAGTTTATGCAGAGAGTGTTTTTGAAAAGCAGTTGTAATCATTTCTCTTTAAACTACGCTCTCTTTATTTATCATTATTAGAATCGCCAATGCACAGTCTTGTAAAGATACAGTGTAGTGTGAAATAGGAATGAGAGAGGGAAGGACATTCAGCAAATTGTCAGAACCGGACTTGAACCCACATGGAGCTAGGCGTATGTTTTATCTACTCAGCCACCGTGCGGCACAAATGTTTCACTGTTCAAGTAGGGTACCACGTAGGCCTAAACAAGGACAAAGTACAATGTCTTAATTTGATTAATCTATGACTAAAGTATGGCTTTGTTTACTTTATTTCATAAATTAATATAATTACACACAGAGGTGGAAAGAAACTAATTACAAATACTCACGTAACTGTAATTTTGAGATATATGCCTTTTATATGATAGTATACTTGTAAGTTAGTATCATTTTAGCCATGTAATTGTATCAAATGTGAGTACTTAGTACAACACAAGTCCAAATTTCCCCGTGCATTTCTTTCTCTCTGCTGTATCTGCTCTGCTTCTTTCCACACCAACGAATTCTTAAAACGACACTGCATCACCAGCTCTGATTGGCCAGTGCACAGCAAATAGCCGAAAGTGGAGCCACAGAACGCCCGAGCTCAGAGAGAGAGGAGAAGAGGAGGAGGAGAAAAGGCGGAGACAGGTAGTGCCAGAGCGTAATCTTACCTGTAAATGCGTTTTTATTCTTCACAAATCTGTTTGTTGGCCCCTCCCCCGAGCGTTACCATGGAGCTCATCTCACTAATAAATGAGATAATGCATAAAAGAGCTACTATGAGGGGCCAATAAGCATACATTTACCGTATGTTATTTAATCCATTTGTGGCCATTATATTTGATTTTAATTAATATCCATGTATATGTACATGTGTATGTATTAAAGGGTAGGGGAGTTCCTCTCACAGGAATATTTGCAAGTTTAAACAAACAAAAATATGATCTAAATGTTTCCTTTCTTTTTGCTGATAATCGTGAATAATCTTAAAATCTTGATATTTCTTCTCATGATAATCGTGACTCTAAAATTAATATCGTGACATCCCTACTCAAAAGTTACATTACAAATCGTCAGCATTATGTACATATCAATGGACAAAATTCTGGTCATAAAAAATGTAATATGTGGAGTTCCACAACGATCTGTTCTTGGACTATTACTTTTTATTTTGTTGACATCTGACACATCCAAAATCAGTTGTTATTGTTGTTGTTGATGTTGTTGTTGTTGTTTTTTGTTGTTGTTGTTGTTGTTGATGATGATGATGTTGTTGTTATCAGAAAGCATACCACTACCAGATTGTTCACAAACTATAGACAATTCAAGTTCATTTAGATTTAGTTAACTTAAAAATATTGTTAATTCTATGGAAAGCAAACATACTACCTGTAGCTGTTCAAGATAGATTTATTTTTGCTTCAGGGGAAAATGAGCACAGAAGAAAATATCATTTTCAGACAGTATTTGCAAGGATGGTGTATGACGATGGAACTCTTTAAGCGTCAAATTCAAATGTTGTGTCCAGTTTCCAGTTTCCCCCAAAAAATGTATAAGGACAAAATAATTACAGAATTTGTTGATATTGAAAATGAAAGTTTTTGAATATGACATAGTGAATATGTAAATTTAAGTTCATACTTGGTGATGGGTGAGGATGGGGGTTAATGAAAATAAGATTTATTTTCCTTCTGTTCCTTTTTTCTCAAGTGAAAAAAAATGAATTATTATTATTATTATTTGTACTATAAATTGGAAGTGCTGGATGAATAATAACATAATGAGAGTAAATTGTAAGTGCTAGATGAAAAATAACCTAATGAGAGTAAATAGTTTTTGTGTGCTTGAAAAACATAATGAAATAAATGCATTTATTTCAATCTATTTTTTTACTGAATCTGACACGATGGAGCTTTAAAGAGCAGCCAAGCAAGTCCTTGGAGCTACTACTAGGAGAGGGATTTTGGTTTGGTACAGTTTGGACCTGAAAATGAATGACAACTGTTGCCACTGGGAGTGCATAACCCAGTCATGCATTATTTGTAATAAGCGCTTTGGGACTTGAAATGTTAGTTACAAAGGAAAGGATTAGGGATTTTCATTTTATTTTAACTACAGCTATATTGCAGACTGATGATTTCTACAGCCAATCTTGAAGCAATGCTACTGCAGCTTCTGCAGCTCAGAGAGGGAATTCTGGAAGCTGAGCTTTCACATGAGGTTAAGTTGTAATTGTAGCTCCCTTTTTAAAACAGTAATAGCGCAGGCTACATGTACTGTTCCTAGTAGGCTATTTAATTCATTATGCCTATAGCCTATTCGGCAAATGGGTGACTTTACCTTATAGTGTTTTTTTTTTAAGTCATAACCTATTTCAGGCCATTGTATTATTTTTAGGCTATTTAAAAGAAGACCTGCAACATAGTCTGATTGACTGATTATCTAAATTCACAGCAGCAATGTGCTCTTTCTCTACTCTGTTCACATCTGATCTTTTCCTTCAGATCCAGGCCACTTTTTTAATACATTTTTTCTTTCTCTATTTTATGTCTATCTAAATCGCTCTGCTGTTGTGCATATTTAAAACATTAGAGATATCTGTCTTTTTGTTATGTGGGCCTATAGAGGTCCAGTGTGATAATCTAATAGTGACACCCAGACCACGGAGCACACTTGGCCCGTTAACACCCTGCTTTGTTGTGGTCTCAGTGAAAACAATGACGGTGGGCTACGGGGCGGAAGGATGTGGCTGAATACCGCAGCAAAACGACATGGAAAGGCTGCTGTTACTTTCCGCTGGTAGGCACGGCACAATTTATTAACCTTTATATAACCAGGTAAGAACCCATTGATATTGAGAATTCTTTTTCAAGGCTGACCTGGGGAATTATAGTTCACTTGCATATTATAGAATATTATACTATACTGGGATGTGGCCTAACAATACTGGCCTAGTTTAGGAAACGGACTTTACGCCAGACCATGCGCCAGACTGAGCACCTGACATGTGCGTCAATTATCAGAGCGCATCGTGCTTGGCTCTCTGAATCCTCGCGTCAATTTATCGATTCAGAGCTGAGACCGATCATGCAAAAAAAAAAAAAAGTTAACGCCACCATGCCCTCACTTCCAAATAATTTCCAAAATAAAGTTGCCTATATTTGTTGTTGGACAATCAAACCTCAGTTTAGATTGTGGCTGGGTTCATTTAAAACCATGACTGAACACATTTAGCCTAATAATTACCTTAAATGTTGAGGTATTGATCGCCAATTAATTTACCAAACCATTGAGACCAAAGCAGTGGCTTTTATGTTGAAAGTACGTAACGAGCTGTGCGTTTCCGTGTTGTAGCACAAACTGTTGACTGGATTCAGGGCAGATTGGAGCCGAGAAAGTGGCAGAAGCGGACATTGTTGTGGCGCTCGCTCAGCTATGGAGGAGCAATAATGATGAACGGGTAAAGAGCTGGATTGCCCTCTTTTGTTTTTCCTGGACACCATTTACCGTATGCGAAGACATCATTTTTGTTTTTACGGCACTGCATGTCGAATAACGGAGTGAGCCTTGTGGATTCACCTATCCAAGCAAACACGATGTCAGTAGAGTAAAAAAAAAAAACATCTGCAGGCTACGCTCGGACTGTTGGATTAAGCCTCGATATATCCGACGGGTCTTTTACATACCGTACTGAAAAGCCATTAGGATACACCACCGTGAAAATATGTAAATTAAGGACAACATTGGAGGCCTTTCAAACGAGTCTGCCGCTGTTCGTGGATGGCAGATTGACATTAATGGGAGTTTGCAGCGCGTTTTTGTACTCGAACTCAGGGATTCAGGGATTTATACTGAGCGAAATAGATTTGACTACAGACAAGAATCACATGTTTATGCCTGCGTTTTGCCTGCGGGGATCATTCCAGGGACTGTGACATCTGGAAACCGCGGGCTGAAGAAAAAGACGGATCTATGATGGCTTTGGGCTGCGCACCATTCTGTTAAGTGAAGACCTAACGTATTGAGTCTCAGGGACAAGCGAGTTCATGGTCCAAAATGAGCAGCGAAGGTGAGGTATTAAACAGGGAGCTGTCAAAAGTGTCAGACGAAGACTTGCTGTCATGTTCCAAAGAAGAGCTGGTGAACCGACTTCGCAAAGAAGAGACAGAGAAGATTTCAGCACTGATTCAGCGAGGAAAGCTAATTAAAGAAGTGAATAAACAGCTGCAGGGACATCTTCTAGAAATCAGGGAACTAAAAGTAATCAATCAACGCCTACAGGAGGAAAATGTAGAGCTTAGAGACCTGTGCTGTTTTCTGGACGATGACAGACTCAAAGTGAAGAAGCTGGCCCGAGAATGGCAGCTGTTTGGGCACCATGCTGCCAAAGTGATGCGAGAGGATCTTGGGGGCTACTTGAAGAAGCTTGCTGATTTGGAGCGCTTACAGGATGGCCTGGTAAAGGAAAACCTGGACCTCAAGGAGCTATGTCTGGTGTTAGAGGAGGAGTGTGTCAGCCGAAGTGACTCCAGTCCTGGAGGCTCCACTGAGCTCAACCTGCCCTGCATGGTGGCCCGAGACCTGGGGGACGGCAGCTCTAGCACAGGCAGCGTTGGAAGCCCGGATCAGCTGCACCTGGTGTGCTCTCCTGATGACTGAGAGTCATGTTCACACCAGGTTTCCTAAACTATTATGTTGACCTTGTTGGGATGAACGAGACAGACAATTTTTTTGGTGCAAAGGCATTAGGGCTTTCTGAATGCTGCTCAATCAAGAGTGCCACTGTTTCATATTCAGGACTTTCCTAAAACACGTTGCAGTTGATAATTTATCTTGAATTTTCAGTGTTTTTTAATGTGTGTGTTTTTTTCCTCAGCTTATTGAACTTATTTTCAGTGGTATAACAGTGAAATGAAATGGGACCAAATAAATGGGTCAATAAATGGGTCACATATTAATCTGTCTCTATGATCTCTACACTGGAAAGCCTTGTTTCCTTATTGCACTGGAGGATCGCACAGATCTTGTAAAATTTAACAGATCCCTTTCAATCAATCAGTTTTGAGCCATATTTTATTCCACTTCACATAAGTCGGTGGTCAACAAAAGGAAAAACAATAGAGAAGAGGCGATCTGTATTGCAAGAGTTTACAGTTGTGGTAAAAAAAAAAAAAAAAAAAATTAGATGCCTGTTAATGTGTCATATTTATGCACTCACATCCTCAGGACAGGATTTGGAGTGTTATGTGTGCATGATGATCACAGACTGTTAACACTCTGGATCCCTTCAGGTTTACTGTTGGTGGTGCTTGGTGTGAAAATGTAAAGATTTTAACTGGACCTTAACAATGTCTTTGGACCTTTTTTAGGAGTGAAATCTAAAAACAAAACATGCCTCTGACAACACTTTTGTATGTAAAATCTAAGTGAATTCTTGATATGAAGTTGGTTTACAGTTTTCACAGTCACTATTGTTAGGCAATGTTTTGGTCTGAATTTTTCATAGATTGTTGTGAGTGCTAAGATAGTACTCTTATACATTACACATTTTATTCCCTTTGTAATATTAGGATTATGTTTACCTCTATTTGTTCTAATTGAATATATTAACATTGATAATTGATTGTTTTAAGTCTTAGATGCACATGGTTGAATGAGAAAAATACTTGCTTTGTTGTTGTTGTTGTTTTGGGGTTATGCTGATAGTTCCATAGAGCTTTAATACAGTGGGTAAATTACACTTTCTACCTTCTCTTGTGTCTTTTTTCTTCATGTAAAAACAGAACATAAAACATAAAGTGCCTCTGCACTTAATGTGTGATTAATTCCATTGTTTTCATGAGTATTTTGAATACTCACTCTGAAGCTGCTTGACAGCTTAACTTTCCCTCTCCTGAAACAATGCTGTTAATACCAGTTTGATGAGATGTACTCCATCCTTGAAATTGAATTTGTTTTAGGAAACAGACCATCTACTGTATCATCCTACTGCGCATTTGCTTTGGGTAAATTCATTAATCAAAAAAAAGTTTTCAAACAACTGTGACATTTGTCATGTTTATTTAATCTAAATAGTACATTTGTCATGAAGAAGATGTTGAGGCACTGCCTGAGCATTTCATCTACAAAGGGCATTATCAAAAATATATTACACTCTGAATAATAAATAGTGTTACAGAATTCATTTATCATCTATGGTCCAGCCTTAGTGATCAGTCAATTATTATTTATTTATACAGGGGAATAAACTCAATGAGAGAATCTCTCTCTTTTTCATGAGTACCCTGTTGAATACAAACACAAAACAAACAGTAGCACTGAATATCTAGCTAAAATGTCAATAAAACAATTGTTGTACAGACAATTGTAGGTTCTTGAACAAAAACAAAACACAGATGGACACATATTAAGGCACACTGAGTGTTGTAGTCATGACAGTATTATTCAGAAATGCATCTACTGTAACCACGTTATTGTCATCCCTTAAATTCTGTAATAAATTCCACAAAAAAGTGACTTCATGCATTATGTAAAAATAGTATAAAAATCTATAGAGTGTAACAAATATATTGTTAAAATTCTACTGGCACAGTTTTACATTTCTGAGTTGAAACGAGCTAGTGTGAATCACACTGAAATGCTTTTACAATAATCTATTCCCAGAAAATACATTTTTAACAAGACTAGTGTCAGTAGTGGTATGATAATTTTACATAGGTTGATCAAAGTGTGAGTATAGTTGGGGAGTGCAGTGACTGATCTGATTGGTCACCACTACTGCTGCTGCGGCGATGAGCGACCCCACACGACTGTGCAGCTGGAGGTTGGTGGATATGCCCATGATGTGATGTACCATGAGAGGAGCTGGATCCTGCACCAGTATCTAGTGCACTTGATGGATAGGTAAAAACCATGCCATATGTGATGGGAGTAAGAGAAGGAGTGGATGTCAAGACTGGCGTGTGGAGAGACTCCGACTCAGAGGCAGCAGCAGAGGACATGGGTTTGGGCGGGATGGTTATCTTCGGTTTGGGTTTCTCTGTCTTGGCTGCTGGCTTCGACAAGGCTTTAGGTCTCCGATCATCATCTAGCTCCACCTTGATGCCCTCCAAACTGGAAAGTGACGGCTGTGGCTCAGAATCGGAGTCAGATTCCTCTATTTTACAGATTGGACGGTGTGCCTCCAGAACCAGCTCAAGCTTTTCTTTTTCTTTCTGTAAATCAGCTATTTCCTTTTGTAAACGGGATTTTTCATCCTCCAACTGGTCAGTCTCCTAAAATAATAGCAACATACGTAGCATTAGTATAATAACACTATTATTGTATTATTATTATTATTATAATTTTTATTATTGTCTTACATTTTGTAAGGTGTCTGTCAGTTCCCTACGGCGATTGCGACATTTTGCAGCAGCCAACTTGTTCCTTTCTCTTCTTATTCTACGTCTCTCCAACTCTTCATGGGATAGCTGAAAAGAACATAAAAACATACAAATGTTTGCATTTCATTACACACCTTATAGCTACAGGGCAAAGCAAAGCACAAATGGAACATGACCCCTAGAGAAGAAAGAGGAGAAATACTACAACCATGTGTCTCCTTTTAGTCATCACAATCATGGCGGTTGATTTATCAAGAAACAAGGGTGCTTTTGAACCAGTGACTTGTTAAACACTGTGCCTGACCCAACGTTTCCCGCCATTTTCTGATGAGTCACTCCAGGACCCCTGCAGTGACTCAGGTGTTAGTCATCACCAATGACTCGCCCTAGTGAGTCACATGATAATCCACTTCCTGTGCCATAAAATTACAACTTCAAGAAAGTGACAGGATTATGTCTCAATGTGTCTGAGGAAACTGTTCGGATTATGAAACCATTTAAGGCATGTCAGAGTTTATGCAAATATAATATATACTTATTCTTATTTGAAAAAACAGGTAAGGTTAGGCCTATAGTGTTGATTCGGATTATTTATTAAGTAATCATTACAAACAATATAAACTGAAACAAACATTGACATTTAATGATATTACTTAAATTCTAGTAATATTCGTATTAGTATGAAATAGATGTTTAATTATTTGCCCAAGTGAGCCTAGATTTTTTTGTTTTAATATAATAGACATAATAATAATAGACATTAAAAGCATTTCTGTGACTTACATGTTCATCATTTCTACGCCTTGTGGATGTAGTTGTGTTTGCTGCTGCTCTTATGACCCCTGGCCTCAAAATGGGGGAGTAGTGGGACTGTGATGGTACAGGCCCCAGAGGCCGCACCCCGGACAGGGATGGGTAAGGAGGCACAGGAGACCGTGAAGGTCCTGCTGGATGCAACAAGGATGGTTGGACAAGCCACTGAAGGCTCTCATTGGTTGTAATGGCATTTAGGCTTGGAACAAACTGACTGCTGCCAGCCATTGTGAATTTCTGTCAAATACAGAAAAATACACTGTTAAAGAGTTGAACTGTATCTCTAGATATGTTATAGTTTCTAATTAATGTAAATGTAGTCGTCCTAAACATGACATAACTTAATTAGTTGACCAACAAGATCGTCCTTTTCAATGTCATTTTGATAATAACTATTTTAACAGAATATGATTCAGTTGAAAACAGACTTTTTTGTTGGTTTCGTTTAGGCCTAATAAAACACAGGTTCACCTACCTGCTCCTGTGTACTTGACGTGCTTCCCAGTGATACAGAGCTGCTGCTGCCGCTGTAGACAGGTTCTCCTCTCCCTTGATTTTCAAAGTTTCGATACATCCTTTCTGTTTGAAGCAAAAGAAAATGATATCCAGTTGGTATTTATGAGTTTCACGTCAGCTGTAATTATCAGGTCAAGTATTGTGTCAATTCAAACTTGGGGCAAGCCCACCTTATTGCGGCAACACGGTAGAGTCTAAAATGTTCCTTATTGCGGGGGTAAGAGAAAGACACGAATTACGTCCCTTTTTCCAAAATATCCAAAGACGTCCAAAAACGATGTTCAGACCATCTCCTTGTCTTAAGCTATAACCCTAAAACCCGTCGTCTGGAAATGATTGTAAAGTTATAAACTCTCAAAGAGATACGCCACATTTACCACGCCCCTCCGCTTTTTACGGGAAATAGTGTTGTCTGGAATCTCTCACGAACTTTACCACGTGGTGTGACGTCATTGACCATATTTGGTGAAAGCTTCCTCCAGAACATGAGGGATTCCTCAGTCAATGAAACTGAATTGTAATACTGCCTAGTTCACGTGAAATAGACTTCTCCTACTTTTGTATTATGAAGCTGCATTTTTCATCACCAAATATACTTATATATAATATACTTATATACAAATATACTGCACAGGAAATAGTTCTTCATATTAAACTCTAAATAATAGAAAATGGAACACAATTATTAGTTGTTGAAACACAACTAATAGTTGTTGAAACACAATTGTTTAATAAGGGTTAAATTATTTGTACGTATGATTGACAGAAATGAACTGTGATGATAGTAGCCCTGAGCCTGCTGTCACCTAATTTTGCCATGGATAAACCCCTCTGCTGAAACCATGTTCCAGATTTTCTAGTGGTTTTGGTACCACATCAGTGTACATGCTTGTGGCAATGAGTCAGGCCCCAGCCGCAAATTATTTTGCCAACACTTACTATGATTTTACCACTGTAGTAAACCTTCAGAAATGTGAAGGTTGAGTAAAGCGTTAGTCTTCCTCTGCAGCTGTTGACCATGCTGTCCCTTGGGGCAGTTACTGACAATAGCTGTTCTCTCTGGTGCTGACTCTTGTACCAACTAATATTATGAAGAATTTTTTGTATTATCTTTGTTTTATAAAAATTAAATGCATTATTAACTCCTATATAATAAAAGATTGTCAAAGTATAAGTGTATTACTGTATTACTATAAGTATTACTGTGACAGAAGAAACTGAAACAGCCAGTGGGCCTTCCCCAGTTGATCACTTGCTTCGTTCTCTGCTATCACGTTTCAGATTACTACAACACACTGTGTAATAAGAACGGCACATGTGGGATGTTTTCTTTTGTGGTGTACTTGACGGTATCAATAGAAGAAATATGGGATAAAGGTGAGCATCATTTGACTAAAGCTCCAGGAATGCAGTGATGACACACTTCTATCAAACATGGCACACAATGGCATACTGTGTCTTTTTCTTTGTCAAGGGTTTATTCCTTCTCAATATTATATATATTTTATGAATTAGGGCAGAACAATTGGTCAGTCCTTCGTAGTGTGGGTGTTCGAGCCTTCCTTGTCGTAGTCCCTAATCTCTGAAACAGCCTCCTTGTCCATATAAGTATTGCCACTTCCATAGATAAATTCATTATAAAACCCTACAAAAGACTTTTTTCTTTTTTTTCCTTTTTGTTGTTGCTGTTTTGCTTCATTTTTGTTTTGTTTATTACAAATATTTACAGATTATTTTAGCTACTTGGGTAGAAGTGTTTTTTTTTTCATTCATTGGGATTGTTGACAGTTGACCTATTAGACAAATAACAATCCTTCCTGAAAATAGACTTAACTGAAATACATGTCTTAAACTTTAGTGTTGTAACTTTGTTTTAACTTTCACATGTTTAGATTTAAGACAGAGCCCTGTAGCCATTCATGGAACAAGTGTGCCACGCAGGCACAGTGCTGGCAGCCAATCACGTTCCACGTAGACAGGAGTCGACCAATCCCTGCAGAGCGGAGGCGGAACAATCCCACAGTAGCCAAGAAGCTATCTTCCACAGCGTTAGCTACGCAGGTAAGCAGTCTGTTCCCATCTGTTTTAACATTAATTCTACAAAGTCTGTGTGCTCACTTTGCATTAGTCAGTTTTACCGTTGTATTTTTATATAAAAAGCAACTGAATCTTAGTAAAAGAGTTACAAAAGAAACCTGTCCTGCCTGCTAAATTGGTTAGCACTAACCTAACATGTAACTTAACCAAGTAGGCGAATTTTGGATCAAGTTTGAGAAACCCTCCCTGTTGGTGAGACGAGTTATGCTAAACCTTAGAATTATATGTGTGATTTTGGTAGAAACACGACAATTTAACCTTAAGAGGATTGTAACGTTTGTAACAACTTGATTTGCTAACGTGTCACTTCATTTTCAGCTAATGATAGAAGATTGTGAAGATGGACTTGCCACATCATGGCTACAGATCAAGTAAGAGACTTTGTGGGATAACAATGAAATAGGTTATTGATAGTTTAAAAACAGTTACGTACAGTTTTCCAATCGTTAGTGGTCTGTGCCTACTTTATTATGCACTGTTTAAATACCTAGCTACTATCTAATATTTAGTCAAATCTAATACCTGATAATTGTGACACGAAGAAGGACAAATGAATTGTCAGACATAATTAATTATAATGTTATTATTTATTCTTATTTATAGCTAAACAGAGGACTCGTGGTGGTCCCCCTTCCTCAGACTCTGTTTTGTTTGATGACACGAGCTCAACTGCCCCGATGAATAGTCAAGGTTACTATACTCCATCTGGGTACAGTGTGGAAGGGCCCTCAGCTGATCTGCAGGGAGGCCCCGGCGTGAACAACCTTTTTTCTGACCCGGTGGCCAGTGCTGCGATGATGTACGGTTCATCTATAGCTAACCAAGGAAAGGATATGGTAAACAAAGAAGTAAGGACGTTAATACAGCACTATAAACACAAAAAATACATGGCCTTCTTTTTTTAGTCCTCCTATAATGATCAGATGTGCCTGCCTATACAGTGACTGAATTATATTTATCTACAGTTGCAATCTAACGTATGTTTTTTTACTGATTAATTTTACTTACATTTTTACTCAGGGTAAGTGTCATGCCAATTTTTATACATCAGGGAGACAAAATGTGAATCTCTGACTCCTATTCTTGGGCTACTCAACTCTTGGGCTTGCCATTAAGCAACCCTTTCATTTGCTTTTCAGATCAGTAGATTCATGTCTGTGAACAAGCTGAAATACTTCTTTGCTGTTGATACCAAATACGTAATAAAGAAGCTTATGATCCTCATGTTTCCCTATACACATCAGGTAACTTGTGAAATGTATTTACTGTGAATTGAATATTCAGCTATTGTCATGTTCTTTACAGCGTTTTTGATCATTATTTTTGAATGATTATAATATACTTACCAAGGATAAATAACCACTCACTAAGTCAAGTCGCTATCTTCTTTAAATATAGTCAATTCCCACAGTGTTTTTTTCAGCAAATCCTAAACATTAGTGATGGGACAATATCTCGCAAGATGGGATTTGGCATGGCTCAGGCAAAAAAATGGTTTAAGAGCTGTTGAGTTGCGTATTGAGACCCGCAGTGCTGAAATGACAATACAAATTAAAAAGGCATACAAATTGTGAAGCCAAATTTGTTAACTGAAACGCAACCATTTATGCTTAATGAATTATGTTAATCCCCTTTTGTGTGGACTCAATCTCGTGTCTCGTCTCATCTTGTGAGAAATTAGTCTTAACCCATCCCTACTAACTATTGAAAATAATCTTTAGGTATGAATTACTAATATTGTTGCTTCACTCTCTCTAGGACTGGGAAGTCAGATACCACCGAGACAGCCCTCTAACTCCAAGGCAGGATGTCAATGCACCTGATCTTTATATACCAAGTAATTAAAATGAGGCAAAGCTGAAAACTGATAAAACAGCTTTTGAAAAATATTTTTACTAATACTTGTTATACATTGTGTTACAGCAATGGCTTTCATCACATATATTTTACTTGCTGGAATAGCCTTGGGAATTCAAAAAAGGTGTTAAACTGTCCTGTATCACATTTCATACTTGGTGAAATGTATGGAAGGTAAAGTTATTCATCTTATGTTTTATATGTCCGCAGGTTTAGTCCCGAGGTCCTTGGTTTGTGTGCCAGCACTGCCCTCGTGTGGATCATCATTGAGGTGTTAGTGATGCTGTTGAGCTTGTATTTACTTACTGTCCACAGTGACCTGTCAACATTTGATCTTGTGGCGTACAGTGGATACAAATATGTCGGGTAAGTATATTAATGTCTAAAATCTAAAATAATATAACACTGTTTGACATGTATAAAACACAACATCTAATGAGAATATGTAATAGTCCAAGGTAGTTTTGGGTCCTGTATTAACATTGCCAGTAATTCCTGTGTTTGGTTTATTTCTGTCCCTGCAGGATGATCTTCACAGTGCTGTGTGGTTTACTCTTTGGCAACGATGGTTATTTTGTGGCCCTGGCATGGTCCTCCTGTGCCCTTATGTTCTTCATAGTGAGTCAAATCATTTAACCTACAGTATATAATCATGCACCAAATGCCATGAACTGCCATTGCCAGTTTTTGTACTCTGGGTTAAATTTTAAAAGATTTAATTTTTTTTATAGGTTCGGTCTTTGAAGATGAAAATTGTTCCTTCCTCGGATTCCACTATGGGGATGGGAGGTGCCAAACCTCAACTCCGACTTTATATTACTGTTGCCACTGCTGTTTTTCAGCCAATCATCATTTACTGGTTAACCTCTCACTTGGTCAGGTGACTGTGAAATCGCCAAACGAGTGTTCAATCCAAGGTGTGTTTGCTCATCCACATTTATTGAAGTTAATTCAATTTTAATTATTTTTGTTTGGCTTATTGTACATACACAATTTTTATCCGAAAGAATGTGATACATAATATAGGATGACTGACAAATACACAGTTGGGAGGATAACAACATGTTTTGCTTTATTCCAAATGTACTCCTTAATTTACTTTATCATATATTTTTGGGATTATTTGTTTTTGTTTTTTTTCCTAATTCAGATAATTCTTAACGTTTTCAAGCATGGTAAAGTTTTGTAACAAGAAAATAAACTTGTATTATCACAGTACATTTTTGTATTCATTGTGACTGTAAAGTAATTGAACTTGATCTTTGACAGGTGTTTAAATGTTTAAAGTAAAACTGAACAAACATGTTTACATGAGTTTAATGTATGAGAAATATTATATTGATTTTGTGGATGTCCGTTCGTCTGTCTTAAAAAAGGCACAGCTAAATAGGCACAACTAAATACAAATCATCTCCGTCTACATTATTGGGCTATGATTGGATGTTGATTGAGCATTTTTGTAAGCATGAAGCTAACCCATTACTGACTATTGATTTGAATACGTTTTTAAAGTACTGTCACGTTAGGTCTATACCTGGAGCCAATTGTTTTTGGCTTTCAATATGAGTAGTAATACGATAATAAGATAATATAATACGAACGTGTCTAATTCTTATGCATGAGTTTGTGTCGGGAGCGCGCTTCAGTTAGCGCGACTCCTAGCGTCTTTCGCGTTTCCATAGAGACGGCTGAAGGCAACAAACCCGGAGGAGGAGGCTCAGACTCTGCGCTCTTTTACGCCAGAAAGCGCCTATTTAGTTGAAAACCTTACTAAAAGGGTATTTTAACAAGTCGGGACGTTTATTTGTGTTACTTTCTCTGTCAATTGGTAAGTAAAGGTTGTTATTTACTTTGTGAGAGCAATCGATTTGCTCACCTGTGAGAGAATAGGTGGCTGAATGAAACTTTATATTATACCGCCATTAGCCCTTTGCTTCCTAAAAGCCATGCGGTATGTGCGTGTTGACTTTTCTATGGTAGGCCTTTTTTCCCCTCAGTTTCGCAGTGGTTTGCTTTTAGGAACAAATTATACAGTCGTTCATGTAGCGTTAAAACTGGACTTTGAACGTCAGTAGATTTTTTTTTTTTTGCAAAGGTCTTGGCTAACATTTAACTTATTAAAAGAGGTAAATGCTGAGCATTTTATAACTACTTTAGGTCACTAATTTAGATGATTGCAGCCAAGTTTGGAGCTTGAGGGTGCAAAAGGGTGCATTGGAAACTCATTTAAAAGAGTTGGCACCCTCTTTTCAGGTGCGTTAAATATTGACACTTAACGGAAGAGTACCATCTTTGCACCCCTTTAAAACTCAGATGCACCCTCAGTCACTTTGGTCTTAACCCAGGCCTGATTGCGGCAGTAAGTAGCCTAATGCAGCCTGTTGACTACTAAAACTGTTCATTTTCTGCAGGTGTGTACCAGCGTGGAGGACACAATGGAGCATTACACACATTCACTACTGGCTCAGTCTCCAAATCCCAGCACACTCACAGAGCCTTTCTCCTCCTCACCACAGCACACCTGCACCAGTGGCCAACTGTCACTGCCACTGTCTCCGATCTCTTTCCCTTCCTCCCCAAACTCACTTTCTCCAGCAACAGCAGAGTCTACTCACTCTTGCTCCCCTCTTTCTTACTGCTCTACTCAGGCTATTGAAGAACAGTCTATACAAAGTGTGAGCCCAGCACACATTTCACAACAAGATGACCTGACCTGTCTTAGCTGGCTGCATCAGCGGTGTAACTTGTTACCCCTTCAGCCTCTTCACAAAGTTACACCAATGCCCCAAAATGAGTCTTCATCCCCAGCCTTATCCAAGCCACCTTATTCTTTTAGCAGTCTAATATTTATGGCCATTGAAGATTCACCTGGAAAAAAGCTACCTGTTAAGGATATATATGAATGGATTGAGAAAAATTTTCCTTACTACAGAACTGCCACTGGGGGATGGAGAAACTCTGTCCGTCACAATCTGTCTCTAAGTAAAAGCTTTCGGCGCATCCAGAGGGACAAAAGTCAAGTGAGTATCCTATTTGTGCCATGTTTAGTTAAATAATTTGGTTCTAAATCTTTTACATTATTTTTATGTCTGCATTTTCCTTTCAGTCCGTGGGAAAGGGCTCTCTGTGGTGTGTTTGCCCTGAGTATCGACCGGCACTTCTTGAGGTGTTAAGAAAGACTCATAGTTATCACAGCAATAACAGTAACTTGATACATAAGCCTGAGTTGTGAGTATGATCACTGAAATAGTTCAAAGCATTATTACATCTGATTATAATTACTTCTGTTATTAACACGTTTTATTTAACTGTATTTCCGTTTTGTACTACTGTTCAGTTGTAACGTTTTTCTTCTTAGGTTTGAAGAGGGTGATTATGGTTGTCTTTCTATTTGTGACACTGTGGAAATTGCAGGTCAGTAAAAATAAGGAACAGCTATGTACAATTTGGTGCTACATAAATTAGACACAGCTTTTTCAACATTTTATTAACATGCCACATTTTCACCTCTTTGGCGCTTTCCCCAGCATGCAACATTGTTAAAGCGTTTGTGTCCTGTTGGCATAGCAACAACCTTTTATTACCAAGACAACACCGCAAATCCTTGGCTATTCTTTGTACTCTTTGTATTCTTGTGCCTGTCTTAACATATGGATGTGCACTCTTTGCATTATAATTGTTTTAAGCAATCACCACTGTACCTTTTTTATATTTGCAGATTCTCTTTCAAATAGTATTCTCCTATCCAATTCCCAATCTTTGAGTACAGAAAATTCCAGCTTTTCTGGAAATCAAACTTGCCATTTAAACCCAGATCATGAGGAGCTGGTCACCATGGAGTCAGTAGATTATCAACAGGAGGAGGTTTGTGAAGAGCTGGAGAAAGACCCTTTGTCAGACAGTGGCTACATCGAGTTACACTACTACCACACCCAGGAGTACCTGGTGCTCCCCGGTGACCATCAGCTGGATCTGGAGACTGTAGAGATTTTGCAGCTTGATGCTGAAGCCCAAGAGGCCGCTGGGTCATTGTTGGACCTGGCCGGTGGTGGATATTAAAATCTGTATATGTAAATCCACTGCTTCCCAGTGACAAAGAGACACTGCCCCAAGATTTATGTATCCAAAGTTTATATTTGAGTAGATCCATCAAAATAACACTATGAAGTGGTGTAGAATTAGTATTGAAGCACTTACAACGCAGTTTTTAAAACTTAGACTTTTTGAAAGTTCTATTTTGCTTTGAACTATACAAATTCATAAGAATGAAACACACACTATATTTTAAACTTAAAGGTATTCATGTATGTATACATAAATGTTAATCTCAGGGTTATCATCTTTATTATATATATATTTTGTATTCTGTTATTTCATGTAATTGTTCAGTTTCAACAACTTAAAGAAAAGGGAAACAAATCTTTATGCATAAATTGTTGGTACTTTGATCTTTGACTTTTAATAGATTAGAATTATGTTTGGTTTTAGGAAAAGATTACTGCTATCACTTGCTCTGTTTTCAGAGATGTTAATGTGGTCTAATACATTTACTGCCATTCACTTCACAAGAAAATGTTTTTTCCTAAAGTACAACTGTTGGTTTGGCAATAGCATGCAATAAAAATATTTTTTTAATTAGTCTTTTGCGTTTGTTGTGTGATTACTAGTATTACAATTGTATTTTAAGCGTTGATCCGGGGCCAAGATTGACCCAAAGTCTATATATGTTACCGTTTTTACAGATTATCGACACACGCACACATCGCACGCGTGCGTAAATCGATTCGTGAACTGCTCTGCCCTGATGATTTGTGTAAATGCAAAATGCCTGACCTGCTCATTTCCATTACCTTTCGTGTATTTGTCATCGTGTCACAGCAAACTACATTTCCCAGACGAATTGTTTTTCAACGAATACGCAGTATGTCCTGACAAAACTCCAGTTCCCATCAGGCATATCGCAGACTCACCCAGCCAAAATACGGAAATAGTTTCTCGGTGGAAAAAACTTCTCATCGTTTTCATGCCAACCCCACAGTAAAACGTTGACGTTTGAGTTGTTTATCTACTTTGTTGGAGGCACCAGAGGAGACTAAAGGTAAAAACGTTACTGTATTTCGTACATGTCTTAGATATATCACTATTTGTAAATACTTGATAGTTTTGGTTCAATGTTTTCCCCTCAAAAGGACATGTCTTGTGTGCGTTTGTCGTGCATTCACACGATTTGAGCATTACACCATTAGCTGTTAGCTAACTATGACCCTGTGCTTATGAATCAAAAGGAAGCACGAGAGTTCATGTAATGATTTGTTTTGAAGTTGCGTTTATTTAAACACACATTTCATTATTTTTTCCATCGTCATACTTAATGGTCTTTTGAATTGCAGTGGTATTTCAGGTGCGGTAAAATATTTTACATATTTGTTATTCTTGCAAAACGCCACGCCTTTAGGTTTTGATCTTGATTCAAAAGAAAAACAAGTTGGATTCAACAGTCATTAAAAGTTATGTAAAGATAGACACCTCCCTGTCTTACTCATTGTAACGTTAGTGATCTTCATCACATTTTAGTGAGACATTGAATACAATCGGTAGAAGGCGTTTAATCCTGAAGGCCAGCGGCAAAGCAGCATGATTTGCAAAAGAGGGCCCACATCCAATCTTACACACAAGTCTCTTTTGTTTTGAGTAGGTTTAAGCTCATGACTTCTAAGAGGCCTACTTTTTCTGTTTTTAAGAAGCTAACGTTTCAGACTCGTTAACACCTAATGTAAATGCCTTGTATTGTAATGTAATTTAGTTTTTTTTATTTTTTTTTATTTTTATTTTTACAGCTGCAGTATGTCAAAGGGCAGACCAGTGCAGATTGTCAACGTGTGCAAGGAGGATCACTCCTTCAGTTTGGATGTAGAGGCTTTGTCACAGGTTTTGTTGGCTCCTGAAGTCCGAGACAAACATGTGGTGGTGGTGTCTGTGGCTGGAGCGTTCCGAAAGGGAAAGAGTTTCCTACTTGACTTCATGCTTCGTTACATGCACAGAAAGGTGAGCCTTGTTGTAATCGGATCCATCACTGTCATACTCCAGACATTGTACTACTGAGGGTATTTCTATATTTGTCAGTTCCATGTTTTGACAGCATTTTAAAGCATACTTATCATACTATTGTACTAATTCATGCTCTGAAGAAATGACTGCTGGATTTAACCAATCAAAGCCAAGTGTGAACTTTTATTTACTCTTGAAGGCAAGAGAAAGAAGTGTGTATGAATCATGAAAAAATAGAAATTCTAATTGGGCTCCAAGAAAGTGGTGATATAAATCTTTTTCCATATCGCAGACCCCTTAAGTTAAGGTACACTTTTTGGTTCCTTTAAGGCAATCTGTCCTCTGAATTAAACGCTCCTAATGCCAGTGGGGAAACCTGTCAGGAACAGTAGATGATCGATCGACCCATCACCAGATCTTGAACAAGGTTCATGTACTTAGCTTGTGTATGTTTTAGGTTGATGTCGAATCTCCACACTGAGAGGTCCCAACTCACTCGGGAATCCACCTTGAACCTTCTTAGATAACTTTTTTTAATATGAGAAATGAAAATATATACAATATAGCTGAACCTGTGTTCTGTCTTGTGTACTTTTAGGGCGACAAAAATTGGTTGGGTAAAGACGACGAACCTCTAACTGGATTTTCATGGAGGGGAGGCTCTGAACCAGAGACAACAGGGATCCAGCTTTGGAGCGAAGTTTTTCTTGTCCAAAAAAGCGATGGCACAGAGGTGAAATTGTTTGTGCTGTTCATCCACTCCCCTGTACAGCCACATTATGTAATAATGCCAAATTATGTAATAATACAATTTTAACAAACACATATATTTTTCTAACAAAATGTTCACCAAAACAGAAATGTTGAGCAGTGGCATGTGCCCTCAAACCAAAGGTTTAGAGCTTGGTTTTTTTATTACATTTTTGGATTATTGTTACATAATGTGGCATTGCTACATTCTTCCCCTTGGAACTTTTATTTCTTCTCTGTAGTTTGCAGTACTGCTAATGGACACCCAGGGTGCCTTTGATAATCAGTCTACCGTTAAGGACTGTGCCACCATCTTTGCACTCAGCACTATGACCAGCTCTGTACAGGTGACTAAACGTGCTGTTATTGCAATTATCATACAGTATGTACTACAGTGACGTCAGTGCTGATCCAGTCATTGTTGTAGATCTACAATCTGTCACAGAACATACAAGAGGATGACCTACAGCAGTTGCAGGTTTGTTTTGCAGTTATTAATGGCCTATAACATATATAGCT
Source organism: Chaenogobius annularis (assembly GCA_015082035.1). NCBI lineage: Eukaryota > Metazoa > Chordata > Actinopteri > Gobiiformes > Gobiidae > Chaenogobius > Chaenogobius annularis. The sequence goes on along the minus strand of BJKM01000002.1, from coordinate 1,607,753 downwards.
GTTAAACCTATGTGGAATTAAAATTGCTCATATATCCGTAAGTTTTCCATTAAGATTGATTTTCCCTAAAATCCCTGTCTAAATGTATCCCCAGTTAAAACTGAAATGGTTTTTGAACCTTTTGGACTATAAACAAATGGCTGGGCTTTTTGTGAAGCTGAGACTTTTCTTGTTTTGGCCTTTGATGCCTGATTTACTCTGGTACCTACTGATTATAAATGGTTACAGTTCATGCACAAAGGCTCACGATTCAAATCCTTATTATAATTTTTTTAATATAAGGAGGAGTAAAGCTGCTGTTAGGGGAATGGACTGACAGTAGTTGGAGCATTTTTGGGTCTTGTCAATTCTTGTTTCAAAGTAAAAGTCAATATTACAACAAATTTGATTTTGTTAAAATTATTATTTTAAAAAGACATTCCAGGCAGAATCCATATACAAAGGCCTACTGAAGTTTATATATTTTTTTAAATGTATGGGTTTGGAGAACAAGCAGATCCTGATTCTTCCCAGAATGGTTTAATTGATTGAAAATTAGGGGGTTAAAGCTTTCCTTTTGACATGTTCTAGAGTTCAATAGTTACCTTTTACAATGATGGTTGACAAAAATGAATAAATAAAAACTATGCACAGCAGGCGTTTTACGTAGGTTTTAAGTATGCGCTTGTTTACTGAAAAATTCAGTAAGTTAATTTACTTTTCCATCATCCAGCTTTTTACAGAGTATGGTCGTCTTGCAATGGATGAGATATTTTTGAAGCCCTTTCAGGTGATACACACGCTCACTGATTGAATTACTTTTTGTATTTTTGTTTATGACTTAGATCAGTTCACACAAGTGTTATTTTTCCTGTAGTCTTTGATGTTTCTGATCAGGGACTGGAGTTTTCCTTATGAGTACAAGTATGGCTTTAAAGGAGGCAGCGACTTTCTGGATAAAAGGTTACAGGTACCAATTATTGTTTTGATCAAATCAAATCTGTGACTGTTGGGATACTTCTGTGCACATGTACATGAACACTAAAAGTACATATATACTTTAAAGGTTAAAGAAGCCCAACACGAAGAGCTTCAGACGGTGAGAGAGCACATATATTCCTGCTTTACTAACATCTCTTGCTTTTTGTTGCCTCATCCTGGACTGAAAGTTGCCACCAATCCGTCATTCCAAGGACAACTGAGTGGTATGTGTATTAATTGCAGTTAACAAAAGCTATTGTTATTATTTCTCATAACAGTTTCACAACTTAATCTATTCTTTTCATTAAAATACTCATCTTCTTAGAGGTGGCACCAGACTTCCGAAATGAGCTGATGGATCTTATTCCTACTCTTCTGCACCCAGACAATCTGGCAGAAAAGGAAATCAATGGGAATAAAGTAACCTGTATGGGTTTGGTTGAGTATTTTAAGGTAAGGTTATTTACCTTAAGAAATGTTAAGTAAGATTTTGATTTAAAATGTCTTTAACATTACCCGTTTGTGTAAAACGACAAGTTAAACATGTTCAAATCAAATATTGCTTTTGCTGATCTAATTTCAAGTCTGATTTATTTTTGTTGACAAAAACATTGGTCATGATGGCCAAGGTGTTTATGTTGCGATGTTTTGGCAATTATCCAAATAGAAAGCAGAATGGGCCTCGCATGAGTTTCTTATTGGGGTTGTCAGTTGTGACCAATTCCACTTGGGTTTAAAACTAAAATGACTCTGATATGATGATCACTGCCTAAAGCCCAGCAGCTACACCAATCATTAATCAGTGCTAGTGCAGCCTCTGCAGCTCAGAGAGGGAATTCTGGAGGTTCTGAGCCGAACATGAGGCCTGTCCTTATAGTGAGAAGAAGAGGAACTTGGATGTGTCATCTATCTGCAGGTTAAGGCACTGGGAAGACAGGTTCAGTTGTGATTGTAGTTCTTCTCTTAAACCCGTAAGAGTACATACATTTCCTTTTAACATTTGTCTCTGACTGTCTCTCTTTAATTAATTAATTCTTTATATATATAATTATACTTTTTATTTATATTCAGGCATACATCAAGATTTACCAGGGAGAGGATCTGCCACAACCAAAGACTATGCTGATGGTACTCAATTTCAATACTTAAATGTGTCTCTTTTTTTTCATTTGAAATGTATTTTAATGCATATATATATTCACCATAGGCTACTGCAGAAGCAAACAATCTGGCAGCTGTTGCGGCATCTAAAGAACTGTATTACAAGAACATGGAGAAGGTTCATCTTTGTCTTTTTTATTTTTATTGAATTGAATGAATTATGTATTCAATAATTTCTTCTTTAAGGTTTGTGGTGGTGACTTGCCCTATATGTCTCCGGAATCTCTGGAAGAGAAGCATAATTTTTTCTTCAGGGAGGCGCTACATAATTTCTCGTCAACCAAAAAGATGGGTGGTCAAGAGTTTTGTGACCGTTACCAAGGCCAGCTGGAAAAGGAGCTAGATGAAATGTGGCAATCGTACCAAAAACACAATGAGGTACTAAACAGATAACTGAGCCAAGATGAATTCATACATAGATTTATTGTATTAACAGGTTCTTATCTCTGTTACAAGTCCAAAAATCTGTTCAGCGCCTTCCGCACCCCTGCTGTGCTGTTTGTGTTGATTTGCATCCTATACATCCTGTCCGGTATTTTTCTCTTCATTGGGATGGCCACTTTTGCCTTGGTGTGTGACTGCACTCTTGGTTTGGTCATGATGGCCATGCTGGCGTGGGCCTTCATCCGCTACTCTGGCCACTACCGTCCTATTGGGGGAGCCATCGACCAAGCAGCTGGGATTGTACTGGAACAGGTAACCCTACAAACTGGTATTCTGTTTGTATGTATTTGTAGCCACTAGAGGGCCCTATTGCACTTATTTACAGCACATCATCCAGAACAATATACTCTTGAATTATGTTGTTAGTTTGTAGTGGAACAAAAGTATAATATTGTGTTGAAGGTTATTAGAAGTTATTAATAAGAGTAATAATTTTTAGAGATTTTTGGAACAAAAAATGACAAGTGACACCAAAGTGACTCCACTCAACTTTGGCAAATTAGTGATTTGCTGACTGAACACGACACCAAAAACAGAAGTCAGTAGGCTAAATGTTGCAAGAAGTACTTATGTGTCTTCTGTTTTGTTTGCAGACGACTGAGATGTTGAACAAATCAAGAGGAACAAGCATCGCTCAAATGAAAAAATCACATTAGATTATCTCCTTTGTTTTGTCATTTATGCAGTACAACCAGCACATTCTGCCTGAAAATGTTTTATAAAGCATACCACACATTGGACCAAACGTGTGCACAGATTGAAAGTAGCATTCCAGTATATTCTCATAAGCCTTATGTCTTAACTCCACAGCAATGAGCATCTTTACAATTCATCTTAATGCACAGCAATAAAGTTTAGATTCATTTTATATTCTGCCAGAGCCTCTTTGCAGCATAAATGTTTCCAAATATTTTTAAACATTCCAGTTTTGTTTTGTTTTATTGTAAAAGCTGCAATTTATAGGAAGACATTATGCATGTTTACTTCATCAAAGAGGATTTTGTGTGTGTATATTGTAGGCTTTGTTTCAAATTTTTGCTTTCTGTTTCCTATTTTGTTTTATTTTAATGAAAGACTACACTACAATTACCAGAATGCCTTTAAAAATACTGTTTTTGCTGACCAAAGATACAATGACACAAGATAAAGGTTGTGTCATTGTGAGAAATAAGACATTTTATTTTTTACTGTAGCCTAGTATTAATAAGTCAGCAAGACTTGTACATTCCATGTGGTGCTTTTAAGGACATTATATATTTGACATCATATTAAGAGTTTAGACCTATCTAAAAGTATACTTTTGAATGAGCATTTCCATGGTCTTGGTGCACTTTGACTTTATTACAAATTCTTTCGAATTTATGGGCTCTTGGACAATAAAAGCTGTTCATTTGTAGTAATACGTGTTTGTCTTTATTCATAAAAGAACTGGAACAGAAAAACTATTGTTAACAGGAAGCGTTGAAGAGTAATATAACGTCAAAATCGAATACACAGCATCGATGCCGCTACATGCGTTGCACCTGCGCTACAACAGTGAGTGGTGTTTGGAGCATCACCTTAGGGCGGAGGACGCACGGGCCCGTTTATGTCGTCTGACTCCAATGAAACGTATCTTCATCCTCACACTGACCCATGTGTCATTCCTCCCTAAAACCATAGAGAGAAGGCTGCTTTAGAATTTGGCGTCTCGTGTCTCCTTATATGGTGATGTGCGTCTAGGCGCGTGCACTGATCGCCGCCGTTCGCTGTTAACTTCCTTATTTGGAAGTGAGTTCAGCTGTCTCCGCCCACCAGTGCGCACGGAAGCGGAGGTTGGCTCCACGGTGTAAAGTGTCCGCCCATCGCCGCGCCTCGCTCTGTCGTACTGGTGCGCATATGTCGGTCACAAACCGCTATCTTTTATTTATTCATCACTGCTCACGCCGTTGGTACAAAAATAATTTCGTTTATAGTCTACCATTTTGTCTATTGTGTTGTAATCATAAATAAATGCTTGGGAAATTATATCAATATAGTGCAATCATTAGGGCTGTTTAATATTTTTATTTATTTTATTATAATATATTTAAACCAAGAACAACGAGTTGAGACCTTTTATACAACTTTTATTAAAAAAAAACAACAATATTGCAATTGTTGCTTTACCAATATTGAATCCATCCAATGTGTTTTATTACACACAAATTCAGACGTAATTCAAATTCTGACGTAAAGTAATTTTATTTAATAAGTTGCTTTTTTTTTAAAAATAAACTAACAGCTGGCGTTAAATGGAGCCAAATAATTTATACTCACGTGTTCTATCTCGTGCACGCGATGGAATCGGTGGCGCGCATGATGCGCGTTCATGTGGTATATCGAGTGCGTGAGACACATTCATCATCTGTCCATTCTATTTGTCCTCAGCCACTGACCCACTCACAGCGCAGCCATGGTAAGTCTAACGCTTTTTACTGTTTTATATTCATTTTAATTTCTTGTTTTGAGCTCACTTTTCGAATTTCGTGAAGGATTTCACTATAAAACACTATTTAACTAGATTCACCACAGGGCCTCGTAAAATGCTAACTTTTTCTTTGCAAAATAGGGGAATAATTACCACATTCCCCACTGAACAGCCACTTCGTGAAGCTGCCTATATCCAATAAATGACTTCTGATGTTATTTTTAAATGGACGCTCGTGTTAACAAATGTAGCAATGTAATGAAAACCTAGAGACGCCATTTCTTTTTCTTTGTACTTCACCGTGACCTGTTTCACAAAGGAGTTCTAAAAGCATCTTTTGACCTGTCACAGGGCTGGGGCCGTGCATCACATTAGCCTCTTGTGCTAACGCTGGCTCTCCGTTGTTGTTTCGCAGAACTACGCTGCAGGTGCAGCGGCCCCAGGGCTATATTGTTAGCATTAGCCTCTTTAGCACGGGCTGACATGACAAATCTAATGCTAACTGACGATGTGCTGTTCTTTGTCTATGCGCATCGCCACAGCTAACGCAGGCTCACAATGATGAGCCCGTGTCAAACAACTACGACGCGCTGTTTCACTACTGCTAAAATATGAGGATGAGGATGTGAGGTTTGGAGACGTATCGACGTTTGAACAGGGTTGAATTGTGTGTCTGAGCCCAGTTTTTCCTTTTATAGAAGCCAGTGCACACATGTGCTGCATTCATGGCCCCACCCTGAATTTGGTGCAAAGACCATTTTGTAATGTTCTTGTTACAAACAAATGACTTCTCTCCCTAGCATCCACTTGTATAGCGTAACCATTGGTCCATGTTATTGTGTATGTAGTGAAAATCCGCCCACGTTTCGTTACGCATGTACGAAATGTGATCGTTGATGGAGCTAACGGTAGCTAACGGGAGTTAAGTGTAGACTCTACGCATCCTCTTTGTGGCATCCGCTTGGTGCTCATAATGTATTTTGTCACTACAAAACCAAAACCCTACTTTCAATACAGTCTAAGGAATTGTTAGTCGTAACGACTTAAATCAATAAAAATGTGTTTTAAGTCTGCCCTTCCAATCCATTGGGATTGCCTTTTAATCACCGCCCTCCCAAAATTATAAATTAATTAAATGTTTTACCTGTCGACTAATGATAACTTGTGATTGTTGAATTGCGTCTAAAGAGGAAGCATTTGGGACGTTCCTTGTAAATAATTAGCCCTACTCTAGAATGTGCTGACATCTTTCACATTGGTTTTACGCCTTAAGCAAACTGTGTCTGACTGTTTTCCTGTCCTCGTTTCCTTCTCATTGTTGCGTGTTGCTGCCACACAGCAGTTCGTATCATGTCCTGAGGTTGTTTTCCTGGGATTGCTCTAAACGGAGTCAGAAGACCAGGCTGAGTGACTGTGCAGCAGCTGAGACTATATTTCAACAGAGGCCTCATTGTCTGGGAGTCAGCCTGCTCTCAAACACTTAATTTCAAACGGCTGTGTCACCCACATGGTTAATCTTACGGTTGGATGCATAGCTTTCTGCCTCTTATGTAATGCTGTGCTTGGACACACCTTTACAATCAGTTCTGCTGTGTACTTTGAACGGCACTAAAATGCTCCTTTTCACGTTCACTGTATGTGAATAACAATTTTTTTTTTTTGAGGATGTTGTGTAAGATGTTTGGTCTGCAACCATAACTAACATTGTGTCACAGCCCACCTTTGCATGTTAGTGTGCATCAGTTGACCTCTGTTGAACGTGTCACATTGTCAGTATGAAGGCAGGGTTACATGACACACATTTATATTTCACCAACTTTTGTGGTAAAGTCTGGATTGTTATTTTGCTAATGTGATTGCTTTTTAAAATTTGTGTCCTCCAGTCTTTTATAATTTAGTCCCTTCTGTAGCCTTCATGACTCAAAATAAATAAAAAATGCATGCAACAATAAAAACTAGACAAATGTTACAGAAGCTGGTGCTTGGTCTTAGGACTGTACAATTTATCAGTATTGAGAAAGTCAAATCTAATAATCAATGATCAATGGGGGTTTTTATTCTTTTGAATAAAGAAATCTGACAATTTTTTTTAATTGGCAATTATTAAAAGTCTTATCTTTCTGGATATGTTCTGGAAAATGATGTTTTCCAGAAGACACAATTAAAATCTGACTAGGTTCTGGTGCTCTTGTACGGTGGTTGTGTGCTTTGCTCATTTCTGATCATTTTGTTTGCAGGCCTCTGGTGTGAAAGTTACAGATGAAGTTATTGCCGTCTTCAATGACATGAAGGTGCGTAAGGCCCAGGCAAATGAGGACGAGAAGAAAAAGAGGAAGAAGGCCATCCTTTTCTGTCTCAGCAAAGACCTCAAGAACATCGTCCTAGATGAAGGCAAAGAAATCCTGCAGGGCGACCTGGGCACCACTGTCCAAGACCCCTACCAGCACTTTGTGAGCATGCTTCCCCCGAAAGATTGTCGCTACGCTTTGTACGACGCAACCTACGAGACCAAAGAGACAAAGAAGGAGGACCTGGTCTTTATTTTCTGGTGAGACGGCCTTCACACGAGCTCTGTCACTATTATCGCTTCCCTTATATTTACATATGCTATTTGTTGTTTCCAGGGCACCAGACAGCGCCCCTTTGAAGAGCAAGATGATTTATGCCAGCTCAAAAGATGCCATTAAGAGGAAGTTTGAAGGTAACTTTACACTAGTCACTGATTTGGATGTTTGATAAGCTGTAAGGATGTAATATGAGATACATTTAAATTTCTGTTGAACACTCAATTTTTAAATGACTGTAGATGAATTGAACTATTAGACATTTTAAAAACATAAAATTACAATGTGATGTATTTGTAATTCCAGGTATCAAGCATGAGTGGCAAGTGAATGGTTTGGAAGACCTCAAAGACCGACACACCCTGGCTGAGAAACTTGGTGCTGGGTCAGTAGTGAGCTTGGAAGGATCCCCTTTATAAACTAAGGCCTTTCAGACACATCTGTTGGCTTTAGCTGTTCATTCCAATGGTTAGGAGAGGGGCAAAAGTGGAACCAGCAATGTTTATGGGGTTCATGGGGAGGGGCATTGTGGGAGGGCTTAGGGAAAATGAACAAATTAAGACTGTCAAAAACAAAACAAAAATAAATAAAAGATGAAGTAAAAACCTTGAGATACAACGGATTGAAGGCCTATGAAGAAAAAAATACAAAGAAGTAAGAATTTTGTTTTCCTGTGTTCAGTTTAAAGAAAGGGACTCTGCCTCATTCCAACCATTAAATCTGAAGAGTATTGTTCCAACTATATTTTTGCCAAACTTCTAGTTTAGTGTGTAGTTAAGGTTTAGAATTAGTCTGAATCCACTTGTGATTGCACAAAAATTAAACCATAATTCTCTCGGTGGAACGGGTGGTTAAATATGATTCCATTTCTTGTATTTACACTGTTGAAATGCAAACTCAAATTGTTTAATTTTTTTTTTCAGTTTATAGTCAAACACATTCCTCGTTCTTGTAAAAAATCTGGATCTACTCAATTAAAATTTAGTGTTTTGAAAGACGGGAGAGTGAAGAGTAAATGAAGGCCCGGCCCTCTGAGTAGAGGCTGAAACTTGACTGATGGATGTTTTGTATTGTCTCCTTGTATCTAATAAAAAGCACTAAACTACTGAACCTGTTGTTTTATCACCATTGCACTCCAGATGTTTGATTACTTTAAATTAATGTAATAAAGATATTTGCTCAAAATAAAAATGCATCGTTATTAGGACGCAATCACTTTAATTTGAGTCAAGTGCTTTTTAGCCAGTTTTGCTTGATCGTAACTTGTTCTGATTACGGAAAAATAATTATGCACTGCGCCCCCCCCCTACCAAGAAATCTGTCTCCAAGTTTCTTGGTTTAATATAAATCACAGTTAACAGACTCCACAGAGCTGGGCTTTGATTTAGAGACTGACAAACGGTCAATCCACTGTGACCAGTGACAATTGGTAATCTGTCAAATATTTGATTTTAATAAGTGAATATATCTTAAGGTTATACAAGAAATATACTACAAATCAGCAAATGTAATTACTGCACGTTTGGGAATGTTTTGCCCCTGTGAGGTTAACCCTTCATTATTGGATCAATGGCGGGTTGAAAACATGAAGTTGGCGTTTGGTAAGTGCACACTTTAAAATTATGTTTACAGTTAGGGCAGGGCTCCAGGAAATGAATGCCAGTCGGCGTAATGTCCCCAAAAAGCCTGGAAACCCAACGTGTGTGCGTAGAACAAAATTAAAATGTGGCTGCTTCTTGCCACCACAAGATGGCAGCCAATTTCTTCTCAGGAAAGTGCGCATTCACAAATAGGCTAAATCTCTTTATTTATTTATATATCTTTTTTTTTATGTACTCATATATTTAATACTATATAATCTCTGAAAAGCACTTACAGCATACTTTAAATGTCATTCATTGAGAAGTAGATGAGTTAGGGCATCCATGAAAACAGAATCAAAGCCTGAACAGAACTTCAAGCATGCTAAAGCATTGAGAAAGGTTTCCTATTCCACAATAATTATGACCAAAAGCTCTTGTCAAATATGATTGTGCGCAGAGGCCGAGGGGATGCCAGGATGCTGGTTAAGTGCAGCTAGACCTGGTAATAATGTGTCTATTGGGTTTGAAGAGTTTACTTTTAGCTTCAAGTCTCTCAACCATGAACACAGTCTAGTCTGTTCCCATGCACCCAGTAACAGATCTGTGCAAACTTCAGCGGCGTAATCCTCACTGCCACGTTATAATCCCGGTTTTCTCCATCTATCTCTAACCACTGGTGTCCGGAGAAGATCCCAATCACCTTCCTTTCCCACCTCTCCAGGATGTCGTCCCACACTCTGCCGTAGACCCCCGATCCACTCGCTCCAGGTCGGGCATCGCAGTGCTGGTATATGAGGTCTTTGGACTCCTCTTCGACAGGGCAAAATCTGTACACCAACTCCCCAGGCCGGTCACTGTCAAAACCAGAAAAGTGAATACGTTTCCCTGCCAGGTCGTCAGAGGAGGGAGCCACAGATAGTCGCATAAAAGGGCGACGATGGGGCCAACGCAGCTCCAGCAGGGCATAGTCAAAGTCCATGCTGACCTCCTGTGGGCCTTGGATCCAGCCTTTGGGCACACGAGTCCGCTTGACCCTCACCCAGCGTACTAGAGGTTTCTTGGGCGACGACAGTTCTGGATTTGTGCTGTTTACCACAGGGTTAATCAAAAATCCAACTTTGAGCTTTCTTGCACCTTTGACGTAATCTTTCCCATCGTGGACGCAATGGGCCGCTGTTAGGACGTGCACCTGGGATACAAGGACTCCAGTGCAGCCCGTGGAGATCCGGACCGCTGTGGAGAAAGGGTAATCCAAAAGGAAGTTGTCCCCTTTGATGTTGAATCGTCCATCTGCACCGTAGATTTGCCGTCTTATTCGCCTGCGTCTAGGCCTGTTCAAAGGTGGGACGACATCGTCAGGGTCATCCTCAACATCCACTGTGGTGAGGGTGCGTGAACCGTCCGAGTACAGCGTCTCGAAAGCCAGTTTGTCGGACAGCGCCTCCTCGTGCGTGTTGAAGCAGCTGGAGTTGCAGTGAGTGGTGAAGTCCAGCTGAGTTTGGGCGCTGAAATGGGAGCGAGTGAGCGGCGTGGGGGTGTGGGGTACCAGCGTGGGGATATGGGCGGGTGGCTGGAGGATGGATAGAGCCCGGGACAGGAAGAGCTGCAGGAGGTAGAGCAGTGTCTGCAGGGAGCGATCATGTGGAGGCATCATGGCGATGGAAACGCTAGAAGAGAAGAAACGGAAGAGATAAGAGAGTTTAAAAATGCAAGATTTTCTTCAGTCTGAATAAATAAACACTCCTTTTGACTACTTTCCATGTTCAGCGGTAGAAATAATATAACAATTTATTTTTTGTTTAAGCTTCGGTATTTTCTGCCCAGTACCCATCCTGGCACAATACTTTCAATCTATTTAGTCTCCGTCACAAGAGAGAACACTTATTCAGGCCAAAAATATATGAAATCAGTTTCATTTAAATTCCTATACTGAATATACTGTGTGTTTGAATCATAATTGTTATCAAAAAGAGTATCACACTCACAAATACAACTCTGGCCTCTTTCGTAGCAGCTGTACATCTCAGTGAGGTCAGCTTTCAAACTTAAAATGTTGCAAAGGAGGCCTGAGTCTCATCTGGCGAAGCTGGGCAACAATGAGCCCCTTGTTCCAACTAAACACAAATGTAGATTACCAGCTAAATAGGGTTACTAAAACTCAAAAGACAGTAATTTGATACTTAATACATAAAAATATGAGTTGAAGAGGAAAACTGAGCATTAAAATTGTGTATTTACTTATAACATGATTGTAATGTATATTGTATAGCTATACATTTTGAAACCTTTACAACTGTGGAAAGTAACTAATTCCAAATTCACATTACTGTAACTGAGTAGATTTTTGGGGTATTTTTACTTTTTAAAGTTGATTTTTAGACATGAACTTAATTGTACGTCATTACATTAACAATCATAGGAGTTACTGAATACAGCACAAGTTCCAGTCGACCCAGTGCACAGTTGTCTCATGTCTCTGCTACTCCCTCTCTACAAACACTGCATCGCTGGCTCTGATTGACCAAGCTTGCTTTAAATATACACAAAATTGTTTAATTGGATCAAGTTTTCTAAAATGCCACCAAAATTGCATAAAAAGTAGTACCTTGTTTTTGGAGTAGTATTTTTGTATGTATTTTTATTTGTATGTATTTATGCAAAGCGTGTTGGTGCCCTATGTAAGGACTGACTGGGGAAAAAGAGCATTTTCTTACACTGCTCTTGCAGCTTGGAAAGTTGAGATTGGGAAAACTTGGAAAGCAATTTTAAAAAACAAAGAAAGAGGATCTTATAAAAATTGTCTGTGCTTTTAAATGTGATCTCTGTTTTCATTTGTTCTTAATTGTGTAAATGTTTTTATGATTGTGTGTGCAGTCATATTTTTCCCTTTGTCCCAGGTCACCCTTGAAAAAGAGGTCTCGCCCGGTTGAATAATGGTTAATAAATAAATAAATGACTTTTATATTTTCTTCCCATAAATCACAATGATCACATTAATGTAGGTGTGCTCCAGTCAGGTATGTGTTACAACAGTGTGGCCCATCAAACATTAACCACCGGATTAACAGGGAGGAGATACTTGATCCCCTCTGTAGACTATGGAGCCCGAGGCACTCATGGCACATACTCAGCAGGTGTGTGAAAAGTGAAACGCAACAAGTCGAGGCACAGCACCTAAACAAGGCATTAGGTCTGACAAAAGCCTGGGTGGGGTCCATCCAATCCCATCTGCTGTAAGCCTTCAAAGTCTTTAACCCACTTGTGAATACACAGAGAAGAAGATTTCTGAACACCAGTGCAAATCTCCCAGTGACATCTACTTGACATCTCTGGCACTCAAAACTAAAGGAGTTAAAAATCACAAAATAAAACAAATAATTGTAAAAACCTATACTCTTAAAAACATGTTTGACTAATTTCAAACTAGAAGCTCACCTCTGACCGCCACAACCATGCATTAAGAAGCAGTTGGTTGAATGACAACACAGAGGCATGCTCTGGGTGATGAGGGGATGTACTGTGATTCATTTTGGAGCAGAAGGTCGTTTGTGAAGGGAAATCCTTTTTTCTTTCGGTGGTGCCAAAAGGACAACTATGACGTCAAGAAACTATGTTAAACTCTCCAGCAAGACAAGCAAAGGTCTGTAAATGTTCTTAAAATACTCTGAGCCAGTCTGTGCAAACCAAAGTTCATCTCTAGGGAAAAAAAAGAATACATCTAAAACGGACAATGACTCTATAAGTTAAATAGAACTATTAGGAGACCATCTCATTTAGACAAATAAAACTGTTTTTTTAAAGACGGCATAACCATTACGTTGATAGACGGTTACCTCATAAAGTCGGAGTAACGCGTTCACATCGCACTCACTCTCCAAACTTATTCCACTGTATCGCGGTCCCTGGTTCCCTCATCCTCCCGGTGACAGGTTGCGCTCTCCTTTTACGCACAGTTGGAAATACGTCGCACGCTTTTTACGAATTAAGCAAACGAAATGTCCTTTTTTTTTTTTTAAACGTTGGTGTTCAGCAATGACTAGGGCGCAGACACCGAAACAAATAAAAGTCAGCCGTTTCAAAAGCAGTAGCTGTTTGCTCGAGTGCGGCGCGTAGTCCTGCCTCTCGCGGCGCCCCGCCCCCTCTGCTCGGTGCGCCAAAGCGGCACTGACCCATGGACTGACCCATGGACTGACCCATGGACTGACCCATGGACTGACCCACCGGCACCGGCGCGCTCTGCTCTGCTCTAGTGGCGAAGGACTTCAGTGTCACGCCACTTATAAAATCCTACTGTGCTGCCCTCTGGCCGTGACTCCAGGCTCTGTTAAATCAATAAATAATAAGTCCACGTGAATACGTTTTGTCCATTAAATGCATTTCTAATGCAGGCATTATTCAGTCGGCTGTAAGATGTTCGTTAAAGCCCCGGTAGGCAACGATTAAGCTACATTAAAAAATATATAATTGTTTAAAAATGCACTGCTTGTTTCCATGGAAATAATGTTCCTTTGGTTATAAATATGAATTCATGGCAAACGTATTTATCTCTGGAGAATGTTCAGAGTTACAGTTTTAACGCTCTATTTCCATGCAGTCATGCAGGTAACTTTCCACTACCTTAAAGTTACGTGCTGTTGCTTTAAGTAACTTCCATTTAATGCAATATCTGAACACATGCGCCTTTGTAAATACTCCAATGTAGGTTCTAATTTGAAAAAGGTATGTAGGAAAATCTTTTAAAAATGTTAAAGCTTTGTGTGTTTTAGGCAACACTGTTCATCATAGCTGACATATTTGGAAAACTGCACGTTTGATATGTGTTCAATCTAAATGAATTCCTGACTGAGCTGTGTGTGTTTTGCTTTTACAGGCCTATAAAATAATGCACCAACAAGAGTTAGGTTCTGTTGTAATCATGCACCCTCTCATTTAAATTTACAGCTGTAGAACAATAGTCACATTTCACACCACACATCTGAAACGTTATGGGCTAGACCAGAGCAAGTGTCATCTTGTTAAATTCACATGCATTATCACCCATGCCAAGAGCCGATATCTGCAGCTGCCAGGCTGAGAGGCTGCTGGGACACGTAGGCATTAGCACAAGCTCTCTGTGCCGTATTCAGGGTTTGTATGAGGATCAGGAATGTTCTAAGCAGAGTTTTTTGGAGCCGATGAAACAGAGCTCTTGGTCACTTTAGTGTATATGTTCTGGAATGCTGTGGAATCTCCCAACAGGGATGCACGTCACAATGCCCCCGCTGTCCCAGGGCCCATGGGCACATACACTCGACCTGTGCCTCTCTCCTAAATGCTTCTCTGGATGCAATAAAAACTGCAGCTGGTGGTGCCCCTGCGCCAAGGGAGCTACCGCTGACAGATTAAGTGTAAAGTATATTCCCACTGAAATACATGAAATACATTGTGGAGGTAAAAGGCAGCAGCAGATACAAAGGTGGATGCAAAGGTGTAGTATTATCTGAATGACTACCGTATTTTCCGCACTGTAAGGCGCACTTAAAAACCTTTATTTTTCTCAAAAAATGACAGTGCGCCTTATAACCCAGAGCGCCTTATATTTGGATTAATTCTGGTTGTGCTTACTGACCTCGAACCGATTTTATGTGGTACACAGCGCTCAAAAATCCGTCAAAATGTTTTATCACAACTTTGGTAAACTACAAAGCCGCACCGCTTGCAGCGTTACGGTTACCGTAGCGAGGAGGGTCGCGGAGTAATACTGTGCTTCACCATAATATTACAGTGTGTGTATAAGGAATTTGAAGGATTTGTGGACGAGGAATAAACTGAAAAAGTGAGTGTATTATGTTTTATTTTACATGATATAGTGTTAACTGAACAATTTTGAGTTATTGTGAATACGCCAACGTTTGATTTAGCGGTATCTGACTGTGTTTTTTTTTTACGTGTTAATACCTGAGCCATTTTATGAGTGACTATGAATACGCTAATGTTTGATTTAGCGGTATCTGACTGTGGGGTTTTTTTAACGTGTTGTACCTGAGCCATTTTGAGTGACTGTGAATACGCTAACGTTTGATTTAGCGTATCAGACTGTGTCAGAACGTGTTTCCATTGAACAAAGGTTGGGACTGTTTTGTTTAGCTTAATGCGCCTTATAGTCCAGTGTGCCTTATATATGAAAAAAGTTCAAAAATAGACCATTCATTGACAGAGCGCCTTATAGTGCAGAAAATTACATGAGGTTCATCTGCTTTTTCTTCTTCTCATTCATTATCATTTTCTTTTATGTTCCCATAACTTAAGCTATGGAATATAACTGAACCTGAAACAAAGCTGTGATGGTGGCACTGTCACAGAATAGTAACGAGTGAGTGATCTTGAGAGATCTTTTAGAGGCTAAGTCCCTAAAAGACAGACATTCATTCAAAAAGCACAATGCCTTAATGGCCTTACAGTGTTGACGTTGTCGTGCAGCAAATGTGTTAAGTACAGGTAAATGGTTGCTGTTCCATGTTTAATTTGCCAACGACAGATGGAGGGCAGGAGGCTTGTATAACTCAGAAATGTTTTTGCAAGAAATATCAAAACTTTTGATCCACAAATGTGGATCATATCATTATTTGTTCGTGTTTGGCTTCACAAACCTGCCATATTAATCACATTGTTAAATTTCTTCGAACTAAAAACAATTACGTCTTTGATGGTTGACATAATGGCACCATTAATGCAAAATTACATATCTGACAGTTAAACAGCCAATTCTATCAACATTCTGACCTGTCTTCAAGCTCAACTTTAAACTATAATAACTGTAGAATATCTTGTTGTCATGAACATAATCTATGGCCAATTTAAGAAGAAATACAACAGTTTAAGAAGGCTTTCCACACTTTCACACTCTGGTTAGGGTTAGGGTTAGGGTTAGGGTTAGGGTTAGGGTTATTTGTAAGGAACTCTGCCATAAATACCTGTTACTGAAAAGTGCATTTGTAATTTATTGGAGGTGTTAGACAAGTTAGAATATTTCGCAGGCCCCTGCAGCCGCCTTAGTCTGTGCTGCTCATTAGATTGACACTTTGTGGTGGTAGGTAACATGTGTTTCAAAGTTCACATGGTTTAGCCTCCAGAGGCACCAGTAAAACACTTGACAGCTCGATGGAAAATCTGTCTTTTTTGGGTTGAAGCCACCTGTGCATGGATCTTGAATTCTTCCAAAGCCACTTGTACAGTCTGAAATTCAATTACCATAGGATTTTATTGCACATGCTTAGTTGTGGGCACATGGGAATTAATCTCTGAAACAAGCTCCCAGCATGCTCTTGGGAAACCTTCAATGACAGGTTTTCTTCTTGATCACTGGTCTAATTTGAAGGAGGGCCGACAACTGTATAAAGGTAACATCAGAGGAAAGAACATTCCTTCACTCAGCACCGTGACGTTGAGACACTGTCTCCTCTGTTTGCATCTTTGAAGGTTGGATTTTTCCCTGCCACAGAGAAGACCAAGACCTATGCGTCACAAATTGTTCTCATTCCTAAATGAAATCAGGTTTTTTTTCCTTCCATGAACTCCTCCGGGGCTTTGACTGCACAACTGCTGGTCAGAAAGTAGACTAGATGTGGATATTAACATGTGCTTGTCAAACAGATGTGCCCAGACATGCAGTCACCATTAAATCTTCTATCTCCGGCCTATCTCTGAGCAGTGTTGCCAAAAAAATTCTCCTCGTCCTTGGTCTTTGGATATCAAGTCATCCAGGATCTCTGTACATTAGTGTAGAGGATATAATGGACTCTAAAAAAGATTATGAGAGCAGGTTGTGCCCTCTAACAAGCAGAAGTATGGCAATTTAACCACCCTCCTCTCCATGTGTGTGTCACAGATGTCACAGACGTGACTTCACCTGCCCTGCTTGCAGTTCCCATCTGGCTCTGGTTTGTGCATCTGACTCCTGGGTCTTGGGGGTCAGTGGTCTTTGTACCGACCCTCTTTGTCATCACCACTTTTGTGCACCCCCCCTCACTCTCGTTCGCACATTTTCCACAATGATTCATTTAAGAAAACAGCACAGAGCCACAGGTCCCAGCTTCTCCCCCTGTGCAGGCGACGTGGCTGTTGCGCTCATTAATATTGAGGGAAACACGTTATTAGTTTGTCGTGTCACTTGAGCTGCCAGGAAAATCCAAAGGGAAGGTCAAAAATCTAAACAAGGCCAGAAGGTTAACAGCAGTCAGTCGGTTTATGTTTTTACCTTCCCTTTGGGTTTTCATTAAAGAAGTCTATATGCGTTAGTAAAATTGTATTAGATTGCATCACATGCAAGCTGTCGTAGCTAATTGTTATTTCAGGTACTTATTGGCGGAACAAAAACAAATATTTGAGAAATTAATCACAAGACAGGTTTACAGTTTGATTGGTAACAGTGTTTGTTTAATGCTAAATGTTTGCTAATTTTTTTTAATCTTTTTTTGCCATATTTGAGAATACAAGTACATTAGGAAATGGGTATTGGGTTTGCCATTGCCTCTCAGCATGTAGATTGTGATTGGAGTCAACATATCCTCCCTGTATTGAGTAATTAGTTGTTTGTGTCTGTCGTTCTATGTCAATCCTTATGTCAGTTTTACTACTCAAGTTACAGAGCTAAAATCCAAAAAGTATGTGTAAAAGCTCCCCAAACTTCAATAAATCTACATGTGTAACATCACGTGTGACATTACAGCTCCCTGTGATGAGAATAATCCCAAAAGAACCCATGCTGATATTTGTGAGCGGTGGTCCAGGGCACTCACGCGACTGTGACAGCTTCTGAGGCCTTTAGAGTAGTGATTTAAATTTAGTCTGTGCAAATTCTCTCCAACCACAAAAAAATTCACTTTTTCTTCTCTCGAAATTCTTATGTTCCACTTCATCCAGAAATATTTATGACACTTTCATTCTGTTCCTTTCATCAGACCTTTTCAGCTCCATGTGTTTGTCATCGCTGGCCAGCAGCTCTGAACACATAAGGACATGTTTCCACTTTCTCTTCCCACTGACTCTCAATGAAACCCACATCTGTGCAAAGATTTTAGATGTTTTCAAATCTTGGTCGCATGTACCTGTCCCTCCATTGGTCCCTGCTCTTCCCTCTGAGCCTTGATTGTATTCACCATGATGTCATCTCACATTGGCTGCTGTGTGAGGTGAAGAAAAAGTAGGAAAAAAGGCTTGAAAAACACAACCAAGGAATGCAACTGAAATGAAATCCACTGGAGTAGGGCAGAGGCTTTATATCTGTAACCAGATTGGCTCCTGGCCCAAGAAACACTGTGACCCTCCAAAACTCAGCCGTCAATAATAATCTGAAGACATGCTTTTGGCTCACTGTTTGGAAACAAGAATGAACTGTGCAGGACTTGTCCACTTGAAATAGTTAAAGCAGATGATTTTGTCCCCAAAGGCAAAATAAATCCACTTATTATCATTAAACCTTTACAGATTAGAGACAGATCAGTCAAAATAGCACAGTATAGATGAGTCTCTCTAAAAGTGCATATGACAGGTTAGAGCCTCGAGTTTTCAATAGATTGGTCCAATTTTGGTGAACTTTACTCTTCCCGATTGGACATGGGCAGCAGATGTGACAGAAAAGAGGTAATACCCCAATTCCCAACTGTTATCTAGCAACCAGACACTTAAGCCAAGGCGCGCCTAATTTACCTGAAAGCAATTGACAAATACAAATAAATTACCTTTATTTTGTTAAACTATGAACAATGAAACATTGTTACCATCCTACCAAACCTAGTTAAAAATGAAAACAAAATATGAAAAACTGACATATGCACTGAAGTCATTAATGGATAAACAACATAGTTTAATCAACCCAATAGAAAATCCCCGTCAGTCCCACAGAAGTGCCTTAAATCTCTGTTTCTATGGACAAGACACAGACGCAAAGCCATCGAGTCATTTGTGGTAAACACAAGAAATATTTACAGCCTCTGTGTTCCCACTGACATTGTCCTGTACAAGCACAACAATATGGTACTATTTACAGATGTAAATGTGGTCTATCACTAGTGCAGAAACAAATATGTATTAGTATATTTTAGAGTCTTATTTAAAGTCCAATTTGGGCAATAATCCAAAAAAGATTACTTTCACATCTGAATGAAGAGGCAAACTAACCCACTCGTGCTGTCTTTGTCACACAGTGAGCTGAAAGGCTTCGATAGTTCTGAGCGGAATGTATTGGAATGTTCCGGAAAGTCATCACTGAAAGTTCTTGTCTGCTGTTGTTGTGTTACTTTTAATGGTCAGCCAACTGACAAGGTGCATTTTCCGCCACCTACTGTAGTTGCACATCTTCTGTAGTTGTACGTCTTCAAAGTATGTGTTTTACGCTATACCGTATTAAAAAAAAAGAGAGAAAGAGAGAGGAGAGAGAGAAAGAGAGAGGTCAAAACAACAACAGCCGTGCTGTCGCTAGGTAACGTAAAAGAGGTTTTCATTATTCTGTGTAACTCCACACAGCTCTTGTTTTTGTAGTGAGTTGTAGTGTTACATAATGAGTCTATCACAAACCTTTTTAATGGGACAGTGTAGCATAAGATGGGGAGAAGAGCAGAGAGAACATTCAGCAAACTGATTTCTCTCATGCACAGAGCCTGATATGTGCTGCTGCTTATATCACTCAACAACCAAACAGCACAAAATAATTACTCTTGAGTAAATTGACACGTTTTGGCTCTTGTTTACTGTGTGGTTGCCAGGTAACTGTTACCGAATTACCTTTACATCTGCTGCTTGTGTCCAACAAAGAAGTAAAGTAATACTTAATAATTTTAGGGAACACAATCTGAAATATAACTGCGTTTGCGTAAAATGTTTCTAAAGTTGTATGCACCTTAAAAGACTGGATAAATCAACAACTAAATGTTCCTTATTCATCAATATTTAAAAGAGAAGATTCAAAAGAGAAGAGTTATTTTATGGTAAATGTGATCATCACCCATCTTCCTGTCATTTGGATTCTTCTTCGGTGCATATACGTTGGCTAAAAACGTTTTCCAGGTTGTAAAACTTTTTTTTTTGTGGTTTAGGAAACTTAGGAAAAAGTAGCAATATTAAATCTAAATATATAATTTAAATATAAATTAAATTAAATATTTTCTAACATTCTTTTCTCCAATTTCCAGAATTTCTCTGGTGGCAAACGTTTTGCAGTGTCCTGTTGCCTTCCACTGCTTGATACAGCACATCTCACACAAATAAGGCAGGCACCACTTATGTCTTTGTGCTCGATATTTAGCCCTGAATCTGTGCAGCTCATTTCACCATGAATAATAGTTTTTATGTCTTTGTCCCTTTGCCTGCTCTCCTTTATTTTGGTGGACGGTTTCATAATTGGATTGGACCATGGCATATCTCTGCTCTGCACTCAGCGGGTGTCCATTGTCTTTGCCCGGCGTCCAATTCGTGCTCTGATTGGTTTTCATAACTTCACCAGACAGCGAAAGGCACGCTGAGTTTTTAAAAACACACACAAGCATTTAGCAGAGCCGCCACAAAGCGTTCCTCGTGAAAAATGCAAAATCATTTATAGTTAGCCGCAGCAGAAGGAAAAGCACACCACAAAAGAGCAAAGTCGGTTTATAATAATGAGCTGAATCCAAAACAGTGTCTGGAAGCCAAGGAAAACTCAGGGAGGACCAGTGTGTAGGGGAAGAGACAATCTGCTCCAAAAGAACATCCTGAAGTTATACACTTCAGGATGGACTAAAACGATAGAAAACCTGAAATGAACAGATAAAAAAATAGATATAATGCAATTGGAATAATTACTTTATATTTCTCTTTTTTGTTTTAACAACTTCACTTTTGTCCTGTTTTTAGCTGACTCGGATATATTCTCTGGCCTATCCTGGTGGTGACAAGATGAATTATAAAGGAGTTCCCATATGCATTAATAACACACACATAATGCTTTAAACATGTTGAGCCTTTTGTATGCATCCATGCAATTACTTCACTGCATTGATATCTAAATTTTTGTTTAAATTAAAGATATATATTTTTTATATATAGTTTTCACAGTGTGTTTACTAGATAACAGTTATGGAATTGCCCTTAATTAAGTCTCATCTACTGCTCATGTCCAACCAGGAAGAAAAATAATAAACTACAAAATTGTTATACTACAAAAAACAATTCAAGATTTTTAACAAAAAATGTAAACTACGTTTGAGTAAATTGTGTATCTACCCTGTTCCAAATCATTCTTAATCATCAATATTTGGAACAGAAGATTGATATTAAACTGTAGAGTCTGAGTTATGGTAAATATCATAGTGATTGATCAGATCTCCATGTTTGGACTATTGTATTTTAAGGCAAATGTTTTTACAAGGTCAGAAATAATAAATACTAAACCCTCCATCCATAACCCTGCACCTACTGCTTGAAAAGTTATTAATATCTTCAAACCAATCTGGATTCTGTGAACAAGTTCCTGTACGCTGCATTAGTCATGTGGTAGTGCAAAGGTTTTCTACACAAAATAATCAACACTCAACATTTTGACTGTGTTTGATGCAGGTAACACATGCAGTTTTCTTACCGTATATTTTCTCACAAGTCTGTGGCAGGGGCCCGTGTCCATACAGTGTTTTTGAGTTTGGTGCTGGGTGTTGAAAGAATGTCAGTTTAAAGGCCAAGCGTTCATCACAACCAAAGGACGATCACTCGAGCGCCAAGTCCCACAACAAACACAGAGGTGACATTTTGGTCGTTGCATCACTGGGGCCGGTTTTAGTAGTTTTACTACTAAAACAGTAGTAGTTTTACTACTGGATATAGATGACACAACTAGGATTTGGTACCGTTAAAAGGTACCACTACAATACCAATAAAAATGCCTGTACTGGCAGTAATTTTAGGATCAAAAACTGGTTTAAAAGTAATACGTTTTGATGCCTAGTTGGTCTTAGGAGCGCACAATAAAGTTACTGTAGATAGTTTCCTCACAAATTAACACTAATAATAAATAAAGTACATTATTCTGTTTTGGTGTTCTACATAATAATTATCACTGGAATTGGTAGATTGTCAGTCACGGGACACAATCTGCACAACAGAGCTGCCAAATTACACTGTCCAGTTTTATTTTTATTGTTTGTTTGTGTGGTTTGTTACAGAACACTTTACACTTGAACACACCCACTTGCAGCGCCCTCAAGAGCAGTGTCAACTTCAGTGAAGCATTTTGTTGATTTATATTTTCATTAACATGTCATCATTATTAGTGTTAATTCTTTCTTACAACAATAAAATAGCTGAATCTAGTGCAAAGCAGCCTTTGTCTCTGTCAGGTTTTTAATGAGCCAATTTAGGCAGAATAATGGCACATGGCTGACCAAGAAAACAATATATAAATGCATTGTCTAACAAAGAGTACACCTTTCAGTTGCACAGAAATCTGCAAAAGATGAAGAGTTTTCACAGAAGACATTGCAATCAAACAGTGTCTTGAGATGTGGAGAAAAGCATTGCCAATTAAAGGCAGTGTAAGTGTTTATTTGTTTCATAGATTACTGAGGTCCAGACCATGTGACTCATGATGGACTCCTGCTGGGCCAAGTCATGCTTCACACTGACAGTGACCAAGCACAACGAACAGTTTAAACAGCACAAATTTCCCACACAATCTGATTTATACAGTCTACATTATTCACTCTCTGCATTTAGCTTCTCATCTCTATATAAGGCTGCTACAAAAAGACCGGGGACTTGATCCGCCCTCAGTCTTTTATCCATTGTCCAAGCTGAGGTTTCACTAAAGTGCTTGTTCTGATTTTGGCCACGGCACAGGGAAACTCCAGATGTGATCCAAAAAATGCCTCTCAAGTGCAATAGTCCAAAGGTTCAGAGCTGTCTCGGTGGCTCCATCACCTGATACTCTAACCATGAACTCCATCGTGCAGGGTAAAAAGACGCTGTAACATGCTCCAAGAATCACATTTTCTGTCAATTTGGGTGTGCGCACATAACGGTCCTGTTTGAACACAAATTTAAATTGTTGGTTTAGGCTGCCAAAGTGATGTACTCCAAATAAACTATAACTGCTCTTTTTCAGTTTTTTAATCTTTAAAACAAAACATAAAACACACAAAAAATGACACAGAGAGAACCAAATAGTTAACAAGACATACAAAGAAAAAACAAAGAAAAACTCACAGCATCTTCCCTGCTTGCCAAAGTGCCAAAGGTATCCATTTGTTGTGTCCATGACAGGAGTTTTGAGCCCCAAATACATAGTTCTGAAGTCAAGGTGTTGAATGCCAATGCTGAAAACAGTTTGCAGTGCTTTGTTAATCTCATTCCAATATTCCTGAACAGCCCCACAAAAAGCCACAGCTTCTCCAGCAACCGGTATTAAACTACAACTACTCTTTCTGACTTTATAATATTAATTGGATGAAAGCACTTGTGAATAAAGCAGGAGTTGTATTTTTACAATCAGACAGCTTGAGGCATGCATTGTTAAAGTGATTCAAAGTTAAAGTTTTGAGTTGAGATCCATCACTGGCAGTTTGTGGAGGGTAGTTTTTAGCAGCAACACTTGTATAAGTGGCGCGTGGGAGAGAGGCCAGGTATCTTAATCCTCTCGGGATTCCCCACCAAGAGATCCCATTAGTACGGATAAGAGCTGTAATGTAGTCGGGACGGGCAATGTGCTCTACCCCCGCGGTCTGGCTCTGACCCCTATCTGATCCCTCACTAACTGGAATCACAGTCCTGGCTTCAGCAGGCAGTATAAACGACCAATGAACTGTAAACCATCCTGATGCCTTAATGAACAACACACATACACACAGCAACAAGCTGGAGAAAAGGCCGCCATAAATGTGAAAAGAGCAGCCATATTTGCAGATACCGTAGAAACCACCTCAAACACTGCTCTTAAATGTTTCAATGCGACGTCTTCACAGCCTGTTTGGGTCCAAATGATTTAATTTCCATAAACACAAACATCACATCAGAAATAGGGTCTGAACTTCCTGATGAATTTAAGACAGGGGACAGAAACAGTTTCACACTAAATACATACATATAGCCTACATATCATTCTATGAAATGTATCATTAAGTCTTGAAAATACATTTTTCAAAAGTTCTAGATGTATACCTTACATTAGAGAAATATTACACACAGACCTTGGTATTCCTTCTTAAACACGTTAGTCTCAAGTCAGATTTTTTAAGTGCTACTAATAAAATGGGACATCACAAATATGTTCACTTTTTGTAGTGAAACTGAAAACACAAAAGCAACAACTGTATGTACTATTTGGTTAAAGAGACTACAGATTAAATAGATCATTTTGACCACTAAAGTGTAGGATAGCCATGACAGGCCTAAATATGTGTGATTTGTGGTGATGAGAGAGGTTGATACTACCCATGCCGTCTCATCTTTGTCAGTCTGCCCCAGGGCAGCTGTTATCTGAGCAAAACCAAACTACAAGTGTGTGAAATGCCTGAATAATTAAATGTAAAGTGCTTTATAAATAATTTTAACTAATTGTTATTAGTGAAATATCAAAATTAACATTTTCAACTAACTGTATCCGTATCAATTAACTACAAATACGAAAATCTTTACGATAAAAAAAAAAAAAAACATTTCCCACCCCATTTTCACCCTCATTTTCATGTTCTGAAAAAGCATAGACTATTGGGTCTTACGTGATAAACCTTAAAAGAGCATGCCTGATTTACAAGGTCTCACGCTCCCTTGCACCACCACCTTTGATGAATGAATGAAATGTAAAGATATTTCAGAAAGCACCACTCGAGCCATCACCAGAGGTGACTGTATTATCTGTCTGAGGTGGGAATCTGCGGATTAACACTGGAGCCAGCTCAAATGAAGAATTGGCTATGGTCAAACCAAATTTACTCTCAATTATAATGACATAACTGGGCTGAGTATGAATGGAAGGTGTGTATGCGCAATTTACACTATTTCAATATGTGGTCCCTTTGATTTCTTTGTTGATTGACCGATGTAAAACTATTATACATGTTTACGATGTGTATTATTCCACCTAACAATAACTAGAAATACATGATGCAAGTCCCATTATTATGAAAAAAAAGCCTGTTCAAGATGGCTGAAACTACAAATCCCACCCATGTCCATACAGACCCCAGAACCAACCCCTCCATCATCTCGTATTATTGTTCAAATGTGATGTCCATTTGAATTAAAGCACTATAAAAATACCTCCTTCCCTTTTGGGTTAATATTTGAATATTTGCAGGTGTCATTTGCCCATTAGGCGGAGAGGAGAGTGTGGAGATGAAGAGAGACAGGCGCAGCGTCAGGAGTCAGGGCTGGAACAGCTCATTTTCCAACACCCCACTGTTAATTCAACCCCTGCATGAGTGTGTATGTTTTCACACTGACCCACGGAAGAGACTGCTCCCAGGTCAGAGCAAAAGGAAGTAGACGAATAAAAGATAGAGGAATGTATGGTACATGCAAGTTTTATTTGGTTGTCAAGATAATACTGAACATGATTTTGAGTAATTGGTTATGTGGGTACTCTCTTCAGTTTACTGTAGATTTGAATTTGGTGTCATTTCTCTGTATATTAGAATGTCTGTAGTTTGTATAAACATTTCTTTGTTGATATTTGTCTTAATGCACCAGCCAATCTCCATAAAACCATATTATCAAAATGTCTCCAAACTATAAATCATAAATGCTAGGAGTTGCTTACTTCTATTACGTTCCACTGCTGTTTGAGGATTCACAGATGTTTTTAATGGGGCCTGATAAGAAATGCTCAGAAGCTGCAAAGGGAATCTTGGGATTTTCTGCGCTAAATCATGACAGAAAAAAAAACACGTACATCACACGCCCTGTTGATTAAGGCATGCAGCCCCCCACGACCAGAGCAGTGGCTCATGAGCTGCACTTAACCACATCAAGATTGACTTTGAAGAGTTCGCACACCTCAAGGATTGTACAGCTACTCAAGTTACTAAGTGCTTCTGAATCTGTGCATCTTTTATATTCAGATGCTGCAGTCAAGATGAAGGCACAGCAAAATAAATAGTTCTCAAACGAAAATATGTCGAGTGGACAAATAGTGAGGTAAATCAATCCTAAAACTACTGAATCCGAGTACAAACAGTGATGGAGACCTTTTGTTCCTTCATTACTCACAGCCCCAGATAAAATGCAAAAACATTAACAGCAGGTTGTTCACAGAGGATGGTTTAGTGAGCCAAGAGAGAAGAGGACTGACTGCTCTTTTCCTGAATGTCTCAGCCAGCGTCAGATGGAAAATGGACTTCGTGCAGCTACACGTCAGGAGAAGATTCCTGAAGCAAAAAGTGAAGAGAGGGCTGCTGAAAATCTGCTCAGCACACTTTAGGTATTAAGTTTATTGGCAGAAAAAAAAGAGGAAATTCTGAGAATGGGTCAAAAACAGGAAAGAAGACAAGTATTGGAATTTGTAGGACGAGCCCAAAGGAAAAACATTGATTTTAATTTTCTGTAATGTTTGAATTAAAGCCATAAGAGCTCGATTCTTTAAACATAAACACAATAATACATTGCAATTCCTGTACATATTCAAATATCTGTGTCACTACACTTTGTCTTTTACCACGTGTAAGATTGGTAATATTGTGGTCTTTATTTTGCACACTCCTGATTTAGTTGAACTTCTTAAGATTTAGTGCCCCCTTAAGGACCACCCACTGCTAGTGCCTAATACATTGAGGACAAACTGCATTTAATAATATCATACGTTTGTGCACTAACCGTTTCATTTCAGCCAATACTTGTCTATTAGAATTAATTTAGCCGAGTCCAACTTCAAATCACCGCCAGAGAACCTTTCGCGTGTATGTTTAATGTATTAAAAAATATGAACAATTCTTGAACTTCTGAATGCCTAAGGTCATCTAATATGCTGTAAAATATATATAGAATAAATAATAACCAACAAAATGGCTGAATTTATAGATTTATTCATTTATAATGCAAGCTTTTGTTTGCCGCTTTACATTTTAGTCTTTACATGGTTCATACGGAGCTAAACTTCATAGCAGTGACACAAAGTGACAACAAACACAAAGCCCAAGACACTCAATGGAAGGAATCAAGAGGTTTACATCTTTTTCCAGGTGCATCACCTTTTTAAGACCACATGCCCTCACTGTACTGTGTCACATGCAGTTCACTACGCCAGGCTCACTTCCACACACACACAGCCACACGAAAATTCAACAAATACCTATGCACAAGATTAAAATGTATATTTAAATTTTATATTAATGATATTAATGAATTCCACAATAAAAAGCAAACAAGAATAAAGACAGCATCTCAAATGTAGAGGATTTTCAACTCCTTTTGTTATCGTCCATGTTCCCAAGCTCCCCATCTTCAAATGCTGCCTCTTCTGTCTGCACTGAACTGGCCTGCCTTATCGGCTTTGCTGAATAAAGAATATTCCATTGAGTCTTAGTCAAAGGTAGGATTGCCACACCAAATGGCCCATGAGCAAAACATCATTAAACTTCTTCAGCCTTTTTATTCTCGCTCAAAGACTGCTGCTGTTGATGACTGGTTTGCACATCCATCAAGCATTCCTGGTCAAGTCTTTTTCTGCCGCTTTGATGCAGAATGGAACAATAAGTAGGGGGTAGAAAGGTCAAGAAGAATGGCACATTTTATCTTGGTTACTCAAATGTAAAATCACTATGTTAGAAGATGAAGCGCCGTAGAGGATTAACACCACTCAGTAAAAGTGAAGGACATTAATATGAGAAGGCGACAGGGTTAGATACATCTGCATCCACACTGTAGACCTTTGAAATATGTCCTGCTGAAAACAGGTCCAATGTTGTTTTATTTGAATAAAAGTTTCTTCTAGTAAAAGGTGAGGTGATGTTACAATGTTGGCACCAAAAGAAAACTTTGGAGAAGAGTTGCACTAAAGCAGAGGTGACTGCAGCCCAACTCTGGACTCCAGAACGAGTACAAGTGCAGAGGATGAACAGGGCTGGATGTGTGCAGGGTCAAAGGGCTTTAGAAGAGGAGACAGCAGTTACTCTCTGTGGTTTTCTCTCTGTTTCTTTGACCTACAAAGACAGGAAGCAAAGACATGCCTTAAGATTACAACTGTACCCACAATTTGTAGCCATACAATTAATGACAAAAGACAAAATACACATTTCATTAGAGTAGAATTTAAATGTTAAACATAACGGTGTAATCCCTCATTCGTCCAGGAGTGTTCCATTGTAGAAAAATATTCAGTTGTAGTCATCTGGACTCCGTTTTAGAAAAACAAAACGTTTCGACTCTCATCCAAGAATCATTCTCAATCTGTGAATCAAGTCTGGGAACTCAGGTTTTATATCGACAGAGAAGGATATAAGACCTGAGTTCCCAGACTCAATTCACAGATTGAGAATGATTCTTGGATGAGAGTCGAAACGTTTTGTTTTTCTAAAACAGAGTCCAAACAGAGTTTTTCTAAAACACATGACTCCAACTGAATATTTTTCTACAATGTTAAACATAGCATTATTATGGGTTAGGTTACTGTCAATAAAGACGTGCATGCTAAATTATAACGTGCATAAAATCACTTTTGAATATTCTTGATCAAAAGAATATATGAGGCAGCATTTCACATTTACAAATATGTGTGTGATGTCTTACTTGTGAATCCAAATTTTATTTTTGTGCTTGAGGTTTCTTCTTTGTGAACACAAATTTCAGCCGTGATCGAGCTGTCACTATGTCACTGTCACTAAAAGTCAAGCTCAGACTCATTGGTCTGACTCTGACTGTGGAAGTAACATGGACACTTTACTCACTTTTGCCACATAATGATGCATTTGCCTTTGATACTTTCTATACCATTGAAGTTATATAATTAAACTGGCTTTTTATTGATTCATTGTATTTGCTATTTAGTGTATGGTTCATGCTGTAATGGTTGATTTATATACACTTAACGTTGGTAATTTTATGGGCCGTATCTTGTGGGGGGGAGCCTTGGCCAGGAGGCGGTTCCTACGGGATTCTGCTACTTTCATGTTAACGCTGGCGTAAAGAGGCTTTACTTGGCCACTGGAGGCCGCCGTAGGATGTTGCCAGTACAAATATGGCTATATCACTAATTGGATGAAACGCTAACATTCAAAAGCACCACCTGTGTGGGTGATGTTTGCAGTCTTGGCATTATATCCAGGCAAAGAAGTGAGCGTTTCACAGAAGAGGAGACGATTGTTGTGAAACAGTGAGAACCAGCATTAATATACGATTCGTTCAATGGATTTTCAATTTTTTCCCAAAATTGGTCTGCATCAAACTCCAAAATCTAATCCATTGAGATACAAGTGTATCAGTGGCGAAAGTGAGTAAAGTGTCCATGTTACTGCCACAGTCAGAGTCAGACCAATGAGTCTGTCACAAGCACAGTCAAGCTCAGTGACGTCATAGTGACAGCTCGATCACGGCTGAAATCTGTGTTCACAAAGAAGAAACCTCAAGCACAAAAATGTATTTGTATTCACAAGTAAGACATCACACACGTTTTATTTTTGCATTTGTAAATGTAAAATGCTACGTCTTTTGACTTAAAATGTTCTTGATTAAGTAATTTTATGCACAAATATAAATGTACACACATTTTAATTTGGTGGGCACGTCTTGACTGACAGTACCCTTCACTTAAGAATACTAAAATAAACATATCAGTCTCCTTACCATGAGAGTTGGGCTCCGGAAGAGTTTTCTCTGGCCACCAAATGCATTACAGTAGTTCGTCCGGGAGGTAGCTTTAGAGCTAGAAAAAAAAAATAATTCCATCAAAATAACTCCAGCACAATTGTACTCTTTTTTTTTTTTCTTCTTCCACTTAAAAAAAAAAAGGTTGACAAAAGTTGTTAGATTTGATGTTGGGTAAAGAAGTCTTCAGTTCATGGGGTCAGCAAAGTGCTGCCCAATGGTCGAGTGGTTAAGGCAGCGGCACACATGCCAGGCTGCAAGTGCAGTTTTCTGCAGTGTCGTGAGTTCGAATCCCGGGCCTGACAATTTACTGCATATCCTCCCTTCTCTCTCATCCCCATTTCACGCCAAGTCTAATAAAGCCTACGGACCAAAAAAAGCATTTAAAAAAAAGAAAAGAAATCTGGCTTAAAGAAAATCAACATTGTGTATTCTTAGCTATGCATTTTATTTACTCTCTATTCTACAGTGATTTCTTTGTTTATGAACACCTTTAAAAGCTAAACCAGGGACACGGGCTGCAAATTAGCCTTAGGCACCTGGACAGTTACCATTGTGTGTCAATGTTTAATTGTTGTTTAATTAACAATCCATAGGTCTGCTCTGACAACTGCTACCATCTATAACAACAGTGTCTGTATGTCTCATGTCCAGTGTCAGGAATGCCTCGATACCGGTGGATATAAATACTTAAAGGAGACACTGGGATTTTTGCCGCTACTTAGCATTGAACTTTAACAAAAATAGATTAGTTAATTAAAAAACGTATTAGTAATGGCAACAGGTCCATTGACTTCCTGTTCAAAACTGAAGCTCCGGCTCTTCATTGTGGCATTTCACCCTAACAAGCAGCAGATTGTCATTTAGTCATCTACATTTTAGAACATGTACCATACTACTTGGCGTCTTAATTTTTCAAATCAGCACAAGTACAGGCAAGTGGGCGGGGATAGAGTGTAGGTGAAAAAAGGAATTTTCTGAGCATTTGAGCCCCAGTTGCAGGACAATACAGGATTACTCAAACATGCACGGATCAATCAAAATACAACTTTGAGTCCACAAATGATGATGAAACACCGTTGTAATAAGGGTAAAAGCTTATTAAAGTTGATTTTGCGCTTATGTCAAGGTCAAGGAAGAAACGGACTTAAATCCATTTTGATCCCTCATCCAGTTTAAGAAACACTAAAAGCAGCTTTCACCTGCACTTTATAGAAAACGTTATATTCCAAGCCGTCTTTAAACATATTAGTGCCATAATACTCACAATACACACTCACCTTTATTTAAAACTTAGGCTTCAGTGGATATTTCAGTCAAAAATCATGTCTCATTGTGCGTGTTTATTAAGGAAACAAGCCCACATTTCTGTGTCCTTGGCTGGGGGACACTGGTGTTAGTTTGGCTCACTTTATTTTTTCGAGTTCAGAGGCCTATACGCCGTTTTTATCCACGCATAAAGAAGTAGCCCGGGGTGATGCGCACAGCTACGGGATGAGAGAAGAGTGTGTGGAACAGCGTGGTGATGTGAGGCGGATCAGAAACTGACCACAGCTGGAATTGCGATGAAGTGAGTAAGCTGGTTGGAAAGAGACATGAATGAAATGTGCTTGTGTCGCCTCTGTATGTTTATGGTACTGTTATTTTAAACACTTTTATTTAAAATATATAAATAAAGCTATAAAGTAATTTAATTGTTCTAAAATAAATATCAAATCTAATTTACAATGTATAGAACCAGTGAGAAAACTTAAGTTTGATAGTGTTAAATAAATGATATCCCTATGTTTAGGTAAGCTATAAAATGGTTATTCTTCATTAGAGAAAAATTAGCTTCAAACTGTTTTATTTAGATAATTTCTCAGATTGAATGTCTCTCTGAACCTCTCCAGTCCATGTGTTGTCATCTTACTCCACCTCCTCCTGTAAGAGGAGCAGATACAGTCTCTGTCTGATCACATTCTTCTCTCCTTTAAACCTCTCACACTAAAGATATTTTTAAACCTGTCCAAACTGATTGTTCAGGAGGAAAACTACCGGTAGTCATATAATGTCTGGGAAAAACATCGTTCAACAACAATATTTATTAAGTGAATTCATACACCATTATATTTAATGATAAGTTTCGTCTAAAACTTTTCTAGAGTTTTTAGAGTCTGTAACTTTGTCATTTCTGGGTCGTTTGACTCAGAATGAAGACTGGATTAAAGTTCAACGAACTGAATATCGGCCGATACGGATACTGGGCCGATATATCAGTGCACCCCTAAAAAACGTGGTCTGTGACACCTGAGGCTGTTTTCTAGACATGCAGACGCTGACATCTGGGCCGGGTGCGTTGCTCTCCTGCAGTGCTCCTCCGCTCATTTACTCGCTGTTCTTTTTTTATAAAATCAACATGCTTTCTCCCCTTATTCAATTGCATCCACTGTCGTGTCATGACGAGAAAGTAAAAAGTGACACCTTGTGCGGTCAGAGGTGGTGCGCACAAATTTTTTAATGATCCCACGGCTTTATTAACGCTATAAGGGCTGAAAATGTCCACGAGAGATACGAGCAAAGGTGAAACCAAACTACAACTGAAGTCTTGGCCACAAATTTGACGCATGTAGGCTCACATGAGATTGTACGACGGAGTATAAAGGGCCAACCCAAATTCTAAAAAAATTGCGGGGCACTACAAGAATAAACTCGCAATTTAACGAGAATAAGGAATAAACTCAGAATTAACAAGAATAAAGTCATACATTTATGAGAATAAAGTCGTAGTCAAAATAAAGTCAACATTTTTATTTATTGTTGTTTGGTCAAAAACAAAAACAAAAAGTGCTCTACATCCAAGCACATAAGATAAGAGATACAAATTTGTTATTTGCCCAAAATGCATTTTTATTCTGCTAAATATTTTTCTATTATTATTTTCTTAAAGATACTTTTAAACTGAAAGAAAGAAGTGGCTTTTTTAAAATTCATCGCAACAACTGTTCCATAATATAACTCTTTTACTTGATAAACAATGTTCCCTCAGCGTCGTTCTCACATAAGGTCAAACATACACGTTCCCCCTAAATTATATATTACTTTCTCTCTGGGTAAACTTTGTCTTCAATGATAAAGGGATTTGATTGTATTTAAACGTTTAGGGGCCAGTGTCAAAGTGACGAGGGCATTCCCCCCTTCCAGGATGCAAAAGAATGGGCTTGGATGAGTAAACAGCTTAGAACTGCATAAAAGCAAGACAGATCGCCACTGCAGTTTAGCAGGACCTTGCCTGTAACGCATCATTCACAAACTGTTGGATCAACTCTTTACTTTCCCCATGGCGTAGCCGTAGTGGACCAGCCGCGCTCTGTGCCACAGCCGCCCGCAGACAGGTGGAGGAGCCTCGGTGTTATGTCCACACATGCTCTGCTCCTCTAGTGCACAATCACCGTTCTTACGAGCTCATTGTGGATGTTACTACGGCCCCTGTAGCGGCACGAGGAGCCGAGCACTGGGTTTTACACACTGATTCTAACCTTTTTGGCAAACTTGGTAAAACACCAGCCCACACTGGACAGCATAGTGGTGGTTGGTGGTGATACATTTTTGGGGCATGCACCAATTGTGTTTATGTTGGTTAGCGATGTTTTACGCACACAACATCATCCATACAAGCCTCTTACATCCAAGTAACACAACTACAGTCTAACACACCCATGTCGCCCAGGCTGATAACTACAATGAGAGGATACTATAGCTAATAAAGACATATAGTGCTCACATGGCCATGAATGAGCGCAGTTCCAACAACACACGTGCACCCAACACCGGAGTACATCATTTTACACACATATCCCAACTATGTGGCTAGGTGGCTTAAATTTGCCAAAAAATGAACACAAATTAAGTTCCATTCTCCCCAGAGGACTAAGAGCATCCTCTAACTGCACACTTTTTTAAAAAAATTATTATTTATTTTATTTAATGAGAAACACTGGAACTTACCTCCCAGAGTGACGTTGCCATGAAGGAAGCGTCCCTGAAAAATGAGTCGTAGTATACTAGGGCTACTCACACGCTCCTCCTCCCATCCTGTCAAATAATAAAGACGTGCAACTTTGCAAATGTCGCATGAATAATACTTGAAAACACAAACACAGTACCACAACATTTAGAAAAATATATATTTCAAACCACATACCTGCAGGCCAGTTTTCAAACACATGCTTAGCAATGTCTGTGGCCGAATCATTTGGAGAAAAAGTGAAGTCTTGAGTTTTTCCACTTACAAGGATAAGGCGGAGATGAACCTTAAAAAAACAGTCGAACATGTCAGTGCTATATCCATGAAAATCCCGCACCATTAGCAGTGGAGGGAGGAGTGACCTTCACATGGCTGTAAAGCAATGAGCATTCCAGTCCAATTACATTTATCCACACCAGGGGCTTCATTTATAAAGCTTGCTTATGCACTACACATGGCATGAAGCGCCCTCTGCGCCATACATGGGATTACAAAAGTGTGTACTAGGCGCAGGACTTTGCTCGTCTCTGCGCTAGCTGGAAACGTTAGTGTGCACACTCACGGAGAGGCGCAGAAATGAAGGGAGTTTAAGGAAGCTGTTAACAAACAAGTAGGTTATTGCTTGATCCAGTTTTTAGGAAATATATTTTATAAAATAGACATTTAGATTTCAGAATTTAAGCAGATGCTGTCAAAAACGCAGAGAAGAGCGGTTTGTTTCACTCATTCACAATACATGAATTTGAAGCCATGCGCACTCATGCACAAGCTTCTGCACTTTCCCGGTGCAGCCCTGGCTCTTCCTTGGTCCACACTGTGATCATAGACTTCAGTCTGAAAACCATTGCAGAGAGGATCAGCTGAATCTGAGACTGGATTGAAACACAGATCTGACCTGAGAGCAAACGGATCCCACAGAGCATATGAGCGAAACTTGGTTTTAAAGAAGCATAGAGAAAAACACAGCTCCAACAAGTTACATTTGTCTTGCACAGCGCGAGTACAGTATATAATAATATTAAAATGATTACATAATATATCCTGCCTAAATGGTATAGTGTAGTTAAACAAAAATGTGTCTGCCATATTAAATTGTACCCTAATGTTTACATATCAAACCCTGATTATTGGCTTATGTTTAGGCATATAGCATTCCTGAGTTACTTTGTATGGATCGTTTATGGTGAATTGTACATTTCTGCTGTAGGTGGGATCTATGAAGCAGAGATTGTGTGGTAGAGTGCACACAGAGTTTTATAAATCAGGAGTTTGCATTGCTGGTGCCTCTAGTGGCCTTGTGGAATAGGCACTTGCTCAGCAAAATTCCTACACAATCCTTTACAAGTGAGGCCCCAGATCGCCACCCATTGACTGTGCAACTTCATTCAGCACAGGCTTATGCTGAAGTGAGCCCTTGTTGTGGGGGACAATAGATAAGGGTGGGGGCAAGAACACTGGCCCTTTAGTTTAGAGCTCTCTGATTTGTTGGCCTAATGCCATAACCCCAGGTGTCCCAGACAGCTTTGGGTCTTCCAATTGCAAGTGCAGACCTCTAAAAGGGCATGTCTCCAGATATGGAAGTTTAGTATGTTATTAAGATAAAATGTTATAAATGGCCGGATAATAGGTTCATCATACTCTTTAAATTCTGAACTGTAAACTGATTTATAAATCATATGTCACATACCGTACAATAATGTTTTAATAAAATTAAAAGCCAACTGAAATCAGACAGGAATTTCCATGAAAGGGAACTTCCGCTTTACAGTCAAATAGATTAAGTGAATTAATTCCTTCTACTTTAAGAGGATAAACATGAACTTTCTTGCATCACAAATCATGGAGTAGAGAACAAAGAGCCCCACAAGGTGTGACGTCAGGGATGCTTCAACTCTGAGCTGTTTACAAATACAATCTGCCTTTGGTGGTCCCGTCTGAACCCCTCCCCCCTTAAACCGGATAACCTCAATGAGGGGTTGCACCTCCATGTCATCATTAACAAGCTCTGCCCCCATTTCCACCCCTTTCATCTCCAGCAAAATAAAAACAATGTAAAATCTGCCTGGTTACAAATGGCAGCATCCAATAACCTTCTAACATCTATGAGATGAAAAGGTTAATACCTTCAAATATAAATCAAACATAAAGTTTTATTATATTATCATAGATATTTGGTCATTCAAGTTTATGTATTTAAATAATAATAATAATAATAATAACCATAATGATAATCAAAATAATACATACATACATACATACATACATATACACACAAACCCAGCAAATATAAATGTAATTTGAAATAATTTTAGAAAAATAGGTACAGATTCTACTATGGCCAGTATTCATCTTTTAAAGCATTTATGCCCAAATTTGGGCTAGAGAGTGACCTGGACATATGAGGGTCAAATCAATTGGCATCAAAACCTTGAAGGGAAAGTAGGGCACAGTTTTAACTGAGATTATGGACAGATGGTGTCAGAGGAGCAGTATTCAAGTGTTTATGGGCAGTTGCTAATCCGTGAACCCCAGCAATCAGCCCCCTCAAAAACTATAACCAGGGTAAAATCAACCCTAGTAGGTTTTACAGCTACTTCCTCACTACTTCCTATTGTAGTTACTCACATAATAAATTTTTAAAAAACTTTTGAAGAAACATTTTGTCTCCAAAACAGAGACATGTTACACAACTGCATAACTAATGTTATATGCTGCATTTAATAAATATGCAAAATTACTGAAACTTACCATGTCTAGATCTCTCTGGCTGGTCATGGTTGAGGCAGGATGAAGGTGGTAGATGATGTGCAGACAGGGCAGGTCTGAGAGCTTCAGCTGCTAGAGAGGGCCAGAGCCCTAACACAAACAACACAGACACTATCACAGCCTGGCACCAGGGCATCACTAATGCGTTATACCATTATGTATGTGGCAAATATAAAGAAAATTCGTTTTCTATTATCAACTCTTGCTCAACGATGATATTACAAGTCAGAATTAGAACTAGTGTAAACTTCTAATGTTCCTAAAGCCTTGGCTAAAGGCTAACTATGCCAAAGGCAAATAACAACAACGATATAGCCTCCAAAGCTACCGAGTAGACACATTTTTGAGGCGGGCTGTTTCTCTACAATGCACTCATTTGTACCAGAATTAACACACCCGTTAACACAATACATATACACAAAATTGCAGTTCTATAAATGACTCAATCAGAGCATATAAAGGTTTCGTCTTTGAGCTCACCGTTCGATGCGTTAGTGAATGCTAACTGAAAGCTAAACTGCTAACATACAATAATACCCAGCCGTATTCGACCGCTCTCACCTGCATTTGATTACAATTGTGGAAACTGACATCAAGATGAGCTGACAACCAAGTAGTTGTCGTGTACTATGAGTAAAACATCGAAAGTATCCAGTATTGATGGATCTGAATAGTTGGCGAATAAGACGAAAAAACACCGGAAGTCAGCAGGTTGTAAACACAGATGCTACCGCAAAGGTGACTGGGAATTGATGTCTTCAATCAGATATAAAGTGGTTCAGTTTTACATAATTACAGAGAGAAAGTAGTACATTCCCCAGGTATAGCCAAAGCAATCTGATATTTTGCTTACCTTGACCAGAATTTGTTTGCATGCATGCAATAGCCTATATTTTCCTGTTTAACTTAATGTAAACAAAGTAGGATTTTATTTCTTACCGTTTATCACCATTCAGTGTGATTATTCGTACCCTTATTTATAACATTTGTTTCATTAATCGAATTAATTTAACTTATTTATTATTTATTTAACTCTTGTAAAAAATTTAAAATTAAAACTGTTAGATGTGACCATATCCTATGAAAGGTCCTCACAAAGTAAAAAATATTATATATATATATATAATATCAGAATCCTATATTGAATATTTATACAATCCTACTCACAAAAAATTGCACATCAATGCAATTGATAAACAATTGTTGTTTTTTTGTGTGTGTCTCTTTTGGACATTTTATGAAAAAAACAAATGACCTCATTTGTTTTGAACTATTCAGCAATAAATGTTTTATTTATTTTTGTATCCATGTTTCAAATAACGATGAAGTAATTTCTATTTTTTAGGAACAGAGTAGGCCTATTTAATTTCAGCATTTGGGAGTGCATAAAATAACTTAATAGACATAATGATACTACATATAAGAATGTAAAATAATGCTTCGGCAGACTCTATGGCAGTTCACGAAGGGTAGAACATATTAAAAAATACAGAATAAAAATATGATAAACATCATTCAAATTTGCTCTTAATTTCTTTGGGTTGTTGGTTCCACAGTTTAATGCTCTTGAGAAAAGGCTGACAGTCCAATATAAGACATGCACTGGGATTTTTGGAACCTTGCTGCCGTCATGGATATATTGTATAGTGGTCAATAGTGTTTTTTTTTTTGTTTTTTTGCATAATCAGTTGAAATTACTTTCTTCCTCCAAAATTCAACTCAACTTTTCTGCAAAAAGTGTACAAACACCACTTATAACACGTGTTTCAGAGACTTTCAATAAAGGTGTTGGCATAAAGATATTAATGTATACATTCACTTGAATAATATTACACGGTTCAGCTCTACATTAAAGTAAACATTACTTTAATGCAGAGCTGATTCGTTTTTGTTTTTTTCACACCGCAGACAGAAAAAAAAAGATTATTATTATTATTGTAGAAAAAGATTCAGTTGTAGTCATCTGGACTCTGTTTTAGATTGAGAAGGACTCTTGGAAGAGAGTGGAAACGTTTTGTTTTTCTAAAACAGAGTCCAGATGACTACAACTGAATCTTTTTCTACAATGGAACACTCCTGGATGAATGAGGGATTACAACAACATATTATGATTATGATTATGGTTATTATGATTATTTATTTTTGTTCAAGATTTTGTTTTAATGGGAAAAACCAATACATAGAGGCGGTCTTTGTAAAAGTTAGAACAAGCTGATTTTGAATGAGCGACTGAAGCGTAATTTTAAACAATTGTTAACTGTTACTCTCAAATACATCTTCTGGACTTAAAAAAATATATTTCTTTTATGTCTAATTTGCGTGAAATCAACCCGATCCCTGTTTATTTTGGATTCACTCAAAATTAGGCAATGAAATGAGCAATTAGGAAATTCTGTGACTGATTTAACCACATATTTTCAATGCGGAAGGCTACGTTTATGCCGTAAATTACTATTAATAGTAGGCCTATCAGTTACGTATTGCCCTTCTAATTCTTAAGAGGGTCTTTCGTAAAGTATTATGTAATGTACAGAAACAACTACAAGTTGTGAGTCCTTAGCTGATGTTTACTTGAGCACTGTGACTCGTTTTCCCAGAATCCCCCAGTGCGCATGCGTACACCGTGTTGCCTGACAGTGGTAAACAGACGTCAGAAGGGAGTCTTCGCCTCGAGTCAAAACAAAACAAAACAAGTCAAAATCGGCAAAGAAGTGGACGACTGGAAAAAATCTGCGAATAAACGTTCAACAAATTCGACCAGTGGAGAAGGAAAACTACTTGGAAGAAGTTTGAGAGGTGTTTTTTGAGTTTTTCTCGGAATGTAAACTCTGGAGTAGCAGGAGCTTAAGCGGCTAACATTACCGCGGCTATCGTGCGCTTTCCAAACTGCGGCGATTGGCGATTTAAGCGCTGGAAAGTAGACCATATTTACGTAACCATTTCACAACTACCTTATAGTTTTGAGACGCGTGGACGGAGAAGAACCAACTAGAGCTCTTTTTTCAGTCTAAATGGTTTTCTAAGTGCTTCTTGGCGCATCGTGCCGCGGCATAGTGGAGAAACATGGCAGATGGTGACATGCGCCCGTTCGCAAAGTGGCGGATAGTACAGACCTGAGACACGAGGACTGGACTGTAAACGACCGAAAAAAGGACTCATGCCTGTATCGCTTGAGTAGATGTTAACTTGGAATCATTTGCGCGGACTAAAGGCAACTGTTTTTATACGGGGTTTTTTTTAGCATTAGACCAGCAATTTCATATTAAGACATTATTAGCACACGTTTCGTCCCATGCATAGCACAGTAAATTCTAAAAGTGGAATTCAAAGTAAATTTACTGACGGACATTGAGTTGTTTACAAATGGAAACGGGACCCTGAGAAGCTCCTTTATAAAAATCAGTCAGATAATCCCTGTTAGACCGCTCTGGACTTTACAAATACCACACTTTTATCTGTGGAAAATTAATGCGCTAAAATACAAATAGGCCTATACTTGCTTTTTAATTTAACGTTTGGATAATTTTGTTTAATTTCTGTAAGAGGTGGCCGGGATTTTTTTCCTCACTCGCTGTTTATTTTATTCAAACAAAGAGACTCTCTTACACTCTACATCGGAAGCTTTATGATAGTTACTATTAAGGAGATTATTTGGGTTCCCTAATCTCCAATCTGAGGATTAACTGAAGCGATTGGTGTGGTCGGATGTTTTCGTCTCTTTTCGTGGACCCATTGTTTACATTCATCACTAAACCACACTGTTTTTGTACGCTTCAAAGTTATTGGTACATGTTTTGAGTGGCCTCTACTTTTAATTTGGGAGTCATTGTATATGGCCACGATGGAGGAGTCAAACTTTCCCCCGATTGACCCAGATTTTGAGCCCCAAAGTAGACCGCGGTCATGCACCTGGCCGCTTCCCAGACCGGACCTCTCCGTGGTAAAAGCCGAGGGCACAGAAGGCACCGAGTCCGCCACCGGTACTCCGTCGGCTGACGAGGACAAGCCTGAGACGCAGCAAATCACACTCGAGTACGAAAAGTCTGCGGCGGCAACAGAGGGTGGACTCGTGCCCAGTGTGGGAGGGGGCGCAGCAACCCCACGGAAAGGGTCATCACGTCGCAACGCGTGGGGAAACCAGAGCTACGCAGATCTGATCAGTCAGGCAATTGAGAACTCACCTGAGAAGAGGCTTACCCTGGCCCAGATCTATGAGTGGATGGTGAAAACAGTGCCTTATTTTAGAGACAAAGGAGACAGCAATAGCTCTGCAGGCTGGAAGGTAAGTCAGTCCTGGACACTCAATGTTGCCTAATTATTTATATTATTTTGAAATGATAAAATAATTCCTTAACTTGTAATATTAAGTTTTATTTTTAATAACTGAATTCAACTGTTCTGTTACAATTAATACATCTTTGAGAAAATATATGATTGTACTATTTTTGGGGAATAGTCAATGTATGGAGAGATTTAATTTTTATCTTTGAAATTATATTTATTTTGTATTTATCTTTTGCCATTTTATTTACAGAATTCAATCCGCCATAATTTGTCACTCCATAACAAGTTTTTGAGAGTGCACAATGAGTCAACTGGGAAGAGTTCATGGTGGATGCTCAACCCAGAGGGAGGTAAAACTGGGAAAGCTCCTCGGCGCAGAGCAGCATCTATGGACAACAGCAGCAAGCTCCTGAAGAGCCGCATGCGTGCAAAGCAAACTAAGAAGCAGGCAGTTGCCGCAGGCCTGGCTAGTTCTGGAGCAACGCTGCAAACGGAGGGTAATGGAGCCTCCGCAGGATCTGACAGTCCAAACTCCTCCCAACAGTTTTCCAAATGGGTGAACAGCAACAGCCCATCATCTCGGGGCAGTCTGGATGATGCAGACATGTGGACCACCTTCAGACCCCGCACCAGCTCTAATGCCAGCACACTGAGTGGCCGTTTGTCACCCATCGCTCCGGGACAGGAAGATGACGATAACCTGCCTGA
Organism: Chaenogobius annularis; assembly: GCA_015082035.1. NCBI lineage: Eukaryota > Metazoa > Chordata > Actinopteri > Gobiiformes > Gobiidae > Chaenogobius > Chaenogobius annularis. The sequence goes on along the minus strand of BJKM01000002.1, from coordinate 1,566,035 downwards.
TGACAGCCTTTTGGGACGATATGCGACCCCGACTCTAACAGAGACCTTAATGGAAGAGTTGGACCTGATTGATGGCCTTACTTTGATGACAGCTCAGGGTGGAGCCAGTCCCAGCACTGCCCCCCCAGCACCCCCCACACCTCTGCCCTCTGCTTCCACTCTGTTACCTCGAGGGTCCAGCTTCTCCTCATTTCATCAGCGGCACTCCTCTACCCCCCCACAGACTACCCCTCACAGCAATACCTCTGCTGCAGTTTCTCAGTGTGGTCCCAGTAGCAAGGAGCCCTCATTCAGCAATTCCTTGTTCAACCCTTTGCCCAGCCCAGCTCCATGTCCAGCTCCATGTCCAGCTCCATGCTCCATGTCCAACTCCATGTCCAACTCCATGTCCAACTCCATGTCCAACTCCATGCCCAACTCCATGCCCAACTCCATGCCCAACTCCATGCCCAACTCCATGCCCAACTCCATGCCCAACGCCATGTCCAACGCCATGTCCAACGCCATGTCCAACGCCATGTCCAACGCCATGTCCAACGTCATGTCCAGCTCCTCCCGAGGCAGCAACCACTACAGTGGCCATGTCCCATCGAGTCTGGAGGCACTACTGACATCAGACTCTCCCCCGCCCAGCGAGGTCCTTCTGTCTCAAGTTGATCCTGTGGGTGTGGGGCTGATGGGTCTGGGCTCATCTATGGTGGGTGTCCGGGCCAAAGCATCGCTTGGGCCATTGCTGATGGGAAAGGGCATAGAGCCCAACACTGTGGCCCCCATGGCCCTTCAAATGCAGCAACAAACGCATCACCTTCAGCAACAGCACCACCATGCGATAGGCCTTAACATGGGTATGCTCTCAAGCCTGTCCTCAGACACACCCCACCTCTCAGGCCCTAAAGTGCAGCACAGTGGCGTAGGTGTGGTGGGTTCTCATCACCAGGGAGGCGTCCCTTCAGCCAATCCCAATATGGGCCTACAGGGGATGGGTCAGTTTGGTGCACCCTCCTTCCAGACCACGGATCGACTGCCTACAGACCTGGACATTGACATGTTCACTGAAAACCTGGATTGTGATGTGGACTACATCATCAACACTGACCTCATGGATGGCATTGACTTCAACTTTGACCCCATTCTCCCAGACACCCAAGGCTACACGGGGCCTGCCTCCACACAGGGGTCTTCCCACAACTGGGTGCCCAGCTAAGTCTTCAGCAGGCTGCATCCACATGCCAGGTACAGTACTGATGTACGATCGCTGTAATGTTGCTAGCGTTAATTTACTTAAAGTACAATAAAAATACAATGTATCCATTCCATATTGTTTTGCAGGTAAATTATCTTCATTTATAATAATGACAAGATGATTGATGTATTGATCGTCCTCACTGGCTGAAGATACGGATTGAAAATACCTTCTAACAAAGTCAGACCTCATTATTGCCATGTGCCAAGACATGCAGAAGACAAGAGGAGTCCCAGGCTTCTCTGTGCACTATTTCAGTTCTTGGATTGGCACCTGGACATCTTTTCTTTATAATTTTTCTAAATTTTGTCTTAAGTAGACAAAGACAAGTTAACCCATTGTTTTGGAGGGTTAGGCATTTCCATGGGGTTAAACCCTAAAAGCTTTACAGAAGAAATGGTACCTCTGACTCCTTGCTTGTACATGGAAATGACTTGTCTTCTGTTAAATTGAAATATTGATCAAAAGCAGATTGACCACAATGCTGCACTTCGTATGTCCAAAGAGATTTCATTGATGTCACAAGTGAAGACCTTTGAGGCGTGGTCCATAGACTGTGATGAGACCAGTCTGAGGCAATTTGGCTAATCACTATCTACACAGATTTTGATGTATTAGTTTCTTTCTAATGATAAAGTTAAAAGTTTTATATTCAAAAGTCCTGTATTATGTTGACAGACGTTTTGAGCATTTGGTGGTCACAGAGAGTGCCAGAAGCTCTGTTCAACTGGTGTACGTAATAGTCTACGTAATCTGGTGTAAATTCAGCAAGTGCTCCTCTGTTTGTTCTCCACACACGACCCTGACTTGTTCTGATCATTTCAGTGCTAAAACTGAAGAAATCTCCAATCTAAGAGCCAATTTTTATCTTGCATAGCCTCATTAGCCAAAAAAACCCCACAATTTTTTATACTTCATTTTAATCTTACTTTTTTTTTCTCCAATCGTGTTTAAAAGCGTGAAATATCCATCTGTCTAACTGCCTGAATAACGTATAATAGAGGACCCTTAATGTTGACAGTGGTATGTATTTGCAGACATTTTGCTACAATTCAGTGTTTTCAAATGCCAGTCTGAGGGAGTTTGAAGCCCATAAGGGGCAGTTCAACTAACAAAATGAAGTACAGTCATTTCCGAATTACAAAATGGGGCATTTTAGGTAGTTATTTAACCGGTATGGGTAATAAGTTGGCAAAGTATTATGTTGTCTGAGACAGCTGTCCAGCTTCTTTGTCAAATGTACTACCTAATATTTTATACTTTTCTGTGCATTTTTAAAGCACTTAGGTTCCCTTCACAGGGTTCCCACATCCCTGAAAGGTTAAACAATTTCTAAAGGTTTAACAAGAGTCTAAATCCTGTATGCATGTTATTTACAGATTGCACATGTACTCAAACTGTCTTTCTATGCAGATTTATCAGGAGAACACTGCAGAATCCTGAAGGATCATTTGAAATCACTTCTTGAAGGTTTATGCTTCTTAATTTACTCCTGATATTAGTGATGCAAGGGTGCTGCATCACACAATATTCTCACACTTTATGATTATTGAATACTAACTTTCAAGGAATTTATAGTGTGTAATGACAAAAAGAATATATTTGATTATAGTTTTAATATACAATTTAGATTGAGCTAATAAACGAGATATTAGGAAATATAAATATATTACTAATTACATGTTTTTTTACATTCTATACAACATTTTAACGGTAATTTTCTATACTTTTATTTTTGTAAAGGATCAGATGCATGTAGATTTTTACATAACCAAAGGAACACTAATACTGTATTTGACTGGCAATTAGGAGGTGCTTCAGCCTATGACAACAAACGAAGGGTAGTTTAATTGTGAATCAAAACATGACTGCTATAATTCCCAAATTTTGGCATGTATTCATTTTTTTCTCACTTTTTTGCTTACACTAAGAAACTACACAAAAGAACGCCTTAAAAACTTCTCATTGTCTCAAACATCTCAAAAGAAGCTGTGGTGCCTTTTGTTGTCACACCAAAAGGCAAGAAATCTGGCCACATTAGAATTTTTTTAATTTTTTAATATTTATTGTTTTATTTTTGGTCAAGGCTGACTGGGAGTCTTGAATATCAATTTTTCTTAAACGTGTTGTTGGGAAACAGTCCCTGCTCTGTATATTGCTTGTTTTTTTTGTTTTATCTCTTGACTGCCAATGTTTGAACACTATAGCATGTAAACTCCGTAATAGATTTAATTTTGCCCTTTTTTCCTTTAAAGCATATGTTTTGTTGTTGGTAATTAACTCATAGGGTCAAGCCCTAAAAGTTCCCTGGAGTTCTACTCATCATAATCATTGTTATACTGTAGTTGTGTGAATATGTTTTGTGTTAAGCACTCTTCTCTTTTTCAGATTATATTAATGGTGCTAGGACAGTCTCAGAGCGCACCGTAATACAATGGTATATTATTTACCAAGGTTACCAAGAGTTACCTACCTAAGAACAAAATGTCATTTGATTAGTAAACAGAAATTAGTAAACAATCATTAGTCCCTTGTATCTTTTCATTATTTTTCCCTTTTACCGATATAAAATATCGTCTACAACTTAATTGTATCACAAAAAGTAAAAGAAAACTTGCATGGGAAAAATATACTTATTCATTCAGGAAGATGTGCAATTGATTTGTTTTGAAAACATTTGCAGAAAATGCCTATCTACAGAATAAAATCAGGCAGGTGTAATGTTTTACATACTCTATCCCTTTTTGAAGTAGATGATGGTAATCCTCATGTGTAATACATGTTACATTTTAGCCCCAGTAACAGCATTTTATCATTTGGCTAGGTTTTTGTATTTCATTTTCCATGGGTTGGTGGTTGGGAAGCGCGTAACGTGCATCAGCCAATAAGGTCGTGACTTTAATAGTTTTTCTTTTCGGCTAAACAGATGTTTTGAATTATTACAAAATATAAAGTCGGTCAGAAATAACAGACATAATTTTAATAAACTCAATAGATCCATTTTGTTTTCTGCTTGTGTTTAAGATTAAAAGGACTTTTTTGACTTCATGAAAAGAACAAAGTTGTTGAAATCAAATCAGATATAATGAATTAAGATTTGCAAAGCATAAAAATAATTAAGCGGCATCATGATGCATTTGTTCATGCAAGTATAAACTCATTCAAACTCCTTCAAACACTTGAAATAAACAAAACAACTACTTTTAATATAATATCTTTATAGAAAAACATGAATTCTTCACATTTTCAAGTCATTTATGTCTTTTACAACTGTATTCTGAACTCACTTCATTTGTATTTGTTTTTTTAGTTATCGTATACCAAAGTTGAAAATGTACATCCACATGTGTCAAAGGCTCTTGAATTTTAGAGAGTTAGTACACAGCTTCCTAAAAAGTACTGGTGCTGACTGTTGCAATTGTCAGATGAAAGTTCCGTTATATTCCCCAAGTCAGCCGTAATCTTTGTTTCAGTAGCACCCAAATTTGACCTGAAGGCACCTGGATTTCTCACATTTATCGATATGCATCTACATCCAGCCCTCTAAACCCTTAACACATTTTCACAGAGTCTTGGCAAGCCAATAAACAGGTCCTAGTGTCACATTCAAAAACAAAATGTAAAAAGCATAACATTGCACTTTTTTTTTTAAAGTTTGAGAAATCATATTTTGTCTGATTCCCAGCAATCAATTACTTGACCTTTTATTCTGTCTTTTTCAATTACTTGGAGTTTACTTACTTTTGACCAAGTATTTAAAAAGTTAGCTTTATGACCAAATATGGTCATATTTTTTTGTGTTACGCCCAAAATCACAACAGCAGTTACCTGGATAGGCAACAATGAAATAATTTGTTTTGCTTCAGAAGGTGTCATATGGAGGACTGGAAATTACATAATTGGAAATAAATGTGAATAAAAGTGTGTAAATAAATATGTGCATTTATACATTAATACATACATATTGGTCACTGAAAAGCAAAAATAAGCTTGTTTTTACATTTTTGTATCGCTTATTTATTAACCTTTATTTAACCAGTTAAGAAAACAGGATTTTGGGACTCTCCTTCCTCCTGTTTATGTTCAGACACTGCTTCTGTTTGGGACAACAACTGCTTTTACTACAGCTAATAGTAAAAATAATTGTCCCAAACAGAAGCAGTGTCTGAACATAAACAGGAGGAAGTCCCAAAGTCCTGTCAATCACAATTAGTCCCGCCCATTCATGTACATATAAGCACTTAAGTGACCGAAATACCAAGTGGAAAAAGTAAAAACAGAAATAAAGTGGAAATACATTTTAAAATAAATACATATGAACATAAATGGAAATAATTTTATACAGAAATGTAAAAACAATCTTATTTAGGCTTTTCAATGGCCAGTATGTGTGCGGTAATGCATAAAAGCACATATATCTGTCTATTCACCTTTCTTTTATTGATTTATTTTTAATTATATCATCTTTGGTCCTCCATAGTGTCACACCTACAACACAAACTACTTTGCAATATAAAAATATCTAAAGTTAAAAAGTGCTTTTTTTAATAAAAGTAACTATAGTGATGTCATAAATTCGGGTCAGATTCGTTACAATATCTTAAGACAGAGGTTCTCAATGTTTTTCCAGCGTAACCCCCAAAACAACAACTGTGGGTGTTCACACCCGAACATAAAAAGTAGGCTACCACCAAAGTGATAATGCAGCCTCATGTCTAATGTCTGATTTTAATTTGAGGATTTAGACCTAGAAAATGACTTTGGTAGGGCATCAAATAATAATCTACATTTACCATTGCATTTGAATGGTATCAAGCTTTGTTTAAAGACTTTTGTATACTTTTTTAAAAAAAGTATTTATTTTACATTTTTCCCCTCATATCATCTGGAGACCCCCTGAAATCATTTCGACCCATGGGGGTCCCAGCCCCAGGTTAAGAACCACTGTCTTAAGGGAGAGTAAAACCTGGGTCCTAAACAACCAATACCAGCCCCTCACCAAAACATAGATGAAGATTGTCCAAAACAAAATCAACCTCACATTGGCATTTAAATGATAGAAAAACATATTTCAGATGAACATGTCAGTAACAGTTGTTTTAAAAAGGACTCTTGACCATTGCTACCGGAAAAGAAACAAAAAATAAAACTAGCTATAATTGCACATTTGTTAAAGCCCAGATGTCTGACAACAGTTATAAGCACAGGATTGTGGCACACTATAACAATGCAACCTTCTTGAAGCTGGGTCTCCCTCAAAGTTCTGCTGTCGTGCCATGTGAGCCCAAATGCGCTGGTGAGACATCAGTACCGCTGCAGAGGCAAAACTGTTGCACTCATAGAATCATGTACTGAGTGATGGCCCGGAGGCTGTACAACAGCTCCGCCTGTAGCCGCGCCTCCAATATCAACAAGTTGAGGTGTATCTGAGGGACACAAAAACCTGTGTTTAGATCTGAGAATGTCATGATGTCACACACTCTGGGAGAAAAAGCCAATGTGTTTGTATCTGATCATATTTGTGATAAAATCCAGGAAGCCACTTAATACTCTCAAAGACGTAAATACTTGTTAAAGAAAAAAAAAAAAATGATGTCACTGATGTTTTAGAGTTAAGATAATGTTATTGTAGAATTTCAGATATGGATAATAAGATCAGTTATTAAAACTTTTAAATCGTAAACCTAACCTGGTGAGTCAAGTCAAGCTAAAAATTGTAATACACACATTTGTCCACCAACTGGTGCTGTGCACCCAGCAAACGCCTACACCTCACACTGACTTCTTCCCACCAATTTAAGATAGTCTCACTTTATGCTTAAAAGCAGCTTTTTCAAAAGAGTGCAGATTCAGAAAACAAAAACACCATGATGTAATGAATGAGCAGTACCATTTTGTGATTTATAACTTAATTTCCTCTAAAACTCACATGATTTCACATATGGAATAAAAATTTTAAAAAACTACCATCTTTGTGTGACTAATCAAAGTTTTTCATACCCGTTCTGAAGGTTTTAGTGAGGTCCAGTTGAGCAGGCACACTGATGTTTTGGTGGAGTCGGGAAAACAAGCCACTGCTTTGATGTAAAACTTAAGGTCTCGCTCCAAAAGATGGTTCATCTCTCCATAATCATAATCGTCATACCTTCAGTCACAAATGCAGACAAGAATGAAATGTTTGACATTGGATATAAGACCTAATCTGTATTCAGCCTTTTGTGACTACACTCACCGTATTCCTAAAACACAATGCGTATAGTTCCAAATTGCCCTTCTTAGATCATGACTGTGCAAAGATGGTAGAGTGGCCACGCTTCGAAAACGATCATCTAAAAGGTGCCCAATGTCTGAATATAACCGATTAATCAAAGAGAAGCCATGGTCCTCCCATGAATAGTCCTGCAAAATCAGAAAAATAACACCTTTTCAATTAAATTAAGTATTTTGTGTTGCAGAACAACTTTACATGAAAAGGTGACTTATATAACATGTCATTATATAAAGAGTTTGCACCTGGACTCTGAAGACTTGAAAGTGGTCTTCTACTCGCCGGGCAAACTCCTGATAGCAAAAGTCAGGATCCGTGATAAAACGGGATGAGTCTATGAAGCAGATCACCTCCTCCTCTTCTTCCAGATCTAACATAATATAAAGTGTCAGAAATTCTAGTCTATGAAGACCATTTGCTCATGTGCTCATTTTATGTCCAGTAAGTGAACAGAACAGATCAGAGCCCACGTTTGCAACTCACCAGCTTGTTGGAGTGTCTGCGTTTGCATCAGCCTCTCCTCTCGCTTCTCACACTCCTCCTGAGACTTTTGAATCCTTTCCTTTAAACACGTCATGTCACTGCTGGAGTCTCGAGACTGAGGATAAGCAAAATACCATTTATCACCAGTTGAAAAAACAAAACCATGTTATACACAGTTATAAAGTTAAATATTTTGTAGAGCAAGTAGTAGAGGGCAGTTACCCTCCGGTGTGTTATGAGGTCAGGGGGTGGAGTCAGAGACGGAGGCACATTGGTGTTGCCATTGGAGCCATCAAAAGGGCAGTACTTTGGCAAGGTACCACTGGGCGATTTGGAGAATGAAGCACAGTTTAACTCAGCATCAGACCCAAAAACAAAGCTGCAAAGTGAATGGCAGTGAGCCAGGATGACCACAGCCTGCACCAGCTCGGCCAGAGACCAGCACTGCTCACCAGACTTTAACAGTGCCTGGACACCAGGAGAGGATTTTAAGTTTAATTGTTTTTTTTAAAGTCTTTTAATTCTGGGAAACCGCCTCAGGTATGTACCTGTATATGTGCACAGGATGTAAGCCAGGGTTGGTGAGCCAGGACCTTGTTGATCTGGTCCAGAAGGCGCAGCCGAGGCGGGGCAGCCTGTAGTTCCTGCAGCCACAGAGGGTCTCCTCCTACCCTCAGGAACTGGGCCGAGTGCAAATGCACCAGGTAGTTACAGTGATGTCGAGCAGCGGCCTGCATTAGACGGAAACGATAAGCTCAAACATGACTTTATTCTGATACTAAACCCGTTCATGTTCGTTGCGCACAGACCATGATGGCAATGTAATGGCGGTAGGGTAACGGCAGTGGGCCATCCATGTGCAGGATGTAGTGCTGTGTGCGCAAGAAGCTCTCCAGATACTGAGGGTGAGTGGCCATCTGTTGGGCCACAGTGTCCACACTGCCCTTGCTGACCAGCGCCTTCATGAAGAGCAGCGACACCCACTCCTCACTATTTACCTGTAAAACAATCACACAACACATACTTATGTCAAAGGAGAGAAGTGTCTGTTACTTAATGTGACAAACTGATTTCTGGCATCCAGTACTATGTTTATCTGTGCAGTACCTCTGTATGCCATTTCACTCACCCCACAACAACCAAGAGTTTTCCCCTGATCTGATTTAGGGCTCCACCCCTTGACCTAAATACAGTCCATTCAAAGTCAGTGTGTCAAAATCACTCTTTAACCAAACAAACCTCAGAGACTCACTGAGAGGGAACAGGCAATAGCAAGTAGAGACGTACACAAGTTTAGGCAGGGATTTTGTGTGTCGCCCCACATAGGATGATGTATAGACGTGTAAAAAACAGGCGTCAATCACACTGTCAGCAAAGACAAGTGACTTATGAGTTACAATCCAGGGCACCTAGTTGAGTGATATTTTGTTTGAACTAACAGCATTCTTACTGGAATAAAATACAAAATACATTTTACATCCAAACTGTTACTCAGTTATCATGTATTCGTTTTTCCAAAGATATTTTCTTCACCCTTACTTGAGTAATTATTTGGCACACTACTTTTTACTTCTACTTGAGTAATATTATTTTAAATTAACGTTACTCTTACATAAGTACAAAACTCATTGGTATCAGATCAAAATATATATATTTTTTAAAAAATCACTAAGGATTACATTTTTTGCAGGTAAAAACTGAGACGTCACAGAAGAAATGTGTCCTTCCGGAATAAAGTATGTTACAATGCGATAATACCATGGAGTTTGGGCCAGTAAAGATGTACCTTTATGTGTGACAACTACAAGAGGCTACAAGAGAAACCGGAACAACAGTTTATCCCACATCAGGAAATGACACATTGATATCTGCTCACAGAGTGGTTAGTTTGTTAAGCAAAACATAGAAAAAAAAAAGTTTTTTTGCCAAAAGATAAGGCAAAAGAAATGGTTTTGGGGGTGAGGTGGTAGCATCATCATAGCACAGAAAAAAAAAGGGAAGGGAACTACTATTTGTTATTGGGGATCCAGTCAAAAATCTAAAAGACTATGACTACCGGTACACTAGAGCTGCATAGATAAACCATACTAAATTTATTGACTAATGTTGACACAAATGTTTTATAAAGTTTGCTCTAAGTTTATATAATACTGTTGAGTATCTATAAAAAAAAAAAAAATTTAAAAAAATTGTTCAGTTTAAATGATATGTTTGCTCTATTTTAGAAAGATTGCTTGTCTATAAATATAGATATAGACAGATATTGACCAAAGGAGGCACGGCTCTAATGCTTGAAAACACATTATGTCAAGCAGTATTAATTTAATGTGGACACTTTCCGTATTTGTCAGCGTGTACGCAAACACAGCCACAGGAAATAAAGAAAAAAAGATAGGTGACGCAAACAGTAAAGCAAATACATAATTCCACCATCAAATGTGGTGCTACAATGAATGCTTTTTTATTTGAGCATGAAGGCATGGCACTTCAGAATGTCAGTAACAAGTCTGGTGTATTCAAATGTGACAAGACAAATTTTAACTTGTAGCCAAACTGCAACAGCTAAATAAAAAGCAGTGAAAAGCAAAAATACAGGATGCCATACAGTATGTTGTTCATTGATCATAGCAGAGAAAGAAAACGTGAAAAAGACAAATGTGACGTCAACAAGGGGAGGAACGGTACAAGCAGAAAGAGACAGGCATTGACAACAGCTTGACACACAACACAGCAGTAGCAAAGGAGTACGCATGACCAAAAAAGTGATCCATTTTAGGGAAGCTGTGCTCATGTACACGTAGGGTGGTGTGGAGAGAGAGAGAGAAGGACGACATTCAAGCTGGAGTAGTGGTCTGTTCTTATCATGCGCCACACCCCCACCCCACTAAACAACTTTCTGGATTTACAAGCAGCACTCAGGATGATTTTGGCTCCCTGCAACCTGAACTCTGAGCTGTGCAAAACAAACCAGTGACCCAGAGAGCTTTTGGTGAGGAGCAATGGGAGAAAGGGAGGGGAGTCTGGGTAGGACCCATATGAAGTTAGATGCAGTTTGGATTCAGAGTAAAATGTGGCATGCAAGTAGAGCTGTGCATGAGTGAGGTTACACAAGACATACTATATAATGAGCCAAATCACCACGTCCTATGCACAAACAAGTTAATGGCAGTGCAGCGTCTGTATGAGGATAAACCATCTACTCAACAACAGTAGCCCCATTAATGCATGTATGTGCTTTACTTAAAACACAGTCCTCATAAGGATGCAAAACTACAGTTTGGATAAACATGTCTAAAAACCAAAAGGATCTTTCATTTCTCAAAACATTAAGCAGACCTGTAAGAAACTGCGCCCCCTGTCTGCTATAAAATGAAAAGCAGTCAGAGAGGAGAAAAACAACTTTGATTGGCAGCCCAATCCACCCAACAGCAGAGCACTCTGCAAGCCAATTTAATGTCTTCTACATGTAAAACTATTAGTTTTATTTCTGGTGAGGGAACGTAATGAACAGCCACAAGCCATTCATATTTCTCTTTAATGGTTATCAATGGTACTGCATTACTCCTGACAGCTTTTTCTCAAATCCTGATGATGTCATTGGGAATAATCAATAGCCAACGTAGTCTACACAACATTTCAATGAAAAAATGTTTATCTTGACAAATACTGGACTTGACTTGATTTAGAGCTCTTAAAGCAGAATATTGCCCGTAGTTTGTTTGGTTGTTTTGGCCCAGATTTTACGGATTATAAATAATTTGAAGCCACGTTCAGAGTAGTTACAGTTTAATGAAAAATACTCATTAACCAAAATGTACGTGAACTATGTGACCAACTTAGAATATGGCATGGCTTTCACTGCTATTGGAAAACACTCGAAATGCCAGTGCAAAGGTTAGCTTAAAGATGGGTTTTAATTGAGCACTAGTTTAAATTCTGCATTTACCCAACTACACTTAAATAGGCCAAAGAAAAACGACACAATTAAAAGGGAAGCCTTCTCTGCGTTTAGGTATCAGTTAGCATTAATTGTGAAGAACGAACTTATTTAGCATTAGCTCAATAAACATACCTGTTTTTGCACTCGCTGGCACTGAGCTCTAAGGGGGTACTCCATTTTACTCGTACAGATGATCATTTTTCAGAAAGAGTGCTATTTCATGAAGGCAGCTTTGTACTTTCCTTGGTGACATCAGACAAAGGCATAAGAGTTGCCCGCTGCTCTCTGCCGATGCGAGTCCGACAGAGGCAGCGGAGAAAAGCTTCCCCTGTCTGGGCTGACAGCTCCAGTAACAGCGCGTCCAATCAGAGCACAGGGGTGGAACTGAAGCCCGAGGAAGACGTCGAAATGCTAATGAACATCTGCAAACAACAAGCTGGAGACCAATAGATCCATGCTGGAGACACAGACGAAGACAGACAAACGTGTTCACAATATGTTAGCCTAACGTTACTTCATAAAACAAAAATGATTGGTCGCCTACCTGCTTGTTGCACATGTGCCACTTAAGGCACTGAAAACAAAACATGCAAAAAATGCTGTTCTAAATGCACTTTTACAGTGCAGATTCGTCTAATGAATAAAAAAAACAAGACCCGCCATAACAGTCCGTCAAAAGATATTTATTTGCCATAAAATCTGCAGTCTCCCCAATAAACTGCTGGGTCACAACCATAGATCTATTAAAATTACACAAACATTTATCACACTATGTGACTAACCCTAACAAAATATTAACAAAACAAAAAAATTAAAAAAGGAGTAGGCCTACTTCGTTTACAGTTAATGTAAATTCACCTTTTTTATTATTTTTTTATTTTGTGGATAAAATACAGTTTGGCTTTTAAAGGAAGCAGACCCTGAAGATGCGACTGTGGAGAGGATAGATGCCATTTTGACGGTTAAAGTTGTACTTTAGTCATTAATGTGTTGCATGAAAATACATTATATTATTTATATTGAAGCACTTGCATGAAAGTTATTTTTGATTTGACATTAAGCAAAAAAAGGTAACAATTAACTTTAACACACACCTTTATAAAGTTCTCCCATGAAACTATATAATATATCCATTCAGGGTTTTTTTAAAGTATTTTTGTGAATGAGGAAGAACTGTCCTATCAGAGCTTTACTTCATAAGCAGATTAAACTCTGGGTTGGAGGAATAAAACCTGCCCTAGACCAGGTTAGGTTCACAGAGTGAGTTACTATGGTGACTGACTCAGGTTTTAGGGTAACTCTGGCTTTGAAATTGTAAACACTGAGCTGATCTCTTTTCAGGGTTGACAAAGTCCAAGTTTGAACTAAACTAAATCCTTGAAACAGGGCCCAAAAATATACCAGGACTATTTTTGTATTTGTGTTCATTTGACATCTACATGTGTTGTTCTCTGGTTGTTCTGTTTTGTTCTGTTTATTAGTTTCTAAAAATCTGGAGAAAAACATTTTAAAAATGTAGCTCTGATTTTAGTCCCAGAGCTTTGTCTAAAAAGTTTGCAAAGTTTTGGGGCTGTCCAAGCAAAAAGGGCTGGAGGACAGAGATATCCATGGTCCTCAGTGTTTCTGTCAGGGTGCTGAAAGAGAGGGCGAAATAACTTGAGAGGCGCATTTTGGTAAATAGCCTGGTGTTGTGTGTAGTGACACAGACCTGCATGTGCAGTATAATAAATGGGAGTCAGAGTACAACTGTCTGGCCAATTCCAGTTGGTGGTTGTTCATCAGCTTGTCATTGACAACAACCAGCAGAGGCTTGCCAGCACCGAGTGCCTCCAAGCAACTCCCCGCACCTAAGAAAGAAAACAAAACTTCTGTTTCAAGTAACTTCATGATTGTTAATTGCAGACAAAGTTATGTTACGTCTCCTCTGTAAGAAAAAATTAACTTAATGTAATAAGTTTCCTACTGTCAAAACCTGATGAACCTGTATCCTATATCATTTCCTTTTATGCATTACCTGCATGACTGATGATGAGATGAGCGCTCCTGATATCCTCAGCTATTGAGTCTTTATAACGAAAGGTCTCCAGAGTCATCTGTGTGCAGGTCTCAGGACTTGGAAAAACGGTGCCTTTTCCGATTTGAAGAACCAGCCTCTCATACCCACGAGCTTTCAAAACCTACACATTCATAATAAATTATGATCATAACATCAGCATAAGATTTCCAGTCTTATATTAAAATACAAGAACATTTCTGGCTTACAGGGTTCACAGGTTAACCCTGCAACTAGCTGGCCCATGTCCAGTGTGTACCCTGTCTAAGGCACAGAGTCACTGGGATAGACTCCCGCCACCCGTGACGCTTAACGGGAACAAGCGGAAGAAAATGTATTAATTAATTTCAGGCTTAAGTGCAAATGACAGGTTAAAAAGTCACTTTCACTAAAAATTTTGTGAACTTGATATTTAAGATTTTACTAAACAGTTTGCCTATTTTCCCCCAGTTGGACAATTTTGGTGTTTATAATTGTACTTCCTGGTTGGACGTCAACAACTGTAACCTAGCAACCATACTGTAAACAACAAGCAAGATCCATATAAAATACACAATTGTTATGATTTGACTAATAAATTATACCTCATAACACCTTTATTTTGTTAAATTATTGTTTAAACCATCAGAAAAATGTGTCAGTCACGTGTAAATTGTCCCTGAAGTTTCAATGGAATGTCTCTTATTGATGACGTAGATGGAGGTTTTAGAACTGAGCACAAAACTAAAAATACGACCAGAGAGCAAGTGCCGATAATATTAACAAAAATCATAATGAAATATTAACAAACTGCACAGTATGACAAAATATAAAAAGAATTACATACAAATCCCATTTTGTCCAAAGTCTATCAAAGACAAATTTAGTCTGAATTTCATTTTTCCCCCATTTGTTTGATGTCCGTTACTGTGTCAGTCCAGTCCTTTATTGTTGGTAAGGTTTGTATTAGCCATTTCCTTATGATGTGGCCATTTCTCCTGCTGCCAAAAGTACATTCCAAAGGTATCAGTTTATTGTGTCCATGGCAGGAGTTTGGATGCCCAAGTACATAGTTCTAAAAAGGAGAGGGATAGCAATGTCATAAACAGTCTGTAGTGCCTTGTTAAATTCAGTCCAATACAGGACAGTCCCAGAACATGTGATAGAAGTCTGCCTCCAGGCTGCAACAGTTTCTCTGACAGTCAGCGTTTCCCAGTGAGTAATGAGCACTTTGACACGGTGTTATGAAAACCTTGATAAATTTGTCCAGCAAAATTCCCTCGCCTAGCTATCCAGATTATTTATAAACTTTAAATGTCCTGTTTATCCAAGACAAATAATTCTTTAAACAACGCTTTTCATGTGATCTGGTGCAAAACCTTTATATTTTTTGCAATCCAGACCTTGGTACAGTCATAAGGCAACCAGTTTAAGATTTTAGTTTTTATATGTATTTATTTTATTTATTTGGTCAGGACGGTGCGTGTTAATGAACATACATGAAATACATGATTTAAACACGTTGGAGTGTAGCCATGGGCTAATTTTCTCATCCGTTGTCCCACATTCACTCTCACAACACAATCTCTTTCATACACCAGCATACTATTGTGCTTTTAGTAGTAGGGGAAACCGGACCACCTGGAGGAAACCTACGCAAGGGGAGAACATGCAAACTCCACACAGAAGGGCCCCGCACCACACGGGAATCGATTCCAGGACCAAGAAGCAAGAGCTCTAACCGCTGCGCTACCGTGTCACCCTTTTAACATATTTGTTTAGTTTGTATGTTTTGATTAGCTCCTTCCATGTTGTAAGCACAGATTTTACCCAGGGATTCTTAACTTCCTCCAAATGACTCAACTGTTTGTAGTCTCCCAGAGGGGCCTGTAGAGGAACCTCTGGCATGACATTACTGTCAATATTTTTCCATTAAGCTTCATATTCTTAATCACACTAGTACAGCAACACTCTGATTTTAGCTGAAATAAATACGTTTTTCAGACAAGGTAAACCCCAACCTCCTTTTTCATTTGATAGTTGTAGAGTTTTGAACGATTTGAGGTTTCTTGGCTTGTCATACAAATCTTGAGATTGTCTGGAATAAAACAAACAACCGGTTGGGGATGGAAACTGGGAGAGTCTGGAAAATCTGGGCAAGATGTTTATTTTTATAGTTTCAATCCTTTGACTTGAGAATGGGATCAGAGTCCCTTTTTCAAGGGCTTTCTTTATAGTGGAGAAAAGAGGGGTATAGTTTTAATCTAAGATTGTTGAGTCGCACTTGAAAAATGTGTGATAATGTATTTATGTAATTTTGTTTTTTACAAAGTGTAAACAATGTATCAATACATATTTTAACTAAAAATGCAAATTACAATAAAAAGAAATCCCCAATGTGCTCCTGCAGTCTCTGGCACCTTTCCATAACCATGCTACTTCATGAATCATATTCATAAAGTTTTACATGGGTCAAATTTCTCAAACTTGAATGGAAAATTGGAAAACTGATTAACTGATTTTACGGTTCTTCAAAATGGTGCCGTTTTCCATTCAAGTTTGAGAAATTTGACCAATGTAGAACTTTTTGAATATGATTTATGAGAAATTAGAACAGTAAAAATGAAAGGACAGCATTGAGGACATGTTTGCAGTTGAAGTTCTCACACATGCTTAAGAATCCAATTTTATCGTCCTAAAAATTTGTTACGTCTAACACAAGGTGTTTCTTTTAACCAATGTTGTGTGATTTTAACATGACTTAACAGGAACAATGCCTACATAGAAATAAATTATATTGGAAAGGTGTCTTGAATTACAGGAGTACATTGGGGACACCTACTGGCTACTGAGGGTTTTTGGGGGGCTTTGTTTTTACATAGCGAACGTCCTCCAGTCAATATATATGGTAGGTTATTTTTAATACCTTATTTACAGTATGTTCAAAAAAGAAAATGTTTAAACAATTACAATGTGTACTGGTTATATATAATATATATATTTATTTATTTTTTTAAATTGTATTTCCCTTTCCATAAATGTTTTCATATGTTGTTGGATATAACTTCAATTTGAACGACGAGTCTTCAGTCTTTAAAGAATTCGAAGCTGGAAGAAAGCTGCTGCGCTTTTCACCTCAAGTAGCAGGCAAAGTGCTCAACAGCTTTCCACATTACCACCGCCTCCTAAAAGGACCACTTTACCGCGGTGTTTAACCAGCCCTCCACTGGCCTTAAAATTCTAAATTGTAATAGTTACTTTTACAACCCTTATCGGCATGCCTCACAGTGAACCCTGGACTTTTTTTTCAAGCACCTTATAGTCGTTCAAACGTTATTGCGTAACGTTAACGTTACAGAAATCTTCAGATATCAGTGGCTTGTGTTTTTTCTCACCTCCACAGCCGCAGAGCTGGTGATGGCTTCAATGAGCTCGTCAAAACTGGTGGTACCAACAGTCACAAACACGGTCTTCATGCTTGAAAACATAATCAAGTATCATCAGTTCAATGTTCTAGTCACATTACTGAATTATGTCCCTGCCCTTTATGTGTGCAGGCGTAACGCTAAAGCATGGCTAATACCCATCCATGCTAATACCTAAAAACAACTTGCTTCCGTATATGTCATACGACTGTTTCTGAAGTGTCGCCACCAAGTGGTGATACTTTGTAAGTACACTCCAAAGCAGTGAATTGCCGTTTTCATAAATGATAAGATATTTCTGGTGGGCTACATGCTTGGCCTATTTTTGTTTAATTAATTAACTTCCCACAAACTAACGTGGTTTGTATTTCACTATTCAAATGAGTGGTAAAAGGAGACAGCTGGCCTCAAAAAGGTGTACCAGGCAGGCTCCAGCATTTTACTGTACAATCAGAAGCCTGTGTCGTGTGAAACCTCATGTGGTGAAGACACACGGCTATATCAATACAGAGCAAAGACCTGACATTTCAGACTAGATTTTGTTCAACCTACTGCTGCTTCCTTTTGGCAGTTTGGATTTAGACGATATAGCGTCATACAAGTGTAAGGAATTATTCTTCAAATTTCCTTGATACAAAAGCTGCCATCTGTTGCCGTGAACATGAACATAAGCTGGAGTACGCTATCACACATACTGTGTATTTAAAGCGAGGGTATGTTCCGTTTCAAGTGCTTTAACCTGCGTATAGTGGACACATCCAAGTTTCTCTCATTCTCAGTATGGACAGGCTATGCCTCACGTGAAAGCTCAGAACCTCCAGAATTCCCTCACTAATGATTGTGCTGGGCAACTAGATTGAAACTAAATTGATGAAACTAGCAACACAAATGAGACTTATTTGAGGCTCATTCAGCTTACTGATTAGGTTCTCTACGCAATTATACAAACACCAAATGACAACATAAACAACTCTGCCATCATGTCCAATGTGTTTGTAATTAAGAATAAATCAGCGTTACAATTGTTATCAGTAAAAGCAATTTGATTTGAACATGTTTACCTTATATCCGAGGACAACAGTAAGTAAAGTTTATGAAATTTTAAATAAAAACTCTACATACCCTTAATTTAAGATAAAGAAGGGCATTGCACACTATAGACAGGAAATGTTAAATCAATGTATTGAAAAAATTAAGACACAAAACGCCAGAGTGCAACAGAAATTAAGGCTCTGTTAAAATTTCAGCTTTAGAAAAAAAAACAATGCCATAAATATTTTTAAAGTCACAAAAGCTACTATGAAATTAAAAAAAAGTTTAAAACAGGCTAACTGTATCATTAGTTTAATAAATAGGTCACTATAATAGAACAATGTTAGAAAATTAAAGCAAAACTAAGTATCTCTATGCAATCCCCAAAATTGTGCCTGGTTTGTAGCAAAGGCCACACTATCACATGACAATGACAGACACTACCGTTAACATACACATTGTTTGCAGTCTGTGGTACGGCAGTCTTTGTGAGAGGGATGAGTTAAAGAGTTCTGCCTTAATTCTGTCATGTGATGATATAACAAGTTTCCTTAATTCGAACATCATCATAAAAACAAGTATGCAACGCAATGTGCTTCAGCATTTCACTGATAACAGGACTAGCGTACACAACACGCATGCCTTGCAGAATAAATGTTAACTGACAAACAAAAAATAAAAATAAAAATCAGGCAAAAATTACAATGGCTCTCCATAGTCACTTTAAAGTTAATGCAACATTTTCTTTATTTTGCATGCATAGTTTGTTTTCAAGATTTCATTTTTTTTATTTTTTTTTAGAAAGTTGGGAATAAAAATAGAATGTGTTCCAAGATCATAGGACAAACTCCTAGAACTAAAACTATATGCACGCTTTAATGTAAAAATGTTACATTAAACAAATACCTTTAAACATTACATATGTAATAAGTATAATAGTTGTGAATAAAGCAGCTTTAAAAGAAGCTGCTACCACACAAACACTGTCTGCTTGTTACCTAAATTTATCACTGATAAAAACAAAAAACAGACACTCCATCTTGTGTCATTGCTCTTACATTTGCAGCAAAACCGTTCGTAGAACTACATTATCAAAAATAGTGCCAACATTTGAACATTTTTTGGAGATATTTCTTGACAAAAGCATCAGAAAAAAACTTTCGGTTGGCAGAAAGGTAAAGTTGTGCCCAGATTCATGGTTCATCAATCGCTTGTGGTAATCCAGATAAAAGAAAATCTATTGGGGGCAAAAGAAAGAAATTATTTGAACAAGTTTTACATGGCCAACTAAACAGTCTAGCATTACACAGCTGGGTATTCTTCTTCTGAAGTCTTATCACAACAGACGACCTCCACACCACACTGTTCACATGCAGTCATTCACACAATCATATTGGACACCTCTTCTCCCAACATGCCACTTGGTGTTGTTACTGTCAACTAAACCATTATAATTTCAATACTAAATGGCTTCCCTTATCAGTAAGTTTACCTTAAGAGGTCACAGTTTTAGCTTGTTGCAAAACGCCTCAAATTTTGATCAGCTGGTGTTTTTGTGCAGGTTTCCTCATTATGCATCAATTAAAGTAATACTACGGGGAATACCAAGCCTATAGTGTCAGAAGAAGTCAGAAAACAAAATGCGTAATATAGGCTCTTTCAACGTACACTATGCAAGTTTTCAGGTGTAGGGTTCTTCAGCTGCTCGTCTCCATGGAGTTATTGCAAGACCTAATATGTTCCACAGTATGGCATTAAACTTAATGTATCTACCTGGTAGACAAGCAAGTAGCACCACCAGGCAAAGTTATAGGTCAGACCTGTGGAGAGGTGACCTCGGTCACAGAAAGAATCCATCCACCACTTGAAAAACGTTATACATAGAGAAGTTTGATGCCATACTGTGGAATATTACAAGTAAAAAGCAATTTTATCTTCAATGAGACAAGTGGGTGGCGGACCCCTCGACTGAAAAGTTGTAAATTGTGCACCTTTAAACTCCCAAAACGTTTTAACATAATTGAAACTGAAAATGTACCTTCCAATTTTATTGTACCACACAGGCTGTGCAGCATTGTTCCTGCTTTTCCGGCAAAGAGGAATAATTCATTTGTCTGACTATCTCGGCAAACAATTCATCCACCATTGTTTTACTCTTTGCAGAAGTTTCAATAAAAGGACAGCCCCACTCTTGAGCCAGAGCTCTTCCATCAGACCCAGCCACTTCTCTTTCCGACTCTAGATCAACTTTGTTTCCAACCAGGATCAGTGGCACCTTCTCAAAGCGCTTTACTCGAACTATTTGGTCCCGCATTGGTCTGATGTCCTGAAAAATAAATAAGAATGAGAAATGTCTTCTAATTGAAAAGAATATTTGTTATAAACCAGGCATGTGCATTGTGTATACAGTTTTAAAAAAAACTTAGTTTTGGAACATTTGAAACATTAGTTTGTGGGGGCAAATGCAATCATTAACTAAATTCAATACACTTTAACTGTTCTGGCCCACACCTATTGGTCAACCTGGGCAACACACTGAGTGACATGTGGATTTAACAAATATAAATTAAATGTACGCTTTCAGAAGAAACAGCTTTTTAGTTATAGCTTATAAACCGAGTGTACATGAATCGTGAGGAAACAAACTGTGATCTGGCTCCAAGAAAATAGTGGTATAATTTGTTTTGGCATTTGACACACCGGTACCTTTTTGTATGCGTTTACCTGGAAAGACTGTTGGTTGACAAGGCTATACACCAGGATAAAGCCTTGGCCATTCTTTATGTACAGATCTCTCATGGAGGCGAACTGCTCTGTGCCCGCTGTGTCAAGGATTTCAAGAACTGATGGAGAAGAGTCCACCTCAATCTCTTTTCGATAGAAGTCCTCAATAGTAGGGTCATATTTTTCAATGAAAGTCCCAGTCACAAACTGAACAGTCAGAGCGGACTTTCCGACTCCGCCGCTTCCCAGAACAACAACTTTATACTCCTTCATCTGGTCGACAGGGGCAGGCTAAAGGATCAGCTAACGCCTTAGCCAGTCTGTTATGGTCGCCTGAAGAACATACCCAGCCTTCAGTGAAAATCGTAGTCTATAAAAAATAAGTAACGGTGTATTTAAATAAAATCTGTGCCCATAGTTGTTGTTTCGGTTAGCTGAAAGCGAGTAAAAGTTGTTGCCCGATTACCCCAGTGTTAGCTTCTGATAATGCTAGCACTGGTTTGGCTAATTTGACAGAAAGCCATATTTTAGGGTCAGGCCTCGTCGAGCGTTTCAAGAAATAATCGCATGTGTTTTTACAGAATTAAAACTCATGGGCTTCTCTGGTTCTTGTAAGAAGTGCATTCCTACTGCTCTGTATAGGTTATGCCGACCCGAAGCCTCCTCCACCGGTGTCCACCAAGGGAGTGTTGTCCACTCTTGTCTGGCAACGGACCTCAAAAATCAGCTCGACCGCCTATAAACGCATCAGACACCGATTTAATTACAACAATCTGGGGCACATTGGATCCATCATGTTTAACTCGGCCCCTCTGGATCTGATTCTGCTCACAGAAGAAGCGCTACCGACAGCTAGCAGCTCACTTCCGTTATCTAAGGAGAAACATCCGGTCTGTTTTTTCTTTATTGTAAACGCAAACTTAGGCCATTGAGTGAAGTGCTTTTAAGGTGAGACAAATGGGCATCAATACACCTTAAATTGTCCAAATGTGGCCCTCAGCCCAATCTTTTTTGGCCCTCAGGCTTCCTGCTAAATTGGTCCAAATAACCAATAATAGTATTGTACTGTAAAATTGGAAAACTTTTTGACATTATACAGACCTTATTAAAGGTGTGATGGCTCATCCAAACTACATCAAATGCAACATTTTGAATGATTGTTGTGGTATATATTTCAAATTTTGGAGATGTCCTTGGTGAAAAAAAGTTTGGGCATCCCCAAATACAATTAAAAACCAAATTGATCGAAAATAGGAACGTTTTTCTGGGCGATGGGGAGGTAACTTGATCCACCCCTACTCCCATAATAAACAATGGTGAGAAAAATATGGAAAATAATATTTGACACTTCTATTTCTCTGCTTTTTACATTTTGTTGATTTGTCTTGTTTGCTCCTTTTTTCCATCATCCATCTTCTTCCGCTTATCCGCGGCCGGGTCGCGGGGGCAGCAGTCTAAGCAGGGACTTCCCCTCCCCAAACACTTCCTCCAACTCCTCCGGGGGGATCCCGAGGCATTCCCAGGCCAGCCGAAAGACATAGTCCTTCCAGCATGTCCTGGGTCTTCCCCACGGCCTCTTCACAGTGGAACATGCCCGAAAAACCTCTCCAGGGAGGCCCAGGAGGCCCGAGCCACCTCAGCTTGCTCCTCTCGACTTGGAGGAGCAGCGGCTCTACTCCGAGCTCCTCCTGTGTGACTGCTCCTCACCCTATCTCTAAGGGAGCAGCCAGCCACCCTGCGGAGGAAACTCATTTCGACTCATTTCACTTATAAATGTATAAAAATCTTGACAGACTGTCGCCAAAAGCTGTCAGGAAAAGGCGTAATGTCATGCTGATTGGTCAAAGCGTCACAACAGTGGAGCATGTCGCCATGTTCACCCTTTTGACTTCCACCTAAACTACAATGTGATTGGTCCACAGTGGCAAAGCTCAAATCTAACAGCACAGCCTGCCCAGATGGATTCTCAAGAATTTGTGAAACAAAGATAAGAGTTTTATTATTCAGATTTTAGATCATTTCGACAAAAAACCCACCAATGCAAAAAGTGGTTCAATTTACACTAGTTTCTCCTATATACAGGCAACAAGTAACTGATGAGCACTGGGTGGTCTCTGAGTAGTTGCAACTATTTAATTTAGGAACAGGGCGCACATAAAACAATGTCATTACTGCAGTCATGTCTATTGTTGACCTTTCTATGGCTTGTTTCAGGTTGTCCTTGACCCCCTTTACTGATATATAGTCCAATGCAAAACATTAGAAGGGACTGGGAGCTTCAAGTAACATTGCCCATATCAATTTAAATCCTGGAGGTTGAAAGGTTTTGAGTGAGAGCAGATAGTAAATGAGATATAAAGCATATGCATCTATTTGAAAGGTTATATACATTAAAGTTTTATATAAATGTTATGTCAACAAACTTTTCCATTGGTCTTACTCATACAGAATGACCATCTAAAGATTTGGTGTACAACATTTGACAGACAAAAAAAGCCCACAGCTGTAGCTTATGTAAAATAATTCTTGGCAAATGACTAAGACATTGTCTTTTTCAAAATAAGCAATGATTTATTTTGTACTAACATGTTAAGATTCAAGTTTTATTCAAAAAAAGTTCGAGGAACTTTGTTATATACATAAGTGCAAACAAGGTAAAGATCACATTCATAGTAGTGGTCAAGATCACCCTGCACAGCTGAGCAGACAATCTCCTCTAACTCTAATAAGAGCGTCTACTCCACAGACACATTTGAGCAGATGGTAAACCACATAAACAATATATAAAACATTTGTCTTCAAAAATAAAACAATTGGGTTTGGATTAATTAAGCATTACATAAATATGCATACACTATGCACTTACATTCCCTTTCTTGAAGTTCAAGTTGATCATAGAAAGGTAGTTATGTAGTCATTTTGTTGACACAGCAAACTGCATCTTAACGATTATCTTCATTATTGTAAAGAACATTAGTAAACCTTTCTCATTCATCTTTACAAATATAGACGACACACTATAAATGCAGTGACAAAATAGCAATCTTACTGGTAATTTTATGATTAAATAGACACAAAACCAAGAAGGCCAGCTCTTCAGATCTGTCAGATGCTGAAAGATATTGAAGCATTACACATAATTCAACAGCATCACAGAGAGGGAGAGGAAGAAGTCCATCTCCGTCCTGGGCTGTGCCCTGGACTCGGTGCAGGAGGTGGGGGACACAAGGGTCCTGGCTAAACTCACATCTATGCTGGACCATGAGTCTCACCCCCTGCAGGACACTCTGTCCGCTCTGGAGAGCAGCTTCAGTTACAGACTGATCCACCTGATTTTCTTTTTCTAAGTTATCTGTTTTTATTATTATACTGTGCATAATCTGCTTCTGTACCCTTTGTTGTAACACTTGAATTTCCCAATTGTGAATAAAGGTGATCTTATCTTATAATTATTCATTTTGATAACATCTAGCGCTGCATGATTTTCTTTTTAAAAATAAAATAAAGTTGCAATTCATCTAAGTATTGCAATTGTGATTAGATTTGCGATCTATGTTTAAAAAAAAGTAGGATTCCGTTCAGAGTGCATATTTAGGAGCATTAACAATTGAGCGAAGACTGAAATATGTAATTGAATCTAGGTCTACTGGTATAACATTTTTCAATACAAAGATTTTTTATACTGTTCTTGTTCAGAGGACATTCTATTATCAAAATAATTGCAGCCTTTGCAATATGATATTTGCGCTGACTAAAATTGTGATTTTGATTCATTTGCAATTTTATTGTGCAGCCCTAGTAACGACAGTAGTGAAGTGATGCCACAGTTTTCTCTGACAGGGGAGATTAATCAGTGGTACAAATGGGCAGTTGAATACATTTCAACATTAAATGTTGACCCAAAAAATATATCTATTCTCACCCTTGATGGTAATATGATTGAACGAGTACCCCATTACAAATACTTGGGCATCTGGATCAATGATAAACTCTCCTTCAACAAACACATACAAGAGCTGACAAATAATCTTAAAGCCATTGTCATTCTTCTTTAGAAATAAAACATGTTTTCCTCTTAATTGTAAACAGTAAATACAGGTTACATATCTTTCAGTTCTAGATTATGGTGACATTATATATATGCATTCTACAGAAACAGTGTTAAAACCTCTGAACTTATTATTATTATGATTATTATTATGATTATTTATCAAGTTTATTGCACATCAGATCAGCTATTCACAGTTTGAGGTCTCAGGACATTTTTATCTTACAATCCCATCGTTTTAACACAGAGACAGGAAAAAAGGCCTTCAGCAACTTTGCTCCCTCCCTGTGGAACAAAACCCAGAGACTTTTTAATTTAAATCATCTTGTGCCTTTTAATGATTTTGAAGCACTGGTCAAGGACTACCCGCAGTGCCGATGCACTAGTTTTATAAAATTTGATTGTATGTATAATTGTGTTTTTATGTATTGGCTAATTTTATTGAATGTTTTATTTGTGTTTTAGAAATCCTGTGTTTGTTGTTTATTTTGTGTTGTGTTTTAACAGGGTACCCATGAAAAAGAGATATTTCCTCATTGGGTTTTCCCTGTATAAATAAAATAAAATGAAAAAAAAAACTGTCCATAACCAACAACATGTTCAAGCACAAGGGTGTCCACCAGTGCACGTGGCACCAGGACACTCTAGGCCGGAAATCAATGATCGACTTTGTTGTCGTGTCATCTGACCTCCGGCCGTGTGTCTTGAACACTCGGGTAAAGAGAGGGGCGGAGCTGTCAACCGATCACCACCTGGTGGTGAGTTAGATCCGCTGGCGGTGGAGGAAGCCGGACAGACTTGGCAGGCCCAAGCGTATAGTGAGGGTCTGTTGGGAACGTCTTGCGGAGCCCGCTGTCAGCAGGGTCTTCAATTCACACCTCTGGGAGAGTTCTCCAAATCCCGGGAGGCTGGGGATATTGAGTCCGAGTGGACCATGTTCTCGACCTCCATTGTCAATGCGGCTGCTGCGAGCTGTGGTCGCAAGGTCTCAGGTGCCTGTCGCGGCGGCAACCCCCGAACCCGGTGGTGGACACCGGAAGTAAGGGATGCCGTCAGGCGGAAGAAGGAGGCCTATCAGGCCCTTTTGGCTTGTGGGACTCCTGAGGCCATAGATGGGTATCGGCGGGCCAGGCGGGCCGCAGCTCGTGCTGTCACAAGAGACAAAACCCGGGGCTGGGAGGAGTTCGGGGAGGCCATGGAAGAGGACTATCGGTCGGCCCAAAGAAATTCTGGCAAACCGTTCGGCGCCTCAGGAGGGGGAAGCAGTGTTCCACCAACACTGTTTACGAGGAGAATCCGACATATAGTCGAACCTCGGATTCAGGAGGAGCAGAGTAGTTTTCGTCCTGGTCGTGGAACACTGGACCAGCTCTATACTCTCCATCGGGTGCTCGAGCGTTCATGGGAGTTTACCCAACCAGTCTACATGTGCTTTGTGGATCTGGAGAAGGCTTTCGACCGTGTCCCACGGGGTGCCCTTTGGGGGTGCTGCGGGAGTACGGGGTCCGGGGCCCTTTGCTCAGGGCTGTCCGGTCCCTGTATGACCAGAGCAGAGCTGTGTTCGCATTGCCGGCAGTAAGTCAGACCTGTTCCAGGCGTGTTCGACTCCGCCAGGGCTTCCCTTTGTCACCGGTCTGTTCATTGTTTTTATGGACAGAATTTCTAGGCGCAGTCAGGGGTCGGAGGTTGTCCGGTTTGGGACCACAGGATCTCATCTCTGCTGTTTGCAGATGATGTTGTCCTGATGGCTCCATCAAACCTGGACCTTCAACATGCACTGGGACGGCTTGCAGCCGAGTGTGAAGCAGCTGGGATGAGAATCAGCACCTCCAAATCTGAGGCCATGGTTCTCAACCGGAAAAAGGTGGCTTGCCCTCTCCGGGTGGGTGGGGAGTCCCTGCCCCAGTGGAGGACTTCAAGTATCTCGGGGTGTTGTTCACGAGTGAGGGAAGAGCGGGAGCGGGAGATTGACAGGCGGATCGGTGCTGCGTCCACAGTGATGCGGTCGCTGCATCGGACTGTTGTGGTAAAGAAGGAGCTGAGTCGAAAGACAAAGCTCTCGATTTACTGGTGAATCTACGTTCCTATCCTCACCTATGGTCATGAGCTTTGGGTAATGACCGAAAGGACAAGATCGCGGTTACAAGCAGTCGAAATGAGTTTCCCTCGCAGGGTGGCTGGGCGCTCCCTTAGGGATAGGGTGAGGAGCTCAGTCACACGGGAGAAGCTCGGAGTAGAGCCGCTGCTCCTCCACGTCAAGAGGAGCCAGCTGAGGTGGCTCGGGCATCTGTTCCGGATGCCTCCTGGGCGCCTCACTAGGAGGTGTTTCGGCCATGTTCCACCGGAGGAGGCCCCGGGAAAGACCCGGACACGCTGGAGGGACTATGTCTCTTGGCTGGCCTGGGAACGCCTCGGATCCTCCCGGAGGAGTTGGAGGAAGTGTCTGGGATAAGGAAGTCTGGGAGTCCCTGCTTAGACTGCTGCCCCCGCGACCCGGCCCGATAAAGCGGAAGAAGATGGATGGATGGATGGGTTTCGACTCTCATCCAAGTCATTCTCCTTGGAACTAGTTCGGGAACTCGAATCCACAGCCAGAAGATTAGCGGACAACAGAAACCATTTGAGGTTCAATCTCAGATGCAGACAAAACAATACGATCCCGAAGAGCCTACAGATCAAACACCAGTTAAGGATACAGAGCAGAGAAGGTCTGGAGGAAGAACTTAATGCAGATGCTCAGTGAAAGGATCCAAGAAAACAACTTCAGAATTGTTAACCTGAAAGACAGAACAGAAACTTTGCAGAAGAAATTAACTAGCGTCCTACCTAAAGAAGCCTTCAAGAGAGTGATGGCTTTTACAAAGACAGCACAGGAAGCGCAGCAACGAAAGAGCAAGGAACGCCAAATCAAGAAGTTTAACATCCTCTTGAATAAAAAGAACTCAGGTAAGAACCAGCATGAAAAAGTATAGGACAGACCAAAGTAGAGGGGCAAGAACCATTGGATCAAGAATCTATCAGACTGCGTCCTGTCTCAGGCTGAGAAAGACGTGCTCTCCAAAGGGCTCAACTTTTCAATTACTTCTAAGCACATCCCTACAGAAGACTATATCACAGCCACAGAAACAGCCATTAGGAACAAGATGACAGAAACTGAACTGCAGACCTGAGGTTACATGTCAAGCTACTCTGAAGAGAGCCAAACCTCCTCCTTCAAATATCACATCTGAGGAGAGGAAGGTACTCTCTGCACAACAAAAAGATCACAGTATAAACATTCTTCCAGCAGACAAGGGGCGCTGCACTGTGATTCTTAATACAGCTGATTAAGAAGCCAAAGTCCACAACCTCCTCGAGACACAGCCACATACGAACGTCTGAAAAGAGACCCGACACGTGGCTACAAGAAGAGGTGATAGACTGTTTACAAAAGCTTGAAAAAGAGGTGGTGATAGACAGGCTTCTGTATTACAGACTGTATCCTGGGGAAGCTATTCCATGCATTATGGACTTCCTAAAATTCACAAAGAGAATTTTCCACTCAGACCATTGTGTGCAGCCAGATTCCATCACATACAATGTGGCAAGCATTTAACAACTATCTTGGCACCATTGGTGGGAACTCATCATGTGGAAACACACACACTTTTGTGGACAAAGTGAAATCTCCAATCTCCAATTGGACTCAGATGACCTGATGGTTTCTTATGATGTTGTGTCCCTCTGAGGCAGTAGCAGCGGTTATGACGAGGCTGCAGGAAGACACCACCTCACAGGAAAGGACCAAACTGTCACCTGAAGACATCTGTAAACTACTTGACATCTGTCTTCCACGGGGACATTTTTACAGACAGATTCACGGCTGTGCCATGGGCTCGCCCGTCTCTCCCATAGTGGCCAACTTGTACATGGAGCATTTTGAGAAGCAGGCACTGACCTCCTTTTCAGACATTGCTCCAAGTTTTTGGTACAACAATGACAGAGTCATTCAAAGTCTATGTGGACGTGCGTCCAGGGAATCGTTTTGAGCGTTGGACACGGCGCGTCGGGGGCGTATGAGTGTCGGACGCAGAAAAGTTGGAGAAAGCTGAACTTTTTGTGGCAGACATGGCACTGCAACCAATCACCAAGTGATTACGCTCCAGTGACGTACCTACGCACTACACGGAAGACAGTGACATACCTACGCACTACCCGGAAGACAGTGACATACCTACGCACTACCCGGAAGACAGTGACGTACCTACGCACTGCCCGGAAGACAGTGACGTACCTACGCACTACCCGGAAGACAGTGACGTACCTACGCACTATCCGGAAGACAGAGACGTACCTACGCACTACCCGGAAGACAGTGACGTACCTACGCACTACCCGGAAGACAGTGACGTACCTACGCGCTGCCCGGAAGACAGTGACGTACCTACGCACTACCCGGAAGACAGTGACGTACCTACGCACTACCCGGAAGAAGGACCAAAACAATACTGATGATACTCACTAAACTGCTCACCTCTGAAGTATCTGTGGGACCTAGTCAAGCCACCGAGCCGATCGCCTACGTTTTTGGACTTTGTAAAGTAAATACACCAAAGCCATTCTCTTAACCTGAACTGCCATAGGACACAACTTCTCCACTGCATGTGTGCATGTGTGCATGTGTGCGCACATGTGTGTGCACAGGACGCCTCGGGTGCTCGTCTGCTGGTGAGTTTATTTTTTAAAATGCGGTCTGAACGCACTATGAGAGACCTGTCCCCAACCCAAAGGCCCAGACGGGACCCTCTCGTTCACTGGGGTGAACTCCAGTACGAGACAGCATGTGTGGCTTCAATCATCTGGGCACCTGCCCCTGAACATGCCCAAAGCACCGCCCAAAACACACAGCACTGGCTCCTTGTGGTTCTTCCTGTCGGTGCTGGGCCTGCAGGAAGATGGTCCCACTGGGCCCAGCTGGGTCTCGTTGGCGAGTACCCGGCCATCAGGCTCAGGCTCACCTGAGAGCCCCCATCACAGGCCTGGCTCCAGGTTGGGGCCCCGGTAATGATATTCCGGGTGACATTATGGACCTCAATTGAAAACTTTCTATAAGGGGTTTGGGAACTGCACTTGGTCTGGCTCATCACCTATAGGACCTGTTTGCCATGGGGGACCCTAAGAAGGGCCCCAGGCACCATATCTCCTAGGATCATCCGAGCATACAAACCCCCTCCACCTCATTAAGGTGGCGGTTCAAAGAGAGGGAAACTGCTGAGTCATACATAGCACATTTTTATCCAATATGGCCAATATCTGGATGGGCAGACAGCATTGCCATAGTAATATTTTTTACTTCTCTTGTCTACCATGATTCTACAATCAGTTTTTTTTTTTGCATTTTCCTGTCTCGTAATTCATCCATGAAGAAGAAAGTGACACTACATATAAGAATGTGAGGCGCGTCCGCCTCTCCGTGCAAGGGAGTCGGATCTCTCCTTCACTGTTGAACTTCTCCAGGTTTCTACTTTTTCCCAAAGAGGTTTGGTAGTTTTTCCTGGCTGAGAAGGAGGGTCTAAGGACAGGGGAGCTTGGGACATCTGTCTAAGGACACGAGATGCTGGGACATTACCAAGTCCTTATGAACACTGTTTATTCTGTTTTTATTCTGTTTTTCACTGTCGCCCCTCGAGGCAACCACTGTTGTGATTTTGGGCGTTACAAAAATAAATTGAATTGAATTTAACCTATACCACCTACTTGTGTGGCCTCGTGCAGAGAGTGGAAGATCATTATGCCCTGCGATATGTACAGCTTGTCTGCCCCCCGTGTAAGGACTAATTGGGGAAAGTGAGCATTTTCCTACACTGCTCCTGCAGCTTGGAACTCCCCTCAAGTGGACTTGAGATTGGGAAAACTGATCTCGATTAGGGGTTTTCAAGGAGATGAACAGGGAGAATCTTTTAAGAATTATCTGTACTTTTAAATGTAAAATCTGTTTTTATTTAGTCTTAAATGTTTGTTTTTAGTCTAAATATTTTTGTGATTTGTGTGTCTTTCCCTTTGCCCCAGGTCACCCTTGTAAAAATGGTCTCAATCTCAATGGGTTCTTACTTGGTTAAATATAGGTTAGTTAAAAAAATTAAATAAAATGAGGAAATGAGAGAATAAAATATGTAATATGCCTTTGTTACCCCTTTTTAAAATATAATAAACTATACATTTTTGGAAAGCTCTTTCCTACATCATAGTGTCCCTAGTCACTGATTAGCACTTCTGTGCATAAATCTTTTTATGCATGGAAAGTGGTTGTGTTGGGAAACGCATTAGTGAACTAAGAGAGATGATGACCTCTTTGCGGCCATCATCCCCATGTTAAGCACATTTTCGCAAAAGGAACATTGGTGACAGGGGTTGAGGACGACGAAACAATGGTGGTGGCACCGTGCATCATGGGAACTTTTGATTCAGTGAGACAGAAGACAGGAATGACAGGAACAACAGGTTTACAATGGAAAGAATGAGTAAGTGTAAGTCAAATGGTTTTCTAAAATGAGACTTAAATATAAAAAAGGTCATGCAACAAATTAAATTATTAAAGCAAAAATATGTTTTTAAAAGAAAGTATCAATACAATAAAATCAGACTTCATTTGGTCTCAGATTGTATTGTACTGTATTGACTGTATTGACATACAGTACATCCTACATTATGATAAATTGTAAAAAATAATTAAAATAAATGCTAGGAATACTATGATATGAAGTAAAAAAAAACAAAAACAACAACAACTTGCACTCACACACACAATAGAAAATCTATTATCATCCAACTGTGGTTTGCCAAAATAAAAGTATTAAACAAATTATATTGTGGGTTTTTGATTTGTCAATTGCACAGATGTTCTTTGGAACCAGACTTGCCCTATGTTTGAGTGGAGATGTGACCTTGCAGCAGAGAAGCCACAGTGGTGACTCACCGGTGGGGATAATGGCTGGCTGCTGAAGGTGCACGTTGGCCAGAGCCTGCTGGTACTGAAACATGGGACTGAAAACAGTGGCAGCAGATCCATTACTTTTCTCTAAAATCATCCTTTTTGGAAATGACCCTGGAGCCACAACATAGACAGAGGACAACAAATAAAGATATCTAGTTTCATGTTTTTGCCCTCAATTCAGTTTAGGAGTGCTCAATGTCTATTTGGAGCAAGTTTTGTCGCAGCAAGACTCACTGTTATTCTGACTGCTTGGGCCGTTAATGGGGGGCTTTGCATGCAGGTAAGCAGGGGGATGGAAATATTTGCACTTGTCTCGACAACAGCTGCCATTGATATAGTCCATGCAGACAATGACAGAGTTCTCACAGCAGTCCACTATAGTGGCTTCCAGGGGATGTGCATACCGACAATCACATTCTCCTCGTGAACAGATTCCACGCTGAAACTCCCGACACACCTGGCATAAACAAAGCAATAACTGCTTTTACAGATAGACTTATAAATGTTGAACATTTTGCCAAAACAGGTCATACCTCTAATTTATCTGTGCGTGATTGCTTCTCCGTTAAAGTGCCATTGCTCGTAGCTGACAGACCAGTAGGACTCCCTGGAATCAGCAGGGGCGCACTGGGCAGCAGCTCAGGTAATAGGCCCATGCCTGGGGCAAATTGGCTTTCATACGGATTGAAGACCAGACTGGGACTAGTCGTCACTGGGAATGTGGTCTATGGAGTGAAACAGAACAAAGAATCATGCTAGAATGATTTTCTAGCATGGATGACATCTCAAGGTAACCCTTTTCTGTTTTGTGGTATTGTGTTTGGTTCCAATTTTAAGTACCTTGGCTTTGTACTAGACCAAGAGCTATCTTCTAAGGCTCATTTGCAAAGCTTGCTTTTTTTTTATTTTGGTTCGTAAATGTCTGGTATATCTGCAACGTTTTTACCTTTATTGGATTATGGTCATTTTTATCTTAATGCAACAGCTAAATGGCTGCAATCCCTAGACTCTATATCATTATGCATTAAGAATTGTAGCAGGTTGTTTGACTCACTGTGACATCACTGTGAACTGTATGTCAGGGCTGAATGCACTCTTTGAGTGCTTGGAGGTTCAGTCACTGGATGACATTAATAAAATCTTTTGTGTATATTTTATTGTGTACCGACCTATCTATGGGCCCTACTGTAGAGAGCAGAAGGTTGCTATGCCCTACACTCTCGTGACATTTATGGCTTGCCGGTACCTCAAGTACAGACTGACTGGGGAACGAGAGCCTTCTCCTGCTCCCGCAGCTTAGAACTCCTTTTAATTGAAATTGTAGTTATGTGATTGCACATCACTCTGAGGGAACCCTTGTCTGTGGCGGTGACTGGAACTTATACATTTAGCTGACATTAGATGTTTCAAACTCACTAAGTACTGGTAAATCTATAAATAATACATTTAGCAAAATAATACACAATATAGGGTCAATTGATATCTGGAGAGAGATGATTCCTAATGTCCGCCAATATACACACTTCTCTAATCCACATAAGAAATATACTAGAATGGACTTTTTCGATCAGTCAAAAATTACAGAGGTAGACATAGGTACAATCGATTTAAGTGATCATGCCCCTATCTACATCACTGTAGATTTGAAATACAAACGGAAAAACACACTCTGTAGATTTAATGTTAGTCTGCTCAATGACCCTCAGCTTAAAGAAAAAAAAGGCATTGAAACTTATGTAGAGGATAATGATAATGGTGAATTTTCACCATAAATACATTGGCATGCAGCCAATGGTAATTGCTTTCGCCTCAGCTAAAAAGAAACAAAAGCAAGAAAATTAAAGCCACAAGCGGCATCCAACGGCCCTTGCGGGCCGCCTGGCTTCGCACTCCGCTCCCTGCATTATTTGGGCCTGTTGGTGTATTGAGCTTTATCCAAAAAAATGATGACATTGATGGACAAAGCAATATATGTTTTTTTTTATATATATATATATATATATATATATATATATATATAAATATATATATATATATATATATATATATATATATATATATATATATATATATAGTACAAAACATTGTTAATGTTGTATTCTTACCATGAGCCAAAGCTGGCAGTGACTTGGCCATTTTCCACCTGGCAGCTGGAAGAGGGGTGTGCAAACTTGCACTCTGCATCAGATCGCAGGCAGGTGCCTCTCTGAAACTCCCGACACACTTCCAATGTTGGCCATTTGGTGTCTCGGCCCATAGTCACGCTGACAGCCATCACAGACAGGTAAAAAGTCAACTGTATGGGGAAAATCCCCAAGAACAGTTTTATTTGCTATGTAAATGTTTGCTGGTTCTTGTAAGGAAAGTGTCAGGTAACGTTTTACTGATGGTATGTATTTCCATTGAACCAGCTCTAACTTTTTGAACATTTGAATTTTAATAACTCATTGCATAAAACGTTGAGAATTATGTGTGTTGCCTTGTACCTTGTAAGACAGTAAGATGTGGGTGTAAAATTAGCCAGTATTGTGGCGGCACATCAGCAACAAGATTATATAAAAAATCCACAGGGCATTGACTTCCGCTTGGTAAAATGCATGCATTTGTGGCAGAAAAAATGTCCAGTGTCCATTCAAGGCCACAAAATAATAATAGCTCCAGTACAGCAACACCACTGTGGGCACTTCTGGTCCTCCACGTCCTCTGTACCTGAGCTTTTTTCTTCTTTTCCCCCCCTATAAGGTTAGTGATCTCTGGCTTGTCAAATGTCTACAAAAACAGAAATAGAAATAAAAGTCAATCAAGAGAAATTAAGCCACTGCCACACAAGCAAAAGGCTGTGCAGGTGAAAGGGGATTATTTACCATTTTTCATAGGGACATGAACAAACAAAGAGAACTGGAGCCCTCCAAAACAAAACTAATGTAAGAACATACAGGTCCCACTGAAAAGGTATTTCATTCCTCAAGGTCGTTCTCTCTCTTTCTCTCACTCTTTCTCTCTTTCTTTCTTTTTCTCTTTTTCTCTCTCTTTTTTCTATTTCTCGCCCTCCTTTTTTTTTCTTTCTTTTTTTGTTTACAGTAAAGTGTAAAACACTTACTTTGAAGACATACAACTACAGAAGACGTACAACTACAGCATGTTGGGGATAAATGCACCTTTTGGCTGCCAACCGCCATTAAAAGCAACACAACAACAACAACAACAACATTCCTCAAGGTCAATTTGAAACACTGTTTCTTTGAGGACAACCTTGACCAGTCTGGTGTAACATCCACCAGATCCACATCCGTGTCATGCGCTTTACTTATGCACATCCTGATATCGCAGCTCAGCAATATGTGTCTGGCATCTAAATGACACAAACTAACACAAGCTCCTTCGGTGAAGATAAACAAGTACCAGATGTAACTAATAGTATGCCTTCTTCCGTTGATGCATTGCAAATATGAGAAACTACATGCAACTGCTCATCTACTCACATCAATAAAATACAGGACAACTAGTGGAGAAAGTGGTTCAACTTTAAAATGTGAAACAATAGATGGGTACAGTGATGAACAAAAACGACATCAATTATGTATTATGGCTATGGCACTTGCATTTATGCTGAGGATTTCACATTTATAGGGCCTGGACAAGCAAACTAAATACAACCTCAACAAGTAAGAGTTTGCTTATAATCATTATTAAAATATTTTAATAAAAATGAGAGGGAAAGCTTCTGGTCTGGACAGATGAGACATGTAATCAGGTTAAGTATCAGTAATCTTTTCATCTCATTAAAACGCCACAGCTTCCATTTACATCCATTCAAACAAGAGAGTACCCCTGGACCTATAACCCTGGCCTATAACCTTCCCTCCAAAAACAAGCTTCCCCCATGTGTTACATTGTGGCGTCTTGGTTTTGCAGTTTCATTAGGTAAACTTCAAGTGACTTTCAACACAACGCCTCTCTGACATGAGTGGCATTCATTTTAGACCATTGAATAGGCCTAATGATTAAGTGCTATTTGACATATTACATTCCACCTGGAGTCAGTTTGCCAGTGTTATGAAAGAAGGTTAAAGAATAAGACGGACTTGTGCAGGTTTCAGAGGCGATAGGGGGCGTGAACGTGAACTCGCCTGACCCTTCTATGGCTTCATGAGGGCAAAGGCTCGTATTAACTGTGGGACCTAACCTTATTTTGCCAATGCAATCGTAATACAAAAGGGTAGCAGTGGTCATTTTAAACAAGCCTTTTTGTTGTAGTTATTGTTATTATTGCTTTTTATGTAGGCTAACTCTTTTACATGGCATCATCCAGTCTTTAAATATTCCTCTGCCTCCTAAATAATACGCATTAGTCTTTTGTAGTGCCTTTAACGTTTTAATCACCCATTTTCATACCAACTGTCTCCTGTCTGCTACATAAACATAATCGCTCACGCTATAGTTGAGAATATGCAACAGGCAGCAATGACTCTCCCAATGTGAAACGTCACACAGAGGAGGATAATCCCCCCACCCCTCCCCCAAATGCACAATAGCGTTTACAGCTGCAGAGTTGCTGCACCAGAGATGACGCTCCGTTGTTTACCTGCATTAAAAAAAAAAAAAAAAATCGTACACAACATAAAACATAGTATCTCCCTTGCCAGTCCTCTAGGACATCATTTTAATTGGGTTGGTAAAATACAAAAACAAATGCGTCCCGTACATCGCCATAGAACAATAGCAGAAAATTCGCGCCGCTGTTAGTAGATCGACACTCAGCAGTTTGTTCAAGACTGTCAAAGCAGAACCAGACGAGCATAAAAATCTGACGAAGGGGCAGAGCGTGTCATGTGCGACCGGAGGAGGAGAGAACCGGGGTGAAGTCGAAACCCGCTGCGTCTATGAGGGTCCCATTTGTATCCAAAATAAGTTGGACTTAACACCTTTACAGTGGATTATTTTGTTGTTGTAGTGCGTTACTACGGAGTCACCTAAAAACACATCTTGTTGCGCACGATTTAAAAAAATATTTCTAATTATCTTATGCATTCAAGATAGGTCCAGTTTTATTTCTTATTAACTAAAGGTTCTACTTGGCTCTGGAGCTTTACAACAAGGCCAGACTGACAATTCTAATACAATAATGTCATTGTTAAAACACATAAACAGA
The DNA here is from genome assembly GCA_015082035.1 of Chaenogobius annularis. NCBI lineage: Eukaryota > Metazoa > Chordata > Actinopteri > Gobiiformes > Gobiidae > Chaenogobius > Chaenogobius annularis. The sequence continues at coordinate 1,528,715 of BJKM01000002.1, read as the reverse complement.
AACACATACTTCATATGATTAGCTCTTAAAAGCCATTTGTGGAACATCGCTTCATAAATATTGATAACAGTATGTGCACAAATGAAATCTAAGCAACTTACTCAAATTTAGTCTCACATACCACCACAAGAGGGCGCACAGAGCCAATGTAAAGGGGGCCACGGGTTTACTTAAATGCCTTCCACTCGAGTGACAGCAGGTCATTGCTATGAGTAAACGTGTTTTACAATTGTACGCATGATTTTTGAACTATTTTAAAGACTGACAATGTACCTACAGCGCGTGCATGTGCATGGCTAATGTTATTTCCATGTATTTATATATCTTGTACGGTAAAGAAAAAAAAATTACATACATAATCCCAAACCCCTTTCCTAACCTTAACAGTAAGATTGTGCCTGATCAACAGGGTCTACACTGCAACACACACAAGTAACATCTATCTTTATTATTTCCATGCTATATTACATTATTTTGTTACCTGTCTTGTTTGCGAAACATGTTTTATAACCATGTATTTGAAAGAGCTTTCGCTTTAATACAGTAACCTGGCTTAAACTAGTTGATTCTTCGGGGTCCAGTGGACAGAGAATACTGTATGTTCAGATTTCAGTTACAGTCAACTGCTTGCCATTGAGTTGACACAATCTCTGTTAAATTATTTTATTTTTGATCTCCTTAAAAATATCCTTTAATAAACATTGCTAATGCAACATATGATAAAAAGCTACAAATGATAACCAGTGTCCACTGAACTCAGACTGATCAGATATTTTAATATATATATATATTTTCCAATATATCCCTGCAGGAATAATAAGTGGCCAAAGGAAGAGATTAATGACCACAGATGTTAAGACAAGAAAGCTGCTCACCATGCATGGAGGGTTCACCCCAAATCCAGGCACCATTGAGACTGTACACTAGCCGTAAGGAAGGAGGCCGTGGACCAGTGAGCGTGAGAGCCACTATCCAGATCAAACATCCAAGATCCACAAAGTACATCAAGACAAGCCCCAACAGATGACGTGCTCAGTGAATGTCTCAGCAATGGGAGACAGAGGATGAGGGCTGAGGACGACCCATCATGGCAGGACAAGCACCAAAATGGGATTACCACCGGTATGAAGTGGCTGATATCAAGAAATCCTACCAATGGCTAGAGCGGGCCGGTCTGAAGGACAGCACAGAGGCACTCATCATGGCTGCACAGGAACAGGCCCTGAGCACGAGAGCAACAGAGGCCCAGATCTACCACACCAGACAAGACCCAAGGTGTAGGTTGTGCAAAGGGCCCCCCGAGACAATCCAGCACATAACTGCAGGGTGCAAGCTGCTGGCAGGGAAAGCATACATGGAGCACCATAAACAAGTGGCTGGCATGGTGTACAGGAACATCTGTGCGGAGTATTACAGCAAAGATATTACGCAGAAAATAAAGACAAAACCACCCGCTATGTGAGAAGGGAATTTATATATATATATATGTATAAAATGTATTTTATTTTCTATGATCAGTGATGCAAGAGTAAAAAAGTTGGTATAGTGGCTAATATAAGTAAAAACCTGAATGGGAAAAAAATTAAAGTTATTCTAACTTTCCTGATTTAGAGGAGCCTGCTTTAATTTGCTTACACTAGACAATTAAGCAACCCAAAGGTATGAATGGAGCAGTTTGGGCATACAAAATGAAGCTGGCCATTCTTTACACATTTACCATGCATTCTTTGTACATATTGTGGCTGTCACAGTAAAAACAATGCTCCCTTTAAAGTTGCAATTTAGAATAATCAGAGCTGGTTTACCACATCAAATCTATAATAAATTACTGTGAATGTTATCAATACATATTTACTATAATTATCATAATTACTCTAAAAGTGCACCAAATATCATGTTTTGATATATTGAATTTTTTTGTCTACTTCAGATTTGATGACATAATGTAGGAATTCATTGAAGGGGCCTGAGCCAGTATAGCTGAAGGTCTAGTGATGTCCCTTGCAGCTACTGAAGCCCTTGACAAAGGACACAATGGTGTGGGTCTCCAAGGCACTGAAGAATGGTAGTGTTTGGGGACCAGTGTTACAGCTTTACACACAGCGAAACACAGCTCCAGTGTATGGCCGGCTGTACAGATTTGGCCCAAATCTCAGCCACACTGCACAGAGCACTGCCTCCGGTTAGTGATGCCAAATTGTTTACAACTATATCCTAACCCATTTGAGAATGTGCAGCTTTTTGGACTTGCAAAAATTATGTCAATGCGAAGCATCTACTGCAGAGTTACAGGTGTAATTCTTTGATATATATTTAAAAGAAATGACAAGAGAACCAACTAGGGCATAAAAAGTATTTGATAAAAAAGTACACTCTATAAACGGAGTAGAAAGAAAAAAAATCAAAATATCAACAAGTTCAAAAGTAAAATTAAATTTGGCTCAAATATAATACAGACAATTCAGTATTTGGTGAACATACAGATTGTAATCACAAACAGCAGATTTTTTTCTTTAAATCAATAGAAATATGTTCATGTTAAAACCTAAATGAATAAAAGCATCTCATTTGATTTGAGGTTTAAAATACATTCAGAGCTATACCTTGTCTGCAACAGTTGTAAAAATGTTTTTTAAAAATTGGTGGGAAGGGAAAAATTGGCTCATCATAATTTTCCCACATGTCACCACTGTTCTACATTATTCAAATAGTCTTCAATAGCATCATCATTCTTATCCACATCCCACCAGTTTGGGAGTAGCCCTTCAGTGTCTGCAGCAGGCTTGTCTTTTTGCTCCTCTTCTGTTTGTAAAGGATGATCACTATCTGGGTAGTTTGTTCCTGCGGGCTTGAACTGCAATCCTTGCTTCACTGCAAGTCTTACACGGAGCCGTCTCCTCTCTTGTATACGCTTCTCTCGTGCCTGCCTGCGTTCCTGCTGTCGTGCCACTTGGAACCGCTGGAGAAAGAGGTCTCTTGCATACTCGTACATCTCCACATCCCATTTGTTTAAGAGACGAATTCTGTGTTGGGTCTCAGGGGGCACCTCAACACTGGATGCCCGAGTGCCATTAAGCTGCGTAAAAGGTGCAATAAACTCCAAGTTAAAGGTACGCTCAAACAGATACTGGGTCTTGCGCTGATACTCTGTCAACCCGAAGAAAGCCATGCTTCGTAGGTTGCGCTTGGCACTCTCCAGGAGTACAGCCCAGCGTTCATCCTCACTCATGGCAGAGACATTGTAGCACCCCACTAAGCTCAGGTCTGCCAGCATGCGAGTCTGACGGTTGTTTGCCAGATTGTAGGGACAATCCATAAACTCCTGAAGGGTGCAGCCTGACCAGTCATCACCGGGGTAACAGCTTGGTAACTCTGAGAGAGTTGGTGAACGCCCATCACAAACATGTAAAGATGCCTTCCATGTAGCACCCCTCTGCACATGACGCCACTCGCTCAGGTAACGGGATACTGGATCTCTCAGAATAGTTATATAGTAATAATGCCATCTAAAACCAAAAGAGAAAATGTTAACATCCATTTTGTTATTCACTATATATTTATAATACACCTTCAGGCATCTTATCTCACTAATATTGACTGCTTCTGACCCACACTTTCATTGTGATCGCATTTGCTGCAAAAAGATGGCTGATTTGTGCACATTTTCCATGCTGATGTGCACCAACATGTCAACAATGCACCCTTTTCCTGGGTGGCTTGAAAACCGCTTTATAGTCTGTATAAATTGTTGTTATTGTCAAGTTTGGCAGCCCTATGCTAAATCAGACAACTGGGAAAAGGGCCACAGATAAATACGGCATCTGTGGCAACTTCTTGACTAATGTGAATTCTAGACTACATGCTTATACCACCTCTCATAACTCCAAATATGGTATTATTTAAATTGTCGATTGACAATTATTTTTTTTTTAGAATCTACTGCACCTACTGCAATCTACTGAAAAGCTATGCTGATCTTTTTTAGGGCAATATGTAGGGTCAATTTAGTTAATTTCCTCCAAATGATATAATACAAGATTAAGATAAGTGAATATAACAGCATACAAGTTAATGTATACAGCTGAGTATGTGCGGTTAATCAAATCGAAATCCAATAGTTTCAACCCATCAGTGAACCTTGGCTCTTTTTAATCGAGGTCTTCAACCAATCATTTGGTGATAAAAACATATGGCTTTAAGGCCAATGCGCTAAAAATCTTGAGAAAGAACTTAAGTCTTTCCATGAAGTCATGAATCATGATGTGATGACCAACCTTGGGAGGTTCTTGGGAGTTTCCTGTGAGCCCATTCGTGAAGGGACACAATTAGTGAGTTCAGTCCAGTCTGCGTGAAGACCACAACTCCAGCCGGTAGAGAAACGTGAAAATAGCCACGTCTCCTTTTTACCTGGCCGATAACAGGAACACTTCTTTTGCCCTGCATGGCATTCGCATGGTCTTTCCAGTTGAATGTTCCTCACCAAATGCCGCCCAAACGTTGTGCCCCCTGTCTTCTGAATATGCAAAAATACTATAACGTCATCACCTTTTATGTTGAAATCAACTGCTCGATATAAATCACTTTTTGAAAAATTAAAACGAGGAATAAAGCGAACCAAAGCCTTGTCCTCGGCAAGGTATGGGTCTCTGGAAACACTATCTTGGAGTACATTGCCACTATGAGATGTGGACGTACTCCACAATTTAAACCATGATCCCAGGGTTTGCAAAGTGTGACATTCAGCACCACTTGGGCACATGTACTGGATCATGATGACGCCAAAGAGCAGTACCATGAACAGGGCGATCAACAGTCTGTGGTGCCTGCTGCTATTTCTGTTGGACTTTTCATCCATCTTCTCTTGGAAAGCAGCAAAACATTACTCGGCCAGTCAACCCCTGCTTTCGCCGGGGAATATCTCGGAGGACACTTGGCAACGAAAGACACAATCACAACAATAACGATTCAGCTGCTAGCTTGCTAACACTAGCCAACATAAAAGCAGAGGTTTTTAAAAGGTGCGACGTGTATGTTTTTTCTTCACAAGTCTCTAGGGACACACATCCTATAACGCTAAAATAGCTACTTGACAAACCAACTTAATCTTAGTTTGGAGACAACATTTTGGTCCAGCGTTAATCTTTGCTTCTTTTGATGATCGACTCTTGACGTATTCCCAGAATTCTTAGCGGTCAGAACGTGAGAGTCAGGTTTACGTCACTGCTCAGTGCTGTGTTCCCGTGTAGTCCGTGATTTGAGGTTAGATATTTTGTGATAGTAAGAATGATTATTAAGGTGTACTAAACTTCACAGTTTCACTGTACATGGATATTTTCAACTTCATGGTTTTTGTTTAATATGCCATAATGTGGATGTAATAAGTAGGCCTATTTTTGTTTCATTTTCCCTAGGGCAAGATTTTTCAGAGGGCCAAGGCCTCGGGGCTGAAGGTGCACAACACACCACTGTAACATTTTGAGTCAACTGTGTTTCAGTAAATAGAGTTAGTGTTTTGCAAAACCCATCCAGGTCTGAACCAGAATTAAACTAGGACTAGACTAGAACCAACCAGGTCTGACCCTAGACTAACCCAGAATCAAAACAGGTCTAAAACAGAATCAAACAAGGACTAAACCAAGATCAGAGTTAAACCAGTTAACCAGATTTTTAATATATATATTTGGAAGAAGGTTTGTGGGCCGGATTAACTTGCTTGGAGGGCCTGATTTGGCCCCCGGGCCTTATGTTGAATAGCCCTGCGCTTGCCTGTCCATGCCCTCGCGACTGTAGGAAAACAAATATTTTTTTTAGATTGGATTTTATTCACAGGATGGTTTCTGTTGCTGTCTTTATTTCACTAGGCCAATGAAACAGAAACAAAATAGTAAAACGTACTTGGCACGTACAGTATAAGCAAGAACTTTTTTTTTTATATATATATAATTTTTTGGCAAGTAAAGCTTTATTAGACAGGAAAGGTGAGCATGAAATGGTCTACGGAGCCTGGTATACGTGTGCTGATGCCTTAACCACTTGACCACCGGGCAGCACACAAGCATGACCTTTTTATTAAATTCAGGACATCAGTTAACAAAACAACAACGTAACATAACACCAAGTAGGCAAACATCTAGAAATGTTTGCATGAAAAACTATAGATATAGATAAAGATACAAAAAAGAACACTTGTAAAGTTTTAAGGTCAACGTTTTAAGGACAAAGTTTTAAAGGACAGAATTTTAAAGGACAAATATCATGCATTACTTCTATTAGGCGCGTTGGTGTTTAGCTGCTTCTCGTCTGTATGATCGATGAGAATTGACGGCTGCAAAGGTGGCGGAGCTAAAAGTTTGCCAAAGACGCACAACTTCAAAGTGGTTGTTTTCTACGCACTCATCGTTGACATTAAACTCGACGAAATACTCAACTGGCGACTTAATGAAGATAAAAGTTAATGAAAATTGATGCTGGTATTAGAGCCACAGAAAAGGGTTGGAGGAAAAACAATAATTTTCATGAGCTTTCAACTGGTGATGTCAGAGAAAGTTGGGGTAAAGTTGAACGCAAACCTACCTGGGATGCACTGTGTTCTGTATAATCTCAAACGCGCCTATTGTCATTGAAGACCTGCGCAGATCCGATCGGTGTTGATCGATGGTGGAGTTTCCGGTTTAACCCTATTGGTCTGCACAAGGCTGCAGGGCATTTTTTCTTTGCCCTCATTGGACACTTCTGCTTTCATCGATCATCCAGATAAATGTGCCCACTGAAATGTTTGGGGACCTGTCCAATTTGCCAAGTTGGCCATGGAAAGAGCTGTGCGTTAAGTGGACCGGGATGGACCGGTACACAGTACCATCACCAAAATACCCCTTTTCAGTACCTCCAATTCTCTGAGCCATCAGCACGTCCTTCCCATGGTTTCAACGGTACTCTGCACAGAGCTGACAAGTCTGACAGTCTGTATCGCTACACTTTACTTTACAAACACACAGCAGACTTTCTATGAGCATCATCTTTTGTTCTCTTCACAGATGGCTGCTTTGACAGTCTGTCAGGGCCAGATGTTTCTTTGAAGTGTGGCACTGAATAAAACTAAACAAAACTTTGTGAATGTTCATGCCTTCCTCCCTCACACGGAGCAACTTGTTACACGCACAGAGTTTTACCCTACCCAAACTACAGTCATGACATGAGCAACATTTGTGTCATCAGCAGCTGCATTGTCTTTAATGGTACATACACACCACGGCGTCCAAAGCCTGCTGTTTACATGTAGTCTTTGGGTTTTTTGCAACATGTCCAAAGTGCTTGAGGCAGCGCGAATCCTGCGTTTTTTACGCTCCAGTCATGAACCTACGTGTTCATTATCCGGAAGAAGAAAACAACCCTGCACTGGTGAAAATCATTTAGACGCAGCTCTTGGAGCAAATGATGATATTCACCAAACTCGGATCAACTCTGAAGTATCTGTAAACCCAGACAAGCCTCCGTTGTTGGCCTTTGTAAAGCAAATACACCAAAGCCATTCTCTCAACATGGTCTGCCATCGGACCAAGAGAACAGCCACCAAGCACCACAAGCCTTCATTACGTGTCTGCAGCTGTGTACCCTTGTGCCTACAAACGTTCGAGATTTGAGCCTTGCTGACTTTAAAAGGTGGCCCACTCTTGGTCTATATATAATACATAATGCATGTCTCATTATTATTCCTGTGAGTAATGCTGATGGAAATATGATACACTAAATCTATTTAGATCATTTTCTTCTGACGGAGCCCCAGCCACCCTGTCTTCTTGTAAGATCTAAAAAACGACTTGTCTATACCTACATATCTCATATATTCATGTACTTATTGACACATGCATCGCCATACGTCAATATAATTAGGGTTCCCTCACCTCCCAAATTTTCACTTCAACCCTCTTTAATCCATGCTTTTGAGGTGGTTTGTTGTTTGCTATTCAGCTGTCTTTTGACATTAAACACCAAACAAGTTTTAAAGTGGCAATTATTACTTCCTGTAGAGCTTTTATTTTTATTCACTGGTGGGAACAGGGTTCCTTATGTTCTTTCCCTAGACTATAAGAGAATTCAGAAAATTAAAAACGTTTTGTTTCTGTCTCTATGTGTTTTTGCTTATTTAGTACTAGGCAAAATTTTAATTACATTTGTTTTTTTAAATTAAACATTGATTTACATGAAAATTAAAGCAAAAATGCCTTCAAGTCGTTTTGCAGTCATGTTTTTCTTTATTGCTGCTGAAGTATATTTATGAGCATTTGTGTTATGCAGTGACACATTGAACCGCCTGGTGGCCATAATGAGCCATGACACAAACTTAAACCAGCGAGTGAGCCGCTCTTGGCCAATCAGAGCTGGAGCTCCATTTTGAACCCATGATCAACAACAACAAAAACAACAACCGTGTCCGTCTTCTGTCCAGGAAAGTTCAAATATGACGGCGAAACTTGAGGATTTAAAAAAACTAAAAGTCCCGGAGTTAAAACATCGACTGAAAGAACTAGGTTTGGACACTAAAGGACTGAAGGTTGAGCTTGTAGGTAGACTATGGTCAGCGGTGGACGGTGGACTCGAGTCAAAACTGAAAAGTGATACTACACCACATCCTGATATATCTACACAAGAAGAGGCAGTTTATGGACAGACACAGTCCCACAGAGAGTCCGTGGACAGCTCCACACAGACAGACCTCAGTGGACCCACTGTAACTCCGGACTCAGGACCTGGGCTGTGGGACGACGCGCAGCAGAAACAACAGGACAACAATTATGTCTCCATGGACGAGGACGGGAGGGCTGCAGGAGATACACTGGAGATGGGAAAGGGAAGAGCTTTTTACGAGTTCAAAGAAGAAATCAAATATAAAAGGTTGGATCATTTAATTTGATATCACAGTGGAGGATCCTACTACATATGAAACATGTAAAAATGCCACAATTGAATAATTATTGTTTTTCCTTTCCATAAGATCCAAGTTACCCCTGGTTCTAGTGACAGAAGAGCCTGTGGAGGAAGATCGAAGCACAGTGAAAATCGATTCATGTAGGTTTTATTATTAATTAAACAATTGTTTTCTATAATATTGTTCTAAGAATAATCTAAAAATATATATTTTGACAAAAGACAACAGTCATCTTCACTTTGAAGTTGAGCCTGATGGGGCTAGGGGGCATCCACAGTTTTGGGAGCGTTTTCCTCTGCTCTGGTCCGGCTGTAGACTCACCCATGGAGTTCGCCAGAACAGAGTGAGCTTTGAAGTCAAACTGGAGAAGCTCTTGACCTCACAAGTGCAACATGATGGTGAACTAGAGCCTTTCGGCTTGAGAGTTGGATGGTCAGTGGCTAGTACCTCCTTATTGCTTGGTATGTTGTTCACTTTAATTTAACCAGGTATGTTTTGAATATTGATTGTTTAAAATAATTGTTATTGCCTCATCACCTTTTATTGAAGGTAAAGATTGTTTATCATTTGCTTATGATGGGTGTGGCAAAAAAGTTTCCAATGGAGAAGAAGATGACTATGGAGAAACCTTATCTGTGGGAGATATAGTTGGTTGTTATGCTGTAAGTCTCTCTATTCTCAACTTCATTTATTTTGCTCTCTAAGTTTGTAAGTTTGTAAGGTTGTAACATATTTTCCTCAAAACAGTCCTTTTCATCAGGTGGCACTGTTGAACTCTCCTTTCATAAAAATGGATTGTTTTTGGGCATCGCATATTCGCTTGATGCATCAGCGCTGCAGGGACAACCTCTGTTCCCACATGTCCTCTGTAGAAGCTGTTCTATTCGCTTTAATCTTGATCCCATGGCTGGTGCCTGGTACCCTTCTCCTCCAGGGTTTGCGTCGCTGATGGCACTTCCTGACGAGAAAAAGATTTGCGCAATCTCCACTCCTCAGTCTAAATCGCAGTGTGAGGTATCAACCTTTTCGGAATAAAATTGTAATCTGTTATTAAAATTTGACAAATAATCTTTTGTATAATGGTTAACCAATTTGATTACACTCCACTCTATAGGTGATTGTAATAGTTGGTTTTCCTGCTTCTGGAAAAACCCACTGGGCCAAGAACCACATAAAGCAACATCCAGAAAAGCATTACAGGTTGTTGAGCACAGAGGAGCTGCTTACATGTATGATTGTGAGTGAAGTATTTAAGCCTTTTCATTGAAAATGTATGCTATGTATACTACCTTTTAGTTTTATGTACAGACGAGTGTACAAAGGGAAACCAGGCTTCAACAAGCTTCCCAGTGCCTTACTGAATTGATCAAACTTGCTGCTAAAAGGCCAGGCAACTATATCCTTGACCAGGTGATTACTCCTGCATTTTGTATGTAAGCATTTCTTACTTTAATTTTTAACATTTATATGTCGCTTCTTTGCAGTGTAACATATTCTTCTCTGCGCGCCATTACAAGTTGCAGCTGTTTGTAGGCTTTAGACGAAAGGTGATGGTAATCTTCCCCTCAAAAGAGGAATGGAAAAAACGTATTTCAAATCAATTAAAAGAGGGAGAGCAAATCCCTCAAACCGCTCTTCTTAAACTGCAAGGTAAGATTATCACGTTTGCTTTAAACTGTGTCTTTGCTGTTAAACCAACTGGGTCTAAAGCATTGTGTCTTCAGTCAGCTGCACTCTTCCAGAGCAAGAAGACCTTTTAGAAGAACTGCAGTACATGGAGCTATCACAGCAACAAGCACAGACACTGTTGCAAGAGTATAAAGATGAGGCACGAAGACAGTTGCCCTCTACCCACAAACATAACGAGAAAAAACAACAGCGTTTCAAGAAAAGGCAATATCCTCACTATCAAACATCATCCCAAAAGAGCAGATGCATATGCCAAAACAGTAAGAATCTTTTTCTTTTTGTTAAGGTTTCAATTTCAGTTTAGTTTATTAGGACAATGTGCAGTTTCATTAAAAATATGTCTGCACCAGATTTAGCTTCAAGCTAATTTCCATCTGCAGTCCTCAAGGACATATAATGTTAACGATATTGGTTAATTTTAACCTCTCAGGTTGGAGCAATCTGCATTCATGGAGCCAGCAACAAAAATGTGTAAGTTTATTTTATTTGATATGGGGCAGTGCACATTAATTTATGTGAGAGAAAATGATGGCGTTTAAGTACACTTTTGAGGCGTTGGAAATTCACCAGATTAAATAAAAATTTTCACAAATTTTTAACATGCTTTTTATATGACAATCACTATATGTCATCAGCGTATAACTGACATGACACCGCAGCACATAAATCTGGTAAATTGTTGATGGACTAAACAATAGGGGGCCAACTGTTAAGCCCTGGGGACAGCTACATGATTTGATATCAAATCAGAGAATGTATTCTCGATCCGAACGCATTGTTTTCTATCTTCTATCTACACACTGTAAGACTTTTGGCAATCAAGATATCAGAATTTATGTATCATAGGCTTTTCTTAGGGGTGTGTGGTCGGGGCCATCTAACTTGACCTGTCTAGTTTAGCCTTGATATTTTCTATAAGATAAATGTTGGCTTTTTCATCAGAATGAGATTTCCGGAATCCAAATTGCATTGGATGCAATGTAAATGGTGAAGAATTCAGATGTGAAATGATTTGTTCTGAGATATATTATTCCAGTGCTTTTGATATAACACAGTAATGCACAAATATATATTAATAATGTGGCTAATATTGAATCAAATAACATTGATGGACATATACATGAAATTAATTATAAACGGTTTGTGTGTGTGTGTGTTTTAGTGGCCTGCTACCGGTCTGCAAGGGTACTACTATAATGGCAGTTACGAGGGCGGTTGGTGAGACATTTAGCTGCTCTTACTACTGAGAATAGTAAGGCGAACAACACAAGTTTATGACTTGGATCTTCATGACAGATGTTAAGACAATACTGCACTACTTGCTAAAAATCAATAAAATATTTTAAACATTTGAAACAACTTTTTTTCATTTTTAAAAATGTCTTTATTGAAAGTTATATTTAAGCATTTTATGACATTGTTTTACATTTGCACGAAAATATAATTTCATTTTAATACGAATGTTGCTCAAGGAATAAAGCTATGGGCCTTCGATTGACTTTGCACAAGTTTGTCTTCTGGACTGTGGGTGTAGGCCACTTGAGCCTCACTGTTAAGTTCAGTCTAGTCTTCTTTCGCGTCTGGCTTCAGGGTCTGATACAGCAGAACAGCTCCTTTGGCTGAAGGACACAGCTCAGGCCACACATCGCTTTTTTGGTCCAACTGTAACACAGTCTTCCAAGTTAAAAAGTAGGAAAAAATTATAACTCAGAACTTCAAAAGACTTTAAGTGTGTATGTTAAGATTGAGTTACCTTTTTGCTGACAAATATTATGCCAGTAGACTCATTTGCCTCAGCACCACCTTTCAAGTACAACACTTTAACTTGGTCTGAAGTCAAAGAGCAGCTAAACATTGATACAGTATGTTGATTTCATTAAGAACCACTTAACACATTATGATGCTCAGCAGAGCCCAATACCTGATGTAAAACTCTGCACTTGGTCGGCCCGCACTTGTATGATTTAGTGCTATTCCCATCAACAGTGGCTCTCCAAGAAATTTCAATGGGATGTTTATCTAAAAATAGACATATAGTTAAATGTCTAGAGCAAAAGTCCTCAAAAATCACCTATAAACAGGAAGCTGAAGACACTAAATAAAACCGGGTCAAAAAGATAGTAAATACAGTACGGAGGACAGTCTGGCTCCCGACTTACTATGTTACACTTTAAAATCCCATTACGACTAAATGTATTTTATTCATGTATAAATCAGTATTCTGTTCAGTTCCAACATTTCCAGCTACATTTTATTATGTGAAAACGTTGAAATACGCCACACTAATACTAAAATTAAACCAACCTCATCACGAATCTCTGCACAAACTGATGAAAATAGTTCAGTGACAACAGCTACTGGAGTCAGCATATCCATGCTGATCTTCTCTTCGCAAATCTCCACACCCAAATTCTCACACACAACCTATAGACCAGAAATAATAACAGAAACTGAAAACTGCAATGTGTTTAATCCACCTCTCAGCACACTTCTCACCACCTTTGGCTCTGGGTGTCCTCCTGGGATGTCAAGTAAGCCACCTGCTTCTGCAACCCTCTGGCTTCTTCTGATGAACACTATCTGCTCATCCACTGTGCATATGACAGCACCTACTCCCAGGGGCTGAGCGAGGAGAGACAGTGGGTCACCAAACTCCATCTCCCCACGTCTACACAGCTCCTCTGCCTGTCCAGACCAGTTGGTACCAAGGTAATCTTTGTAGGAGGTAAGGCCCAACCGCAAAATAAGGGCACATCCTTCTTGCTTCTGAAAATCTTTTGATGTCAATGCAGTGGCTTTTTTCCCAATACATTCATCTGTGGATAACATCAGAAAAGTATCTGCTTGTTTGCTGTTAAACTCCTCTAGGACATCTTTACATTTTTTGTTGCATGCATCCACAGCTTCAGCGTCAGAGCAGGAAGAGCATTTGGGACAAGCCAGTGAGAAAGAGTGTAGTCTGAACTTTGCTCCATTGAAAATCCAAGGCTCTTTGGCAATCCTCTCTTTCCACAACTTCTCAATATGATCTTCAAGCGCTGGATCTGTCTGCCTGTTATACCTAGTGTCATAAAACAAAAAACAGTCTTTGTTTTATATAGTATTAAATCACCAATCTGAAAGGAGGAGAAGTCAAACTTCTCATAAAGTCATATAATGCATCAACTTGTCCTGTAACTGAGGCTCGAGTGTTCAGAAAATTCCTGTTTTCACCTACCCCCATGCCCTCCCAATTCCCTCTACTTAGTTATGATCATTTGAAGAAAAAAAAAAGTGATACATGTTGGGTCCTAAAATGTCAGACTGTCACTTAAATGGAAATGGAAATCTTCATAAATGCCCTTTTCGCGATAGTTCCGGTTGCGGTAAAAATGCGGCTCTTCTCTTTCCTTCTCTATGGAGAATTAAGAGATTTAAATCAAATAAAAATAAAAAAGATCTCACAGTAGAGAGTGAGTTACAGATGGACTTTTATGTACAATGTAAATATGTCACAGGAGGAAACCTACTTGTTGATAAAAGTAAGCTTTTTTTGCCTCAAAGCTTAAATATAAAACAGACAAACTTGATAAAAGTACATAGAATGCCAAGTCGAATGTTTTTGTAAACAGGTTAGTTCAGTTTGTGGTGTTATTTCAAAATGACTTGATATATTTATTGTGTGTTAGCATTAGCTTAGAGACAAAATCATTTACTTTTATAAACATATACATAAACAAAGTACATAAAGGTCTTAACATGTTGCTTCTGAGTAACTCACTCTCCTTGGTGCTAATTACTGATTTATTTGAGCAGGACTCAGCCTAATATACCCATGGACTCAATACCCCACAAGGAATGAATAGAGCAGGAAGGGGAGCTCCGCATTTTTAAGGCAACACCGGAACTAGTCGGTTTCTTGAAAAGGGCCTATTGGACCCGTTTCTATTAAGCTGTTTGCGATCAATATTGCGGTTTACAATTAACAAAATGTAAACTTATGATTATTTTACTTTTTAATATTAAATATTTATTATTTGAATGTTTTCAAAATGTAAAATATAAAACAACAAAGGCAAACAAGACAAAACCAGAGAGAACAATTAGTTAAAAATGTAAAATTAAAGAGGAGACATCCAAAGAAAAGAATGTTAAGGTGCACAAAATTCAAATTAAAAGTCCCATTTTGTCCAATGCCTTATTGTCAGTTGTGATGTTGATCAAGTCCTTAATCGTCGGTGCAATTTTTGTCATACATTTTTTTGTGATGCTCTTTTTCCCAGCCGCCAGAAGTTAATTCCAAGATATCCATCCATTGTGTAAATGGCATGATTTTTGAGGTCCAAATATATAGTTCTGAATTGGAGTGGGATGGTGGTGTCAAAAAAGTCTGCAATGCCTTGTTAATTTCTGTCCCAATATTTTTGTGCAACAGGACTTTACCAGAACACATGATAATTGTTTGTCTCCTGGCAACCATAATTTCCCAAACATTTAGCATTTCCCTGTGAATATTGGGCACCCTGACATGGTGTTATGTATAAAAAAAGATTGTTATAGTTTAATACCTTTTTTTTTTTTTTTTTAAACAACAACAAAAACATTATTACGTTTCCATTATTTACGATTTCCATTATCAGTGTATGGTTTTCAGTATAGTGGTCCATACCTTTCAGAAAGCTCCACTTCTATTTGAACTTTTTGAGTCCTTTCCAGTCTGCACAGATGCAGAAGCAACGACACCTCGGGGTCCATGACGTTTACAACACATTTTCACTCAAAAATGTACATGTAGAGCTAAACAGAGACTAAATAAATTGAAAAAGGCATTTCACGCTGATGGCAGAAAAAACCACCAGTGTTCGCACTGAGGGTAAAACTGAAGGCAAAACTAACAAAACTATGTTTACCCACGGAATTATTGTAAACCTCATCGGTGGAGCAAGTCTTCTTTTTTTGTTTAATTGGCGGCTCACCTACCAGCAATTAGGTGGATACCGCCACCTACTGTACCGTGGTTTGTATCTCCTGGTATAGTATTTCAAGTTACATTCTAGTGAGATATTAAAACTATATATTAATATATATATATATATATTAATTATATAATATATATATATAATATATATAATATATATATATATAATATATATATAATATATATATAATATATGTAATATATATATATAATTATATTATACAACACACACACACACACACATATATAATATATATTAATTACGTATATAATATATATATATACATTAATTATTAGTACTATATATATATATATATATATATATATATATATATATATATATATATATATATATATATATATGTGTGTATATATATATATATATATATATATATATATATATGTATATATATATATATGTATACACACACATATACATATATATACTGCAGTCCCTACCAAGATTGTACAGTTTGTCCCGGAGTATTTGTCTCTGTGCTGTAGTTATTCTGCACTCCATTAACACATGTTAATTAACACTTTTTCAGCAACATCACATACCTCACATTGATCTGCTGTAGATTTTTCCAGTTGAAACCAGAGTTGATCTTGAGCTCTGTATGCCCAAGCCTCAATCGCGAATAAATTACCTCTTCTTTCCGACTCTTCTCCCGTGATGATGTTATTGTGATTTTTTTTATACTGTATAAGATGTCTACCTTGTATGTCAGCATCCCAGATGCTTTGCAATCTAACTTGCACTGCAGCTGTAATTTTAATGGAAGAGTAGCGCCACCTGTTGGCTCTGTGGAGAAATGGCTTCCTTACACGATTTACGAATACTCAAAATATTGCTCAACTGTTATTTTACAACGCACTGTTTTGTAACTCCTACATAGCTACTCACCTCTCATAATTATTAGTAGCAATAGTAATAAGTGTATTTTTTATTTTGAAAGTTTCCGGCTTCGTCGAGCCGGAACAACATTCGCTGTTCTGCCTCAGTGTTATGAAACTAAAGACCGCTGGTAGGTTATTTGTTGGGGTTATTTAGCTTGTATTGCTTTAGTGCCTTAAATGTGCTCTGTCATAGACTTCATCGAGCACAATGTAGACTTGTTATTGTAAACGTCGACTGCTAACCTAGTCCAATCTATATCATTAGCTTTTTATGGGTAGAACATAGTGTACCTACCATGGGAGATTCATGAAAAATAAGAACATGTTGTGAACTTAAATGTAGTCATATTCTTACTAAATATTACAAAAACAACTTGAATTGTGCCATGTGACTGAAATATATCGATGACATTTCCACAGTGACTGCAGGCTTCACTAGAGTTCATCTTCTGCCTGACTGCTGTCCCTCTGGCTGTATCCATGGTAGTACCATGAGGTGAGGCCCAGAGTGAGAACCAGGTGCTGACAACAACACTTTCGTCACAAAGGTGAACCCTGGACGAATATTGTTTTTACTGAAACGGTGCCTTAACTATTTCACTGCCCCATTTTGGTTTGGTATCTGATCTAAATTGCCATGAAATGTTACTACAAGATAGTAATTGTATAATATCTGTATCTTGCAGGTCATCAGTTCTCCATAATGCAGTTGGAGGCCCAGCTCCGCTTGTGTCAGACATGTTTGAGGTGCTACAGAGGTGCCATACGAATGTTTTCTCAGAGTCACATATACAGGTGTGATTGTTATTAATTTAATGTGTGTTTGCATTCTCTAAGAATTCTAAAATGTTTTTTTCTTGTGATACAGAAAATCTGTAAACCATTATGAACTTTTGGGAGTCAAATCAGATGCAACCTTGGAGGAAATTAAAAATGCTTTTTTTGACAAGTCTAAAAAGGTACAAATGTTCTTTTGATTTTTTTCCATCACAGAACTGTTTCTTAACTATTTCATTACACAACCTGTTGTTGTAATTTTATTGTATCTGATAATGCATGAAATATAGTTGCCAGCAATTAGTCACTCAATGAGGGCAGTTCTTTACACAAGTTCTTAGTGAGCTTTATAATAATTTTAATGTTTCACATCTCCCCCCTCATTATAACATATTTAATGGCTCCATAATTCTCTCATGCCTTAGCTCTTGGAGGATTGTTTTAATTATGTGATCATTTGCAGGTGCATCCAGACAGTGACCTCTCTAATCCAGAGCTCCACAGCCAGTTCGTGAAGCTGAACGAGGCCTACAGAGTGCTGAGCAAAGATAAAAGCCGGAGGGAGTATGACTTAAAGCTTAAGCATCCGTACAATGCTCATCAGAACTTTGGATCTAATTTTAGAAATACTGATCATGCAAACAAATTCAGGTATAACCAAACAAACCAAACATCTGCCTTTTTTGACAGATATCTATACAAGTTGTTCTTTCCCACTTCAGTTCGGAGGCATATGAAAATCAACGTTATTGGGAACAATTTCGTCAGTCTAATGCACATAACATATCAACTGAAGCGTGGCAGAAGAGGAAGACCCAAAATATGCGCGTATTGGGTTACTGCATTATTGCAATGGTTTTGAGTGTTGGAGTCCACTATCTCCTTTTCAGGTACAGTTGACTCAATTCTAAGTAAATCAATTATTATAAAATAAATAACTGAATGAATATAAGGTATTTTTGCTTAATCGCACTACTGTTTCATCGTAGGTTTGTCTATTTTGTATTATTTTTGGTCATGCTGCATGCAAGTCTTGATTGTAATAATGTGACAATGTTGAATCATTCCTATTGCGCCTCAATTAAGACAAAACATTTTACTCATAGGCGATGTTTACTTAACAAATCAAGCTTACTCCAATTATGGTCTAATCATGATTATAATGAGTCTTAAGTCATTATAACTTGTCTATAGTCCTATTCGCTGTGTATAGAATCGTTTTTTGTTCTGTACAGAAAGCTGGAAGAAGTCCACAATAATTATATGGATGAGAAGGACAGAGTTATAACTGCAATTTACAATGAAGCCAAAGAGCGAGCCAGGTATGTCCAAAGCCTCATTGTTACATTGTGAATTTTTCAACTAAATTACTTCTTTAACATCCATGTTACAGGGTCAACAGTTTTGAAAAGCAGACAGAAATTCTCAGCCAGAAGCATGCTGAGTTTTTGCAGAAATATAGAAAGCGTGGTGGTGGAGACGAATAGTAAGGTCTCCATGTTACAGGAGTTTTATGATTGGGGGTTATTAATCTTTTATCAATATTTAAATCTGTTTAATTGGATGACCCCTTGTTGTCACAAAGTAGGACTTGAAGGGTGTCTCAGTTGTGTAAAGAATGTACACACCAGCCCAGTGTCTTAAAGATTTGTTAATTCACAGTTGCAGCTATTCTCATAACACTGAGGCCTGCATGTGTCGCTTCCTAAACCTTCAGGCACAGGCTGATGTGTATTTTCAAACTCATTGGAGGTCAAAACTCATTGATATTCTAAATATGGCAGGGATAGTCTGTCTCTCCTAGCCTGCTGTAGTTATGCCAGGACAGGCTTTGTTGTTAGTGACTTGGTGCAGGATGATTGTAGCGATACAACAATTGGCCTCATTTATTAATTAAAACATATAACTTGCCCTCATGCAGAAATCAGAATTTTTTTAATAATATCATGAAACAGCAGAATCTCTGTACTCATAACTGTTCTTATGATTTCTTCAAGAACATTTTCTGAATTTTGGGAATGCCTTAAGTTCACATTTGTTCACAAGAACATGGTCATGAATGTGGATGTTGGTAATTGAATTGTTCAGTCAACAATATAATGTTCTTTGTTTGTTTTTGATAATTAAACAAATAAACAGTTAACGGGGATGTGATCTCTTTCACTCTTGTGCGGCAATTGGTTTTAACTCAAAATAGTCTTCCCAAACTTGTGGCACTAAATGTCTAATAGCCTATTATATAGGTGTTGCCATATGTGTTTGAATGTCAGGTTGTCTCAGGGGCCCAAACGTGGAGACAGCACCAGATAGCATATCCCTGATAGATGAGACCCTCATCCTTCTGTGGCGTGTGAGTGTGCTGTCATAACCCAAACAATGTTTAGTGGCAAAGCCTTCTCACTCACTCATGGGAGACAGGGTTGTCCAAGTGTAAATATGAAATAGAACAATTAGGATTGTGACTAATTCTAATTCCATTAATAGATACAGTAGGACATGCAAAGTAGCTTAAACATAAACCCTTTTTAGTTTAAGTTGTGATATTTTCTCAATGTGGTTTCTATGTGCCTATCAGAACAGCAATAGACTGAATGGGATCTGAAAGCCCTACGTAATGAACACACATTTTCTGTTCAATGGCGATTGTCTTCGTAATTAAAGCAGTGTTGGATTTCAGCCAAAAAAAAACAACTAAAATAATTTATTTTCCTGAGTTTTATTATTCAATAAAAAATTGCATCCTTAAAGCAGGTTTGCCTCTCCACAGACCTGACTTGTAACTTGTTTGTGTCCATGGAGATATATTTTTTTCCCCGGAATATTCCAAAGTGTGACACCAAATGAAATTTGGCAGTAACTTTCTGTCTCCATGGAGACATGCAGGTGGCGTACTCGCCACCAGAAATCTTCCTGCATTTTACACCTTTTGCGTTAATCGTAGCCTATAGGCTCAGTTGCTACTTAGCAGTTTTCTTTATCCCGTCTGTGTCCTGCTGATAACTCAAAGAGCACAGAAGAGAAGTGTGACCTCTCTGTCCTCAGGGCAGTGCAGACTCATGGGGCCAGTGGGGCGCGTTGCACCTGCACACTGCGCGCTGTACTGTCTGTAAAAGTTACCCGCGCAATGCTACGTTGCGCGTTTCAAGCAAAGGTTTCAAGGGCAAAAGGAAACGACACTACATTTCCAGACGTCGGGGTCCGCCACCGTATCTGTCACCGAACAGTGTGGATCATTACAGTCTTGTGTATTTATGCAGGGAATGGGCTACTGAAGGGCATTGTGAACCCGAGCTGAACGTCATATTTTCAGAGCGCCACACTGAGTGAGCCGGGGGGAGAGGATATGCGCCACTGTCCTCAGCACGTCTCTCCCAGCGTTGGAGCCCAGCCGGATACATCTTCTTTTGAGAAACAACAAAATGAGATTATACTCCCGTCCAGGATTTTACACCGGACCAGACTTTAGGGGACGTTAGTCCGCTGCGCAACCTGCCTCGCCGGTATTGATAAGTGGATACTGCTACAGGAGACGCGCATAGACATCACTGAAACTTCACACACGTGCCAACATGTACATTCCGTAAGAATTGGGTTATTCGGCAGTATCTGAATTTTGGCTCAGGTCTAAATGTCAACATAGTTTATAGCCTACTTAATCTCAAATGCAACAGCATAAAGTAATTCGCCTGAAAGTGAAGATGCCCTCATTGGGTGTCGTCCATGGGAAAAGAAACTGGACAATGAAAGCTGGATATTTCTAAGGTGACAGAAAGCCACCATTCTCTTGGGCAGCCGAGTATTTTGGATTGGCCCAAAAATATTTTATCGTGCCT
Source organism: Chaenogobius annularis (assembly GCA_015082035.1). Classification (NCBI taxonomy): domain Eukaryota; kingdom Metazoa; phylum Chordata; class Actinopteri; order Gobiiformes; family Gobiidae; genus Chaenogobius; species Chaenogobius annularis. Next base: position 1,507,633 of record BJKM01000002.1, on the reverse strand, counting down.
CTTGGACTATTGCACAATGGGGATTATGCTTCAAGTTATTCTAGGAATGTTTCAATTCCTGCTGCTCTCCAAAATGCCGATGTCTCATGCCAAGGTATGTATCGAGCATTTGACCTCAAGAGGCTGTTGGGTCTGACAGCGTGACCCCAGTGAGTCCCTGAGATGGCTACATGTTTGATCTCTGATATGTGTCCTACGCGAGCAGTAAAGAAAAGATTTAGGACATAGACATGGGGCAAGTTCACCCATGGGTCAACGACTTTAGGCCCGGTGAAAACCACAGTCAATGTCCCTGTGGTGCACTCACGTAACCTGCAGCAGCCGCCGTGTGCTTTACCCTTCTGTGTCGCAGATAATCAACTCTACTGGCACCTCTACTGCCAAAGAATAATATATTATTTATGTTTGTAGATATAGTCACAAACTCATTCAGGTTAATGGCTAATAACTATATGAACTACAGATTTTTAACGAATACGGCCTTTGTCAAATTAAGGTGATTTTTTCTGGCCAAAACACATCATCCAAATATTTATTTTTATTTTAGTTTATTTTAGTTTTTATTTATTTTTTAACAATAAATTGGGCTGAATGCATTCAGGAGGCAACTATGCAATAAGAAATGCACATTACTTAATTGTGCTAAATAGATTTTTTGTCAGTTTAGTAGTTATATGAGAAGTTATGCTAAATATTTTGGTAACATGTATGACAATAGAGTAACACCAATGATTTTAAATTAGAACATTTCTTTGCCATTTCAAAAGTAAAATTCTGTGTCATATTAAGATTGAATCATTTCCCCACTGCACATTTTGTTTTTCTGTATTATTTTGTTTTTTTAATATTTATTTATACTGCTGCAAATATGTGTAACACCAATGGCGTTCCAAACTGAATCATGGTAAAATTGGACATTTTAAAGTAACATTTACAAATGCACTGCCTAGCCAAAAAAAGAAAAGAAAAAAAGGTTATACACTCCTTGGTTGGATTAGCTTTGATTACAGAACACATTTGCTGTGATATAGCCTCAGTAAGCTTCTGCAGTGTATCCAGTGTTGCATTCAGTTTTCACCAAGATCTTGTATTGATGATTGGAGAGAGTGACCACTGCACAAAGCCTTCTCTAGCTCATCATAAAGATTCTCAATGTGGTTCAGATCTGGACTCTGTGGTGGCCAGTCCATGTGTGAAAATGATGTCTCATGCTCCTGAACAACTCTTTCACAATGTGAGCCTGTTGAACCCTGGTATTGTCATCTGTCTGTGCCATGAGGGAATAACCTGGTCATTCTGGATGTTCAGTCAGCTGAGCTCATTCTTTGGGCACATACAGTAGTGTTTCTGAACCTAGACCTGACCAACTGCAGCAACCCCAGACCATAACACTGCACCCACAGGCTTGTACTGTTGGCACGTTGGGTACATTACTTCACCTGCCTCTCTTCTTACCCTAATGCGCCCAGACTTCTTACTTGGCAATTTCTGACCTGAGAAATGTAAAGTGTGCTTAATTTTGTGATTTTCACTAGATTGAGTAGTAGTAAACAGTAGGGACACATTTGTCTTATTTTGAAAATGGTCCATTAAGGTGCAATGGGCATTGCTCATCATCGTTTGTGAAAGCAGGTTGGGTCAGATTGGAGACTGTCCAATTTTCCTGACTATTTCTGAGCACCCTCAAAACACACTGTTGACAACTTGGCCCCACTTTTTGACGAGGCTTCCTTTGTGAGGAGTTTAGACTGTAGCCTAACTAATGGTTTTATTCATGCGCAATGAATCAAGGCTTTGTTGATCAGTTTGAGGCCATTAATGACAACAGTTAATGGAAATCCTACTTCAGTAACACATGGATTTTGTGATCTGACTCCACCAATGTAAATTATACAACAGAAAATTACAGTTTTAAATAAAGTATAATCCGGCATCACAGTGACAGAATTTTCCAACCAACTGAGATAGTTATTCAATAATGTTGAGGACGGAGGAAAGAGTGAGTTATTATGTCATTCATTGTTTATTAAGACATTAAAACAATTTTGACTGTATAGCTTATACATTATCTCACATGCAGCTCATTGTGGTATATTCATGTAGACTGTGGCTTTCTTTTCTATATTTTAATAATACTATCAATAAAAATCTGTGCATCTATGTATGATCAGGTCATCACTACATTGTTCTTTAACAGCTGTTTTTACCTGTCTTATGTGACTATTGATATACTTACCCTAACACAGGCAGTTTTTAGAAGAGGGTCTCTTTCATTTGCTTTTTTCACACTGCATTCACAATCAACTCGGAAATGTTATGGTAAGAGGGTTGTTAGTACAGGTCCAGAGCCTTTAAGAGACAGTACCAACGGGAGGGAAACAAATAAACAATTAAAGAAGAGACCTGAGTGCTGATTAGGTTGTGCATCTTGCAGGCCATGTATGTGACTTGTGTGGCGTCCCCCAACATGTGTATCTTTGTGGCCAAAGGGGGTGGAGCCGGTAAAGTGGACAAATGAGCAAAGTCTACTGTAATGTTTGAATGTCTTCTTGCAGTACATGACACAATAAAGACTATGAACTTGCTAAATGCAATTATTTTATGTTTACTTTATACTTTCTATTGAATATAATTATCCTATTTATTCATTCCGGTGTGTGGGTTGCTGAGTTTGCATTTACGGGCTTCATTGTAGATTTCTGCGGTGTATATTTTGAATATTTTGATCAATGGTTAATTATAATGAATTTACAATAGCTTTGTGTAACACAAGGGTTGATATGTGATCCAATCAGAGAAAGCACATTCTGAGCTACTATTCTGCTGTTTGAAATAACTGTGGCCGATAACATTTGAGTGCAAAGGTAACAGCTCAAGTCCACAGAAGCGTCCGCCAGTATTACAGATGGGATTTTAACTTATTTTTAAGGAAACATTTAAATTTTATTAGCTCCTCCCAAAGAAAAATTTGTAACCATTCATGTAAAGATGTAGGACTTTTCTGGTAACTTGTATCCATTATTTACTTCTATCAATTAATGATTTTTTTTTATTAAGTTTTGAAACAGTTTTTGTTTTCTTTACAGATAGCACAATCAAAGCCATCTGACCCTACCAAACCAAGAGAAGGTAGACCATGGCATTAGATCTTAATTTTCATAAAATGTCCTTTCTTTATTTTTATTATTGGAGGGCATTGTTTGCCTTATTGCAAAGTTGTCTGACACTTCATTTTCACTGCAGTGCGCCGGTGGTTGGAGGTGTACTCGCGGAGCGGCTGTGAGCCACGGGACACTTTGGTGGAGGTTTGGCGAGAATTTCCAGAGGAGACGCACCACCTTTTTGTCCCATCGTGTGTGTCATTGCAGCGTTGTGGAGGCTGCTGTGCTGACGAGGCCTGGGAGTGTGTGCCCTCACACACACACACTCTCACCATGGAGGTACAAACTTGTCCTCTCTTAAGTCGATATGACAAGCTAGACTACACATTTCACTAAAAATAATTTTTTTGCGGCTCTAAAATATTCGACAGGTCTTTAGAGTAGTTTCCTAACTGTTATTGCCGAGTGAACTGGGCTCTCATGTTGTAGTTGTCTGATTTCGCATGATCAAGTAGCACCACCTGGTTCGACGTTTGCAGCATACACTTAACAATCACATGTATTAAGAGTCTTTTTTGTGTGCAGCTGATGAGGACCTCTTTCATGAACCATGAACTCATTGAGCTGCCATTTGTGGCGCACAGCAAGTGTGAGTGCAGGTAACAACTTTTTGTTTGGTTGGAACCAACGGTATCTTCAACTCATTGCTTACCAGATCTTTGCATTTTGTGAATGTACAGAATGAAAGAACAGCTCCAAACAACAGCAACCACAAGGTAAAACAAGCTATTTTCACTGGGTCTGTTTTAATATTTGTTAGTACAGGCATGTTAGTGTTTGGTGGATTTTTGTTTTTCTCCTACGGGAAGTCACACCGTACCATCATGTTTGTGTTTGTACTTCCTGTTAGGACTCAACATAAATACGGCATTACCAATAAGCTGCTATTCCTACTGGTTTGACTCTATACAAATGAGTTTTTTCTGCATAAAAGCATAATGACCCACAACAAAACAGTTTATTTTATTTAGTACAAATATTTGTTTTATGTGTTATGATATGGGAATGAGAGTGTAACTCACTCCCAGCATCCCTTGGGATGGCCCACATCCTGTTGTCACCATAGTGATTTTTATCTGTACTGCCATGTGGTCTTTTAAGAGACTGTCAAAGCAGAGTGAGTGATGTAATGTGTAGCCTCAGTAACTTCAGTTTATATTCTGCAAAAAAAAAGATTAATATAATAGAAGAAGTCTATAATGTTTTCCTTATGATATCAGATCCCGTGAGAAAACAACAAGAAGACACAAGCAAAAGCGGAAGGAAAAGTCCCAGAAAAGTGCAACAGAATCCCCCAGTGCTGTGTAAGTTAATCATGCCGAAGCTTTAGTGGTATTTGACAGATATATTCAAACGTTGTTAATGTTTTAATCATAAACAGATCTGTAGCTTCATTATTACGACTGAAAAATGTGTTTTGCGACATCAAAGGCACAAGCATATAAAGACAAACAGAAGTTATAGAGCTATATTATCACTGACATGACCAAAACATGGCTTTTGCTAACATTATCCAAGCTCCTCAGGGGTCTATGCACGCACTACATCTAACCAGAATTATTAAGTAAGCGACTGACTTTCCTTTTTTCTTTTGGTATTCAGTTTTTAGTTTAGTTTAGTTTATCTTATTCTTGGTTGTAAACTGAAATGTACAAACTAAAATTGGTTTAAAATGGCTTAATAATAGAACAGGTCCAAACTGCAGAACTGCAGGGCTCTGCCTCTTCATAGTGGTATTTCACCTTAGTAAGCAGCAGATTTTCATTTACCTGCTTTTCTTGTTGAAAAATGGCTACATTACATTGATTAACTCTATTTATGACCCACATGCTTCGAATAATCTCAAGTATGTATAGGGCCGAGGATAGGGGGCTAGGTGAAAACCTTTTCTGGACAAAAATTAGACAGTACCTAATTGCTCAAACATGCACAAATTACTCTGAGTAAGCTAATGATGAGGAAAACATCATCATGGTTAAAAGCTAATAGTTCATTTTACATACCGTAATAAGTCGTCTTTAAAATTTTAAATGAAAAAAGACTTTTTTTTTAAAGCAAATATTAGTCAGTTATTCGTCACACTATCCTAAATCTTATTGTGGTAAATGAATCGGAAGTAATTGTCTTTTTTTTAGACCTCTCTTGTATGGGTGTGTTATCCCCCATCCATCACCCAGAACTGGCTTTATTCAGGTTCTGGCAAGGGAAAAATCTGTGTAATTTGCCCCATATGCCACCTCCTCTATGTATGCCAGCGGCAGGCGTGGTCATCAGGAACTGAACAAAGATGGTCCCTCTCTGGCTCATTAAGTAACTTCATTAAGATCTGCAGCCAACAAGAAGTTCTGGGACCAGCTCCACTTAACAGGCCAACTGACAGAGACAACTTTCTCAGACCGAGTAAAAGGACTGCAGGGGCAGTAGACAGAAGTCATAAAATATGTGTCAATGTTGCTTAGAAATGTTGGATATATTCCATAGCATAGACTGTATACAGTCTATGGTATAGACACGATTTAAATGGAAAGGAAATGCAATTTAAAACCCACAAATAATATAACATAGGTCTTCGGCCTTTAAAGGGAGAGTAGGTGTAAAAAAAAGAACAATCACCAGTTAACCTGGGTTACCAGTTCCTTAACTTGTATATTGTAACTTGTATAATTTGTATACTTTTTCCCAGTATATGTCAGGCCATGTCTCTTGTGAATGCTTAGAACCTCCCATATTTCCTCATTGAACTGGTGAGTGCTGCACCAGCACTCCTGAATGATTGCAACGTGGAGATTGTAGGGTTTTAGTAGTAGAAAAATATTATTGTAGTCCTCTGGACACCTATTGTTACCTGGCTACAGCCCCCTCATCACTGATGAGTACCTGAGCATCTGAAAGGCCAGTTGCAAGTGTTAACATAATTAACAGATTTTTTAGGTTTATTTCCAACTGGTTCTTGTTGTAGGATCTGGTTACTCAACAGATGAGGGTCACACTACTCTATTACTATTACACTATTTGATGATTGACTTTAAAACCACAGCACAAAATGAAAACATAAATAATTAGTGTGTCAAGTCAAATGTTTTTGTAATTAAGAATAAATCATCTTTACAATTGTTGTAAGATTAAGTTTTCTTATATGAGTACACATACAAGTAATGTTTATGAAATATGAAATACCTTTATCTATAAGCAAATTATTATGCAGTATGTTTGTGTTCATTACTTTAGACACATTTTGTCTAACCCTAACACCCTTATTCAGAATCACAGAAGCTCCATCACCTCATATGATATCAACACTATTGCCAGCTACTTCTCTCACCCCTATCCTGCCGCTGGTTCCCGCTTCAATTGCTCACTGTGGACCGTGCAGAGGACGAAAGTGGACTCTTGACTTGACATCCTGTCAGTGTTACTGCAAAATCAACCCAGAGAGCTGCTTTCGAAAGGGCCACAGGCTCAATCGCCACCGCTGCAGGTCAGACACAGTGAAACAATGTGACTTAATCACTTTTTAGAGAGCTGACTACAAAATGTATTTTTCATTTTCTTCTAGGTGTGAAGCTATGAGGACATGATGAAGACATTTGATACCTCATAAAGTGTTTATGTTATGTAGATTTGTGTGCTAGGCATGCAAAAATCATGATTGTGGTCATAAACATCTTGTCTCTTGCTGATACACATTTTCATTGTGCTTAGTGAGCAGCATCCAACAAGAGAAAAAGGCAACAGAAACTATGATAGTAATAACAGTAATAGCTAAAGTTACACTGTCCTGTCGACTGGACATTTGTTTTAGCTGGAGAAGAGTTCTTGCAAAAGCAGGGCTTAAAGGAACTGAGAACACGTATGTTAGTGTGGATGTTAGTTTACAGTAAAACTTGAGGCAGACTTCGTTATGAAAAAAAACCACTACAAACGGGATGCTCTAAAATGGGACATGAGCCATACTCAAGCAGCACCGCTCCGTGCACAAAGCTATAATCCAGCATTCCATATAGGGATCTGTGTGGTCCTTGCGCTGAAAGACCCAGATGGGATATCCCTGCAGCCTTTTGCTCTCATTTACATTGTATGACCACAGGCTGGCTCTCAAAGCTGCTTTCCATCATTTGTTTAATTTGAGCCTTTTGTCTTCATCTTTCCTTGGGTCTTAAATTGAATGCACCGCTTTACCTCGCTTTGCCTCCCTTTGCTTTGCAATCTGGGAGTGAGGAGAATGACAATTATGAGGCCTGGCTGCTTTCCACAGCTTCACACACACATTTCACACTCATACCAGTCTCTCTGTGTGCTGAGAATCATTCATGTAAACTCTTAAGCAGCGGGCTGTTAATACAGGTAGCCTTTGTTTTCAACACACTAAATGTGCAGGTTTTACGATTGCAATTTACTCTCTGGTAGTGGAGAGTCCACAGTTTTATATATTTTATTGTATTTTTGTTGGAAGATATATATTTTGCTAAATGTGTCTTTGTCTTTTTGGTTAATCTTTAATCCATCCGCACACAAATCACTCTGGGTGGTCAGCTGTGGGTGCATTCTTAGCATTTAAAATAGACACAATTATATTGAATTTAGATGACTTCTGAAGTGAAAACATTGTACTGTGTAATATAGATTGAAGCAGTTTGTGCTTGCAAGAATTCTAGTTTATGTCCATACCCAGTGCACTGAAAGAACGACATGGCCTTTTATATTCCAACTGATTCTCCTGATTTAAGTCCATGTTGTTTCATGACTGCTTGGCTTCAGAAAGAGTCCTGTCAATCACCTAATCAGTCCATGCCATAATTCTGTTAACATGAAGATCTGTGCAGTTTTTAAACTTTCCAGTATTTACAGCAAAACTGTAACAATGCATGGCTGCATGATCATGTGACTATTGTGGAAAAAAGAGGTTTCAATGGCTGTAATACGCTGCATTTAATTGTCTCCCAAATGTGCATTTTGTGAGATGTTCAGTGTTAGTTCTTTCAGTGCTTCAATCACTACCTCTAATTGGTCAGTAAAAGGCCAAGCATTACAGCATTTACTGTTTTTAGCTTCCACATATGTTGAACATTTAGTTTGCAATCGATGTTAGAATATATAGTTTTAGTTTTTAATATTCAGTTCGATAAAGACAAGCATTGATGAAACAACAAGTAATGACACTGTAATCATGTAAAGAGACTGCTTTCCAGAGGCTCTCAATAATTATGTATCATTTATAATTTCCCATATGTCTTCAAATGACTGCCCAAGGGGGTGTAGGAGCTAATACTGACGCTGCACTTTGTGCGATGGGGATGATAACCCACTGCAACATATTAAAGGGACCAATTGTGCTTCACTTGTAAATATGAAACACAACAGGTGAAAATGCTGTGCTCTTAGACTTGTGACCACTTTGTATAATATATTTGAGTATTTGAAAAGTTTTTGTCTGTGGCGCTTTAGATCACAACAGCTTCCAAATGCACAACACATCATTAGTATCTGCACATAGTGTACTCCCAACACAATAGTGTTTGAGGTCTCATTGTCGCTGCATTAGGACATCCTGATTAACATGTCAATGTGTACAATCCCAGATATTTGTTGTAAATCAAGAGGTGTAGCCTCTACCAGTCATCCCAGATATAGCCTGTATTAAGGTAAAACTGTACAATAATGCTGCTATACCATTTGTGCCCTATAGTTGTAGAATATTGCAGGTTAATGTTGTATTAGCATTTACAACCTAGTAGTAGTCCATATGGTGTCAAACTAAGAAATTGTCACTTTTATTGAAAATTATATTAGTGATGTTACAAATGTTTTTGCGTTTTTATATAGTGTCCTATTTTTTATATAAATGTGTCCTTTATTTGTCTTGTTTTGTGATGGTTATTCATGCATTCATGCACCTTCTAAGCTGAAAGTGAAGCTGATATTTTTAATTACAGAGTGGCCACAGGAATGGCAGTGTCATTTATAAGGTGAGGCTGTGTTATCAGACAAAATATTGGTCCTTTCCCTTCTCGTGTCTGAATTGCTGAGTCAGATTCTGGTACAAATTCAAAAAACCTCATGTTGCAAAATAGGAAATGTACAAGTACAGAAAACATTAGTCTTCTAGTGTATCATTTTAGTGACTATGATTTTTTTGTTACTCATAAACATGAAATTAGTATTGGTATTAGTCTCGCCTCTTGCCTGTGAATTGCTACAGCTTAGACAGTCAGAAAGGGAACGCAGAAGATGGAACAGGAGTGCCGCCAACTGTCTAGAGGCACTAAATATATCCAAGCAGTAAGATAAGGCAGACAGTGAGAGAGAAATAGAAAGGGGACAATGTGAGTCAGGCTTCATTATGGAAAAACTGTCTTACGCCAAATACTTTAATCTATATTAATGGGATATTATTTGCTCTAAGTGCAACCTGTCATTTATGATGCATGTGTTTCAATAATTACAAACACATATCTTCAAGTTCACTATTTGAGCTCCCTCTCCAAATTGATCTTTGCTCTTGTGTCAATGCCCAGTGCTTCCTGTATTTTTTTCCACATTGTATTCTTTGCTTTCAGTGTGATGTTTTTCAAATACAGAAGCCTCTCCTTTCCTCTCTGCTTTTATAGCAGCAGCTGTGCAAATGCAGACTGGCCCCTAGACAATGTTGTGAGACGCTATCGACTTATCATTACAATTTTGTCACTAAGCAGATTTTGAAATATGCGTCAACCATTTTGCCAATCAGTTTATTATGATTGTCTGATTTGACCAGGTCCATATAAAACAACTCAGCCTAACTCGAAGTGTTGTTTAGGTTAATCAAATTCATAATATGTATAAAAGTAAAAAGGATATTTGATTGTGGTTTTAATTTTCTCAGTGTTTGGTAGAGATAAATGGACAAACTGCGGAGTGCTTGGATAGTGGACAGGATGGCACATGTCTGTTTAAGGATGAGGGTACCACTAGACCAGGAGAGGAACATGATATTATCTGTCAAATCATTCACTCCTTAAATTGTTATTACTGGTAAACATCAGGGTGTGATAGGTTGTTTTTAAACAGTATTGTAAAATCTAGTCATAAGATAATGATCTCTGCACAAAGCCTTAAGATTATTATCAACAATGTTTTAACAACTTGAATGCAACTAAGCAGTCTATTTTAATTTTGTATTTGTATTGTGACATCTGGCAATGTAGCCTATGCAATCCTAATATATATACATTTTAACATATAAAACTGAAAACAAGAGGCAATAATTGCAGTCTGCATTTTATTATATCTACTGTAGCCTATATAACTTGGATTGTCATTATTTATTTAGCCCTATACTATATGTGTGGAGATGGATTGGATGAGGTGCTAAAAAGTGAGCAATAATAACTCTATGGTTTACAATTTCATACTAGCATAGCAACCTCAACACAACAAAGACCTATATGATAAATATGGCTGAAACTCACACATCTGCTAAATAATGGACATGGAAGTAATACCACCTGGCTGTAATATTGTGGGGTGAATACATGTGCTGTGGTTAAATGTGAGTTTAGCGACCCCTGGCAGTAACTCACAGTAACGCACCAGTCAACGATTTTGAAGAAGACGTGGCAATGACGTAGTTGCCGGAAATGACCCGGATCAGAACTTTAACCGTGGGCAGATTACTTTGATTGGAAACATCGATGAAATACTGAAATGTCTTCTTTGTGTAAGTCTAAAAGTAACCGTATTTTATTAATATAATTGTTTATGTTAGAGGCTGTGAGTAAGTTGTCTAAAGTGTCTCTATAAAACGCTGTACATTGGTTAAACACCCGTTAGCATCCATGAGCTAACAGTAGCCTGTGGTTAGTTAGCCGGGGCCGTGATCAGCTGAGACCATGGCTGAGACACAGACCAAGGCCTTTACAACGCAACATTTGGTGTTAAAGTGCATTATAGCTGCTGTAAACGCAAATATGAACACATTTTTAATATGACTGTGTTGATATTCAAATATGGTGAAACGTCGCCTTAATTTCAACCCAGAGGGGACGTTTGCTAAAAGTAAAGTATGTTACAATAATAATATCATGTCGAGTTATTTCATCCTTTAGTTTGTGTTGTGTGTTTAGGTTGTTGAGGATCTGATTTTATTTCCCCTTTTTCCTACAGTTCTGTGCTCACATATGTCGGGCTCCAATACACCTCCTTGGATTTGATTTGTCTACACATTTGGAGGTTTAATTCCAAACATATTCTGTCAGAGAGGAGTCGTCGTCAGGTTTGGTGGTCTCTGGTGCTTGGTAGGCTTCTGGCCGTGAAACAGTGGCAGGATGACGTGCCGTGACCGGACTCTTGAGTTTCAGTCGGCCTGTAAATCCCTCCAGGGCAGACAGGTTTGTTTTGATAAAACCTCTTTTACAGGGACACTGATCTTCAGCACACTGCGATTTTAGAAGTGTGCTCAGATCATAGACATTGAGGTGGGAGGGAAAAAATACTATATTGCAAATGTTGTTTTTGTTATATAAATTATCTAGCCTTTAAAAAAAAAAAGAAAAAAAAAAAGGACGGGGGTTTCACAAAGTACTGTTTAAATAATACAAATAAAGTAAACATGCTGCGGTGTAATCGTTCAAAATAATTAGATAAAGTGATATTTATGCCTTTTTTGTTGTTTTTATAGCTCATACATGCAAAGAGACTTGAACCTTGACCATGACATTTACAGGCACTTTTTTTCATTTCTGATGGATTGTTATCTTATTTATTGTCAATGTCGCTCACACCAACGTAGACTGGTCCAACTGGACTCTGTTATAGAAGCTGACAACCCTTAAGTGTGAGGCTCTCACTGTTTTCTGTAAAATGGGCTTGAGACCCACAAAACCAAATGAAAAAATAAACTTTTACGTCATGATGTACACATTTTTTTAAATTAAGAATATATCAACATTACAATGTTTAATATCTTCTATGTCTCAATCTGCAGTTAAGTAGCTACTTTATGTTTGCTACAACTTGTCATAGATCTATTATATCAACCACATACTTGGAAACAATTAAAAAAAAATATATCTTTTATAATAGACATATATAAACTATATATTACAATGTTGCGTTGGATTTTTTACGTGATGATACTTAGCTGTAAACTCTGGGTCAAACAATCCAATAACTTTACATTTTTAGGCTCACATCTCTTTCTGTGTCACACTTTTAACAGAATGGAGTCCAACACAGTAAACCAGCCCTCACTGCACTCAGACAGCGCAGTGACTTCACAGTCATGGCAAAGTAAGTAAAGATTCTTGTTTTAAATGTTCGTTGTGGTTTTCTATTTAGTTACTCGTTACTTGGATAGTCTTGTAATGAACTGTATGCATGTCTTCATTTTGCAGAAGAATTGGAAAAGACCTGAGTAATACATTTGCCAAACTGGAAAAACTTACTATTTGTAAGTTCTGCGTAATTTATTTTTTGTTACATTTCTGTGTTAAAGATTTATTTTTAATTTGTTTCCTCTATTTTAGTGGCAAAGAGAAAATCTCTTTTTGATGACAAAGCAGTTGAAATCGAAGAGTTAACATATATTATTAAACAAGTAAGTATTATTTTATCATCATAAATTCATTCAATTACTAATTAAATATTAAAGACTTTTTTTTTTCCTTAAAAGGATATCAACAGTTTGAATAAACAGATAGCACAGCTGCAGGACTTGGTGCGGTCTCGAGGAGCGCCTGGGGGGCGACACATCCAAACGCACTCTAATACCATTGTTGTGTCATTACAGGTACCAGATAATTATTGTTAATTAATAGATTATTATTATTATTATGATGTTATACTTTATTTGTTTGTCTGTATTGTATTAAAATTATTTTTAACAGTCCAAACTTGCATCAATGTCAAACGACTTCAAATCGGTGCTTGAAGTCAGAACAGAGGTAAGTGTTGAGTCTTGAAACATCACATCATATTGAATGTTGAGTTCATTTTGTGTTGTGTGTTTGTAGAACCTGAGAAGCGCAGCAGCGCAGCAGGAGAGAGCAGTTCTCTCAGCCCCCAACCTCCACCTCTCCTCTGATGGCCAACAACTTCAGTGAGTCTCTCCTAATATCTGCTTTACACTTTCTCTGTTAATATAGTTGTACAGTTTTCTCAAGGGTCTTGCGTTAGCCATCGTTTAATCAAAGCATGCATTTGTTAGCTTTGCAAGGTGTGTGATCAATCTATACCGTTCATGTTTATTATTTACGGAGCAATATACATACATAAGATAAATAAAAGGTGGAGCTTTTTGAACTAAGTCTTATCTTCCCTGACACATTGTATGTATAAATTCAAAAAGCATGCTGTTGAATATTTCTAAGTAAATTGATTTAAACATAGAAGATGTTGTTGCCTTTGACTATATTAGTAACTTTACCAAATAAATGGTTTTGAGCACGCCCTTCTGAAAGGTTGTCTGTAATATACAGTACAACATGCCTGGCTCCTGCTGAAGTAATTTATCATATTAAATACAAACAGAGACCCTTTGTCTTGCGCTGACCACAGCACTGTCAGTAAAATATTTATGGACTACTTTCGAATGATTATAATTACACTTGGGCTGGGCGATAAATCCAAGTAATTCAATGAATTGAGGTTTTTAATAATCGACGATTTGAAAAATGTCTACACCGAGGGCACATGCGGACAAATATATTCCCACCTCCCCCTTGCGACGCCACAATCATATTTAAGTAGTTTAATCTGGGAAAATTACGGGTTTATTGTTCCTTGCCGAAGGAACCACTTCTACTCTGCTTCGTGAATATTTTTGGGAAGAGTCCAGCGAACAATCAAGCATCTTTTTGACGAGCCATTACTGCGTTACAAGAGCCACAGTATGAGCTGTGTGAGTGAACAATGAAGTTTTCTCAGCTAAAGTCATTGTTTGCGTCTTGTCTTCTCTGAGGAAAGGAAAAGCAGCAGCTCCACTCCGGCCCTTTTCAATGTATCAATGACAACGCTACGGTCTATGGATAGAGGTGCAGTACACAAACTTTTAGATGTGAGAGGAGTTTACTCCTAGCAATAATATTGTGCAGAGAACAGGAGACGGGGCCGTAAATCCAGCATGAACTGGATTGAGACGAGAGTGAGGCCAAGATGAAAATGTTAAAAGTTAAATTGAATAGATGACAATGTTGGCGAACTATCTTATAACCTAATAAACCAATTTACAATAAACTGAAAGACTATAAGCCAGGCATTAGGCTTTATAAATATCAGGCATATTAAAAGGTTATGAGCTTCCCTTAAGAGCAGCAGTGGCGGTGACTTTGATTTAAAATCGATTAAAATTGTAATTGTAAAAAAAAAAAAGTAATGCTAAATTTTTTTTTTACAAATATTTTTTGGCCATATCGCCCTGCCCTAAATTACACCCATTTTAAGAAAGGTTTATTTTTCTTTTACTTATAATAGAATAAGAATAAAGTAACACTGTCGTTTTCATCTTTCAATTGTTTAATTCGACTGTGTTCACAAATGTTTTACTGACCGTATTCATGACAGCTGTCATACTCAAAATCCTTTTGAATGCTGACTACTGTATTTGGTCACTTATAATGCAAAAATTAAAAAATATTTTAGGGAGCCGCAAAAAAGGGGCCCAGGAGCCGCATGCTGCTCGCGAGCCGCGCTTTGACTCCCAGGGCTATACAACCTCAAAAGGTATTTCCCTGGAACGCTTGACTCTCCCAGTGGGGTTTATTCGCTCCTATCTGTCCCAGCTCTTTTGTCTTTTTCATTTAACCACCAAGCTACTGCATTCAACCTTGTCAAAATGTGCTCTGTGTTTGTCTTCCTTCAGAGAGTTCAGTCTTGATGCAAGATGAGTCCAGAAGTCTCGGAGATGTGGCCATTGACATGGACTCGCAAACCAACCCTCTACAGCTGCAGCTTATTGATGAACAGGTTGGTGTTTAGGTTGGATCAGCTTCTTTTGAACAACTGTTGACTGTTTTTTTAAATCTTGACAGGATTCCTACATCCAGAGCCGTGCAGATACCATGCAGAACATTGAGAGCACAATTGTGGAGCTGGGCTCTATATTTCAGCAGCTCGCGCACATGGTGAAAGAGCAGGAAGAGACCATCCAGAGGTCTGTGTGCCACTGCAGTGTTAAAAAGACACATTATGCTTTTGTCTGCTACTATTATTACGATTCATATGTACCATTATTGTATATTTTGGACATTTTAAATCACAACATTGATAAATGACCAAAATAGCTAAGTAAAAACAGCAGCACTGATTTCCGCCTGCTCCTTTTTGTAAACTCCTAACAGCTACAGTTCATGATGGCGAGCAATGTATTGTTTTGTGCCAAAATGGCTATACCCTTCAAGTTGCTCTAGTATAATGTATAATGTCTCCTTGATGATGCATGTGAACATTTGTGTGACACTTTTTTCATTTCCCTAGGATTGATGCTAATGTTGAGGACACCCAGCTGAATGTGGATGCAGCACACACAGAAATCCTTAAATACTTCCAGTCTGTTTCCTCCAACCGTTGGCTCATGATTAAGATCTTTCTGGTCCTCATCGTCTTCTTCATCATTTTTGTTGTCTTCTTTGCTTGAAGAATAAGACTGGACTGAAAACACGATCAGAAAATACTTTTTTCGAATGGTTTGACTTTTGGGACCAACTCAAATGGATTGACGGGTGTTGCCAAACCAGACTTTAATCGGCCAGCAAGGAAAATAACTTAAAAGTACAGAATTGTATATTTACAGATATTGAGCAGGTATTGTGTTTAACAATATTTTATGGACACTTTACTTTAATGGTTTGATTCTCCAAACTGTCTTTTATTTTAGATTTCCCCCCTCTCTGAATCTGAATTGCAATTATTTCAACTTTTCAAAGCCAAATGACTGTGGAGTTCATTATCACATACCTTCCTTTTTGAAGTACTCGACTTACTTTATTTTAGAACATGCCTGCTATTATCAAGTTATATTTTTGTTTTGCTTTGACTTTATTTGCCAAATGAAAACTATTAAAAAAAAACTGTGACCTGTTGGACTTTTTAATCTGTGAACCTACTTTGAGGATCACTGGTTATGGAATTATGGACGAATATCAGATTGGAAGTACATAGAAGTTGTGCAAAATCTAACAAAGGTGATTGAAGAACCTTGTCTTGATCAGTGTTTGACGACGGAACGAATGAAGGGGTTTCACTGGTCAAGACTTTACAATGACATTCTCAGCCGGCTTCTCTGGAGGTCACTGTTTAGAACTCTACCGGAATTTATTTTAAAAAAGGACACCTTTTAATACAGTTCTTATTTTCATTTTTAGCCAAATGCCTTGATTTAAGTGTATGTATATATTGCAAATGGCTAAAAGTATGTATTGTATTTATGAGAAGAAAATGCATATTAATAAAAGAATAATGGGGTACTGGCATTCAGTGCTGAGATTGTCTTTGTGTAAGCCGATTAGTCAGTCGAGATATTATTAGCTCAGCGGGCAAAGACGGGCTCATCAATTATGCAACAGAGTGGGGCACACAGACTGAATAGCCCTTTATCACAACAGCTGTGGGCATTACTTCATGATAAATTATCTCGTTAGCATTGCACTAAGCAAAATGTTATTCTACCCAAGAAATTGGTCACAAAACATTTATTGAAAAGCAGGATTTTAATTGTATGAAAACTGCAAAACACAGCAATTAAAGTATTGAAAGTGTAAAAGTTTGAATTTAGGTAAAATATACTTTTCTTGTAGCTCTTTATTCTGTTAAAACTTCTGTTTATTTCCTGATTATTTCGCTCTAGTTTCTGTGTCCAGGGCCCAGTCTCATGCGTGTGCGCTCTGCTCCATTGGCGTGATCTCGGGCATGCTCCGGCTCCTGCCCCTTTTTGCCCGCGCCCTGATGACCTCGTCATCTTCCTCTGAGTCTTCATCAGACCAGTCCACCTGCTGCTGCAGATTCCCCCGAGAGCCCCGAAGACCAGAGCCTTTTGAGAAAGGCCCTGTTCTAAACTTGGTGCGAAAAGTTACAAACGAGAGGCTTTTGCTGCGCTGCTGCTTCTCAAAAACACATTCTTGCAAGTCTTCATTGTCACAGGTCTCGTTCACACAGTCACGCAACACTGACCGAAACATGCGAGGAACTTCATGAACCTCTGGCTCCATCTGTGACACCAGCCTCCTGAACCTAGAACAAGCAACCATAATTGTGAGATATGAAGTAGGCACTTTTGACTTGTCGCTATGGTTCGAATTATTCTGCTGTTTGAGTCAGTCTCACCTGACGATTACTGGGCCACACTGTGCAGGGGGTATCTTTGCACAGAGATCCTGTAGCTCCAGCACGTCGTTAGGGGTCAGCTCGTAGGGCTGTGGAGTTTGGGTGGAGGCCAACCAGCTGTAGTCTGCTGTTGAGGAGGAGCTGCGGCGCCTGCGCCGGCCGTCTTTAGCCCTCTCCAAACGGATGCGCTCTGTTCGTTTGACCATTGCCCCGAGCTCGAGCATCAATGTGTTGGTCACCAACTCCTCAGTGCTGCGATGCCCAGGGACCTTTGGCTCAATAGAGAAGACTGCAGACCAGGGAAACATCTGGAAACACACCAGGTGCAGCCTATGTGTTTTCATCTAATGCAGCTCACACCACCAATATAATACTCCACAAATCAATAGTTTGATTTCTCCAAACAGCATTATGAACATGTTTTCCTTACCTTTTAATGTGAGCAGATGTGTGTTGTTCTTTTCTTAAGCAAAGCCTTGGTTCAGTCTGATGAGCAAATGAACCGCATGGACTCCACGGACGGCACAGTGATACCTGCCTGCCGTGCTGCCCTTGATGGCCCCTGGCAGACAGTATGTGTACGTTGTGTCGTTTGGATTGAGAATTAACATAATCCTGTATTAATAAGGAGCGGATGACGAGCCTACCACATGACACAAATGCAATGTAATGGGCAGCTCTTAGGCTGTTACAAATGCACATTGGTCAAGCTCCAATTTTCTCAATTTAAGTGTAATCAAGACTTTGTCCACCCTGCCATGGACAATATAAAATAAGAAAACATTTCTTTTCATTACAAAGCCAGTTTAAAATAGGCCTCGATGTGTTGATATTTTCACAGAAGTGTTTCTTTGTTACAAAACAGCTTTGGTCTTTGATTGGTGCCCTTTTCGTTACTGTATACATTACTGTACAACTCAGAAAAGCATATGACAGGATTTTGAAATGATGTCACTAATCAATCTCTGAGGGACATTTACCAACTAGTTGATAAAATGTTTTTAGGATAGTGACCCATAGTGTTTGTCTTTAAAAAATAAATCAGGCAAATCAGTACTCGTATGGAAAACTTTTAAACGTTCTTCATGTAGTGTAAAACTTTACTTACCCATAATGATATGATGTGCCACAATAACATTACATAATAATGAAACCAACGCACCTCCTGAAGATGGTGGCAGCCTGTCTGGTTCCTGGATTTCCACACTCCTCAGCAGTGAGCTACAAATCCCAGATTACATACAAATCCAGAGTGTACCTGGAAGAATAGACCTATGTGCATCTAATCTAATCAAACTCATCTGTGTTTACTAGACCAACTGCTGTTGAATAACTGTCTTGGGGCAACCCTGTCCTGGACCCTTAAACCCAGTGGGTAGAAGTGATCCTCAGAGAACCACAGTGAAGGAGCAATACTACTCCCATGGACAGACAGATATATTTGTCCAAGACAGTGCATCAAGCGGCAGATAGATATTTTGCATGGATAGAGGGTGACTCATTTAGAATGGGTGAGCGTCATCAAAGATGGGTGAGGGAAGGGAGAATCTGGGTAATCTGAAAACCGTATTGAATTGCACCTTCCAATGGTGGTATCGAGTGACAGAGGCGTATATAACTGAGTAAATAAATTATGGTTTAGGATTCAGTAAACATACACATGGGTATTTAAATTCTCGGCTACTTCATTCACTCTCACACTCACTCACTCACTCACTCACTCACTCTCACTGGGGTTCCATGCTTCATGTGGATACTATAATGCAACCATTTTCTCCATCAGGGAGGCAGGTGAGTGTGTGCAGAATTCAGTCCCCACAAAGTGATAAATACCTGTCTACAATGTTCACATTAAAGTTGAAATTGAATCTCCCGGGTCTCACGTGAACTGGGCCAGAGACGTTTCGAGAGTGGTCTGTGAACAGACAGGGGTCCTCAGAGGTTCAATGATGGCCCCCTTCCCTAAAACACATGCAGCTGCCGCGGCCTTACGTCACTGGTCTTCGCCCCGCCTCGTGCCGCACGGTTTTAGTTTTGTTGGCTGTCAGCAGCTGTACGAGACTGCGGCAACCCTTATCAGATTTGAATGCTCCTGTGTTTATCTTCACTTTGAAATAGTATTGAGTTGCTTGTTAAAGAAGCGGGCGTGATCGTGTGCAAACTCTGTCCACGTTGTGTGGTCTGGCGCCTTTTGTGTCCGCCTCAAGTGAATGGTGAGTGTCTATTACTGCTGCGGGCTTTAGCCTTTAGCTCTGAGGCTAAGTGACGGTCATCGCTGATATATGCTGAGGAAAAGCACAAAGAACACACGGTGACAGGAACAGGTTGGTCTGATTGTAAAGTACACGGTGAATTATTCTGGCAAAGTTATCGGTGACACTCGTGATCAGAAGTTGGGAACAGGCCAGAGTCCAGCTCATCCTTTCTTTATGTCACTAGACCAGTTCAGAAATAGTAGGAATAATGGTAGGGCTGCAGCTATCGATTATTTTAGTAATCGAGTAATCTATCGATTCTTTTCTTCGATTAATCGAGTAATCGGTTAATTTTTTTGTACATTCAGTAAACCATTTAAACACACATTGAATCATTTTTTAGATAAACGTTATAGCTCATAGTAATAAACAAATACAAAATAAGGAATTTCTGCTTAAAATAACACATTTTATTCTTAATTTCATATAAATTTGTCCCCAAAAGAGCAACATTTCACTTCAGTCCAAACTGTTCTGTTTGTATAGAAAGAATATATATAAAAGACTTCATTAACTTGTCATAGACTGTAAACAGTTACAGTCGCTCTGTCACATCACTTAAAATAAGACATTTGTTAAACGTTATGTTGGGTGGGCCGGTGGTCCTGGTGGGACCGGTGGTCCTGGCGTTTTGAGCATTTTGCGTTTTGCCGTTTTGGCTCCGTGTGACTTTAGCCTCCGCGTCTCGGACTTTCTGTTTCGCAACAGATTATTCTAACATAACCGGTCCTCGTGCTGTTTCCATGTGCATTGGCTGTTTAAAAGTACGACTGTGACTGGGAAGCAGAGTTGTTGAGTGGGGGAGCGCGGGGGCGCGGGGGGTCCGCGGTGGCGTGTCGGGCTGGGTGGGCGGTGCGTGGAGCTAGACGCGGTGTTGAGAGTTGCAGCTCGGGATTATTATAATGGCTCTTTCACTCATCTCAAACTCTTCCAGTCGCACTCGTGAGTTTCAAACGCGCCGCTCTCTTCCTGTCGCGCCTTCGTCAGAGCGGAACAAGCTCCGTGTGAAACTAAAGCGCCACAAGTCGTTCCGTGCGCTCCGCGCGCCACAGATTCACCTGTTTTTGATTCAATATGTAAATTAAACGAATCATCGAAGCAATAAAATAAGAATCGAAGCTTTTTTGGAATCGAATTATTCGATTTATTCGAGTAATCGTTGCAGCTCTAGAATAATGATCATTTTACTGTCAATTTGGTCTAATTTGTTGTTGAGAGAAAAAAACGCTATATGAGTCTTTTTTGCGCACTCAAATATAATGGAAATATGTTATTTGTTTATACTTACTCAAATATAAATGAGAACAACCATTTACAAATGGATTTCAAAAGTGGTTGTGCTACCGCCAGCCCAATTTTTGTATTTGTTTTATGGCCACTTGAGGTGAAGTTTGGAGGATTCTTGTCTGTTATCGTCACTGTGAAACTTTCTTCAGAAACTGATGAATTAACTGAGCTGGGAGTGAACATAGATTATTGGAATCACAAACAGTACATGTACAGATGAACCAGATGATTTGGTTCGAGTTAGGTTGAGTTTCCGGAATCTAACTTTCATCTGCTCTCTATCAGCTATATTGCGCTACAGGGCTAAAAACTTAAATGTCAAAATTAAATAAAATTTTAAAACTATTAAGATACCAAATATTTTGCTGATATGACAATGCCAGAAGTGTGGTTGGAAAAACACATCTGTTCAGTTTCCCTGTTGAGATGAGCTGCTCCGCTGGCGACTGAAGCCGTAACAACAGTGACTTCAGGGAAGACCAGACTAGGCCTAATTAAAACACTGGTCTACTAAACTATGCTCTGCCTTGTATTTAGGCCAAGTGAAATGAGCTGGGCAGAGGAGGACTGGACAGTGGGTCTGTCTGGAAAGGTCCTGCAGAAAGTGAAGGAGCTGCAGGTTCATCATGAGCGATTGTGCCGAGAGAACAAACAGAAACAACTACTTCTGGACAACATCCAAACAAGCCTCGAAAAGCAGACTGCCAAGGTTAAATATTATGGTGCAACTAATATCTGTACCTGGACTGCCAAATTAATATATTCTTGTCACTGTTTCAGTATGACGAGGCACGTGTCGAGCTCCAGTCATCACACAGAGAGCTCCAAAGAGTCCAGGAGGAGGCAAAGGCCGCGATAACCAGCAAAGAACGCCTTTCTCAGGATCTGCAAAGCAAGCAAGCCCAAGTCTTCTCTTTGGAGGGCCAGTTAGACACTGCCCGCTCTCTTTCCAATAAACTCGCACAGGAAGTAAAAAGGTCAGGGACTGTAAAATACAGTTGGGAAATTCTCTTCACAATTTATTTTTCATTAGAAAAGTTCTGTTTATACCTGTTAATTTTCAGGAAACCTGATCTTGAAACAATATTGTTTGAGATTGTTGATAATACTGTGACACACTCCGACATGTGCTCTTCTTTCACAGGCTCGAGGCTGAGCTTGAAAAGCTGCAGAACAGCAGCAGCAGGGCGGCAGAAACCACACTCTTCTCCACTCCCTGCTGGAGCACGTCGTCCTGGGAACTCAGTGGTATAGCCCTCTAACTTTATGACCCCTTTTCTTCTGCACTCATATCTCTCATACACAGTGGAAAAACAAACAGTCAAGTGCTGTAAGCATCGAGTTAAAAATAGGTCCTCCAGATGGGTTCCCAACTCTGTGACTGCTGCCTCACGTCTCTCTCTTTTTGCCCTGCTCTAGTTTAGCTCTGGTCATTGTGATCCTGTCCACTGTCAACTCCACATGCTGTGTTTTTGTCCTTTAGGAAGCAGAAAGGAGGAACGTCATGGCAACAGAGAAGAAGGGAAAACTCAAGGACTTCATGTTCGAGTAGGTCTATATCATAACTAATATCTGTGTTTTATATGTTAAGGGTATTGACTTTGATTTTATGAGTTGTGTGGCATTTTGTTCTCCCTATGATTCTGCCAATACATTATTCTCTGCAAAATATCCTAATAAACATGTACCTAACTTGACATGTAAATATTAATATGAAGCAAAAACCTTTAAGTCAAAATGTTTAACATTGACCACTTCATATACATACCTTGCTTGACTTGATGAATTTGCAAGCAACAGTGGCTCAGTGGTTAGAGCAGGTCAGGCTCAGACCAGTGCGTACTGTTGTTGTGTCCTTGGGCCAGGCACTTTACCCACCTTGCCATGTTTAAGTGTGGTTGATGGTTGAATTGGCCAAGGGCCAATATCTTATCACCTCTGAGAATGGATTGGATGAAAATTGTATAAGCTTTTTCAGGATCTTTTAAGGTGCTATTTTATTTTCTGATTGGACATGAGCAACAGATGTTAAATTAGAATTATATAACTGTAACCATAATAATCAAGTTTTGTAATAAGTATAATTGCCTTGAATAATGCATTGTAGTTCAAAACCTTAACGTTTTTGTCCATCTTATCTCCATGTCACCAGCGCCTGCAGTTTTCAGATAAGCCCTCAGGCTCATTGCCAAGGGAACAGCCCAGAGGCGCTCACCACCGCCAAACACCGGATGTCTTCTCCACTCCCTCCGCTGCGTTTCCCTGGGAACGGGATGATGCTAGATCCATAACCAGGAGACACTCCCCAGTGTCCCCCAAGACACCAAAAAGCGATGTTTTAAGTCAAAGCCAGCTGGAGCCGGACCTCAGTGTGAAGATAAACAATCCAAATGACTCTGAGCCTGACTGTAAGCATAGATTCAGCTGATTTTTTTTTTTTGATAAACTAGTCAAGTTGTTTTTATTAGTAACAAGCACAATGTCTCTCACTCTCACACTCATTCATGGTATAGCGTAAAACACATACTTTGAAGACATATATAATTACAGTATGTGGCGGTAAATGCACCTTTTCAGTTGGGTGCCAACTGCAATTAAAAGTAGAATAAACATGTTTACAAATCAATATGTATCCTGTTGTGTTAAACACCCCTGCATAGTTTGCTAAAACATGTGATTTTAATAGAAATGTATTGTTGAACAAGACCCTGCTGTCTAACCACCACTGATAAAAGGTAGACTAGCTGAATGTGAGGCCAGTTGCACAGTTACATAATTTCATTTCTTAGGAGGTCAAGAGAACGTTAAATGTAACACCCTGAACACAATAGGATTGCTTTTGGATATGAAAAAAAAAGACAGCTGCTGTTTGTGCAATCTGTCGAACATTATAGATTTACCTCATAACAGAACAGTGCTCTTTTATTTGAGCTCTGGTGAATGCCTGGCTTTTAGAAAAAAATATTTTAAATTGGGTTTGTGCTCTTTTTATATTTTCATAATAATGAATTGATTGATCAAGTTCTCGTTAGAGCGATTACATGGTATGGGAGTGTTGCATATTGATGGATTGTACAAGAAAACCCTGCATTACTTCATAATCCTTATTTGTGTCTATTTTAGCATTTATGTCTGAACTTCGGTGCCGTTTGACTGATATGGAGGAAGAACTGAGGATTAAAGTGCAAAGATTGAACACAATCCAAAATGAAGTGACACAAAATAAGAAGGAGCTTGCTGCCAAAGAAATGCACAATCAGAGACTCCGAGATGAACTTAGCCTGGCTCACACATGCATGTCTCAGGAAGGAGAACGGGTGAGAAAATCACTGTACTACATATGCAACAGTAACTTAACAGTGTGCTTTGCTTTGTGCTTCGCTTCATTTTAGCAGTAGATGTAGATCATTGATTATGTTACTTCATAAAAGCATTTGGACAGTTTGTGGATAAATAAAGGGTATTTAGCCTCAAACATTGGCTAAGTGCTCTTGGGATGAAAACATCTCCATATTATCAGTATTAGTTTAGCCTGCCTTATCATCTGCCTCCAGAATGTTATGTCAACTTAGACCCAACATATTTTTCTAAAGAGGACCACTGTTTTTGCAGAGGTGTATGTGTTTTAAGTTCTTCCAATATCGTTACATTTATTTTGTGAATTTGAGTTTGAGGACTTTTCGAAAACCTTCACAAAAAAACTGCATATTGTTGAATGTACTGTTTTATTTTAATACTAATGCTTGAAATGATCATTTTGATACCGTTGATAATGAAAAACACAATTTTGGCCCATAGACTGTAAATTTCATCACAAAATAATGTGCTCAAGTGCTCAAGAAGGGTCAGATTTTGTGATAGTAGTTAGTCAACGTGAAGATGACGCAACAAATTCTGTAGCAGGTGCGTTGGAAAAGGCGTGCGTAACGCTGGATACACCGAGAGAAAAGGTCCCGCACACTGTCTGACTTGCAAGGTGAATTTATTTACAGCAGGTGAAGTAGCAACGTTTCGGCAACTAGGCCTTCCTCAGGCAAATGGGCGACTGAGGCTGGAAAATAAGCTTAAATAGGAGTGGCCACAAGAATAGGAGTGGCCACTCAAAGATACCAAAGCAGATGCTCGAAAAAACATCAAAGAACATCATCAAATATTTAAAATACATTTCAGTACCCAAACGAGACAGTGACACCTAATGATAACAATCATAGTGGTCAATACAATACAAAATTGATAGCAGAGTAAACTTATACATAGATGTATTGAATAACGCTAACAGGTCGATGGGAAAACCCCGTAAGTTTCATTCAAAAATACATGTGGACTGTAGGTCGTCTCGTAGATCAGAACCATTACAAGAAAATGTTTAGATTGAATTCATCATTCAACCCCTTAGCAGCCAGTGTCTGCAAGGTATAGATCCAATATGCTTCACGTTGTTTTAATAACAGGTCATGGTCCCCTTCTCTTGGGGGCGGAGGAACATGTTCAATACCGCAAAAGCAGCGCGTACAAAGTTTGTGTTGATGGTCATTAAAATAAAATTGAGGATGTGCCAATGTTTCCTGAATATGGTTCTGATGGCTGCAGAATGTGAAGAGAACTGGGTTATACAAGAGAAATGTTTGTGTTCTTTAATTTAAAAAATAATAATTTCAAAAGCCTTTTTGAGGCTTCAATGAGCCTTCAATGAGAAGGCTCAGGAGATGAAAAGCGGGTTCCTACAGCGAGGATATCCACATTCACGGGTCGATGAAGCCTATGACAGGGCCTCAAAGAAAGCACGCTCTGACTTAATGAAAAAAACGGTTAAAAAACACAAACATTTCTCTTGTATAACCCAGTTCTCTTCACATTCTGCAGCCATCAGAACCATATTCAGGAAACATTGGCACATGGAAGGTGCAGTGGGTAAGGGCGCTGCATATGGGTGGATGCTGCCACTGCAGTGTTGTGGGTTCTCAGCCTGGACCATTTGTCATTTACCAAATGAAGCCTTTGTGCTTGATCAAAATAAAATTGGTTGATTGACATTTCCCCCCATTTTTTTGTGAAAACCTGAGATTCATGTCTTTATTTACAGGCATCTACTGCCGAACAGAAAGCCAAACAGCTTCAAGAAGAGCTCAAGTGTCAAAGGCAGAATGCTGAGAGTAGCCGAGTGCAGCATCATCAGCGGACCAAGGAGCTGGAAAAACAGCACCAGCGAGTGAGGCTCAGTTGTAATAAAAACAAAGTGATGACTGGAAAGAGATCACATTTGATCAAACATTTGTCTGCTGCTCCCAGGACCTGCAGGAGTTTCAGAAGGAGAGACTCTTCTTGGAGAGGCAGCACCAGCAGGAGATAAACAAACTCAATCAGGAGCTTGCACAGGCCAGAGCCCAACACAACGCCCTGCAGGCTCAAATGGACAAGGTACATGCATATACTTTACAATAATAATAATAATAATAGTAACACAGAGACACATACAGCCCACATCCTTCAACTCTATTCACCTGTTTTCTGCCAAAAGATCTGTCTTCTAGAAACATTTAACTTACCTGTTCTCCTCTCACTTGCTTGTCTCTTGCCCTTTTTGCCTTCCCCTCACTTCACGTTCTTGCTTTCTTGTGTTTCTGAAGAGCACTTCCCACTTGCTCTCCCACTTCTCTGCTTCGTCCTGTCAGTATGTGCCCAGTGGAAATGTTGAGCAGCAAAGGTAACGATGACATGTGTAATTTTACAGTATTACAAGTATTGCAGGTTTTTCTTCATGCATGGTGCGGTTAAAAGAGGCATGGAGTCAAGTTTAAACCTGTGTGCATAAACTTGAATGTGTATGAAATGGTTCCATTTTCATTGCTGTACAATGTGAAAAGATTGTTGTTGCCTTGTCTGTCTGAGGAGAATGTCTTTTGTACTGTGTATGCTTCTAACAATACCTCTTATAATACAATGCAACTGGAATAAGAGAGGACTAACACCACAGGGGGAGAGTGATTGAGACAAATGCGGAGGGAAGGGAAAATTCAGGTTGCTAATTGCAGCAAATAAAATCATATCTCCTGAAAAATACATCAATTGGTTTTAAAACTGCATTATTCAAACTAAAAACTAAGAAAACTGTTACATAAGAGTCTATTGTAAATCATGCATTTTCAATGTTATTAGAAAAACTTTTCTGCAACCTCGGTTTGTGCTTTTTTTCTTGGGTCTTAATTAATCACATTTCTTTAATTAGATTAGATATAATTTATTTTATAGATATTTTAATATCTGTTTTTTATTATATACTTTAGGAGTCTGTACAGAAGCAGGCTTTGATGAAAGAAGTGGAAACTCTCAAGGAAAAACTTAACTGGACAGAAGGACAAGTACAGCAAAGTCAAAAGAAAGAGGCACAGACACAATCAAAAATGACGGTAAGTTGTGTAAGACGAGCTAATTATAGCCGATTTAAAAAAAAAAAAAAAAAAAAAAAAAAAATTCACCCAATTTATTTGAAAATGACTTGGCTTCCTCATTTTATTAATGTGTTCTCTCTTATTCACAGGGCTAAATGTCTATTTGTTAGTGATTACAACACATTTCAATGACTAAGATATTATATATATATATATATATATATATATATACTTTTTTTTTGTGTTTGTGTGTGTTGTCCTGACTTAGGAAGCTTTACGTGAGGCAGATGCTTTGACTGTGAGCCTCAAGCAGAGTCAGAAAAAGGAAAGAGCCCTTGAGGAAGATGGGAGGAGACTGACAGAAGAGAGAGACGACGCCCTCTGTTTACTGAGAGATCTCCAGGGTAAGCCCTAAGCTCACCTAAGCTCACCAATGTATGTATGTTATATTTAGAACTGAGTCAGGTAAACAATGTGTGCAAATGGAAAAATACTTTGTGGTTTATACCAAGACCTATGGATACATGGGTGTATACAGTATATTGAGATATAGTCCAAAGCACATTAGAATGTAACACCATTCGTTCTTACTGGGTCTTAGTTTCATTCAGAGTTGGTGGTAACTGATTACACTTTTGCCCCATGGTGGAGAATACTAGTATTATTAGTTCACTCTAAATTTAAATAGATAATAGACATGTTATCTATATTGTGTGTCAAAATAGTAGTATAATCACTTTGAACCTTCTTTTTTCAGAGCAAAAGGCTGCCATGGCTTCGCTTCAATCACTACAGATTTGTCCTCCTGCTCACAGTTTATCCCAGATTTCTGTATCTAATGCCTCACAACCATTACACCCTAGCCGAAAACTCAACCCCACCAATTCAACCAAGCAAAAGCGAGAGGAGGTGGACTCGAGGGAGGAAATAAAAGTGCCCTTTCCCACCGACCGAGAACCAGGCGAAGGAATTGACTCTGAACACATAAGTGACAATCACTCTATAAAATCAGAAGGTTTACAAAGACGGGAATGTCGTTCACCAACTAAAATTGAGGAGATTTTGGAGACTGTCAGCATACAAACTTTTGCTGAGAGGACACTCACTCACAGTTCTAAGCAGGCCATGCCTTCAGCGGATCTCCGTGTAGAGAATGCAGCGTTGTGCCCTGAGCTGCGTGACCTTCGAGAAGAGCTCCAGAAAAGGTTAGATGACCTGGAAGCCCAGCGACAAGCTGAGATGGAAGCAAAGACCAGACTCAAACAGCTTAGTCGGAAAAATGCCAACCAGATCACTGAAAAGGAAGAGCAATACAAGGAGTGCAAGACACAGCTGGAAAAGGAGAGGTCCGAAGTTGCCAGGTTAGGTTAAAGAAGGCTCTGGCTGCATTGGAGACAGAAATGATGAGAGAGACACAAGAGAAGTGTGTGAAGAAAAATGGAGAGAACAATACTGTGCTTCAAGAGAAAGAGGATGAAATGATAGAGCTCAACATGGAGCTGAAGAAGCAGCTGTCTGAAGTGAAGGCTCAGCTGGTTTTGGAACGAGAGGAGCGGAAACAACAAGAGGTGGAAATGATGAACAAAACGAGCACAGACATGAAGAAAATGGAAGAACTTGAGGTTGAAATAGAGAAACTTAAGTCCAGTCCATACAACTCGCAGGCAGAAGAGTCACTGACTGCAGCCAACAGCCCTGTGACTTACCTTACCCTCAGAGCGGACAAATTTAATTCTGATGTTGTGAACACATCTAACAAACCAGAGACCCCATCTTTCTGCCAGTCAACTAATCAGTGCAACGCAAACATATCTCAGGTATTAGGCCATTTTGTTTCATCAGAAGTAACGTCACTTATTGATTCGCAGCTTTCACCTGCAACTGTGAACGACTTGGAACAAGAATCTTTAAACCATGAAGAAAACATGGTCAGAACATCTGACAATGCAGGAAATGCTGACGAGCTTTCAGTGCTGACACAAGTACAATTCCTGCAAAAACAAAACACATTGGAGAAAGAGAAGGCAAACCAGTACCAGATCAAACTTGAGGTCTTACAAAACCAGGTATGAAATATTTCAAGGTTTTTTTCTTTTAATCTTCCTCTCCTGCTCATGTACGTATATGTTTGTGCTGTTTTAGGTAACACAACAGACCCAGCAGCTGACCATGGCATTTGAAATGCAAAGCCAACACATTTCTGGCCTTTTAGTTGAACTTCAAGATAAAGAAAACGCCATCCTCCAAAAAAAAGAAGAAGAAATACAGCTGTGTAGAAAACAGATCAGTGCACTAAAAGACAAAATAGTAAAGGAAGATGGGTTAAAGGAAGACATGGAACAAGATCATGACAAGGAGGAGCCCTCTTCAACCTGTATCAAAAGTCTGGTCGCAGACAGTTGTATTGAAGGAACAGTACAGCTGACTCCTAATGCAGAATCACCAGCGGATGATACCTGTCAGCACATAAAGATGCAAAACCTGACAGAACATACAACACAACATAAACAAAGTTTGGTCAATGAAGTCAACAATGGAAGTAATGATGGGGCTAACTTGGCTACAGAGCTACTTCATCTGCAGAAGGAAAACCATCTTCTGAAGTTGAAAATCAAGTCAGTGACTGCACCAAAGCCCTCCGGCACAAACACAGACATTAAAAGTGCTGCGCTTCTGGAGGCGCAGACGCCTACAGTCCTGAGTGGCCTCGGTGTAAGAAGAGACGGTGAAGAACAGCCAGAGGCAGGCTCGCTACAACTGGACCATATCGGCTACTTACTCCAGCAGGTACCAACTTGCACTTCACATAAATCTGCATCAATTTTGAACTAATGTGTCACAAAGCAGCTACAGTTTACAGCTTTCAAATTGTTTTTATTTCAAATGATTTTATATGCACTGTACCCTAGATTGATCTTTGCTGCACTTTTGCTTTTCACCAGGTGGTGGCACTGCAGACTAAGCTACAGGCTATGTCTGAAGAGAACCAGCAGAAGACTGAGGAGCTAACTCTGTGGAGACTGAGCTCTGGAGCTGTGTGTCCACTCACCGACTCTGAGCCTGTCCAGCACAAACAGGAGCATGGCCCAGTTGATCTGCAGAACACAGCACTGGAACAGAACGGCTGTGTGTCTCTGCTGAGAGAGGACGAGATACTGCTGTCCTGCTCCGCCAACAAGTTACAAGGACGCACTCTGTTCTCCAGGTAAAACATAATACGCGTAAATATACACAAGGATTCACAAGCAATGCATACTTTCAGTGACATCTCACTGGGGGGTACCAGGAGGAGTACAGGTACTCTGTTACTCTGTGGCACACTGTGGCTAACACAACCAGATATGTTTTAGCATGTCTGGAAAAAAAAAAAAACATTTTTAGGAACCTTTGATCAATACAAGTGTTAATGGTTTGATAATAAAGTGGGCGTCGCAACTATTTCAAAAGTGTAGGGGACCAAGTACTGGGGGGTCCGGGGGTCCTGACCCAGGAATGTTTTAGCAAAAAAACAGGTTACGTGCCCTGCTTTTTGGGGCAGTTTTCACAATTTTCCTATAGCTGGATGAAGTATTAGACTATGTAAGACTTAAAGCCAAGATTTTACAAAGTCTAACCTAATTGTAAATTGCATATTCTTATTTAACGTGTGCACCAAATGTTAAGCCTATTTTATAAAACAGTCTTTTTATTTCAATTAAAATATTGCACAGACGTGCAGACTTCTATGAAGCCTTTTGAGCAGAATAGGAAAGAACAAATCCTGTTCATATTAAAGTTGCTATGCAGCTTTTCTGGTGGGGGTACGCTCTATGAAGATGTTATTGCTTTGCCTGCAGGTTCCACTATGGCATTAAAAGTATCTATCTTGCATTTATTCAATTACAGGGTTAGAGTTACCCTGAAAAATCTGCATCCTTACTGTGAGCAAACCTCTCCAAAGATCTGACCTGTAACTAAGCCTGGAGGGGCCACTGCTTGTCTCCACGGAGATATCATATGCCATACAGAACATGCTAGACAAGGGTTCAGCTCTAAGTAGACAAGTACCTCCATCAGGAAAGTTACATTGTGCACCTTTTTTAAAAATCAGAACCTTCCATGAAGCTCTTCTGCTGCTGTTCTCTTTTCCCTTCTCATTCTAATGGTCAAGTAAACCAACACTTACGTTCTGATATGTGAATATAGGCCTGATGTAGTAATGATGTATGTATTACAGACCGTAAAATGTCAATGAAACTATCTGAAAAGTCTGTGGGCCACTGATTACGCTTGCAGTGAATTCATCTGCTGTACAGACAAGACTGAAGTCATCGTCTTTGGCCCACAGGAACAAAGAAAGTGTTACAAGTCACTTTCAGTCTCTTGACCTAAAACCTACAAATCAAGTTAGAAATCTGGGGGTAATAATGGACTCAGACATTAACTTAAACAGCCACGTCAAATCAATAACATCAGCAGCTTTTTACCTTACAAAAAACATTGCCAAACTCAAAAGTATAGTGTCTAAACCAGACCTGGAGAGACTTATCCATGCGTTTGTCTCCAGTAGATTAGACTACTGTAACGGTCTGCTCACTGGCCTCTCCAAACGAGCTGTAAAACAGCTGCTGCTCGGGTCCTGACTAGAACCAGGAAGTATGATCACATTAGTCCTGTGCTCAGGTCTCTGCACTGGCTCCCTGTGGCTCAGAGAATAGACTTTAAAGCAGCTCTGCTTGTATACAAGTCTCTCCATGGCCTAGCACCAAAGTACATCTCGGACATGTTAGTGCCATATCAACCATCTTGGACTCTGAGGGGTCCTCAGGGACTGGCCTCCTGCTGGTGCCCAGAGTCGGGACTAAACATCAGCATTTCAGTTTTATGCAGCTTTTATCCAGTTTTTGTGAAGCACTTTGTGACTTCTGTCTGTGAAAGGTGCTATACAAATAAAATTTACTGTCTAAAATCTGGAACAGTCTTCCTGTAGATGTGAGACGAGCCTCTACTCTGACAATGTTCAAATCCAGGCTAAAAACGAGTTTGTTTCTTCTCTTTTATGTCTTCATCTGTTTTGTGATTTTAATGCATTATTTCCTGTTGTGTGAAGCGCTTAAAACACAGTTGCCTTGTGTACAAATTGTGCTTTTCAATTGAACTTGCCATGTCTATTTAACGTCATTAACAAGTTGAAACTTTAGTGTTTTTTTTAGAGAGAGTTTCATGGCACGTTTGCATTATCAGCAAATGGACAGACGGGCATAGTGAAGGTCAGATTTCATAGTGACGATGGGGAACATAATCACTCATTTTCAAATGGGAGAAGTTTTATGTATTTTATGCATTTAATTTTCTTCGAGCAAGTCAATAAATACAAATAAGAGAGTAAACATTGAAGCTCGAAAAGAAGTGGGTTTAAGAAAACTTATTGAATCCCATCCCTGTCATTGAACTGTGTGGCAGTTTTTGTTTGATGTGGATTAGCTCAGTAGTTAGAGATATTGACCATAAACTGCAGAAACTCTCTGTGAACCTTATCTGTTGTATTAAGCTGGTGAAAACATTTTATTAAAACTGTTCTTGTTATTATTTTAGGTTGCAAAAAAATATAATTGAACCAAAGACTCTTCCTCCATTTTTAATTCTGCAAGAACACAAAAAGAACCATTCAGAGGTAAAGGTCAAGTAAAATGTTATGTATTTATAATGATGGAAATTGAATAGAGGTTCATGTTTCTGTTGTCGCTTTGTATCACTCAACAGGCAGACAAAGAAAACACTTCACCAACTCAACACAATCAAAGGAATGACACCAAAAACATTTGCAGAAGTTTGGGCCCTGAACCATCCCATGTTCCGGACTGTTGTACTGTGAATCCCTCAAAGACTGAAGTTAAAGTGATTGAGTCTATAAAGAGAGACTCTGAGGTTTATATGAAATGTGTCAGCACACAAACGGAGAGCTTATGTGTGTCACCTGAACCCCAGTTTACACACACACCTGCGGAAGCAGAGGTAGAGCTGCCCTCTGTCTCGCCTGCAGCATTTTATGAAATCCAACAATCAAAAGGCGTGAGGTTGACTGCTGCGTTTCCAATCCCGGCCGACCCAGCGAGGTTAGCAGAAAGGATCAGACAAAACCGTACTCAGCTGTCGGCCGCCTTTGACGACACTGAATATGAGCCATATGGCCTGCCAGAAGTGGTAATGAAAGGTATGTATTAGTTAAAATAAAAATGTCACTTATATTTTCATTCAGTGTGTACTGTAATCTAAAGGAAATCCAGAGATGGCATTTAGGTACATTGAACAGTTGGTTAAAGGGACATGTTTAGTCTGTATTAATTAAAACTCTTCTCTGTTCAGGATTTGCTGACATTCCCAGTGGCCCTTCGTGTCCATATATTGTGAGGCGCGGTTTGCTTGGAACTGCTGCGGTACCTGTCCTTCCAAAAAACATGGCAGATGTAGAAGAAACTGATTAACCACAAGACCACAGGTTCATACAAGTTTTTTTTTTTTTTTTTTTTTTTAGGACAAATGCAACTGTTTATTGTCTCAATAGTTTCATATTTACATTGATACACTTAAAAGGTACAAGCTCACCTCTGTAACGCCAGAGCCCTCTTGTTTGAATAAGCACCTGTGGACTGCTGTGGACTGCAACGCCTAAATGGTCACTAGTTTATCCTCTGCAGTATGCGGACAAAGGGCCTCTGTAATAGAGCCAGCTGTGTATTTAAGGGCAGATACAGTTAGGTAGTGATAAAGTGAAGTTGGTGGATTTATCTGGGAACAAAACAATGAAACAAAGGCACTGGGGTCTTTCGCTACACCAAAATCATCATTTGGGTCTCTGGTTTATACTGTATATGTTTGATTAATAGTATTACTGTGAATGCGTTAAAATCAAAATTTGCTTTGTGTGTGTTTAAACACTATATATATATATATATATATATATATATATATATATATATATATATATATATATATATATATAAATATAAATAAATAAATAAATAAATATAAAAAATATGTGTAGAGGTGTGCGTGTTTACGTGAGTGTGGATGTATAGAGCCTGTAGAGTGTGGCTGCAGTGTGTTTGTGTGCAGTCAGAGTGAGTCACCCTGAACCTGCTGTTTCCGCTCCATGTATGGTGAGGAACACTGAACCCCTGTCGTCTCTGAAGCGCTGCTGCTTTGTTTTATGTTGGGTTCACGTGACATCACAACGTTGGATCCCCATAGTTTAATTTGAGCTGGACAAATTGGAATTTTCCACATGAAACTAAATCTGGCACAAAGTTCAAAATGTTCTCTGTGTGGATTAAAAAACAAAAGTTAAATTATTTTAGTTTTTACTTTAGTTTTAGAAAGTGGTGCCATTAATCAACACCAAATGTATGATTTGTTAAAAATAAATTATACGATTCATATGGCAAGTTTGTGGAGCCAGTCCCAAACAAGTTATAAACATTTGTAGATCATAAGTTTGGGTATTTCTTCCAAATACAGTCTCCCGTAGTTATATAGGCCCCGCCCTCCATTCGAAATTATAGCATCATATCCTAGAACTTGAACGCACCTTGCTTTGAGTTTGATTTTTGTGTGTGCGAAAAACCCAAAACGAATCATACAAAGCTTTTTGCATTACAATATTATGTAAGTTGTGTGTTAGAACAAACATTATTTATTTGGATGTACAGTACTGTGTATGTGAAATGTTTGCCCTTTTATAGTTTATGTACAATGTCGGGTATAAAAAGTACATTTTCCAAATCACTAGATTTGATTTCTTAGTAAAATTATTTGATTTATTTTAACCAAATATTAAGAATGTGGAAACTGTCAATTTAGACATATACAATTTTGCAAAAATAACTGCCTTGGGAAAAGCCACTTAAGCCTCTGTGAGCTGCTTTGTGCCTTCATGTGTCTGTAGCCTTTTGGAGAGTGGGACAGTTGTTGCCGAGAGGAGCCATTTCAGTTGACTTGTCACCTGAATGTTTAAGCTGTGTTTTAGAGCAAATAAAATACTTAAATGACCAAAGGTCTGAATATTTGTGTGTTTTTGACTAGATTGCGTGAAGGTACATTGACACAATATTTAGTCACTGGTGTAATTGAGCTACTTTTGGAATTGAACTTTTTAAATGATCAACAATGATTTTCAACCCTTAGGTAATGATTAGTTCTGGAATTCTCTTTCCACGCTACAATTTAATTACATTCCACAATCCCCAAGGACAGCGGCTAAAAAGACTTTTGAACACCAAGCCTCCAGACGTCAAAACTCAGGAAACTCCGTGCCTTCTGCTTTTCCTCCTTCCTCCATTGACATAACTTAATCACATCCACAGCTGTGTAATGGATGTTGCATGTCTCTACTGTCCCTTTTATCGTCCTCCTCCTGCAGCCTCTGTCGGAGTGATGTAGGGTCACGAGAATGGGGAAACACCATCCAAGGAGAAAACACTCAGAAAGCGCTCTGCAGCCGTATGGTGAGAGAAAGATACATGCTCTGTAAAAAATTGGATAGCGACAGGTCTTCAAACTTAAGGTACGTCCTCTAAACTTAAACAACTTGGCTAGTTTTTCATAGTATTTGTATCATGTCTACCAAGTGTTTTTGACACTTTTGTTGCTATTGTCATTTAAACAAACATGAATATGTTAGTTTTACCAAATGGACTAAACAAAAGCTTCTTATATTGCTTAAAACTTTAAGAATGCATGCTTGCTCCATTTATTACGACTCCCTGGATAGATGAAGAATTAAGTCTTTCCCAGAGCATAAACCCCAGTCACTTGTAACCTGTGATCTCTTTGCTGACGTCAGCTGCCTTTCTCTTTGAAAGAACCCAATTCTTTTAGGGTTAATTTCATCTAAAGAAGCTTTATTGATCCAGTGCACTGTAAAGCCCTGCTCATGCTAAACAGTACATTATTATGTTCCTAATCTTTGGTAGGCTGATGTCACAGATACAGAGGAGAGTTCAATAGGCTTTTAATAATTATGTGACAATACATGTTCAGTTATTTGAACTTTCCCCTCCTCACTTGTTGGAGGGGAAAGTGGCAATTTTCTGTAATGTTTTACTAGACTATTTTGTAGTTTTAGCACCTTCAGATTCTCCGCGCTGCATTTAAACTTTCTAAGTTTAAGAACATCTCTAAATATGCCAAAGAATGTTTATGAAATAACTAATATTTGTCTTTGTGTGGCTCCACAAAACCAAAGCTTTAGAAACAGGCCTAACAATGGGACTCTGGGACACACTGACCAATCCAGACTGGAGCATAGTGGTTAACTTTGATTTAATATATACACATTTATTGAAATATGAAACATGCATGTTTTTCATGTTTAATTATATAAGTGCTTGCGAATTCTCCAAGAAATCTGCTATCCGTATTATGTTAGTCCACTCTATACCAATAAATGTGTAGATTCTTACTCACTATAAATTAATTATATTAGTAAATAAATAATTATATATTTAGATTTTTATTTTTTATTTTTTTTCAGGACAGTGTGCTGCTTTTAAAACCAGTCTGGGAGATATCATTGCCTGGTTTAAACATGGGATGAGCTGCTGAGATCACTATGTAAGGTACCTTTCATTGGCTTACTATAAAACCGTCCCGAGTTCATAAAAACATCATTTATTGTCACATGAGCCAGGTTGTGTTCACATCGGGGGTCTGTGATAACTCATTATTTATAATGTTTTACAAACAAGACCATATTTAAATGGTGTATGACCCTGTGTTTTGATTACCTTTCATGGCTTTGATCAAAGTTAAATAATCTATTGTATGTCTGGAGAATTTAGGCTGTTCATAAGCAATGTATAATAGAAAAAATGTAATACAACACTACGAAAACAGAGGAGTTTAGCCATGAGGTTACAATACAAAAGATCACAGTGTTTAACATTTTTTTTGCACATTCTTCCAACCAATATAGAATATTTGTGGTTATTTTTTTATAATCATCTATACTTGCCCGGGAAAACATATGAGCTCTTAGATGTATTTTGTAAAATTTAAAAGGCTATTCATTTAAAAAAGTCTCAATGTAATATTCCTTTGTAAATGCTTAAGGAGTTTGTTCGTGAATAATAACAATTTTGATTTGCATCATCAGTTCTCTCACTCTTCCTGTCCAAGATTGTCTTTGACGCACATACAAAATTAAAGGTCACTCCATCTGTCAGCTTTCCACGAACATGTCCAGTTTGTTTATATGTTTGGTCTTTTTCTCTCGTAGCGCCCTATCAAAGGAACTTCCTGTTTATGACCAGCTGTGCCCCGGTGCATCCTGAGTCGTACGCTCTAACCTCCACCCCTGACGGCCACGGGACATCTGGACCAAGATGCGCTGTACCACCCTTTTGGCCCTGTTGCTGGGGGTCATGATCTATGTGGTTCTAGGCGCGCTTGTTTTTAGCACCTTAGAGCAGCCCCAGGAGAAGAGGGCTTACCACAACCTTCTGGCCACTCGAGAAGCCATTCTTCTGAACCGCTCGTGCTTTTCAGAGTTGGAGTTCAACAGACTTGTGAAGGTACACTCCCAGTCACCTCGTAACGCCTACACTTTATTATAGATAGAACAATGTCACATTGATGTCTTTCTTTTTAGAAGGTGGTTTCTGCAGTAGAGGCTGGCTTGGATGCCAATAGTCTTTCTGCCAACTTCAGCACTCGCTGGGATATTGCTTCAGCCTTTTTCTTCTGTGGCACCATCATCACTACTATAGGTAGCAGAATGATATTTAACATACTCTTTGAAATATAAGTATAACACCTTTTCTTGGTTTTGACCAGGGTTTGGAAATCTTTCTCCTCGAACGTGGACTGGACAGTTGTTCTGTGTGTGTTATGCTTTAGTTGGGATTCCAATGTTTGGCATTCTTCTGGCTGGAGTGAGCGACCACATGGGTACAGTGCTGCGAAGAGCTGTGGCCAAGATAGAGTCTCTCTTCTTGGTGAGAATGGTCTAAACACCTTCAAGGAGGTGGCATTTGTGCAACGCAAAAGGATCGTAGAGTTTTGTCGTCTCATTGTACTGTGTGTCAAATCTGAAATTTGTCTTTCTTCTTTACAGAAGCGCAAAGTCAGACAGACCACAGTGCGTGTGATCTCGGCCGTCCTCTCCATCCTGATTGGCTGTCTTATCTTCCTTGCTGTGCCAACAGTTGTGTTTCATGAAGTGGAGAAGTGGACCTTTATCGAGTCGCTCTACTTTGTGGTCATAACTCTTACCACTGTGGGTTTTGGTGACTTTGTACCAGGTATAAAGGTATAAATTTACATTCAACACAACACGGTGTCTTGACACTTATTGATTTTTTTTTGTAAAAATTTTTTCTCATCAAAAAGATGCCCATGAAGGGGGTATGTTTAAGCTTCTAGTGTTGTTATGGATCGTTTTTGGCCTTGCTTATTTTGCCTCAATCCTCACTATGATTGGAAACTGGCTAAGAGTGCTGTCCAAAAGAACTCGAGCTGAGGTGAGTGCACCCTGATGCACTCATACAAATTGCTCATAAACAAGCTGATTTATCCTTGTGCTTCTCAGATGGAGGAGCTCAGGGCCCATGCCACAGACTGGACCCAGAACATCCAAAATATGTCCATGGACTTCCGTATTCCCAATCCTCTGGAGTTCAATGACCCCTTTCTTCTGCAGAGGAGAAAATGGAAACGCAGTGAGCGCCGACACATTCGGCGAGGAGCCCAGT
Source organism: Chaenogobius annularis (assembly GCA_015082035.1). Classification (NCBI taxonomy): domain Eukaryota; kingdom Metazoa; phylum Chordata; class Actinopteri; order Gobiiformes; family Gobiidae; genus Chaenogobius; species Chaenogobius annularis. The sequence continues at coordinate 1,468,517 of BJKM01000002.1, read as the reverse complement.
GCACTGTGGGATATTTGGTCCGGGGAGGATCTGAAAATGGTCACCTGCCAAACCGTTGGGCTGGGCTCTCTGCCTCCATGATGGAGCTGGACAGGGCAGTGGTGTCCCGGGACAGGCAGAGGGTCAGTATTGCTGTAGCAGGGCCTGTGATCCAGGGCAGGTCCGGTCCTCAGCTGCTGACTCGCTCACTGTCCCTCCCAGCGGCATGCTCCGTCTGCGAGCTGCAACCAGCTCGTCTGGAAAGCCAGGAAGGATCACTCTCTGAATGGGAGACATTTGGTTCAGGCTCTGAATCCTCCTCTTTTAATGCACTCCACAAGCTCCAGTTGTTCCTCACAGATGACAGGGTAGACCGAGAAGTAAAAACGGAACCGGATTCAAAAACTCATCAAGAAAAAGATAAACTATCGGTTGCAGAGAATTTCACAATTGTGGTAGAGGGTGGTAATAAATACATACCTAAAATCTCCGCCTCGACCTCTCCAAAGCCTTTGCCACTGGACTTTATCCCTCCTTTATCTTCAATAAATGCTGCTGGCTGCAAATTGCTGGATTACTTTGGAGAAAACCTGGCTTTCATTGACGAATCCTCAGACAATCTGAGTGATCGCACTTTGCCAGCCGCTCTTGAGGAAAAGAAAAGACGGCCTCGAAAGCCCAGAAGAAAGCTCTCAAAGAGAAGCTCGTCTCATGTGTGGAGGCTCAGCCGTGAACATCTACCTGAAAATCGACGTACCCCATCCCCAGACTCTTCCCATTCAGAAAGCCTGTCAGACACAACCACTAAACTCTGACAAAAATAAAGAAATCAACAAAGTTCTTATTCAGTCTTTAGACTGGCCAGCTATTTTGTGAGCATTCATCTTTTAAAGAAATTGAGTCAGTGTGATTAAAGTTATCCTTTGCGGAAAATAATCCAACAATCCATGGATTATCAAACATAATCAACTCATTAGACAGCTGAACTGGCGATAAATGACAATCTTAACATTTTATGTTGGTTTGTGCCCCTGTGTCCCTGCATAAGGGCTGCAGCTCTTCCATGGAGCCACACACAGCATTGCAATTTTTTCCACTTCTTTCTCTAGTATTGATAGAGAACATTGACAAGTTGTGCAAATCTTTTCATGTAGTATATTTGTGATTTTTACACCACCTACTGGGCAATTTTAGGAATTGAGCATTTAATTAATCACACATCAGTTGTCTTTTTTTTTTTTTTGGCCTAACCCTTTATAAATTATTATTGGATTTCTTGGTACAGGAACATTATCCTAAATCTGCACAGATTGTACTGTTTCCAAACCAGACTTTCCTCAGATTTCACTCTCCATGATTTGATTGGGTGAAACATGTCTTTGTGGTTGATTTGTGTATTTTTTCTTTGAAAGACACTGGCGGTAAATACTACATTTACGCGCTTTCATTACTTATTTTTGTCATAGTATTCCTTTGACTAGAGCAGCTCACAATAAACTTGATATTGAACTCTAAATGTCCTTAATGAACCTGGCTTGTGTGGTTATGAAATAAAAAGGGTTTCCTCCTTACTCCAACAGCTACTGAGCGGCTGGCATGGCACTATGCCCTCTACTGGGGCCAAAAAAAGTAACTGTGTCCACACTGAAATTTAAACGCCTGCATATTTTGACAGGAGCTTGAATGAGCTGCTTCATCACATGATACTACTTTCAGTCACTGGGTGGATAATTTTTACATTGGCTCAGTTCCAGCTTTTAAGCCCACAGGACCAGACCCTTGAAATAATGGTCTGAATAATAACATTTTTGGAATCTGATGTTTTTATATGACTCTTTAACAAATTGTAAAATAAAAACAAGCAACAATAACTTGCATATATGCTTTCGGTCTTTCCACCCGGATATACTCTTCGAGAGACATGACATTTGGGTTTGGACAGTTTCTGGCTCGTCCAGATTAGTGTATACTGAATTTGGACAGATCTGGACTGGTCAACACTGAATCTATTAGACTAGTTCAGACAGGTTCAGACCAGTTCAGACCAGTCAAGACCAGTCAAGACCAGTCAAGACCAGTCAAGACCAGTCCAGTAAGTTTCAGGTTTTGACCGCACTGAGTTCGTAACGGTGATGACTTGGTGCAGACTAGGCACGGACTGGGCAGAACAGAGTTTAAACTGGTTGTAAGTGGGTTTGTATCAGCCTACACTGGGTATGAAAAGGTTTGGATTGGTTTTGGAGGGGTCATGAATGGATTTGGACTAGTCTAAACTGGGTATTCATGTGTCCATAATCTGTCTATACAATTCTGTGTGGGTTTGGTATGGTTTTGACAAGTTATGATCGGTCCAGGTAGTGTTTGGGTTGGTATAGACTGGTTTTGGGCTGGTGGTGACAGGATTTGAATTGGTCTAGGGATGTGCAGGACATTGTCAGTGCTGTACCAAATTTTGGCCACCAAATTGGTGCACAATTTTTTTGTGTCATCAAAAATGGTATAACCTGCAGACAAAGGACACATACAAGTATGTCTCACTTATTGGATAGGAAACTGACAACCCAAATAAGAAACTCAAGTGAAGTTCATTCGGCTTTCTGAATGGATAATCGTTAAGAACTAGAACATTAAATTATAACAATCATGTCCCATATTTTTGTGATTAAGAATAGATCAGCATTGCAATTGATATCAGCAAGGCTAGATTTCAGTTTCAATACATTTACTTCTTATTCTGGGGACACAAATACAGATAGGTCATGGTTATGAAATTTTAAATCCAAATCTGTTCCTTAGTGATTTCAACATCACATTTTCAACATCGGGTTTGGGAAAGGTTTTTCTTGTAAATAGATTCTAGACGTTTCATAAAAGTATGTATTAATTTGTACGGTGGCCTTATATGGTTAATCAGCCCTTGTGTTATTATAGCCGTCCCACTAAGTTATTATACAGTATCTGTCCTATTATGTTATCCAGATTTCCTTGCCTGAACTACTTTGGGTGACCGATCAAATATAATTGAATCCTCTGGCAACAACACAAAGTACAACCTGTATGAGAACTATGTACAGTTGTGAGTTGAAGGCCAGCAGTGCTGTGTATGTATGGGGTGTGGTGTTGTGGTCTGTTAGGATCAACACACTATACTTCAAGGCACAGAAAAGTAACCCAAACTTCCTGACGTTAGAAAGGTAAACAGAGCAATATGTCTGAATTTGTGTTCCAAAGTTTGTGTGTGAGCACTAGTAGTGTGTATTGGACTTCTTCACCAAGGACACTGGGACCAGTGTGAGACAGACCAAGCCACTCCACTGTGGGATAAGTGCAGGTTTGATATAGTAAGGGGTAGTTAAAAAGAAAAGACTAACAGATGCTGGGCTAGTTTACTCTTGGGGGGGGAAGGAGCCTCATTGCTGCAACAGAACTGCATCAAACAGGTACACACGGCAAATTAAACCTTAGTTTTGCTGTATTAGCATGTATTTTCTTACTGTTGAGAGTTTAACAAGCAACTGTACATCATAAAAAAGAACAAAATATGATGCATTGCCACCACTTAAATACAAATAGCAAAGGTGGCCAATGACTGAAAGAATATGGTCAAATATGTATACCCTGCATTGTGGAAAATACTTTTTTTCAAATTGTGTTAATGTATGGCTATAAATACTGCAACTTAACCGGAGAATAAAAATGCATTTTTATGGTTAAAATATTTACTGGAATGGCTTTTCTCTGAAGATAACAGATATTTAGTTATTTAAGAGAAACACTGCCATGTGTATGTGATGTTAGATTTCACAGGAAAGTGTAACTTATTAATTTTAGACTTAAAACACTCCGAACTTGAAGGTTTGATATAATTCATCTGTGTGTTTTATTTTTGCATTAGAAAATTGTAATTTAATACATCAAATGCCAACCAGACACTTTCATGAACGAATAAAATGCAAAGTTGCTGCATAAGAGGCGAAAACACTGAGAAGCACACAATAACAGTCATAATAAAAGACAAGAAATTATTTTGGTGCTATCACCCAGAACCTCACACTGACACACACCCATTGGCTCTCACTGCCTGAGCGACACACATAAACCACGGGCATACCAGAAAGCCTATATTTAAAATAAACTTCAGAAAGACTTTTTTTCCCCCTTTCAGCTTCAGGCACTCAATCACAAGTGGTCAACGTGCACGTGGTCCAGGCTGTGTCTGTCATTGACCTTAATGGTAAACATGGCACGATGTAATGAAGGGACAGCAACAATTGTCTTATGAAAGTACTTTTTGATAATAAGCAGGGAGTGTGATCACTAAATGTTTGAGTCAGACCCAAAGAGTTACAAATTTGCTAAGGCTGCAAAATACCGCCTTCCACAGTTGTAGTTGTTCCAAATACAGCCCTATCATCCATCCCACTTCTCATTTTCAAAGCCTGTCCTTTCTCCCTCTCTCCTCCCACCGCAAATCCCAGAACCTCAAGCGACAGACACAGCGGACATGAGGGGAGTGTTTAAATCTAGCGTTCCGTGAGTGGTCGGCTCGGTGTCTGGAAATCTTTCACATCCTGTTTACGGCGGGCAAGACTTCAGCCCAGGACCGCAGAGAACTGGCAGGCCTCCGCCTGGACACAACTCTCTCCTTCTATCTGCCTACAGATCTGAGTGCAACGTCTGCAGACCTCTGCACACTGCCGCCTTCATATCAACACCTTCAAGCTAAAGCAAACAGGCGCAGCTTTAGCTTCTTGGGGAAAAATTGTATATAAAAAGACTCTTTTATGCAGCAATAAAATACGACGAAGCCCAATCACATGTCGCCTCTTAATATCCATGTCAAGGTTTAATAGAGTAATGTATTTATTTGCAATGTTCAGTACCAAAAGGGTGGAAGAAAAGAGACAAAATTGTCCATGTTTAAGTTGTGCTGTCATTCTTCCCATGAACCTGTTAAGACCACACACTACCCACACCTCACTGTCACTGCAGATCTCGTCAGCGGCACTTGCAGGATTTGACGACCATATTGGAGAGTTGCTCAACACGTGGTGTACGACCGATGAAGTACATGATAGTGAGGGGCTCCAGGTCTTGAGGAACACAGCAGGGTGTTGCTGAAGCCTCAGGGTTCAGCTTATTGTACAGGGGAAGGATCTGGCAGAGATGGTTAGAAATGTTATAAACAGCGTTCCCTTTTTACTTCATGAACAGTTCATGTAACAGTATGGATAATGAGGATAATAAAATAATTTCCAAATGTGAAGTTACGTTTTTAGTTCCAAAATAAATGTATAACTGTGTTACACCGTGAATGGTGCAGCAAAAGAATTGTATAAGCTTATATGTTTTGAGTTGTAAAGCAGCCCTCTGCGAGGTATTTGGCCATTTTTAATGCTGAGGTTAACCATTCATAGCCAGTCATGGTGTTTGGCTGCCACAAACAATTCACATTAGGCTCAATTAAAGGTCATGCCATGCTAATTTAAACTTTTCAGTTTGTCGACTTGACTCCAACAGCTGTGAGTCTGCGTCTGTTATGAAACTAAACGCAGCACTAATACCAACTCACCATGTTGTAGTGGTTGTTAGCGCTCCACAGATAGGGACAGTTGCCAGCACAGAAGTTTGCTTTATAGCCTTTGGGCTCATGGATCCATTTCCAGTTTAGATCACGTCTGAAATCAATGTAGAGTGAGCGAAGGCAACAGGTGTGATCTGATCCACTGAAAAAAGAAAAGTATCATAAACAAGTGACAGCAGATCATCTTAGAACAACCAACTTTCCACTGCAGTAAAGCTGTCTCAACAAAGCCCTGGCATGCAGTAAAAACACACGCTCAAATATGTTTTTCCACAAAGTTTTCCACAAAGTGAACTTTGGTCAAGAATAGAATGAAAGATGCTGGTTAACATGTGGTTAAATAGTGTCATGGTTTGAAAGTTCCCTCTGGTCTTACCGGGAGCAGGTGATGCCGTCTGTGGCCGCAGCTCTCTTTTTGCGGTTCTTCTTGGCTGGGTTGTCCACTCTGTCACTGGGCAGCAGTGTGAGAATGAGGTGAGGTGTTTTGGTGCTGAAGTCCGCCTGACCTTTCACCTGGCCAGGCTTTCTGATCAGACGCAGCTGTTCATCATCAACACCTATGGAAAAAACAGGAAACTTTACTGTATTTAGTTCATATTTGTCTTCTCTTCGTTGGCCTTTCCTACATAAATAAAGCGTTTCAAAACAGATGAACACAAACCTGCAAAGAGGGCCTCCAGATCTTCACTCTTATTGGGAACAATGTTGTTGGTTGATGGGACAAATGTGCAGCAGGGGCAGTGGATACTCAGTTTTAAACCCAAGTTGTTTTCTAATAGATCCAAAGAGATGTTAATAATTATTTTAAGCACAATATGTGCAAAAGGTCGTCTAAGGCTTACCTGGGTCGGACACCCAGTCTTTAACTGTCTCTGAGACGTCCACAGAAATCCAGGTTCCCTTTGCCCTGGTCTGGACGGTGCGGGAGTCAATGTAACGCTGTGTGGATGTGCTATCCTCATCTGGCTTTAGTAACTATTTACAAAAATGTAATGTTTATAACACACAAACTTTGGTCAATTGTTAGAGGGCGATGTTTACCACTTTATATGTTGGTACTATATTGTTATGCGCAAGGTTACGTGCTGTATAAATAAAGGCGGAGCCTCCTGTCTCAGTGAGTGTAAAATGGTAGACGATGAGAACAGTCAGAGCGACTGGACAGTGTGGCTACCGATTGTGAAAGACAAACATGTCTCCTGTCTCGTGTTTTGCTAACTTGGTGTGCTACTGGTAGTATTCTGCAAAGATGTCTACACAATCAGAAGGCACGGGTGAGAGTTCCCGTGCACAAGCAGAGAGACCCGCAGCAATAGACTCAACATCAATAAATCATTTATAATAGTGGGAAATGTGAAAAATGTTTGTCACACGAACTTTCTTCTAAACCTATCAAACAATTTGGTCTAAACAATTTAATTGCAACGTTGGCTCATATTTGTGGTGAGACTGGATCAAAGGAATCTAGTGTCTCATGTTTTGACATGATTGAAATCCAATCTCTGTACCTGGAAGATCTCCACTCTCTGCTCTGCTGCTTGGGCCTTTGGGTTGGGAGCTCTGAAGATCCTGAACTCAGCTTTAACCAATGTGCTGTTGGTCAGATCCACTGCACTGACGTCAAAGTGGACCACTCTGAAATGTGGGTCTGGGGCCACAGGCTGCAGGGCATCTGAGGGAAACACAGCGCTGTTTAGACCAGTTATTTCATGTCTCCTGCATGATTACTGTGAGGAATGGCTTAGAAGTAGCATTTTCAGTGTAAAAAAAAGTTGATCAAATAAAATGACAATGCAACTGTATGGCTCAATGTGAAATGTTACTTCGAATGTATGATTAACATCTTACTGTTGTCGGTGCGCACAGGAAGCATGTCAATCCGTTGCACCTCTTTCGCGTAATAATCTTCCTCACTGCTCTCGCGATCGCACGCGGACTCAGCCAGGCGCGCGCGCTCCTTGAGCAGCTCCCGCGTGCTGTTGTAGAGGAGCATGACCTCCGTGGGCACCGGGGCTGGAGGCTGATCGTCGTCATCGTCAGGTGGGCTACGGATGCGCAGCTTGCTGAGGATCTGTCCCCGCACTGCCTCGATGCGCCGAGACTTCTGCTCATCCAGGTTTATAGACTGGCACGTGTTGAGCCCCTCCACGAGCGCTCCGACCCGGAGCAGCACGATCAGGAGCAAGTGTGGGGGCCACATGGTCCGATACCGATATTTCAACATACAAATATGATCCGCTTAACCTCAAAAGCACGTCTCTGCGGTTTGTTTTACTGCTCACGGCTTTATTCTACGTAGCAGCAGGTCTCAACCCTGGGGCACGGTGGCTGTGCGCCGCCGATGCAGACTTTTGCTTGAAGAGGCAAATAATTGGCCGATCGCTCCCTTGACTTCAGTTTGTATCGTGTGGAAATTTTGTCTCTTATCCCCTCTCCATTTCCAATCTGTCCAAAACCTGCTCTCAAGAAAACAGTCGCTGTAGCTCAGCCCATGTCGCAAACAATGTAAATCATCAGCTGCTCATTGCTCCAGTCGCGACTCCCGTGAAGTTACCTCCGACAGACCCATGAGAAGAGCACAAAGTTAGCCCATTCCAGTAATGTCAATCAGAGCTCATGAGGTCCTCCCACTGCCAGTTAGAGGTAAAGAGAAAACAGACTGCATTAAAACTAAAACGCAAAGAACCGGTGGATTTATGTTGGAAACACCATGGTGGCCTTTTTACCCCCTCATATAAATCTCAAAACATGGAAAATGTCAGCCTAAAGACATGATGCAGCAGATGTATGAATGAGTTCCCTGTGCCTCAAATAATAATAATAAATAAAACTATAGGCTACAGTCAATTACAGATCCAAGGTTTCAATGTGTCCCTAAAAAAATCCCTGAAAAAACTAGCAGCAGCAGGACGCGTTTAAAAAATGTGTGCAGCAGGAGCCGACGGAGAGGGATATGACGGAGAGAGGGAGGCGCATGGGCGGTGGAGGTGGTGGTGGTTATGCTGTGGACTGCCACAAAATTCATGAGACTGTTATTATGTAAGCAAGGGCCATCTTCAACTGTGGGAAACAATGAGTTAAACACAATTTAATTATCCACAGAAGACACCTTAACTTTGGGTAGTAGATCCAATTACAACTAATTGTCCTTTTAATATCTTAATATCTTAATTCATACCACATGTCACTATAATGTAATTTAATTAAATCACTCCATTGCGAATAGGTTTTAGTTTGTATATGTATGGTACATTTATCAGTCTATTTTCTTTCACATTGTCAGCCTTCGGTCTCATTCATAATTATAACTTTCAGCAGGACTGTGAATCTGTCAGGGTGGTTTTTATTGCTGCTACGTTGCCATCCCATTATACCGCTATTATAGTTGTGGGTGCTGGTGTATAATTGCTCTAAGTAGAAGGGAAAGGTAGGACAGACTAAAACTGCTTTAAGGCTTATGATCAGTGCAATGCACCTCCTCCACCCTTAAACGTTTTTGCCACAGAAGCTTCTAAAAGTCATGCTACAATCACAAGTTCTCCTGTTCAAACTTGCTACTTCTGAGGAGTAATATTCATCTTCATACCAACCGCAAGATTAAAGAATCTAGCCTTGTTAAAAAGGGCAGACAATTCGTTTGGCATCAAGAATCTGCCCTGAAGTGTGGTGTAATGTCTGGCTTAAAAAAGAAAAGAAAAAAAATCTTCCTCAAAAACAACCTCTGGCCCGGCCTCTGTTGCTTTTTCCGCAAAACCCAAATATAGAAAAAGCCACAACCACGTCATCTGGCACAGAGCATTTTCTTAACCCTGAGGAGGCCGAGGTAGAGTTCTGAGTCGGCCACAAGATTCAACAAGGGCATTATTTGTGCGTGTCTGTAATATGATCCTGTCCACATTTTCCACAAAAAAACAAAACTTGGCTTTGGTTGTGACAGAAACTGACAGAGTTGTATTTATTTATTTACAAAAAGAAAAGAAAACAGAAACCTCTGTGGTGTAACATTTCAAATTACACAATAAGATATTCCAACTCTAATGAACCTAACAATGTCCAGAGTTGTAAATGTCCTAATCAGAGTCCAGCATCAATCTGAATGAAAACCTCTCAATAATTCAAATTGCTTATGAAGATCGCTCATAGAGTTGTTAAACAGTGATCTGCCGTCTACACATCATCTTCGTTCAGCAGCATGTTCGGAATGCCTCTAGAAATGGGAAACTCCCGCCCTGATTCAGGACACTTCAGACAGCCTTCAATCACCTCCACCTGTTAAACAATATAACATAAATTTGACATGTACTGAGTTTTGTCACAATTGTGTGAATTGCTATCATAATAACTTATAAATAACTAAAATAAGAGCTCCAAGGCAATTTGTTTTTCCCTTATTTACACCAATGTGACCATGAGGCCAATGAGAACTTGTACTTGTGATCATGCACCTGGTGATTTTTTTAAATACACAGAGGAAGTACTTTGGACCTTTTGGGGCATTCGTATTTTAATCTTCTAATTAGGGTTTACTCTCCAGAACCTTGAGGAGTACCCATTTTAGGACCTGTAATGATTTTGGTGTGCGCTCCCAGCATTTTGTTTAGTAACTAATTTATTATTCCTTCATTGGTATTTACAAGGATTCTAAAATCTGACATGTGCCGTGACAATATGTAGGGCTTCATAGTGTAACTAAGCAATAGATGTATTCTAATCTTTAAATAATTGGAAAAAATAAATTTAAAAATGTAGAATACAAGACCTCTAGAAGTGCTCTGTGCACTTTCCTGAGAAATTCTTCATTTTTGTCATAATCTGGAAGAAGATCATCTGGTAAATCTTGTCGGTGACCCAGCTGCAAATATATTATTAAAAGTTATTCAAAATTGGCTTCAGGACAAACAATGAAAAAGTTGTAGTTTGATTTCTACAAAAATAAATCACCTCCTCTGCAGCATGAACAAGAGCACTCCACTCCAGTTTGGGAATCATTCGACTGACAAACTGAGGGTTGAACTCCACCTCATTGAGCTTCACCTCGGTTGCCTTAAAATGAACAAGAGAAATTATACAGATCCTTTAAAATTGTCTGTCAAAGTGCAGTAGACATAATACGTTTTCAATGATTAACTGATATCAGATTTAAATGCTAATGGTTTAGTCTTTCTAACAAAATTATTTTGGATTTGCATGGTTTGTGGTAAAAAATTATTGAGGGATCAACACAATAGCTTTGGCCTTAATTTAAAAAAAAAAAAAAATCTAATATCATCTAATAAACAGTGAAAAAAACAATTGTAAATGTGTTTGAACTGGACCTAGAGCTAACTCACATGTATCTGAATGGGTATCAAGTTCCTTTTCATTTTCGAGCTATTCTGTGGTTTATTTACTTTTAACGGGTCTATTAGTATAGCAAATTGGCTTAATTACCGGTATATAATTAAATACCGGTAAAACAATTATATTATCAATAATTAAATTGATAATTAAGGTTTGCAGTAAGATTATTTCAAAAATTCCATGAACAGTGCAGTTTTAGATAGAGAGCTTCACGATCTTTACCTTTATGAGCAGCGGATATCCTTTTGTGACTCCTTTGACGTGAGACGTCAGCATGTTATGCGTAAGTAACTTCATTCTTAAATGTCGCTTCTAACCTACACTAATAACGAACAACACAAATATTGAAACGCTCGAATTTTCATGTGGACCGGAAAGGCTTCTGGTTCGTCACATAAAACACCCCCAAAAACATTTCCCACGAAGTTTACAGTTCCGTCTTTTTTTCTTTTTTTTGTTTTTACGATGGAAGGCTTTATATAAAATAAAGGAGGCCGACATTATAAAATAAATTATAAATGAACAGAGAATAGCATGTATGTAAGCAGATATACATACATGGAATTGACCCCATAATGACTATTTTCAGTTTTTAAGCAGATTTTTATTCTGATTTTGATATTAAGGCTTTATACGCCTTCTCTTCGCACCAGTCATTCACACGGTTAACATTAAAGCAAATACACATCACAAGTGGTGTAAGTAGCCCCAAGTCATCCTCATAGACTGAAATGTTCAGATGCAGTCACATATTCTTCATGTATTAAAAAATAGACAACATTTCAAATTTCTCGGTTTTTATATGCCCATTCCCAATCACATAAACAAATATGACAAACGTTAAAAGATTAAAATGTTGAACAAGGCAACTAACAAAATGGTCAAAAGCATTTATGAAGATGGTAAGTCATTCTGCAGTTAGACCCCAACAGAGATCTAGTTTTACAAGGTAATAATTAGGAAGTTCTGTCAGAAAGTAAATACAAGCTGCATAACAGGGAAAGTAAGTTGTTTGCTATGAACTAAATCCTTGAACCAAACAGGCAAGGTACATATGGCACAAATAATCAAATGCATAGTGGAAAATTCTGTTTTTGTCGTTACCATTTACAGGCTCAACAATACCCATGACCACCAATCCAGCAGTCAATGCAAGATGCTGCTGGCATGTATTTGCAGTTTCAAAGTGGATAAGATTGCAAGCTGACACAAAATGCATGTAGCCTTGAAAAGACACTAGCATAATGAAAGCCTTGCCTTCATGATGAAAGTTCTAAAAATGTTTAACAATTATACTTCTCTTTCTAAACAAAAGTAGATTGAGTCATGGAGACTAAAATCTGTAGACCACGGTAAGTTTTAGCATGAAATCTAGTGTGAAATAAACAATAAGTTTGTTGCAGAACCTAACCTACAAATATGGGAACGAAAAAGAGTATATTTGTATTATAGAGATAAGTATAACAGATGGTGTTAGTAACTGCGGTAACAGGTTGTGTTAACTTATTTTGTTGCATTATAACAGATACTTGTTAGTCCATACACACACACACACACATACATACATACATACATACATACATACATGCAAATACACGTTTAAATGCATTTGCTCCCTTCAAGTCAAAAATAATCAGCAAACATTCACACAAAAGAGAGTCATCCATCATTCTTGGCTGTCCTCTGTGCGCCATTTTAGGAAATCTTCCTTCCGGGCGTCTGGCTTTATCTGGTTCCTCATACCACCAAGAAGATTGGAAGTGGCTTCTGATGCCACTATTAAAGGTCTGACAACAGTTGGTGGGATCTGCCGTAGAACCCCACCCACAGCACCAGGGAGACCTTTTTGTTCATGTCCACGAGATGCTACATCGCACAGAGTCTGCGCTGTGTCAATCACTCCCTAAACACAATAAAGTGTATATATATATAATTTGGACCTTTGGACAAATATTGATCCTGAGTTGTAAGGGACTGTACCTCTCTGACTGTGTCATAAGCCTTAGCCACTCCTTCCCTCAGGTCTGCCGGCTGAGCTGCTCTTCGTGACCTGCTGCATGTTGTCCGGCCTTCAGTGATAGCGCATCGGTTCAGCGGAGGTGTTGGAGAAAGGATGTCATACACCGTCTCTGCTGTGGCCTTAAATAGGAAAAGTTTTCTAAATTAAAATATTGGTCAAATAAAACACTATTGCTATTACGGATTTATATTCTGATACCTGTATGGCCTGAACCAGCCGGTTGCTCAGTTCCAGAGCAGCTGATGCAGTAGATGTACCAAAAGATGCTGCCCCCCTCTGGAGACCTCGAATAATGCGTCCATCTTTTCTATATTGCTCTATGGGTAACCAAAACAAGTCGCGCACACCATGGACTGAAAATAGAAAACATTTTCATTATTCTAAACCTGAGGATACATATCATATCTTTACCGTCATAAAAAACAACTTACATAGCTGTACAACAGAGTGCATAGGGCCTACACCTCCCAAAATGCCTGGCAGCTGATTCTTCCGAATATCTGCAAGCCATTCAGTGACTGCATACTGGATCACTTTATCAACGCCAAGAAGGCTGAAAGTGTAACAATTATTAGAAAAACAAAACACATCATTCCCTAATGAAGTAGTATGCTACAACAGTTGGGAAAAAAATGAAGTTCTCTCTATATAGATACCCATGTCTGCAACACAGCCTCTTCAGTTTAAGCTCAGAACAATTTAATTGTGCCAGGCCAATCAAAATTCCTGCAAATGTTCCCTAAAACCGAAAATATAAGTGCTGTTATTACATTGACTTAACATAAAAATACAGTAACTGAAGTGAATACCTGCTCAATGACAACATGTTTGCCATGATAATCCAGCCAGATAGGCACTTCAGAGGTGAAACGGAACTCCCTAAATCAAAAGGGTGAACGACAGTGTTCAACTTGCATTCTTAGTTCAAATATTGCTGCAACTAGTATTTGTTTACATCAAAGCCTGCTGAATGAGTGTCTAAATATTTACTTGTATTTACATGCTAACTCTTTAAAAAAGAGTTAGCATGTAAATGTAATGTAAAGCTTTACAAATGCACACAAGGATCATCAACGCACCCCATGCTCCTTTATGACTTCATGATTTTACCGGAAATAGATGGGCTGGTCAGATGAAGAGGCGGATCCAGCAGAAGAGGAACTTCTTTCACTGTAGGTAGTTTCCACGGAGGCTGAAAGATCGGGTCCCAGGCCAGCTTCAACCTCCTCAGTCTGTGTGGAGTCAGCTTTAACTGAAATAAAAAGATCCAGTCTGTCTTAATGTGTTTAAAAAAGGAAATAGAGCAACCTGATTAAAACAGCCTACCCTCAGTGGCAGGGTCCATTGGCAGATATGGGTTAACATAAGAAGCTAAATTGCTAAAAAAGTCCTTCAGGAAAAATAGTGCATCCTAGAAAAAAGGCAGACATTATATTATGTTACATAATCTTATTACTAATTCCTAATTCCATGTTTACAAAGTTACCTGGTCAATGTTTAACCTTAATGGCAACAAGCTGACCCTGAGACAGCACTCTGGACCACCAAGGCCAGACTCTGGACACACCTGCAGGGCCTTCACGGTCAGCTGAAACCAAGACCAAGTCTGTATTTACTCTTACATCATACTTAGTATAAACCAGAGCTCTACAGCTACTCTCCAGTCCCTCTCACCATGTTTGAGTGTGCTCGCCGAGGCATGCTCTCACTGGTGTAGAGGTAGAGGAATTTGTTCATTTGTGAGGAGGCCAGGCGGTCACGCACTTCTAGCTCCTGGACTATGAACACTTGTCTGGACAGTGGCTGCTCTCCGCTCAGACCCATTACTCCACCTGGCGCCAGTGCTCCATCTCCCTCTTGTCCTGCTAGAGCAATGGGGTAGGTTTCATGTTGGAATGAAACCTACAGCCAAGAACAAATGAATAAATGAAAAAAAAGTCCCTGTTACAAATCTGTCAGCTTTGATATGGTTTAGTTTTGTATGTTTTAGTAGCACACCTTGGTTAACTGGATCTCCATTAGCAATGAGTGTTGACGACCACTGCCTCCTGCCCAGCGCCAGGAGTTTTGTGGACGCGAAGAGCCCACAGAGCGGGACGGAGATCCTCGAACACCAGGAGGAACTGAACGAGCCCTGCACAACAATAAGAAATGTTGATATAAAAATATACAGTTTTTCATTCTAAAGCAATTTTGACAAGGACTGTTTTACCTGTTAGCATTTTGAGTATGTATAGATATGGATTTGCCTCCAAAATCTTTTCCTCCATAAAGATGCCAGACCACAGAAATTTCTCGCAGCACCATTCTGTTTTTGGGCACAGGGAACCGGCTTGGAGCACGCAGCAGATCTGAGCTACCTCTTGGTCTAGAGAAATGACTCTCTTTCACTCGTATGGAACCCTGAGCTAGAACTGTAACCACTGGTTCCCCATCTCGGGGCTGATTAGTGAATAGAAGTGTGAATTATTAGACAAGCAATGACAACTTGTAATTTCAGCAAAGTGGAAAAGTTAACAGAAATGATCAGACTTACGAGAATTCCCATGCCTGGAGCTTCTAAAATGCAGAAGTCATCATTGTCAGTGGAGCCCTCTGACGCTTCATCTGACATAGTCATGTCAGGCTCAGCTTCTGTTGCTGTGGCAACCAGTCCATCCAGCTCAGACTCCTCAACGTGGACACCAGAGGGGCTGCGCTTTGAGGCTTCACCCGGAAACAGGTACACAGACACGGGAGAGCCTCGCGGCACAGAGCACAAGCCTGCACAAATGAAGTCAATGCGATGAATACCGATCTACAACAATACAATTAAATATTGAAGCAATTCAAATAAAGCTGGAGTAATATCAGAGTTACCGATATCAGAACTTTCTTCTGCATTGCTCTTCTCTGTATCGATTAAGGCATCTGTTAGATCACACTGGTTAATCTCAGCTGTTTCAGCTGGAGGGCAGGCCACCACAGATGCAGAATTTTCAGATAGCTAACCAAAAGTTCACATACATCGAGTTAATAAAATGTCCAGCTGCTTTAAATTTGTTTGAATTTCCTTTAAGTCTTACTGGTAATTTCTGGCCAGCAATTTCTGTAGGGGAAGCATGACGTGGAGGAGGATGAAGGTCGCCCTGTGAGACCAGGTACTGCAGCAAATTGACCAGGGCAGCACAGGAATCAGCACAGGTGTGAAGGTGGACCACATTATTTGAGCAGCGCAGCTCAAACAGTGGTTGAGACTGAACATGGCAGACAGAATGGATAAAAAGTATGACAATAAGAATTGAAGTATGTTTTAAAAAGCAATACTGTGGCCAATACAGTAACACAAGTATATTTTCAATTTCTGCCAAATAACGCCTGGTTTAGGTCCAAATCTTTTGAGAGATGTTTTTTCTTTTTGGATAGAGTTAAATAGCACTTATATTGCACAATAGTTACTCACCAGTTTTCCTGTACAACTTCCTTTCCATGTGGTTATGGCAAGCTCCAACAAGTCAATATCCAGAATACACACATAATCTATGCGACACACAGTTGTTTACATCGTGTCTTTGGTCAAGCAAAGGAAGGCGAATGACTGTTCATTATCATGCTGTTACCTTTTCTCAGGTCCACTGCGTCAGTCTCACATTTATCAGAGAGGTAGAGTGCAGAATCATCTAGAATGAATCTGCCCAAGACATTAAAAAAAATTAAATATTGTAATATTTTATAATAATATTCCTGACAAAAACGTAAGGAACTGTACCTGAGGTGAAACGTTGCAGTGTCAACGATGATATTACTGGACAAAGAGAAGGACTCTGCTGTGAGCAACACTCGCAAAGGTAAATACAGTGGTCTGTTAAGACAAAGAGGATTGTGGTCTTGATATTTTTGTTGAGGACCAAATGTTTGATATGGGCCAAATAAATATGGAGATTCAGCAAGCTTACCGGTAGTCAACAGCACAGGAAGCAAGGTGTGTATGGAGAACAGTGATGACAGCAGGAGGAGTGTATCCCAGAATAGGATCATCAATGACATCAAGAAATTCAACTAGCTGGAACAAGAATAGTTACTTATTCTTTTTCAAATGTTGTGTCTATTAATATTTTTGTTCCTTTATTTTGATATCTTTACCTGCTCGTGCCAGCTTTGATCTGTTTGCGTCATGTAATGTCTCATGGTGGCTCCTTGCAATCGAAGAGCAACAAGGAATTCCTAGAAAACATGACAATAAAAGGTTTACAGTATAGTTAGTTTCAAAATGAAAAATATACATATATATTATCTATATCATCATCATCATCATCATCAGAAAGAGAATCATAAAATGAGATGAAGACCAACTTTAACATTCTTCTTGATGTCAAGTGTGATTTTGATAGCAGTGGACAACATCATTGAGTCAGCCTCTCTGCCACTGACACTGCTTACACCAACTTCTGTGGGATAGATGGTAGGGTCTAGGTGCTTTGGAGGGGAAAAACTAGAGATGTCCAAGTGCGTCGGCATAAGGAGGTCTTTCACTACAGCTTAAAGAGAAAAGTGAGAAATTATTAGATAGTTTAGTTTAATAGTTACTTGTATTATTGCTGACATTTAATACAAATCACCAAAATAACATACCTCGATGGTAGAGCTCAACTTTTCTGCTTTCCACACATAGGTAGTTTAGGTTAGGATCGTTCTGATACTGTGCCACACTGAAGATCTTCCCTCCATCAAGATCCAACATAAACTCCCCTTGACCCTGTTCTTCCTTTTGCAGATTGGGAGAAAAGTTCAGCCTTAGCTGATAATGTATGTATAGCAAAAGCCTATAGCACGGGTCGGCAAATGTTTTTCCTTCGAGTGCTTTGAAAGTAGGGCTGGGCCATATGAAAAACAAATGAATCCTGATTTTATTTCCCATACTGATCGATCTCGATTTTCGTTTCGATTTTATTTTGTCTTTCCAAAAACAAAGTAAAAATGGCTTTTAGTAATGATTTCTGACAGTCAGTAAAACTATGAGTCAAAAACCCCTCCCAAGTAATTAACAATTTCACATGATTCGATCTCGATCTGTTGACCTTTCAATTATTAGCCCAGCCCTATTTGAAAGATTCATGCCTCCGAGTGTGACAGCCCAGACGCTTGTCACACTTTTTCTAATCATACATGCCATTGCCACATTGCAGTTTTTTAAACTATATTAATAGTTATATATTAATTGAAATGTTATAAAATTATCACATACACTTCTAATTAGTCCTGGCTAAGATCTCAACACAAAACTAAGAGGGTTTGGGGATCCATATTCAATGTATTGAGGAATACATTTTAATGCCTTTTCACAAAAGCAGCCACAATACGGACATTTACTTATTTGAAAGGACCTCAAGAAGTGTTTGCCTGCTGTACTTTGGACTTTCAGTCAAGAGCAGTTGGATTTGACCACACAGTGTCCATTTCACCGCGGCTTTGGATTCGCCAAAGTCACAACTACACAACACATTTTGTTGTCATGGTTCATGATAAAAAGGACAGAAGAAAAAGACAATACGCGCTCAAACACAAGGGCCAAGGCGCCCCGCTCCTCCGCTGCTAAACCCTCTGCTTGGTTCCAACGTGCACGCAAACTGGAGAAAGACGGCAAAGATGCGGTTGGCTGAACGAACACGTCGCTACAAAAGTTGATGTCAATCATCTGCTTCAAGCTGCAGAGCGCATTAGTTATGATATGATGAGTCAATGAGTGCAGCTAGACATCAGATTTCTACTGCGCGTGCCGCAGAAAAGTCTCCCGTGTGCCTAGATTTGCCGACCCCTGACCTACAGTATATCAGAAGGACTAAAAACAGAAAGACTACCTTCTCATCTGTCCGGGCCTGAAGACGACCTTTGTCAATGATCACAGTGAGAGAGAGGAGGCTGAGGTTGTGGAAGGGACGAGCGGCTGCAGCATGGGTTTTTCCAGAAAAATCATTGGCCAAGTGGTAAGAGGATTCCTCCTCTTCAGAGTCTGAATCTTTACAAACAAAAATATACTGCATCACCCAGAAAGCAGGTACAAAGCAGGTGCATGTACAACAGATTTTATTCTAGTAAAACTCACCCAATCTAAACGCTGATTTGCAGAGATGAAACTCATCAAACCTATGGCTTTGGTCAGGGCTATGGTCTGAAAGGGGAGGTGGTGGCGGTTCCCACATCAGAAGATCATTATTGATCCTTAAAAACAAGACTTTTACTTACTTTTTACAATTTTTTTAACATGATAAAAATAATGTTGTATCAAGGAGATCGGATAGATGACATAAGAAGCTCCAATGTTTTGTGACAAACCTGTTATAGATACTCTGAAAGGCCTGTTTACTGGGCAACAGTATGTAAACCAAAGGCAGGCTGATGTCCACAGCACACTGACTATGACCAACACACTGGGCTTGAAACTGCCTCATCTCTTCTTCATCTGCAGGAATCACCATCTGGAACAGAAACATGAATGAATGATATGCAACTCAATTCAACTAAAAGATATTCTGTCAAATTGCTTGGACCTCTTCTGTTTCAAACATTGTCCGGTTAGAAGAGAAAGGGGAACTTGTTTTATCTTGAAGTTCACAGTGGCTTTCAAAAAAGGCAGCTCCTTGGTCTCTGACTGGGCCCGCTCCACTCAATCCTGCTGCTGGGTCATGAGCCTCTCCGCCACGGACACGCACTGAGATCCTGGTCATAACAATAGTGTGCATATCTAAATGTTAGCAGGGACAAGTAAATAACGTAACAGCTTCCTACCTGGGAATAGAGTCTTTAGTCTTCTGTACTCTGACACATGGGAAAGATCCTCCTTCCCAGCCCTCGTAAAACCCTGGTAAAGAAAAATATCCAAGACTTCTTTGTTTACGAAGGAATAAACGATTAGAGAATAAATTAATATTATTGTTAAAATTCGTTCATTTGGTCGGGACAGTGCGTGTTAATGAACATACATGATACATGCTGGATTGTAGCCATGGACTCATTTTGATCCATTATCCCAACATTCACTCACACACATTTTCTTTCATACACCAGCATATTTGGGCACTGGAGGCAAGGTGGTGAAGTGTCTTGCACAAGGACACAACAACAGTGTGCCCCCCTGTGGCACCTGGCATTCCAGTGGTGTCCCAGCCTAGTACTAACCCATCCCTGCTTAGCTTCTAAGATCTGACCAGATCTGGCTTTGACAAGTGCTTGTCAATCATGCCATAAAATAAGATTATAGGGCCATGTTATCTGAAATGACAGTTTTAACAATGTTCCCACCATGAAGGTCTGTAAAGGAAGCCTCAAGCAGCTGAGTGAGGCTGGGTGCCCAAGGCTGTCCCGGCATGGTCTGCTCCTGGAGGTCTGGAGCTTCTTGGTGCTTGACCTCAAGTTCAGCCAACTCCAGGACCAAGGTCTCTTGACGAACTGCTCTTTGGGTTGGGGGTCTGCGCTTTGAGGGAGGCCGTAAGTCTGGTATGGGAAAACGCAATTTGAGGACTGCGTGTGGAGAGAGGAGAGAAAAGGAAGAATACAGCTCGCTGCCCAGGGTCTAGCAAAAGATAAGAAAGCAGAGGGACAGTTTAGTAGAACACAAATGTTGAACATAATTGCAGAAAAAACTATATACAGTATAGTGCAACTAAGCAGTAAGTTAGCAAGAAAAGGAGAAACTGATCATACCTAGACATAATATACTTTTCTACCTCCCTCTGACACATCAGGAAACCATCCACTTATTCTCATATAGATTCCCCAGTATATCCAGACATTGGGGTCATGATTAAGTGTCTTGCCCATGGACAGTATGCACTGATGGGAGCTGAGGTTGAACCACTGACCAGAATAGTATTTTAACACAAAATTACCTGTGTCTGTCCCGATCTTGGACTCTGTGAAGGGCAGCGACTGAAGGCTCTACTCAGGTTACTTAAACGACTGAGGATGTCCAGGTCCAATTCGGTGGTCAGCTCGGCCAACTCAATTCGCACCACACTTTCTCTTCTCAAGATCCGCTGTTTACCCTAGTAAGACACATGGTGATAGTTTCACTGTGAGATATATATTAATACCCAGGCTGTAAAATTGTAGAAACAAGAAAGAGAGCACTTTGCCATGTGAAAACACGGACATATTTTTTTTCCCCTTTTAAAAATGTAGGTAATATTTGCCTTTATATTGCAGAAATGTTTTGCTCAGTGGGGAAAGAGGGGTGAGTAGTATGACAACTGTTGTAGTCAACCTGTGTGTACCATTGCATTTTTACAAATACAGTTGTCGGCTATTATGTGTTTTATCACGGTAAAAAACAGTAATCTGTGGATATTCTCAACAGCAAACAAACAACCCAGAATATAAAGCGACTTGTTGATCTCAAAAGCACACAGGATGTACCTTTCTCTGCTGTTTTTCACTGAGGCTGTAGTGCAGCTGAGCACATGGTCTTGCTGTAGATCCCACTGTAAACAAACCTGCTTTCTGAAACTGAAGCAGCTAAAAAACAAGGCAGGACAGGAAATATGTCATTAAAGTTTTAAAATACATACTTTTTAGCTGTTATATAAATGCATCACAATACAATAAAAGCCTCACTGCCTACCTCAGTGTATTGTGGCTTGCCTTCTTCCCAAAGGCACTCCAGCAGCTCAAGTCTGCTGAAGGAGAGGTCAGAAGTTACTGCGAGGCTGCTGCGCCTTCCACTCCGCATTTCACAAGAAACCTGCACTGCTGCTCCCGTTAACCTGTAAATAGCAAACCAGAATATTTTCACCTGGCATCAGTTGCAGATTGTGAATTTGAAGCCACTAAGAGCAGCTGTACCTGAGGTGGGAATGTGGACAAGCTTTAGCAAAGCCGTCTCTCAAATGGTGGAAGTCTCTTTCACTAAACATGCTGTCCTTAAAGGACCCCAACTCCTTAAAGAAAACCTGAGACACCTGTGCTAATAATGTGGGGTTCTGGCTGCTAGTGGATGGGTCCTCTTGAAGAAGAGTGAGTGTGAGCCCACCAAGCGTCAGACGTAGCAAAGCATCAGGCTTCATCTGCTCTGCCTGACCACTGCGTGATCGACCTGCAATAGAGAGTCATAAATCAAACATAAACTGTACCTACAGAAATTAAAATCTACTAAATATGCTCAAATTTTGTTAATGCACTAAATTTTACAATACCTCTGAGCCTTGTGCTGGCTTGTGGTAAACTTGACAAGCAGCCAGCTACTGGATATCGTCTTGAACAATTTACCATCCCCTGAAACCGAACATAATCATGCATCAGAAAAAAATACAAAACTATATATATAAAAAAAAAAAAACTTTAAAAAAAAAATACTACAAAACTATATATATAAAAAAAAAAAAACTTTAAAAAAAAAATACCTGTGCAGTTAATACTGTGGGTTGTGTAAGACTAGAAAGACTATGAGAAGAAGACTCCATATCACTGTCTGACATCTCACTTCCTGAGCGAACAGATGTAACACTACTACTCATCCCTGCAGGGCCCATTGAGTAAAACATTTCTGCAAGGCAAATGCAAATGCGATTACCTGGAGTTTTATGACTGACAAAAGTGTTGACAGCTATAATACATATACATTTTTTATAAAAAATATAGTACTAAATAATATATGTCACATTTTCACATTGGAAAGGACACTATTCCTACCTCCATTTTCCAGCCCAGTCACATAAGATTCAAGCTCAGCCTCATCTTCCCACTCTGCATCTCTTGGGCTTGAACCCAGGTGTTTACTGAGGTCTTCTTCAATCATACGTAGATCGTCAGAGTCCAAGGGACGACAGTGCACCCCACCAACCTTACTGTCAAGCTCTGTAAAATAGATTTACAACACGTTGATTTTACAGTTTACAGTATCACTAAAATGTATTTAGAAAAGCAATGAATAAGATAATGGCTTCAAAACTATGTTCAAGTCTTCAAAATTATGTTCAAGTGTGTTTCAAAATGCACATATACAAAAATTGCATACTTGGAATTTAGACAATACCTGTGTTTATGCAGAGGGCTGCGAGCAGGTCAGTGAGATGAGTTATTTGATCTGGAGACAGCATCATGTGAACACAGCCCACCTTCCCATCCAACACCAACTAATGAGGGGACAGATAAACAACAAAACTCAAACTGGGCATTTTATAGTAGGCAGCATAACATTTGTAAAAGCACGAGCCTAGAATGTCCATTTGGTGCAGAACCGAGCATAACGTGGCCCAAGGGCCCCAGCAAGTAATAATTATATAGTTATATCTTAACTATGGTACATGTGTGCGCACTTGTGTCCTTAATAAAGATTAAATGACATGAATAAGTGAAATAATAAATTACACTAGCCTATAGTTTACAGAAAATTGCTTTGTTATACCAATGATTGCATTGGTCCCTTTGCCACATGCTTGGATTCGAATATGGCCCTCTAGGAAAAATAACTGCCCACCCCTGATTTTGTTTGATGATATGATGAGTGCTTTTGGCCTATGGTCTAGTAACAAAAAGAGGATGTGCCACATGTTATCCTATGTGTCACAGACAAAAAGGAAGAGAAAAAAGGGTCAAACCTTTGGTCCAGGAAGCATGTCATTCTGTTTGATCTTGACCACAGTCTCAATAAAACCAGAGCAGCTTCCAATGAGAAGAGGCTGAGAAACAGGACAAGACTTCCCCTCGTCCCCACCTTCATCATCCTCTTTCTGTCCCTTACTGACTGTGGCTGCATTTGTATGTTCAGGGTGATCCTAACAACCAGAAAGACAATCTTTAAATGGAATCATAAGTGTGTCAATTTCACATGATGAAGGTACCGTAGTTCAAAACCTCCCATCTCAAATACATAGCACAGTACCTGTACTATACGAGTGTTGTCATAAAACAGCTGAACTGCGCTCAGCTGAAGGATCTTGTGCAGGACAGCAGGGGGCTGGTGTATGTCGACTGGCACAGCTGTCTGACTAGCAGGGTCCCGCACTGCTTCATCAAAGTACTCCAGTCTGCTCCACACACAAGTCCCACAAAATATAATGCATACAGACAGTATATAACATGTTTCTATGTGTAACTGTGAGTCTCCTTTTCTGTCATAATGCAGGGGAAGTCAAAACGTACTAGTTCCCTCATGATATTTTAAGGAGCTTTCTGGTTAGTAACTTATTACTTTAACCCCGGTTGAGACCAAAATCTCACAGTAATAGTGTGTAAAAACAACAACAACAACAACAAGATTTTCTTAGCTTCAATCATATTTTGAAAAGTATTCTGATAAAAGCATGTGAGACATTCCGAGTGTCAAACATTGCCTCTAAATGTTATATCAAAGATTGTGAAAGACATTTTTGTACATCAAATAATGTAGAAAAAAACATGCACCGTTTGATTTGCACTTCTAAGGCCACATCTGTTTCCAGATCCAGGGGATGGTGCTCAATGCGGACAATAGTGTCTAAAAAGGTGACTTTAATGCGACGTAAAACTATGGACAAACAGAAAGGCAATTATTAGTAGTAATAAAATCTGATTAAATCAGATTATTCAAATTAAATGAACAATAACAAAAATTAAATCCTACCCGTCTCAATAGTTTGTGCAAACATTTCAAGCCCTTCCAACGGGGCTGCCGGTTCTTCTGATGTCTCAGGAGGGTCTTTAAGACACTCCTGGGCCAACTGCATGCTGGAGGTCATGCTTGATGACCAAACTTGTGAGTCCCACCCTCCACCTTGACAATTTGCATATTTTGTATTGTTTGTGCATGAGTAACAGAAGAGAGAAAATGCAGAATGAAAGTATGTGATACAGTGGAGTCGTGAGAACTTACTTGTCCTGTACTTGGGTCGACATGTTATCTGTAGACCAGAGACTTCCAAGGTGCAGTGATCAGTGAGTAGAGCCTGCCATGGTATGGTAACAGTTATACTGCTCACAAAGCCATCAACTATCTCCAGAGGTGCCCCCAGAGACTCCAGGAGCTCATTGACCGCCTGGAAGAAAAGAAAACAAATATGTGTAAAATTGAGTCAAATTTACAAATGATCACTGGAAATTTTGTTTAGCTAGGTATGTTCAACAATATGGCATTATATAACTAGCAGTTGACATGTTGCAGGTCAGATCTGTGGAGAGTTAACCCTGCTCACAGTTACAATGCATGTCTTTCAAGGGATTTTTGAGCAATATTAACACTTGATATTGAATAAATGTGAGCTAGTTATGTTTATTGCCATACTGTGGAACATTCCGGGAAAATCTCCATGGATTTGAATTTATTTACACACGAAACCAGTCGGCGTAATCCCTCATTCGTCCAGGAGTGTTCCATTAATTTATAGTACTTCAAATTACTAGTTAATGTACTTTGTGTTAAAAAAAATATGCATTAAAAACGTTGTTCAGTGATCTGTTAAAAATCACATGTTCCCATAACTCCATCTATTTCTTTGGAGAAATGCAATCTAGCCTCAGAGCGTGACGAGTTTGTTGTTGAACTCAAGACCTCTTGCGAAAGAGTTGGGACAAAAACACGACAGCTCCAGCCGTGGTAAAAACGTATTTTCTTTCTTTAACTCACCCAGACATCGAGGTTTATATCCTTGATAACACCACTTCCATTGTATAAATCCAAGCCTAGCTGATCCAGGCTGAGTCTTTCCTGCAGAAAGTGTCCGAGGTAGTGCTGTAAAAGGTATCGACAGGCCCGTTTCTTGATGGAGCCCGACCAGGGGAAAAGCCAGCGAGACATGGGGCCAGAGAGAGCGGGGAGAGGGGGCGAAGAGCTGGCGGTGAACGAGTGCGACAACAGTCCTCTAACAACTGCATAACAGACCCAACACTGAGCGTACAAAAACAAGGAATCGAAGAGGAGTCGACGCTAGCTACGGGGGGCTAAGGAAAAGGTGGTCTACAACTCCTGTTAACCCCATAGGCTGACAAAAGAAATCCTATCGGGGCCGATGAGACCCACAAGACGCTAATTAATCAAACTTCTGACAGTCGATTCTCTTCATATTTCGGAGAGTTTCGTTTGGGTCCTCTTGGTACGTATCTCGTCTTCGGGTTGTTTATTGTTCTGACGATGTGCGTCATGCGTCACAACAACGCAAGATCCCGGAAGTACGACCTAACGTTTCTAAACTTTCGTAATATTTTACAAGACTTCACATGGCACACAATGTCCATTTAAATTAAATTTCATTGCAACTCCACTGCCACGCATTTGAAACTTTCAGTTATTTTTCTAGATATAGATAGATCTATATATATATATATCTATCTATCTCTATATAGATATATCTATAGATATATCTATAGATATATCTATAGATATATCTAGATATATCTATAGATATATCTAGATATCTATCTATATCTATATATATATCTATAGATATATCTATAGATATATCTATATCTATATATCTATAGATATATCTATAGATATATAGATATATAGATAGATATCTATCTATAGATATATCTATATCTATAGATATATCTATGTATATACATACACACACACACACACACACACATATATACACACACATATATATATATATATACACACACACACACACACACATATACACATACACACTCGAGTTGTATAAAACATTTTTATTGTTTTACAATGGGCAGGATAACAGAAGTCACAAGACTAACCTTTGAGAATATACAGAGTGCCGATAGGTATAGAATTTACCAAAATCTAAAGTTATAATTACAACCAAAATTGCATTAGATTATCAGTATGTATGTAACAGATGGGGAATTGTCAGTTAAAATAAAACATGAATGTACAAAATTAAATCAAGCGTGAACGTAAACTTGATCTACATTAGCCATGTAAAAGTAGTGTAAACAAAAAATACATACATTTTAAAAATGACTGCAGATGTTATTTTGCACAATAGATTAAGTTACTTTATGAACGCCACATCCGGAATCTTGCCATCACTCTGCAAAAGAGAGTTGTAAAATTGTAGTGCATTAATAAAATAATTAATATTGAGGAAATAAAAATGTCATTACCCTCAGCTGAGTAAAGATTTGAGCTGCTCTGTTGAAATCCCACTCATTGTCCTGGAGGCACCTAAAATGCATGTGTTTTAAGTTTATGTTTTGTTAAGAGTTAAAACATTTTATCTTTCCACATCTTCAAGACATACTTTTGAGACCATTCCAGGTTCATGCCAGACTTCTGAGAAAATGCAGTAAGCATCTCCTGCTGAGGAGCCGTGAGAGTTGGAACAGGACTGGAAGACGGAGTAGGGGCAGGAGCAACAAATGCTTTGCGTATCTCTTCTGTGGTAGCCATTCGTACGAAAAGATGATCATTCACAATGCACAAACTGTTAAGAAAGAATTAGCATTTAGAGTTACATAAATAATTTTGTCTGTAGCTTTAAAAAGGATTTTCATTCACTACCTAGCAAAAATTCACACTCTCTTAATACTTAGTAAGACCAGGTTTAGTTTGATTACGGCACTTTTCCACAAGCTCCTCACAATGTCACAACATTTATTTCATTACCCCCGAAAAGCTGCTTCACAGACATTTTTAACACCTCCCTGGAGTCCTGCCATGTCCCAGCCTGCTTCAAGTTATCCATCATTGTCCCTGTCCCCAAGAATCCGCGGATCACTGGACTTAATGACTACAGGCCTGTGGCGCTGATGTCTGTTGTCATGAAGTCATTTGAACGCCTGGTCTTGCCCCACCTCAAGTCCTTCATCTCTTCCCTGCTGGATCCCCTGCAGACACCATCAACCTTGCACTCCACTTCATCTTGCAGCATCTGGACTCCCAGGAACCTACACTAGGATCCTGTTTGTAGTCTTCGGCTCTGCATTCAACACTATCCTCCCTGCTCTGCTCCAGGACAAGCTCACCCAGCTCAACGTGCCTGACTCCACCACAGGTGGATCACAGACTTCGTGACGGATCGGAGGCTGGGGAAGAATGACTCGGACCATCAGCACAGGATCTCCACAGGGCTGTGTACTTTCTTCTCTACTCTTCTCCCTGTACACTAACTGCTGCACCTCCAGCCACTCTGTAAAACTGATCCAAGTTTGCAGACGACACCACCCTCATCGGGCTCATCTCGGATGGGGACGAGTCAGTCTACAAGAGGGAGATGGACCGGCTGGTGTCCTGGTGCAGCGGTAACAACCTGGAGTTCAATTCCCAGAAGACAGTGGAGATGATCGTGGACTTCAGGAAAGTCACAGCCCCACAGCCCCCCAGTCCCCCCTCACCATGACAGACTCCCCCATCACCACCGTGGACTCCTTCCGCTTCCTCGGGACCACCATCACACAAGTGGGAACCCTCCATCAGCTCCCTCATCAAGAAGGCCCAGCAGAGGATCCACTTCCTGTGGTACCTGAGGAAAGCCAAGCTGCCAATGCAGATGATGGTGCAGTTCTACACAGCCATCATTGAGTCCATCCTCACCTCCTCCATCACCATGTGGTACGCTGGAGCCACAGCCAGGGACAAACAGAGACTACAGCGCATGGTGCGTTCTGCTGAGAGGGTGATTGGCTGCAGACTTCCATCTCTGCAGGACCTGTACGTCTCCAGGACTCTAGGACGTGCAGGTCGGATCACCGCTGACCCTTCTCACCCTGGACATGGACTATTTGAGCCACTCCCCTCAGGCAAAAGGCTACGGTCCATTCGGACCAGAACCTCCCGCCACAAGAAGTGTTTCTTTCCCTTTTCCCCGTTGAACTCATGAACACTTCTATACACCTGCCACTTTAACTACAATCTAATCAATCACTCACTCATTGCACTGTATCTGTAAATTTAAAACAACATTTTACATTGTATTTTGCACACCACCAAAGCAAACTCCTATATTTCTGAATTTTGTTCATTGACAATGGCAATAAACTTTTCCTAATTCTGATTTTTTGCAAAGATCTTGTATTGATGATGCGAGTCACGCCACTCCACAAAGTTTCCTCCATCACTTCGCGAGGAGTCTCAATGGAGTTATGGTCTGGTGGTCGTTTGTGTATACTAGGGCTATTCAACTTGGAGGGCCAAGGCCTCTAGGCCTGAAGGCCGGAAGTGGACAACATGCCATTGTAACACAATTTTGTGTCGCAAAAAGTATCCCCAACACTGTCTCAATAAATTGAGTTTATGTAATAAAATAACTACTGGTGGATTAGATTTTGGTGAGAAATAAGATCCAAAATGCTTCATTAAAATTGCTTTGCAATATTGCCCATCCAGAAAGTACTAAACAAGAATTAAACGATGTCTAGACTAATACCAATCAGGTCAGGACCAGGACTAACCCAGGTCTACAGAATAATTAAACAAGGACTAAACCAAGAACAAATCAGGTCTAAAACTACTGCTAACGCAGAATTAAACCAGTAAACAAGATATATATATTTGTTTTATACTTGGAAGATGGGTCGAGGGCCGGATTCATCTCTGAGGGCCTGATTTGGCCCCCGGGCCTTATGTTGAATAGTCCTGGTGTAGACCAATCCATCTAGGAAACTGATGCCTGGTGGTCTCTTAACTATAAGTCATCAGCTACGTGTACATTGGGTCACATGCTTAGTATCTCCTGGCACATTTTCTGCTTCTTCCTAAGTTTTTCCCATTTGTTTTGCCAAACATTGTATTTAATAGTTAATAGTTTCAGTATTCCTATCAATACATTTTGCTAAAGGTTGACTGTAGAGCTGCAGCGATTACTCGAATAATTCGATTACAAAAAAGCTTCGATTATTATTATATTGCTTCGATGATTCGTTTAATTTACATATTTTGTGGCGCTTTTGTTTCACACGGAGCTTGTTCCGCTCTGACGAAGGCGCAACACGGAAGAGAGCGGCGCGTTTTAAAACTCATAAGTGCGACTCGGAAGACTTTTGATGAGTGAAAGAGCCATGGATCCTATTATAATAATCCCGAGCTGCGACTCTAACACGTATCTAGCTCCGCCCACTCCAGCCCCGCGCCTTCGACACGCCACCGTGCGGACCCGCGCTCTCCCACTCACAACTCTGCTTCCCAGTCACCGTCGTACTTTTTTTAAACAGCCAATGCACATGGAAACAGCACGGAGGACCGCGGTTATGTTCGAATATCTGTTATGAACAGAAAGTCCGAGACGCGG
Organism: Chaenogobius annularis; assembly: GCA_015082035.1. Lineage (NCBI taxonomy): Eukaryota > Metazoa > Chordata > Actinopteri > Gobiiformes > Gobiidae > Chaenogobius > Chaenogobius annularis. The sequence goes on along the minus strand of BJKM01000002.1, from coordinate 1,438,438 downwards.
AGGCCAAGTCACACGGAGCCAAAAACGGCAAAAACGCGTTATTTTACGCAGAAATTCCTTATTTTGTATTTGTTTATTATATGAGCTAAAACGTTTATCTAAAAAAATATTTAATATGTGTTTAAAATGGTTTACTGAATGTACAAAAAAATTAACCGATTAATCGAAGAAAAGAATCGATAGATTACTCGATTACTAAAATAAATCGATAGCTGCAGCCCTAGTTGACTGAAGTTTATCTTACCCAGAATTGCCTGCAGGGACAGTAATGAAAACTCGAGAGAAAGCCATGGTAGACTCTCGTGATTTTCCATCACAACAACTGCAACATCATATAAAAAAGGAAAGGAATTAGTGAAGAAACAGATTCAGGTGTTGTTAATAGTCACAACTTGCCTTCTTTGAAGACCCCACTCACTGTGAAAGATAATAGGGTGTTCTGAAAAGAGGAACATACTATGAGTCTATTTGAACAAACCGCTTCGGAGCCCTTTATTTACAAAGTTAGACAAGACAAAATCAAACTTAATCAGATACTTACTGTATAGGTATTTACATCAACGTGAAAGAAGCAATATCATGTTGAGTTTTGGGTAACTCATTAAGAAATGCCACACATTTAGTCGCGTGTGCTTAGCAGGCCGAAAACGCATAGCTAAAAGAAGGAAATTAGAATAGCAGCAGTAAGCAGAGACATTCATCCAAAACAAATGATAATGCAAGTACTTTGACAAACAGAAACTCACTAGAATCTTTCAACCTCTTCAGATTCGACTGTCTTTGTGATATTCTCCAAGACTGCTCCTATGCACAAAAGATAATAAATATTGTAGCAACAAATGGATTATTTTCTTGTGTATAATGTGGCAATACCTGGACGGATTTTGTGAGGAGAATGGCGTAGTGAGGGAGAATGATGCTCCATCATGGTAAGCGTCAAGAAGTGGTTGTCTGTCTGATGAGTCGTATATACTGTAGTATCTGCAAATCAATGAACATTTGCAAGTATGGTCCCAAATCATTCTAAGGTTTAGGAATACCAAAAACACACACGACACTTACTGTTGAAGGAATCTGAGAATAAGGGCTTTTATTTCATCAGAACCAAAACAGCTGCCTAAAATTAAATACAAATTACAATCGGAAACCCTTATGTTGAGCCTATGCCATCCTGACATTAGACATGTGGAGATGCATCAATAATGAAAAACAATTATGAAACTAAGTAATAACCAAATATGACACGACTGTGCACCTTGCATTGGGGTATAGTGGTTGGTGTTTCCACATCAAAACCAATGGGCGGAGGGAGGTCATTTCCATCCTTAAAAAACAAACAAACAAAAAACACAAATACACACAAACATAAATGCCTCATCTAGTCAGATGATCGCATTTGACAGCAAAATGGTAAGGCACAAACTAGGTAAGTGACTTACGAGTTCAAAAGTCTGGGAATCTCTGACGTACAGCACTGACACGAGAAAAAAAAAAAAAAATAAAATTGTGTTAGTGTCAACATTTTAGCATGCATGATGCATAATGAGCTACATTACATCTACCATTTTCAGTTACACCTAAACCTCTGGTGAAATAACATTCACGCTGCTGTGTTGTCTGGAGTATATGGAAGAATTAAGATATTAAAGTATAGCATGTCAAAACAGTAGACTACAATCAAGAGAGTTGAATAAAAATACAAGAAATCTATGCAAAATAAGCAGTCATTGTCATTATTTTTCCCTTTCATTTAGGTGTCATTATGTTGTTTTTTTTTTTCCCACCCAGTGTACTTACCAGCCTTAATACTCACCTTCTTCCTCAGTATGTAGATATACATTGATCAGACACTTTTCTAGGATCAGCACAAACCACACACACACACATCACGCTGGGACCCCACAAACTAAAAAGGCCATGTAAAAGACATTTTTAAAATGACAACAATAATTGCACTGGGACAGAGGTTTGGGACAGATGCACTTCTAAACATACTTTGCAAGCTAAAAGTTCCTCAGTGTTGACAAAAGTAGTTGTTAAAAAGGTACTTTTAGAAGAGAAGAGAGAAAATCAGCTCTCTAGCTGAACCCAGCTGTCCATTGGAAATCCATTGGTATTTTTTTAAATATATACCAGGCATTAAAGCCTGTATAATATCTGAATTTGTATGCAAAAGCATATTTTACCGTAAAAAAAAAAAAAAGTACCTTACCATTTGGTCATGAAATAATTTAATTGCGCCATACTCTACTTGTCCTTAAAGAGTCTTGACTTTCCATAACTTTCTCTGAACATCAGAAGTTGTTTTAGGGCAAAGCCTAGCAACTGAGTAGAGGATTTTCTTTTTTCCTTCATCTGGTGCATTAAAAATCACAGGCGCAGCACACCCCCTCCACCTGAGCCAAGCAGCATTTCCTGTGCAGTCCCCCCTTTCTTCTAAAAAATGAGCTGCTGCTCACTGGGACTGAGGCAGAGTAATCGTGACTGTGCCTGCCTTAGGTTGTCCCGGGGTTTGGAGGTGGGATCTTACCCGTCATCGGCTATCCAGCCTTCCATACTCGCCTGGAACAGGGCGCTGAATGAATGTTAATGCTACATGGGGAGGGGAATTAGGGCTGTTTTTTTCCTTGGGTATATTCAAGCCAAGGTTTAGATTGCAAAGCAATCTCCTCTTTGGCATTAAACAATGCATACATGGTAAGTATTGCAGTTTGTGGCGATGTCCCTCTTTCTTTTGGTAAAAACCAGCATGACTGTCCCGAGTTACCTTCATTTCCATTTTTGAATATCTCAAAATTGGTATAAAAGCACTTCCAAAAGAGAGCTGGGTACAGTTTCACGGAGAGCAACTGAGCAAACCGAAGCATAAAAAGTGGTCCATGTGAAAAATTCAAAGTGTCTCTGCAGTGACAGAAGTTCCTCAAGGCAATCTCAAGAGAAAGACCAGTTTAAGTTGTTAAAAGAGATGATAGATAAAAATTCCTCTCCTGCACATTTATAAACAAAATAGCGATACAGGGTTAAGATCACAACCAGCCATCTGCTTTGTCCTTTCTACTCCTGTATAGATAGGTTTGTTATTCATGAAATATATATTTCTTCATGTCACAAGCACACAGCTGTACCACTGCAATGTCTGTTCTCCCCACTCACACCACAAACTCAATGACTGACCTAATGTATGAGGCCTGGTCCTTGAAGTGTTCACACAGAGGATTTCTGTTCAGCCACAGTTCCACAAGCTTCCATCCTTTTATTTTGTCCAGCTCTCTTTCTGATTTAAGCTAAAAAGACAACAGGATAAAAAAAGTTATAGAAAATCAGCCGTAGCAAAACCTCAATAAACGAATTTCTTCCAACAAACTCTAGACTATACGACTATCATTAGTCTTACTTCATTGTGGGAGAGATTCAGAGTCTTCAGGTTAGGCACCTTCATAACCAGTTCTGTAAGTTCATCCAGTTTGTGAATGCGGTTGTTGCTTAGATTTAGACTTGTCAGCTGGGGTGAATGCAGAAATTGTGTTAATACTTGAGTTTATACCTATGCTTTGACCAAATCTGAAAAAAGCTCCAGTTACCTCTGGAATATTTTCTTCAATAATCTTAATGACCGCTTCCATGCTCGTTTTTCTGTTCAATATAACTTCAACATTCTGAGACACCAAGTCTGTTGTAAAAATAGTTGTAGTGGAAATTATCACTTGGCATAAAGAGTAGAAGTTTAACAAAACTGCAAAGGCACCTGGGTCTGTCCGGATGTTATTCAAGTCAAGAGCTTGCTGTGAGCCATCAAAACGTTTTGCCATACATTGCTAAAAATATTGAAATCATGTATTGAAAATGTTTTGATCTTTAGGGGCAGAATATAATTCTTTACTTTTTTGAACATTTGGCTTACCTTAAGATGCTCTAATTGCTCAGGTTTCAGATCAGACAACAGAAAGGAAGGAGGATTGCTGCCATTAACATGGACTTCCACCTAAAGATACATTAACAACATTAAAATTGTACCCAAGTGGCTAAAGAGTTTTAATAAGCCCCCGCACTAACCTTATAACCATCTGTGTCTGTGATCTTGTGAGAACATTTCTGCAAAGCATTGGCAGCATTTGATTCATCTACATAAAAATGGGCCCTGTTGTGGTCCACGTGGTACTGAGGAAAAACAACAGAAGGGTTCCAAGTGCGTAGATTTTCTACTTAATATTTCTCGAGTTTATATGTACAATTACAATTTATGTTACATTATTAAGGTAAAACCTCACCTGGACTGGTGTGTAAGGTACAGAACAAATATTCTGAAGAGCTGTTAGTAGCCATTTTTTGTCATACTTCCTTCCATGTGGTATCTATCAAACAAAAAATGAATATCATCACCATTACATTAGTGCAAGCAGGGTGCATGTCTGAACAATTCATCAAAAACTACCTACAGTTACTTTAAACCAGCCAGAACGGTTCCTTGCCCCTAATCCACTGCCTCCACCACCACCACCTCGTTCTCCTCCTCTGAAACCACCACCACGACCACTTTTGATTGGTCGTCTGTCTCTTTCAAACCGTCCTTCACCTTTCCTAGTTGGTCTAACATATGGGCCACTGAAAAAAAAACATCCAAGAACAAATCTCAAAATTAAGTGATAAACATCAAGAACAAAAACATAATTTCATCAACGTTTATCTTAAATATGTAATTTGTTTAATCCTGTAACGAATACAAAATAAGCACTGCAGAAAGTTTAGAGGACATTTGACAGCATTTATCTTTAAATTTGCCTTACTATCGATTTTGTCCACTACTATCCTGTGATCCATCACCCATGGGTACGTCTCCATCAGTGTCATCAAGTCTAGACCTTGGTCCAGGTACACCACCGAAACCTCCTGACTGGCCACCACGATGGCGATCTCTGCGAGATCTGTCAAAGCGTCCCTTGTGGGGCCCTCTGCCTTTTCGGTTGCGGAATGGTGCGGTTCTGTCATCATGCTCTAGAATTGTCACACAAATGAAGATTGAAAATCAACCCTTGCAGAGAGTTTAACAACAGCATGCACGAGGTGAAAATACGACACAATTCCAAACGTTTTCACATAAATCCACCTGCTGACTGTCCATAATGACCTTCACAGTTTACCTCCAGGGATCATGGAATCATGATCAGTGATCTCTCTTCTCGCCATAAACACCCCTCGGCCTGAGGAAAAGACAATACTGTGTAACATCTTCTTGGTTGGTGTTTCTTACCATTGTAGTAATGCCCTCCGTCCGCCATGTTACTTCAGTTGCGTATCATAAAAAGGCAAAACGTGATCTGATTCAAAGCAAGCAACTTTTCAAAGTTTCAAAGCTTTACTAAATCCAAAGTTTGTTTTTCAGCCCCGAGCCAACAGCAGTGTGGATTCGTAGGTGATTTAAACTTTTTTTTAAAACGGCTGTTAGCAGCAGTGCCACATTAGCTTCGTCCTCTGGAGTTGTGATTGAAAACAGGAAGTAACGCGAGTTTGGTTTTTTTAACTTCCGGAACTAACCGGCGGTTATGCACAAACTATGACCATAGCGGGGGAAACATACTTATACATGTATAATGTAAAATACAAGTTATATTATACTGTCATATTATTATCGGTATTAGGTTGAGAATAAATCACTCTGGTAATATAACGTGCTAACAACCCCCACGTGGACATGGCCGTGCATAGCACACTGGATGACCAAAGACCATGTGGTTGGCAAACATACAGTAGCACATTTCTTTACACTCGTAACTCACAGTTTAATTGTCTAAAACTGCAAATACACGTACAAGTTACATACAAACAAAAACGTTTACCTTGAGTCAACACGTGAGTGGTTACAGCAAGGTTTGGATAAAATCTCCGGAAGAAAGTCATGCGGTCCATCTTGAATCCAATTTCAGCCTCTAGATCACTTAAACCGATAACCTATAATCGCCTGCCATAACATGCATATAAACTGTAAATGTCAATATACCATAAGGCATTTATGACATCAAGGTTCAAGGTTATCTTTGCTACAAACCACGGGTTTGTGTTGATACAGTTCCCACGTTACAATGACAAAAAATGAAAAATTCTCCCTTTTGTTCATTTAAAACAATATGTTTTGTTACAGAAAAAGGCCCTTGTATCAGCGTCCCTGTCTGCAGCTGGTGTCTACATTCCGCTAATTACTGTAATGCGTATTAGCAATGTGTAGTAGTGCCACATATATGCTATAAATATAAAGAGTGCGTTAACGTTACAAAAGATCTCAAACATGTTATATCAGTACCAAATAATATATTTGCCTTCCCATGACAACCAAATCTTAACTAGGTCTGTAATACTATTGCTATGCCTAGACTATATGACAAGGTCTACCATTATTAAGTTTAAACTAACTGTTTGAAATAATAATTAACAGAAGAGAACAAAAACATTGATAAATTAAACAAATTGCATTACACACATTCAAATAATTTGTGCTTGTTTTATAGCCCTTTTGTTGTTTTTGATTGAGCCACTTGTACATTTTTAGGATAGTTTATGATTATAAAAAAATTTAAAAGAAGATTTTTGGTTACTATATATTTATGTTTGTGCAAATAACAAAAAAATGGTGTGGAGTAAATACAGATCCAGAAAAGGTGCTGAACGGTCTCTGGGTGGCGTCCACAAAATTAGCTGTTTAAGCCAGTGTCCCTCTTGAACTTCTTTTTCAGGGTTATATTAATGAATAATTTTATTTGATACTTCTTTTACCTTGTTTGTTATCATGAACTTTTGGGGAATTGTCCAGGATTGGGGAGTGAAACAGAAGTAAAATTTTGTTGAATTTTGTGTTTTTCATTTAGCCACACTTCAAATCTAAACACTACCATGAACACATGTATTTTTCACAGGCTCCTGCATTGTTTATATCAATTCTGTATTTATGCTTGAGATTTCAGACGGTCTAAAAACGTATTTGGCGCCTCCATTATACATACTGCTCTCCAGTGAGATGTCACTGCAATCAACTGTCAATTCATGGGTTTCAGTTTCTTGGTATCTGCATCATTTTCAGTGTTCGCATTGCCAGCAGTAAGTCTGACCTGTTCCCAGTGACGCTGCAGGAGCTAAGTCGAAAGATAAAGCTCTCGATTTACCGGTCAATCTACGTTCCTACCCTCACCTATGGTCATGAGCTTTGGGTAATGACCGACAGGACAAGATCGCGCATACAAGCGGTCGAAACGAGTTTCCTCCGCAGGGTGGCTGGGCGCTCCCTTAGAGATAGGGTGAGGAGCTCAGTCACACAGGAGGAACTCGGAGTAGAGCCGCTGCTCCTCCATGTCGAGAGGAGCCAGCTGAGGTGGCTCGGGCATCTTTTTTGGATGCCTCCTGGGCGCCTCCCTAGGGAGGTGTTTCGGGCATGTCCCACCGTGGAAGACCCAGGACACGCTGGAGGGAATATGTCTCTCGGCTGGCCTGGGAACGCCTCGGGATCTCCCCGGAGGAGTTGGAGAAAGTGTCTGGGGAGGGGGAAGTCTGGGAGTCCCTTCTTAGACTGCTGCCCCTGCAACTCGGCCCCGGATAAGCGGAAGAAGATGGATGGACTATGGTTACAGTCCTAAAATGTCATCATTCTGATGACGTTCGCCTACAGAGCCAACAGGTCTGTAGACGACGCCATCAACCTGCCACTCCACTTCATCCTGCAGCATCTGGACTCCCCGGGAACCTGCGCCAGGATCCTGTTTGTGGACTTCAGCTCTGCTTTCAACACCATCCTCCCTGCTCTGCTCCAGGACAAGCTCTCCCAGCTCAACGTGCCTGGACTCCACCTGCAGGTGGATCACTGACTTCCTGACGGATCGGAGGCAGTGCGTGCGGCTGGGAAGAATGTCTCAGACACTCGGACTATCAGCACCGGAGCTCCTCAGGGCTGTGTACTTTCCCCTCTGCTCTTCTCCCTGTACACAAATTGCTGCACCTCCAGCCACGACTCCGTAAAACTCATCAAGTTTGCGGACGATACCGCCCTCATCGGCTCATCTCGGACGGGGATGAGTCTGTCTACAGAGGGAGGTGGACCGGCTGGTGTCCTGGTGCAGCGGTAACAATCTGGAGTTCAACGCCCAGAAGACAGTGGAGATGATCGTGGACTTCAGGAAAGCCACAGCCCCCAGCCCCCCTCATCATGACAGACTCCCCATCACCACCGTGGACTCCTTCCGCTTCTTGGGCACCACCATCACCCAGGACCTCAAGTGGGAGCCCTCCATCAGCTCCCTCATCAAGAAGGCCCAGCAGAGGATGTACTTCCGCGGCAGCTGAGGAAAGCCAAGCTGCCAGTGCAGATGATGGTACAGTTCTACACGGCCATCATTGAGTCCATCCTCACCTCCTCCATCACCGTGTGGTGCGCTGGAGCCACAGCCAGGGACAAACAGAGACTACAGCGCATTGTGCGTTCTGCTGAGAAGGTGATCGGCTGCAGACTTCCATCTCTGCAGGACCTGTACGTCTCCAGGGCTCTGGGACGAGCAGGTCGGATCACAGCTGACCCTTCTCACCCTGGACATGGTCTGTTTTGAACCACTCCCCTCAGGCAGGAGGCTACGGTCCATCCGGACCAGAACCTCCGCCACAAAAATAGTTTCTTTCCCTCTGCCGTTGGACTCATGAACACTTCAAAACACCTGTCACTTTAACTGCAATATTCAACCACTCACTGCACTGTCACTTTCTGCACTACAACTGTAAATCTAACTGTAACTCTGTGTACATAGAAATGCCTATTTTTATTTTTATTGTATAGTAATTTTAAATTGCTTCTTAATGCATGCCCTTTTTGATTGAATATATGTTGTTTTATTATTGCTCAGTGTTTTATGTTGCACCTTAAGGCCGAGACAAGTTCCTACGTTTTTGAATTTTGTTCATTGACAATGGCAATAAACTCTTTCTTATTCTGATTCTGATTCTGATTCTGATTATCTTTGTTATATCCATCTTGAATTGATCTAAAAATTAAATATGTGTGCAGATACACTAAAATAAAAATGTTTTTCCAAAAATATATTCAAATTGGATTAAAATGCTTCTTTTTACCCCAAGTCAGTATCAATAGCCTTTTTTGGTATTGATCAACCCATGACTATGCCAAATCCAACTGATGCTTTGTTCTATTGGGGCTACTTTAGGACAGGGCTATTCAAATTTTTTTCCTGAGGGCCAGATTTTTTGGAGGGCCAAGGCCTCTGGGTCGGAGGTGCCCAACACGCCGCTAATGTAACAACATTTTGGGTCGCACAATTTAGTTAATACAATAAAATAACTACTGCTAGATTAGATTTTTGTGAGAAATTACATAAATTACATAAAATACAAAATACAACATGACTATCAACATGAGTACCAACATTACTTTGCAAAATTGCCCATCCAGAACTGAACCAGAACTAATCCAGAATCAAACAAGGACTAAACCCAAAACCAAACCAGGTCTAATCTAGTGCTAATCATGAATTAAACCAGTAAACAAGATTTCCATTTTTTTTTTTTCAAGATTTGGAAAATGGTTCATGAGCCGGATTAAATTGCTTGCCTGATTTGGCCCCCGGGTCTTATGTTGAATAGCCCTGCTTTAAGCCCTCTGTTTTCTTTTTTGGCTACTTGAAGAACCGGTAAAGGCGAACCATATAAAAAGGACATAATTTTATTCCATTGACTACATATGAATAACAAACATTTTATGCAACACAGACTTCACGCTGTCATGCCACATGCACATAGATACGCTCACAATGCGTTATTCTGAACATTAGATGCTGAGTTACCACAGTCGTCATCTTTTTGTTGCCAAGAGGCTTTACTTATTGCCTGGCTCAGTGAGGTGATGAGAGAAGTGAGACCCAGGAGGTAGCCGTCCTCTCTGCTGCCGTCAGTCCATGGCACATTATGTTTAAGCTCAATTATCTCTGGAACAGGCGTGGTTTTTCCAAAATCTATCATCCACACACTGGCCTTATTGCTGTGGTCATGGACAAAGAGGAGAGAGCTTCCAATTACCTAAAAAAGTAAAATGTCTCTACTTTAGACTGAAGTCGCCTACTCTTCAATTAATCTAATCACACAAATGCAATAACAATGTAATGAATTGTATCTATAACTAACCTCGTGTTTTCTGAAAAATGGTGAACGCTTCAGGGATTCCTCTAGGGCCAGGAGTCTTGAATGATACGCTTTCTGACAATTAATTGTGACAATAAAACCTTGATTAAAAGTAAGCCTAACAGTGTCGGAAAATGCAGAAGTTACAACAACAGAGTAATAATTTAATGATATTGTACAAGCCTAGTTCTCAGAGTATAGATTTTGGACATCATATAAGTTATTATTTGAGTACTAATACTTGAGTAGTCTATAAACAATATAGTTTTAAATCTTAAATCATTATGTAGCCCACTGTATATGATTGTCAAATTCTTTTTACTCTTGATAAATATGATTTCTTAATAACTATATGCTTTTTTTGGTAATTTATTTTGGTTTTTACCATCCATTGGGAAAATGTAGGCTAAAAGTGCAAATTGTAATATGAATAAATTAAAAATGCTGTGTGACGTACCAGGACATTCAACTGGTTTCTGGTAAAGAAAAGCAGAGTCTCTGTTACTTGAGCTAATGTCAAAATATTTTTGAAGTCTCGCCGAATATGTCCATCCTTCATCTATTAACACAAAAACAAACAGACAATGTATGTGTGGATAATAGATTTGAAGGGCTGTGCTCATACCATGATGCCCTCAATGCGAAAACCCAGAGTAGAGGTGGAGCTGGCGGTGTCCCTCCAGTGAAGGTACCTCAACTTGGTCACTCCCATCTGAGCATGCTCTTCTGCTGACAGCGCTGAAGGATCCACTTTGACCATTCTCTGATACATGTCATTACGCAGCTGTGGTCTGGTTTGTGCTTTCATTACTTCTTCCTCCTGGTAGGTTCTGATATAAAAATAAACAACACATATTTCAGACCACAAGAAATTGGTTGTGGAGGCTTTTCACGTTCTAGTATTTGATGATGTCATAATTTCAGATGGGGGGTAGGGGCCTATTCATGGGTTTCAGCTTCCTGTTTATAGGCACAATTTTAGCACGTTCTACAATTTAAAAGATACAATATTTGGATTTGAATTGTTGATTGCTATGGCAAAATTGCTAGTTTTTTCATCACTCTGAAACCCATGGATGAAACTCCATGGGAGCTTACCGTTTTTGAAAGAAATATCCAAACATATGATCCACAAATGTTGAACTATATCATTATTTGTTGGTATAGGTTCCACAAACTTGCCAAACTGGTGCAGTCAGCGGTCAGAGAGTGTCCAGTTTGGGGACCTCAGTATTGTGTTCTGATGGCTTCATCAAAGCAAGAGCTGCAATCAGCATGTGCTGGGAGGGGTAAGTCAGGGGGACTGGGCGCTCCCTAAGCGATAGGGTGAGGAGCTCAGTCAAACAGAAGGAACTCAGAGTAGAGCGACCGTTCCTTCAAGTGGAGAGCAGCCAGCTGAGGTGGCTCGGATATCTGTTCCAGATGCCTCCCCGCAGGTGTACCAGGAGGAGGCCCCAGGGAGTATAAGGTCATGCTGGGGGGACTATGTCTCTCAGCTGGCCAGGGATCACCTTAGGGTCCCCCCTGGAAGAGCTGAAGGAAGTGTTTGTGGAGAGACAATTGATATGGAACTTGTCATATTAATCTTTGTGAAGTATTTTCTAATGACAACAATCACATCTTAGAGGTTGCTTAATGGCACCACTAATAGCTATTGTTGAGAAAAAGAAAAAATAAGAAATTCATGTGGATATTGGACCACATTATAATGCTTTGAGTGCCTTGACGGTGGAAAAGCTCTGTCTGAATAAACTGTAATAATAATAATCATAATAAACACATCTGCAGTCTGACACTGTCCATGTACACTACTGTATGAATGAGTGTGGGTTTGTAAGAGTGAATGCAAGACAAGGAATGGAAATTCGTCCATGGCTACAATCTGGCATGTTTACAGCAAGTACAGTATACCATATGTTCATATGCACTGTCCCCACCAATTAAAAGAAAACAAATATAGTTAAACAGCAAATTCTACTGTAGAATTCTGAGCTGTCATCCAGCTCAAGTTTGAACTATAAGACATCTACTGTAGAATGTCGTGGTGCCATGTGAACACAACATATTGCTGGGTTTCAGATCACAACATTCTCTAGGCCAATCATATTTAATACAGATGGGGCCAGCTAAAATTAAATACTGTTAAAATACAGGTGTTTTTTGTAATACAGTAAGTAATGTGTCTAGCCATTAACGATTTGTGAATTTACATTTTGGATATTTTATGGCAAACGTAATGTATGTACGTAAGCAATAGTAGAAAAAGATTCAGTTGTAGTCATCGATGACTACAACTGAATCTTTTTCTACAATGGAACACTCCTGGACGAATGAGGGATTACACCGACATAAGTAAGCAATAGGATAAGATTTGGCCCCAATTGGGCAGTATGACATGATCACATGCTAGAATCTGAAAACAACCAATTAACACATAGCCCACCTGACTCCCATTTTACAATCCATAATAACCGGGCTCGTGAGACCACTGAGCAGGTCCTCGAGGCGAATATAACAATGTTCTCCTCTGGTGACCAGGCCATAGTATTGTGGCACAAAGGGCCTCAGAGCGTCTTTCATTAAAATGTCCAAACAGGCAGCCTCAACTTCACTGTACAGCTTGAGTACCTCACCCCCATCACTCAGCTGAAAGTTTCCTGTTCAGAAAATATGCAGGTTACAATTTAATTTCAGGAGTTTTAACAAAACACATCTCTAAAGTTTATGATTGTCCATAACCCTTTATTAATTTACTTTAAAAATGGGAAATGTTATGGACTGATCCCATGTTATATGTAATATTGTGTGGATTTTACATGCCTTGATGTCCAGCCAACTGGACCCAGGAGCTCTGCCTCTTCAGTGACCAGTGCATCATGGTAAAAAAAGGTTTTCCAGGAGCGACACTGGGGCAAAGAAAAGACATTAATTTATTATACTTTTAAAAGCTGTCGCTGAAAACAACACAAGGATGATTTCGCATGTTTGAATATGTTTAAGTGAAATCATAAACATTTAACGGCTCAGGCCTATTCATGTTATGATTTTTTATAAAGAAACACATATCTAATAGTGTAATCATCTTGGGGTAAACCTTAGAGTTTCTATATAAAATCATTTTATGTTGTTAGTGTAAAAACAAAAGAGAAAAAAAAAACAGCCATCAAAAACTAACGCTACTGCTCTGTTTTCTCAGAAGAGCAGTAGAAGTATCAGCGTGGCATGCAAACATTATTCAAATATAACACTATCAATAGGCTTTTTCATCTCATGCAAATAATTTGCGCCACAGTTGGGAAACATAGTTTTTAAAAGTAAGTGTGCGACCTAGTAGATTAAAATAGTACATAACACGTATACATGAATCACCTTCTTAAGTTTTTTCCTCTTGGACACGGCACCTTCTCCTTCACTGAAGACCTCATCACTCTCTCCGGATGAGGCACAGACGGAGGAGCAGGATGAAGATGTGGACGAGTGCAGAAGTTTGGACAGGATGGGATGTGGGGAGGACCTTCCTATGTCTTCATTTCTACTCGCCACCTCTGGGCCTTTTTGATCCACCATCTTGTCATCTTGATACTTTTCCATCTCACCATTTGAAGCTGTGGCCTCATGGATGATGCCATGTCCAAGTTTTTCTGGTTGTCTATTCCTTAGGTATTTTATACATTCCCATTCTTCAGGATACATTTCACAACTTCCCTCCAATCTATCCTTTCTCTTTAACCTCCTTGTTCCCTTCATGTCACTGTACGTACATCTATCTGTCAACTCAACAGTATTGTCTTTGGTTTTATCCCTTTTAACAGCAGCATCTGCATTTTTCTGTAGATTAGATTGTTCAAAAGTAGACTCTGGGTCCATTTCTGTATCTTGTCCCAGTCCCCCGATGCACTGACTGTATGGAGGAAAACTTTTTGTGGCTTGAAGTTTAGGTCTGGAAAAAGTTTTAACACTCGAAGACCTCTTACTGACCAAAAGATGTTTTTTCATCTCATCAGACAATTCGTCCATTAAGTTATTACCTGCTTTTTGGTTGTTGGTTGTATCTGTCCCCATCATGTGTATTCGCTGTCTTATCAATAAAGATGTGCTTCCTCCATTCCTCGCTTCTTATTCACACCTTCATGAGCTCACACAATTGAGAATATTGAATAAGAACAAAATGAAATAAATATCTTACTTATTGCAAATTAATATTGTGAAAGAATATTGCTCTTACCTGCAACTGTCAACCCGATAGCAATGTGAAAAGACTGGTATTGTAAACAAGTCCCCAGACTATTGCTACTGGTGTTGTGTTTTGCATGTAGTGACGCTATATTTCCACAGCTTGATCCAGAGATAGTGATGTTTCAGGCAGAGAGGACATCCAGGTATGACAATGGCTTATAAGTGATACATAAATCCATGTATGTGCAATAAATGATCAAATACTGTGCAGGAATACCACAGTAAATGTTTAGTTGCATTTTAATCGTCACAGAAAATAAAAGGTAAAGTGTAGAAATATATCATGATTTTCTTGAAACACACACAAACAACAAAAACATCAAGTAATATTAATTGGAAAACAAAATGTATAGGAGAAATGTATTTGGATTATAGCAGGAGGAAAGAATGTTTGAAGCTAAACAATAAACTTTTTTAAGCAAGTATTTTAATGCAAAAGAACCACCAAACATTGCATATTACCATTGGCAGAAAATAAACTACAAGATTATAGATATAGGTTATATATTAGGAGGATCTTAAAATGATAAAGGAAATCAAATATGTAGCTACTATTTTGTGATACAGTATGAATTTTTCTGTCAATATTTGCAGCCAACCCAACAGCTCAGTTGAACCTTTTATGAAATGTACTGCCTCATTTTAAGACCAGGAAATGAGATATTAGGAACACTCATCTTTTAATATGTTGTATTATCACAGCATTCTCCCTTGTCTCACTGCTGGTGGACTGATCGGGGTAAGCTGCAAAAAACAAAAATAAAAACAGTTTGTCAACAATTCATAGTTCTTTCACTACGATTTAATTGGAATCATACCTCTTCAGGTTTTTGCCTAAGTTTCAACACCTGTCTCAAATAACTTAGGACAAAGAGGGCACTGAGAAAGATAAAGTTACTGGAGACACCCACCACAGCTGAAATGAGTGGAAAATTAAACAACAAATATCTGAAAAAAAGAAAGAAAAAAGACTGTCAATCGAAGGTACTTTGGCATTTTAAAGTTTGGTAAATCGTAACAGAATAAAGACATGTTTTTGATATAGACAGAATAAATAAAATTATAGGCCAGGTCATTGTTTACGGTTTACCTTAAACCGGTGAAGTGAGCATGAATGAGGAGCCGAGAGGAGTAGATCTGCACCTTGTTGGACATTATTTCAATAATGGCAGTATCCGAGGGAGCATACTACATGTAGACAGACCAAATGCATGTAACAATACTGTATTACACACTTGATAAAGTACAAACAAAGATTCAAATACTGAATCTCTCACCGGGTCATCTATGTATTCTGAGAAGAGCTCCACCTCAAGCATTTGTTTCTGCTCAGCAGTCGCTGTCATAAAAGCAGGAAATAGAAGCAGTGTCTCCAGAGTTCTCACCAGATCTGAGCGGTATCGCAGCATTCCCTGACAACAAAATAACAGGATAAAGACACTTGCAACTGCAATTTACTTTAAAATGGTACTGATTTAAACATAAAAGAAAACCTCTACACCTGATACATCTTGCAGACGCGTTTTCTTTTTTGAAAACACTAATATTATGTTACAAACTTCTTTTTGTATCATCAAATACCTAGACAACATATGCAACATCAATACAATACTTACAAAATGTGAACTGGAAGCAGACAGCTGTAAGACAAAGACAATGTACTTTAGCTATTGCTTGTATTCTAACTAAGACACATACAGATAAAAGGACATGCATTTACTCACAGCACGGGCAGATGAGGCAACCTGCCCTCCATCTTGTGAAAAACAAGTAGCTTTAACCATAAACATCCCAATTTCCTGATTGACTGGAGACTCAGGCATCTCCAGTTGCAAAGAGAGTCGATAGGACTGCCCAAATGTTAACACCTGTGTGTGCAGTTAAAAAAAGTCTCACGTAACAAAAACTCTATTTAAAAATAATGTATTATGACTGCCAACATACGCACATGTTTCTTGTTCTTCATTAAAGAGATATTTGCCACAGGGTGTGAGCACTTGAAAGAACCTGGAGATTCACAGTCAGTTCTAAATGGACAAAACTTTAGAAGTGATAAGAAAACATAAGACAATGTAAATTATTCAGAGAGACCAACCTGTAATAATAGTCCACAGGGGTAGAATAAGCTGCTTTGGGCATGTAAGAATAGTAGAAGCTTCCATATAAAAAGGCTGCAATCCATAGTAAAAAGAAAGTGACAGAAAATACCACAAAGACTTGCACAATTCTCTGACGGGCCTGTGATATTGCCATGGAAACACTTTTCTGAATCTTGAGCGCCACTCGATTTAAGGGAGCTTCCACTTCATCGGATGACAGCAACGGGCCTTCACGTTCCATAAAAACTGTTAGCCTTCAACGGAGCAGTAAGTGAGCAATAAATACAGTATATGTAATGAAGCAATGAGGGCACATACAGACTGCCTCATTCACAGCACTGAGCAGCGTAACACCACTGTATCTAATCTCACTCACAAGCAGCAGTCAAATGACTCTGAACTGCCTGCAACATTAAAACTGCACAAACAAAATTAAATTAGAATCTCTAAAAACCCATATCTCCCAAATACCTACTTGTACATCTTAAGTCTATTGATGAGGTCATGTTTAAGGGCAAAGTATTTAGCTCTGCACTTTATGACATCAGGTTTTAAGTTTTGAAATAGGCAATAGGACTGACGTAAACATGTACTAATTAACTTTTCTAGTGAAGGGCGCACCAGCTTCTTGTCTCCATGATGTTATCGCTTTGTCTAAAAGGTTCCACAGTTTGGCATCGACCTTGTGTATCTCCATGGAGACAAGGACATTACACCAACAGGCCAAGTTACAGGTCTGTGGAGAGACAACCCTGGAAACATGGAAGGAATGCATTCATTTCTAAGGAATACAAATCCCTGTAAATGAATGGATGCAAGATAGATACATTTGATGCCATACCCTGGAACATTCCAGGCAAGAAAATAACATATCCAAGGAGTCAAGCAGGTGACAGACCCTTCAATAGAAAAGTTTGTCACCTAAATTAGGAAAGGGGCCAAGGAAACAGATGGTATTCTGTTTTGCTGTTGATTGGGTTACTGGGTGGCTGGGACCTAAATGTCTGGTCAGCGTTAGGAGAGGTCAAAAGGGCAGGCCAAAGAAGGATCTGCCTTGTGTGAAAGGTATAAAAACTAATTAGGAACTAGATTCTGGGTGACTCCAGATCTGACCATAGGAGCTCCCAGGCACTTTCGGCTTGTCTGTATTGATGCTGTTTCTGTGAATAAACATCTTTTGAAAGACAGAAGCTAGTGTCAACGAGTTCTTCTTCTGCTACCCAACCACCTCGAACAACACTTTGAGAAACCACACCACCTTTAATGCAAACAAACTTACTTGTGTCATTGTGCTAACAGTGGGTCAATTAAAAACAGCTGCTTATCCTCCAGGCTGGTTCTGCAAATGGAAGAACAGCCACTTCTAGCTTCAATTGTCCTAAAACACAGAACACAACTTTTATAGGACAAAGGGAGCTTAGTCCATCCCACAGCAAGACAGTTTGTTTGAGTACACACTATTATTATTATTATTATGATGTTCCTTTTCTAATTTAATCGCTTTACGATACTATAGCTGGCTGCCCAAAGTAATTACCTCAGTATCAGTGAGTAAATGACAGTTAACTTAACTTCGTCTCTTGAAACCATTGACTGCATAGAAGAAACATGACCACAACAACTGCAATTTATGAAACATCCACTAAGGGGTGGCATTGGGCTACATTATGAGAAACACCCGCTAAAATGACCCAGAGAGTCAAAGAAGACTTCTTTGACCAATCAGAAACAGCAACGCGCTTTGTCCGGAAATGTTTTAAAACGGAAACAAGCGCTGGGATTTGAGGTAAAACCCATGTAGCAGTAGTATCATATTCAACAATCAGTCTGTTTTTTTTTTGGGTCGAATCTAATTGTTTTCTCTCTATTGATGTGTTGCACATAGATACAAGCAGAACAATGTCCTGTAGCAGCAGCGTGATCCAACTTCAGCTGCTTGCGTGCGGACAGGCAGAGCGCGCCCCCGTCCATCTGCTGCCCTGTGAGCTCGAGCACAACGGGCCAGCCCAGATCATGGAGTATTTCTCTGCCACTGTAAAAAACCACAAACATGGTATTGAACGTAAAGGCTGCTGCATGCCCTACATTAGAGGCGCACTATGTAACATTTCTGGTGGAGATTATATTGCTTCGCCATGTTCCACAGAATGCCATCAAACAACTCCAGTGATACCACCCGGCCAAGTTTCAAGTCAGAGCTATAGAGAGGCGAGCCCGTGTAAGAATATATGTTTTTAAAGGTATTTTTGAGAAATTATAATTCAATAGAGCCATGATAATGCTCTGCGACGAGCTGGCCAGTGTCCAGGTTGTACCCCGCCTAAGGCCCAAAGTCACTGGGATAGGCTCCAGTCACCTGTGATCCCTAACGGCAACGAGATTAAATACCCTTTGATTTTTCACAGTGGTGGACAGCAGCAAAAATGTCACAATTTAACTTTTTTTTTTTTTTTTTTACGTTTTTCCATATGTCACAATTTAACTTTTTTTTTTTTTTTTTTACGTTTTTCCATCTGTTAGCAATGTGTGTTGATGCTACATAATTATATGGCTTACACAAGTTGATCAGCATTTCTATTTAAACTTAGCATAATAAATAAACTTTTACATAAACATGTAATTGAATAAATTAGATCATTCAAGGCGAAGTAATAACATCTCTAAGGACACAAGCATTCTGCCCACCAGAAAAGTTATTCAGTGCACCTTTAAAACATGACAGATTGATAAAGTATTGTTGTTTATTTAAATTTGTTTAACAGAGCAGACAGTATCCTTTAGGGGCCGGGGGCTAAAGGGACAAGAGGTCAGCTGTCCGCAACGCTGCATTGGCCTTGTATTGAAAGAAGTCAACAGGCCAGGTTCAGAGGAAGAGGTAATCTTGTGTTTTAGATGTGAAATGGAATAAATCATGCCACTGATTTATTTAATGTTTTGTTTTTTAGGACAGAACAGTCAGAGTCACTTCTGTGTTTGACAAGCTGACATATTGGAATCTGGAAACCTCTCCCAACTCAGATGACACAATTGTGATGGCAATGGACTGGCCTGAGTTAGCTGAGGCAGTGCGTACAGACATTTACCATTATAAGTTGACAAAATTCACACTGAATACTAATCAAACATCCACTACTTTTGTTTTATTACAGATACATGGACCAGTAGATTGATGAAATAAAAAGTCTAGACAAATGGATAATGCTAATGGTGACTGAATTATAATTTACAAAACTGTCATATTGTGTGGTTAAATGAAAAAAAAAATAAAGTTTTCGTCTTTGTAATACCTCAAAATATTACTGTAGAAATAAAACAAATAACTAGATCAATAAATATGTATAAAACAGTTAACAGTTAAAACATGATCTAGGTTACATCAGATTATTTTAACCTGTCATAACCTTGATAACAATTATAACAATTTTAAATGTTTTACATTCCATAAAAGTTACATAGACCATAGTGTTGCGTAGTGTGATTCAATATTACACCATAGGGATTCATCATCACAATGTAATAGCTTGCCATATTTGTTCAGACAGAAAAAGTGTTAGCTTAGAGGAGGAGGTGGAGGAGGTTGGGGCACATTCGTTTCCATGTAAGTTGCATCAGTCTTACTGCGCTTGGCCGGCAACGTGTGGTCGTGGGTTTTACGAATGTGTCTGTACAAATCTCCAGACTGTGTGTAACTCCGGTAGCAGTAGCGACACTCATATGGGCGTTCACGTGTATGTACAATAGCATGACGCCGGAGTGTGTAAGAACAAGAGAACGTCTTTCCACAGACACTACACGTTGGAACATCATCCACAAAGGTTCCCATTGAGTCTTGAAATTCCTGGAAGTAAACTGCACTTTCAGGTTGTGCTGTAGATGAGGGAATACCACCTTGGGAAGACGTACCAGCATCAGATGGGGAGAGTGGGAATGAATAATCTGGAAGCTGAAAGTGAGCAGCAGCGTTATACTGGGACCTCAGCCCTTCTTGTTGACTGTCATCCTCAAAGTCATCCTCCACTTCCATCACAACCTCTCGTACTTCCTCTTTCTCCTCTTCTTGCTCTTCATCAGAAATAACTATGGCTTCCACTTTTATGTTTACATTTTCACCAGCTATGTTTGCTGCCACATTTGAGTTATTTTTAGGTAATAAATCTTCATGATCCTCTTGAGACTCAGTCAGACATTTTGGTGCTGCATCAATGTGCATCTCTGAGCTTGGGTGTTGCTCTAACATTATACTTTGAAGTGTTTGCTGCTGTGATGGTGCCGTGTTCTTACAATGTGAAGAAACTGTTGCTGTCCGAATTAACATTGATATCTGCTCTCCTCCCCAAGACACACCTCTGTCACTTGTCTCTGGGTGCGTCTTAAATGTTTCATAGTCTTGGTATGGTCTGGGGGCGACATCATGGGGACTGGGTGACAGGTCTGATCCGGGAAGCCAAACTACTGAACACCCAGGAACCTTTGCTGCTGGAATCAACGAAGATGATGAGGAAGGCTGTTGGCTATTGCTGTGGTAAGTAAAGATAAAACACATAAAACATTTGAAATAATAACACTGCATTTTCTAATTGAACTAAAATGGTACCTTTGTGCCTCTGTGGTGCTACATGGACCCACAGAGCCCAACCGATGCTCACTTTCAGGGGCAGAGGTGTGTGAACCTAAAAGGTGGTTGTTGGGAGGCACATGTGAGATGCCCATGCCTGGTTGGGTGGTATCAGCAAGATCAGGGCTCTGGGAAGGTTCAAGTTGTCCTTCACATATCCTTTCAGCACTTCTGCGCTCTATCTTAACGTGATCCTGCTGGCTTTTGTCTATTGAAAGCAAAACATGTGAATGAGGTGCTGTAACATTGACTGAGTTTAGTACTAGTCCATGACCCTCTTCTCTTCCCATTGCTAGGGCCTTTGTAACACCAGAGCTTTCTTCAGGGCGTGTGCTATCTGCCTCTGCCACAGGGCCACGTCTTTGTAGTCTTTTCTTGCAAACTCTTACCACTTCATTCATGTGAAGAAAACTGGCAGCAGCCAATATATCTTCAACAGGAAGAGACTCTTCCACCTTTAATACACCTTCATAAACAAAGTCCAAGAGTAAACTAAAAGCAGGGGCTGTAACAATGTCACTGTCGAGAGTAACAGAGCCGTTGGAGCCGTTTTCATTGTTGTTTCCTGGAGAGTCAGAGTAGAACATGTGAAAGAAAGGGGAACATGAGGCTAGAACAGCACGGTGAGCCACAAAGCTGGAGTTCCCAACCAAAACTGTGCAGTCACAGAGGAATCCACGTTGGCGCTGGGAACGAAGAGCTGACAGCAGCTGCTGGGAATGTTGGGGGAACTCCATAATCTGAACAACATAGAATTTTAATTAATTGTCGAACAACTCCATTAGACACCATCATCATAACACCATCATTTGACAGACAATTTGATAGCCATGATTATGCCAGCAAGAGAGAATTGTAATTACTTGATTTTTCAGACTCCTTATAATCTGAAGGCGATAGACAAATTATATTGTATTTTCATGAGAAATATTATAAAGTAAACCCAATGACTGATGATACGTAATGGTTGGGACCATAATAAACTCTATAGCACATCAATAATCTGACATTATTATTCTCTCATCTCAATTAAACACAAGTCTAATTTTGTTATGATGCCACTTGAATCACGGTTTTATCAAAATTATAATCACTTGGTTACTTGCCATTTCGTTTTAGAATTTGTATTCGGACATTCCATATCATAAACTCTTAGTTGACGTTTTAAGATATCTGTGATTAGATTACGCAGACAAAAACATAATGGGTGGTTTATACATCCATACTAGCAGTCTTTTAAACCAGTGGCAAAAATCAAACTGTTAGCGTCCGAATATTTGTTACATTTGACTAATATGTTTAAACAGCTACATATAAAGCGCCTATTTGATCTCATGCACCAGTAGACACATGTAAAATGCTCAGATTACGTACATATTTACTTATTCTCACCACTGTTGTTTCATGGAGCTATAAACGGATGTTTTGATGTCCTTCTGTGGACGCTGCGGCTTCTCTCGCGTTACAGCGCCATCTAGAGCCGGGGAAGGACACACTGGGAAAAACAGCTAGCGTGTGTAAAACGAAACCCCATGCTACACGGCTCCTTTATTTTTAGCATTTTCACTGTCTATTTACATTATACGGACAAATAAATAACATTTAAATGGGCAGTGACAGAAGAAAAGGATGGAGGAAAAATTGTGGGGAGGTAAGAAAAGTTTCGCTTCTTCCTTTGAGAAATCAAAGTGCACTTTTACTTTCAATATGTTGGCTGAATATCTGATCCTCACTATCAGAGGTGGCGTGTTCACACAATTTGTATTTCTTGGCGCTGTTTTATAATCTAGCACCTTATTTTTTACTTCAATTTGGGTTTTACATTTTACAGATTGTCAACAATACAATTATCTACTCGAGTAAAAGGTTTGGTTGTATAACTGATACGTTTTGTGTAACTTACTAAACCATTTGAACATGTGTGTTAATTCTACAGGTAATTCAGATATGATATAGTGCTCTTGTTTTTTTGGGATACTTTTTGAAAATATCAGATTGAATCCATTTAATCCTTTAAATCACATGCTATGTCCTCATTGTTGCTCTTACAATTACACTTGAGTTGTTACTTTTTTACTTTAAAGAATTTTTTTTAGACTATTACTACTTCTTGAGTAATATTATTTTGACACCATCTCTGATCACAATCAAGGTTCATTTGTTTTGGTCAAGTCATTTTATATTTGGATCAAAGGCTTCTGCAATGTTGCATTCCTTTAGGACAGAGATGTTCAACTCTCCAAATCTTTGTCTTATGTTCTTCGTCATGGAGCCAATCAGATGGGGTTTCAAATGAATACAGGTAAAGTTTACAAGAGAACTAATTTAAAGTATGATTTTAAACAAACTTTGGTGTAATGTTTCCCTTGATAAATGAGATTTTTTAGTAATAACCTATTAATGTTTCTGTTTTCCTCATGCTCTCGTTCAGATGGATTCCTCTATGTGGAGGACCTTATGGCTCACCCTCAGTTTCGCTCATGGTCTTTGGACGATGTAAAAAGAGTTGTAGAGTCAAATGACAAGCAACGATTCAAACTACAGCCACATCCAGTGAACGGGCGCTTGCAAATCCGTGCTAATCAAGGCCATTCTATGCAGGTACTATGTAACACCCTAAATATTTGAAACATCAAATAATGGGGTTTTGAAGAAGATATTAATCTTGTCTTTTTGGTGTGGCTAGGTGAAAGATCTTGAGCTCAAGCCTGTTCTGGCTGGTTCTCCGGACTGTCCTCCTGAGGCTGTCCATGGCTCTTATCTCCGATATTGGACCTCGATACAGAAACATGGTCTAAGTCGGATGAAGAGGACTCATATTCATCTGGCACCAGGGCTTCCAGGAGACGATGGTGTCATTAGCGGCAAGTTTGGAATATACAACTTATAAATTCTAAACCTACATTCAAAAGCTCAAACATTTGTCTGTGCTACTCCTCTCCAGGTATGAGAAAAGACTGTGACTTGGCTATATTTATTGATGTCACTAAAGCTCTTTCCGGTAAATGACTGGTGTAATATACAAGATCCTCCAGCCTGCAGATCTTCTGTCTTACCTATGTCCTTTGTTTTTGCAGATAGTATTCAGTTTTTTTGGTCAGATAATGGTGTTTTGTTGACACCTGGGGACACAGAGGGAAAACTTCTACCTAAATACTTCAGCCGTGCTTTAAGGCTGAGGCCTACAAGTGAGAAAATATGTTTTAAATTGTGATAAAATACTTAATTCTGTTTACTTAGCTTTCTGTTGTGTTCTAGGGACCATGCTTCCGTTACAATCACAACCAAACTAACGAATAATTGTCTGTTTTCAAGTACAAACCTGGTCGTACTACCCTAAAGTCAAGCTGTGGTTGAAAAAATTAATCCTTGTATATTTTGTATTGAAATAAATGGGAACAAAGAATGTGAAAATACAAACATGTCTTCTCAGATATCTGCATGCACACTGTATGTGAGGCAAGATTGACCGGAAATTTCCTGTTTAAAAATAGAAGATATTACATAACATTATCTTACACAAACAAAGAAAAGTAGTCGGACATTTGACTGTTCTATTCTGTCTGTTTACAGTTGGATAATGAACACACAATATCATGTACTTGCACAATAATAACAAACTTGTGGGCAGTAAGTGTTTTGTGTCCTTGGATTATGTGCATTTGTAAAAATGTATCATTGGTCATGGAGTTAATAGTAAAGTTACTTCTAGAGGGCTTCATGGCCCCCGGTTAATTTATGGAAGAGCTCCTCATTCAGTGTGTTACTCTTCTCACGGCTCCGTGTTGACATGAAGATATAGCCCCCAATAAACTCATGAACAATTTTGCAGTCTGCGGTAACACAACTGAAAGCAATGTTAATGTTTCCTTCAAATTCAATTGCCATCTAAAAAATAAAGAAATAGGAAAATATTACGATCATGTGATCAAAAGGAAACCAACAAAATATTGAGTAGTACAGTTTCTCCCTGTGTTTACCTGCTTAATGTCCCAGTTTACATTCCACTGTTTCATGTTGTTGTATCGCCAAGTCTTGACCACATCTCCAACTCCCAGGTCTATCCTTATCAGTTTGTTGGGTGCAATCCCCAAAACTTCATCTTTTCTACTACCCTTGAACCTGATAAATAAACACCAAAAGTTTGTAAATTATATATTTGTCATGTGGCTAAAGACAAAAATGTATAAAGCAGTGTATACCTGACAACAACGTATGAAAGGCCAAAGTCTGGAAGTGACTGCCATATTTGCAGAAAGCGCATGACTGCATCAGTCAGTGTGAGAAGAGATACATTCTGATATGCATCAAGGATTCGAGGAGTCAGCTATATGGAGGTTTAGAACAAAAGATCACGTGTATACATATACAAAGAACATAAGATAAGTTATTTTGAGCATCTCTTGCATTTACCTGCTTTGCTTTATATTTCTTATGGTAGCGTGGGGAGACCAAGCTGTATGTATTAATGCTCTCATCTGCAGTAGGCGTTTTGCCATGGGAGCCAGAGTTGGTTTTTTGCATCGCCAGAAATGAGCAGATGCTTTGGATTTCACTCTGGTAACTGCTGTCGGCCAGGCTTTTTCCTTTTGAGGCCAGTCGACATGCAGCCATCCACTGTGCATACTGCTGCTCCTATACAGAGTAAAAAAAGAACTTTTTAAGTAAAGTATAAGACTATATTTGACATTGTAGAAATGCATGTGGACTGTACATCTTCACAGCGCAGGTAGACCTCATTCATGCCCTCTGGTGATGGAATCAAGAGCCGGATAAGGAACTTGTTAGCTGCAACATTTACGTCTGGGGCTGCTTCACAACCTTCAGAATAAACAAGTACATTTTAGTATTCCCCCGTGACATTTGTAAGTAATTAATTTGTGTCAAGGAAATTAGGAAGGATAAACATTCATCCAGAAGATAGATGTTTCACTGTAGGTAATTCAGTACTTCCCACCAAAAATTGTATAAATATCCTACCTTTGAGGTTGATCTGTTGAATAGGTTCCCCAAAGCATTCTTCTTTACTCTTGAAATAAGAAATTGATGTATCCTGGAACTTAACCCAGTACTGCTTATATCCCTTAAGAGTCAGTCTTTTGGGTCTGCAATGTTTAGTGAAAATATTGTACATGCTTTTTTAAATCATCACACAATGTGGATTAGAAATTAATCTAGTATCTAGAGTAATCTTTTATTCTTGCCTGAATATTTTTAGATAATCGTTTAGTTCAGGGGCTGTCATATCATCCTGAAATACATGTTAATAGAACTAGGTTTAGTGATATTTGTGTCCTATATAATTGCATGTAATTAGAACAGAAAAAAGAATGTATTTCAAACCAGCATCTCCGAGGCAGAGCTGCCCTCTCCCTCTAACTTCACTTCTAGAGACTGTAGAGCAGACTCCAGATCATCCATGGCAGCGGTGGTGGCCAACAGCTGTGGCTCAGACTGAGCAACTTTATTGATGTGGTACTACAACAGCGTGAGTGAGAACGTAAGTGCCAGTGGTGATATTTTGGAAGGAATATCAAGCAAAGAAAAGTAACTGTACTTGAAGAGCACCAAACAACATCATCTCCTCCTCTGTGCAGTCGATGTCCTCCAGAAGAATGGCCCATCGAGCTTGTTCATACAGCTGTGTTAAGCGAACCACATCATGCTGCAAAAGTAATAACGTCTATAATTGTAAAAGAGAAACTGTTAAGAATTACAATACCAGTTCAATATGATACCTTAGGCTCAATATCATGAAAAGCATGGTATTTAAAGCGAAGCCAGAGCTGATCATTTTCCTGGATTCCCTGCTGCAGAAGACTACGGGAGGAGTCCAGCCACCTACAATAGACCCAGCAGTAAGTCATAATGTATATATTCTTGTCTGTGAGTGAACGTACCTGCCATTGATGTGGGCCTTATCCACTACACTGGCCGGGCGATACTGCTTAGCCACCACCTCAGGAGCTGGAGGAGGCTGGGTCACTGACAGCATCTTGTACACAGCCTCCATCTGCGCCGAGTCAGCAAAATGAGCCGGCATACCATTATACATACATGGCCGAGATGCTGTAAGTTCAATCATAAAAGTTATACGGTTACATTGTGTTATATGCGTGTATTAGTCTGTATAGTATTTGTTATAAAGAATTAAGGCTGCTGCCCACCTGCACTAAGTGGCACCTCAGTTAAGTCATAGAGCTCTTCTGTTGTGTCTTTGTCCTTTTTTTTCCTTTTCTCTTCTATTGGACGCAGCAATGAGAGCTCCTCTGGATGCTGAATATCTTTTCAGACAGACAAACATTTCTAAAATTAAGATTTATTATAGTATATTTCATCCTTTTAAGGATCAACTCATTTCTTTCAGTGTGTCGTAAACAAACCAGTGCATATGTAAGAGACAATACTATATGAAGGTTAGCATTTCTTTACATCTTTGAATTATATTACCTTGTTGTCTTTTTTACTGTAAGGTACAAAACTCATTTAAACAAATATCTGAGTGGTGTGTTTGCAAATCTATGTTCACATTAAAGTGCTACATTTGACTGATTTTCAGTTGTTTTCTCAGCCTCATGTAGAAAAGAACATCAAGTTTAGACTAAATAACAGCATAAAGAAGATGGAGAGTGTTACAACCATGCACAGAAGACTTACTAAGCATCCTACAGATGCCAATGACAGTTTGAAAGACTGGACTGGAGAAGGACGCCCGTAGCTTCAGAGTTTTGCCGTTGGGCAGGCCCAGCTTTAGGGGCTTGTGTTGGGGCATGAAGACGAGTCGAGCATCAGCGTGGATCCCATACTTTTCCAGGGCCCAGGCTGTCCGCAGCAGCCACTTCTGCTTCTGCTCCCACCAGAGTGCATGATCAGACCAGTCCTGTTGGATCTCTGCAAAGAATAAACATATTGTACCACAAAAATAATTTCACGTGAGTCAGCTATACTTTTCTGAAAATATTTGTATACATTTTTTCCAGTTTAACTTTTCTTATACTGGGTACATTAGTAGTTCTAAATGAACATTACCATTGGATAAGTAGTGTGTTAATAAATATATCAATGTAAGTTTCCTCAATACCAAAATACAAATGTGTCATTGTTCCACATATAGTACACTGATTTGAGGCTTACCAGTAAGCCTTATGCAATAAGCAGGACACATAATCACATATTGAGTTAATCTCAGGAGCAACCGGATACAGTAAATTAAAATTTTAGTTAATCCTTTCATACAGGAAGTAAATAAATAAAAAGTGAGCTCCAAATAATTAGACAAATGGTTTTCTAAAAGTGTCTGCTTCCAAGAAACATTTATCTCCTTTGTTTTCTATGAAAAAATGTCAACAATGTAAAATAATGTAAGAAATGTTTTGCAAAAAGAGACTCACGTGTCTTTTCAACTAGTTTGAGAATGACCCCACCGACATGTAGGTCAGAGGTCACACTGAGAGTAACAGGAGAAGCATCTGCACCCAAATCCTCCACTGTGACTGACAAGTCCCACACTGCCATCCTGAAATAACAAGTACATTATGACTAATGTGGCAGTTAGCTCAAGAAAGTACAACACAACAGGCCAGTTAATGTGAAAGTGTCCTCCACATTTTGGGGTGAATTGTCCAGCTTGATAGACACTTCCCATTGCTGTCATAAATGAGACAATGTTCCTCTTTCTGACCAGCTATGTAGCACCACAGCACAACGCCCTTGCCTGTATCTTATTTATATCGCACTGAATTTGTGGCTCCATGTGAAAACATAAAAGTGATGGATTATAAAATATGGTGGTACAGTAAATCTAGGTCGAAGTGTACAGGAACAATATGTTAAATGGTAAATTGTGCACTGAGCAGACATGAAGTTGTAGCATACACATGCCCTTCCCTTGTCCCCGACTCCCCGATGTGCCCACTCTTCACCCATGCTCTTATACTCACACACTTGTCAGAGTCGATTGTCCACCTTGTGTGTTGTTTCGGCAGTCAGAATCTTTGAAGGACTTCTTCAAGTGCTTTTGGTGTAATTTAAAAGTTGTTAACTCCCTGGAAGCTGGCTGTGGTCTGTAAGTTGCTTGTGTCAGTTTTGTCACAAAGGCTTGTTCCTTTTTTGGTGTTTGTCAGTTTCCGCCAGGCGGAAATGTGTTAGGTCTCAACTTTTGACTGACAGTCTGCATGAGTGACGCTGATAAGTGCACATTATAGTGGCATGTGTTCATGCATAAGTATGTCACAATATAGATGTGGTTGTAATGTGTTTATACTGAGGCTAGGAATCCCCTGAAAAATAGAGCTCAGTGAGAACTTTCCTGCTGAAATAAAATCAGTAAATAAATACAAATAAATAATGTTAATTATTATTATTTATTATTATAAACACACACAAGAGAGCAGGATGTATATTCTTGCAAAGTTTATGACTATTGAGCCACAAAGATAAACTAGGCTTATTGTGCATAGATCTACTGATCCTGCATAAATCAAACTAACAACAAATCTATTGCACAAAACATGGGCCTGTTTAGTTTATTCATATCATACAATATTGAATATAGCGCTTTAAAGGCTTTGAAGACATCAGTGAATTACAACACGGTCACTCCTTTGAGTGAAAAAAGCCTAGATGATTTGCTGGTATAAATAGCCTGTTTTGTATGTGCAAATAAAAATCTAATCTAAGAAATTCACCGAATATATGCTTTATCAATTGCATGATATGCATCTTATTCTTGACATTAGATTAGCATCCTAGATACTATTTTGTATATTTCATTACAATATGTATAGGCCTATAGCCTATATTTTGGGGGGATAAAGCTGGTCCAAGGATGTACATGGCCCACACGTCAGTGTTCAGGACACATAGTGGCATGAACTCTGGGAGTCTGCAGTATGATGATGGAAGTCATTTTGATACTGTACAGACTACACCTGAGGGTCCCTTCTCTGGTAGTGCTGTTGGGTCTTTTGACATTTTAGACTTTGAATGGGATACATTCCTATGCATGGTGGCGGAGCGGTTAGAGCTGGGTGAAGTCTGCATGTCCTCCCCTTGTTACCTCCGGCTTCCTCCCACCGTCCAAATACATGCATGTGTTAGGTCAATAGGCAACTGTAATTTGCGAGTGAATTAATCTGAGTCATGTCTCTGAGTCAGGTCTCTGCGACAAGCTGGCCCTGTCCAGAGTGTACCTTAGGCCCAAAGCTCAATTTCACTTGTCTGACCAGCCAGTCCCTCCTACATTCTGTTCAAATGCACGGTTTTGTAAAATAGTCTGTCAAAACGTGTTGGGACTGGCTGGTCAGGCAACAATATCACTGGGATATGCTCTAGTCACCCGCGACCCCTAACGGGAACAAGCGGTAGAAAAAAAAAATATTAATGAATATTTACATCCAATTTAGTCCAGGTTTAGGGCAATCATAGCCCTGTTTTGGACCAAGACTTTAACAAGGTGGTACTTGGTGTGTACCTACTACAGTGGAGCCTCTGAACTACATGTACAGTGTTGGCGGCATGTTACAGTCTCATAATTTCCCGCGGTCACTGAACTAAACCTAGTCTGTTCCATCCATGGATCTACTATCGTGATCTGATCGATACAAGGATCAATCTGACTCTGGATACTGAATTTATTTATTGATTCCTTAGAACAGATTTAGCTGCCTCAGGAAAAATATCATACACAGTAGAAGCCTACAAGTAATTTTGAATTATTTGAAGAGCTCCCCTTCAACCAATTGGTACAATCCGCCAAAACAAACATGGCACACAACTTCCACCGTCTTGACTAGAAAAAGAAAGCGAAACCCAGCAGTAGACTCTCAGTACTGACCATACCACTTGAGGATCTTGTGTTTTTCGGCATGGCACTGCAGATCTACTCCTTGGTGTCAAATTGCGGTGGTCCTCGTGCCTGGGCTGCTTCCCACAGAACCGGTGTCAAGTTCATGCACATTTTAACTTCTGGAGCCTCCTGTCAGTTAAAAATAAATCCAACAACACGTCGTATCCGCTGCCCTTCTTACCGAGACTCTGCGCCGAAGTTTTCCACAACACCTGCTTTAGGGAAGTCGTGCCAGAAAGGAAGGCTCCCGTGGCCCTGCGGCGGGGGGCACACCCGTCACAAGCTGGGTACAGTTGCCCTTGGCACGGCTCTGGGGGTCAGCTCCGCAGCCCTGATCTCGTCTCTCCACACAGGGACGTTTTCTGCCATGTCCCTGAAAGTAAATTTGAACTCTGCTGAGGGGGACTGGAAAGAAACCAAGGGTGAGAGACAAGATTAGCCTAAAATATAATGAAGGCCCACTTAACCACAGATAATTGTATTAGGTTTCCTATAGCTGTTTATATTTTTGTATTTTATTTTTGTCTTTCCAACCTCTGCGCAGAGGTCTAGGGCATTTTGATAAAAGTATTTTATTTTGAGATATCTACAGGTATATCACTTTTAGACGACTGCCTGATTGCCCAATGTTCTACTTCAGAAGAAACCTTGTATTCATTGGTGCACTTACCTGCTGATTTATATTTCCTAGAAGCGATTATATGAACCAAAAATAAAATAGTTTAAAGAATGAATAACACTCACTGTTGATAGTGAATCAAGACCCTTTAAGTTTGTAAAACCTTTCATTGGGGTTTCTATGACTGCCTATCTTCTCTTTCAGATTTCCTTCTGTCATTGAAGGATAAACGGCCATATTATCGGACCTCAAAGTATGTGCTGTTGGAGGACATCCCAGTGTGGACTCCTTCTATTGGTAAAATATAAATAATCATTGATTGTGATGTGATGACTGTGCTTTTAAAATAACAGCGTAGACCTATATTGAATTTGTGTTTTTGCCTGTACAGTTGCAGAGCAGAGTCGATGCCCACGGAACCCCAAGTTAGATCAGAAAATCTCGATTTTCAGTGGAGACATCACTACTCTGGAGATTGATGCTGTTGTAAATGCAGGTAAAGATCTAACAGATGTGTGTACTTTTGCACAATAACATAATAGACATAATAATAATAATATATTACACATAATGCTTAACACAGTAATGCAGATGCATTCTAGATCAGGGAATTTATATATTTAGAAACCTTTTAAATTAGTCTCAAGTTTCCCCTGCTCAGTTTTTTTTCCACATCTCTCTTGAAGTTTGTAATTATTAATATAATCAACATAATATTCAGGGTGGGAAATAACAAAGTACAAAAGTGAAAGTACATTTTAGGTATCTAGAATAGAATAAACTTAATTTCCCTCAATATTGGACAAAGTTGCTGATGACAAATCATGAATAGACAGAAATACTTTTATTTGTTACTCGTAATGTTTTAAATAGGTACTTCAATACTATTAGGTACTAATAATATCTACTTAAATAGAATTGTTAGTTGATATTTTACCTTGAGTAATTATATTTTCTCCTGTATCTGTAATTAAAAAAGTAAGTAAAAATAAATTAGTAGTTCTGTTTTGTATTGTTACCAAGAAACCATGTTGAATATTAGCACAGTTTAAAGAAGATTTATACAGAATGAGATACTAAATCCATTTGACCTTGAAGTTGAGGCTGGTGTTTTAAATATAATTGAAGTATATATTTCTATAAAGTGCTTTTAATATTGGGATGAGTAGTAATATATTTGACCTCACGATGGCGCCATTGACCATCTAGTTCAGGGGTGGGCTGTAATGTTTTCCCCAAGGGCCATATTTGAATCCAGGCATGTGGAGAAGGGCCAGGCATTACAAGCACTTTTCTGTAAAATATAAGCTATTAGGGCATTGGTAATTTCATGTAATCTTTATTAAGGGCATGTTCAGACACACAAACAATAAAACTAATGAAAAGAGCAACAATTATTTTTAAAACTTGAGGGGGGCTGGATTAAAACAAACTGAGGGCCTGATCCGGCTCATGGGGCGCAAATGGCCAGGTCTGTTCTAGTTTGTAATTTAGTTTTCTTATATCATTTTCTGGCAAGGTTGATGCACTGGGGGAGTGTAAAGCAGGCCAGCATGCTTAAATAATGCCTGATGATGAGGCTTTTGCACAGAATGATGGATATTCAGTGGCAGCGGATTGTCAGGATTGTACCTTTGCCAGATTGAATATGTAAATCAGTGCCTGGTTTTATGGCTTTGCTCCTCATGGTATGACTAGGCATACAATCACTCATGCATGTAAATATTCACAAGTAATTATGTGTATGTACAGTGAATAAGTTTAATTTATTTCCCTCAGGGGACTCGCAAAGTGTGTGTGTGTGTGTTTTACAAGGTTTTTTAGAGAGTTCCACAATGCAAAGTGGCATGATATTAACAAGAGTAAACGGCTAGTAAAGTGTCATTTAGCGGAGAGGACAAGGAAAGGTGAGGGAGGCGAGACACGATTGGGATGCAGAACTAACAAAATGGCAAGCGCCAGTTGGGAGGAGAGAAAATGAAACGTAGTGGAGCAGACACTGGCTACTAGTATTTAAATCTTCAACTGCATCGCCATGGCAACTGGCAGGTAAAGGGTACCATGGAGGGTTTTGGGCAGCTGAGTCCAATCATCGCTCTGTGACTGATGGACTGCCCAGCTGACTGTCTCCATGGCCACTTTGTTGACTAAGAGTTGACCTTTTCACTCACTGACTAAGTGATTGACTAAGAAGCTTACAGTGAAGTCAGTGCGTTTTAAAAAGATACGGCAGTAAAAGAAAGTGTGCAATAAATACATACTGTGTTTCATGTATGTTTATTAACAGGCACTGTCCTTACCAAATAAATATACATTTAATAATTCATTACATTAAGAACAGCCTGTCATTTAGACAGAAAAAGACCACAGAAAGTAGTAACACGCTAAGCCTTGGAGCATCATTTAGCCCCTTAGGCAGCACTTCACTTATGCCAACATTTTGTGCTATAATGACTAGTAGGCTGGTGCGGAAGGGAGCTTTTTAGTCCATAAATGTTGACTTGCAAACAAACTTACAAAAATCTCTTTTCATATACAGCAAATCAATAAGAGCAATCTGTTAGTCTACAGTCTCTTATTTACATCCTTAGCCACCATTGCATTGCGAAGAGGTTGGCTGAGTACTGTTTGTTGTTTGTGTCTCTCAATAAAGATTGGATTTACAGTAACTTCTATCCTCTTCTCCTCCTTTTTTGTCCCCTTCGCCTGCCTTCCACACTTTTACGGCCTCTGGCTCCTGCCCACTCCAATAAAACACTACAAACATAAAAACCCACAAGCACTTAAGAGCCGTCCTGGTGAGGAGGGGGGCTACGGAGGCGGAGGGCAGGACATCCTCCTCTTTACACCCCTCAATCACTCCGTCCGGAACACGGAGTGAGACGGAGGGGAGGAGAGATTGTCTCTGATGGGCTTGCTGATTAAGATGGATTGCACAATGAAATGTGGGTATGATGAGTTCTTGGACCGTGTGTGTGTGTGTGCGAATACTACTTGGTGACCAACTTTTTATTAAAACCTTTTTTAAAAATTGATTTAATGTAAATTTACTCTGCTAAGCTGAATTTTCAATTTCAAAGTTGTTCCTTGTTTTTACTTTTGCCAATAGTGTTAATTGCAACTATCTATTTTACTAATTCTATTTCTTCAATGATAAATGGAATATGTGAGAACTTTTTTTGAATGATGACATTCACAGAAAAGGTAATGTTACATGCAAGCCTAAATGCATCACCAAAGGCTACTGATAACTTGTTTTGGAACAGTATAAATGGGTCTTAAAACGTACAGAACCACGTTTTCTGTGTTCTAATTACCTCTACTCTCAAATCTGTGTACATGACTGCATACAGTACCGTGTATGTCTATGAGAAAAGCCACAGAGCGTGTACCTGACATCACACATGGAGTGTGTCTGAGAGTACATATGAGCTCTGCGGGGGGCGTGCTGGCTGTGTTTGCATATTTGTGTGTAGGTGTATGAGATATAGTCAAGGTTTTCTTCTGCAGGTCGTAGATAAAGCTGCAGTTGGTTGAGACCAACTCACTGTGGCCACAGCTGAGAGATGCAAGATTAGAGCCAATAGTGTGGCCTGCAGGTGACAGACACGAGATAGAGGGGAGCAGTTCAGATGACCATAGTGTTACTTTCTCTAGAGATAAGAAATTAGGTGCACAGATGAGGGACGATAGAAGGCAAAATAATCTGACAAAGAAGATGAGAACATGGTCAGGAGGCTCCTAAAGGGCATTCGTGCTTTAAACCTTCAAAATCAACTGTGACAGACTTCAGGGAGATAACCGAGGCATGTCTAGGGAAGCTTTTAAGATTGTTCAAAGAAACTGGCTTAGTTTTGACTGTTAGCCATTAGCTTACCTTTTTCCACAGAATTCAATTCTAATTGAAATATGTATTAATGTAGCACTGTAATGACATTACTAACTCATACTGACAGTGGTATAACATAACAACAATGACAATGGGTTTTAACATAATTTATATTGTATGCTAATTTCTGTTTCCATTAAATTATTTATACAGGGCAACGAGGTAAAAGCTATACACAGATAATTAGAACATTGATTTAAGAATGCGTTTCACGTGCTGCTTTTGTGTAATAATTAAATTAATTTTAAATTTCATTTATTTTCACAGTAGCCCTTTGTGCCATGTGAGTTCTGAATAATTCAGCCAATGAGATTCTCCACTTTAATCTGACACATCCCACAAACCATAATCACTGAACATTTGATTGGTCTATACGTACTATAATTGCTGGCTTAGGTACCAAACAGAAATCCTCCATCTGTAGGCAAACTTTCATCTCGCCCAAAATTAATTTAACGTGGTTTTCACTTTTTATTGCTTTGATGGTCAAATAGCGGATGTGGGGCTGTCGAGGGATGGCTGCCTTTGAACAAACAAATGTCCTGATCTGAACAGCAGAAAGAAAGCGTTTAATGCAGGGGTGTCCAAACTTTATTGAAAAATATTCAAAGCAGAGCGCCAGTGTCTGGTGCAGCGATGGATGCATTTTACACAACTTTGACAAAGCCAATGTACATTTAATAGGAATAATAAGACATGGAACAGTCATTTTAGGTCTGTATCATAATACAGTGTGATAATATTGATGTTATAGGGGTCGAACTACTTTTGTAGTAGTAGTTTAATTTGCCAATTCCCTGCATATTCAGCAGGAGGCTTGAGGGTCAACACAAATTGGACGTAGGGCTGAATTTGGCTCCTGGGCCACAGTTTGGACACTCCTGGGTAAAGGGATATGCTCAGTCGCGCAATGATTCATAAATTAATTAAAAATAAAAATACAGCATAAAAACGGTAGACCTTTGCAGGTGTAGCCTGAATGTTGTTTCATCCTACAGAGGCCACAGCAGAATTTCCTTATGTTATTTTGCTGTATTTACTAGTGAGGACTTGCTCCAACACTAGCCTGGCACACATCCCTCCCTTTCAGCACATGCTTTAATATGTACTGGAGATTGTCAGGCTTGACTATTATTCTGAGATGCTTAAAACTATTTTACCTGAGCTGCATAATTTAATTTGACTTAATTCGTAAACATACAGTGTTAAATCTTCACATGCGTAACCACTTTAAATGGATTTTCCAGCATCAGGCCAAGGATTAAGTGATTTCTCCTCAGATCCACTCTGAATGCTACTGGCTGCCATGCCTAAGCTGTTGATAGTCTGTTTGTTTCATCATACCAGCAGTTAACAGGAGATAATCAAGTGGCAGTCAGCAGTTTATTTCCAGCCTGTTGAAATCAATGTTTTCAAGGCTGAATTTTGACTGCGACTCTATCATTAGGTGATCTGTCTTGGATTTTAATCATTGCAGGCAGGTTGTTGTGAACCATGCCGGTGGTAACGGGTGTGAGGAGGTGATGGAAAGCCCATAAAAAGGACTATTAAGGACCACATAGGCCTGTAACTGTGTGCCCTTTCCTGCTGTTTTAACTTACATCTCCCCTAGAGTTTCTGTCAGATCATTTTTTGACAATCTCAAACTCCAAGATGTAAAATGTTTGTGACTCCAGACTTTGAGTCAAGTATAAAGTTTGAAAGAAAAAAATTCCATAATATTGTTGATGCATATGTTCTTTTAAAAAGGAGACATCGAGCTCAAACAAAAATCCTGCATTGCTTTTAGGCGGATCTATTTAGATACCCTTGTGTTGTTTACTCTGACTAAAAGCTGCTGATCCCAGATGAGCTGCTCTGTTTCTCCCCACCATAGTAACTGTACTTTCTTAAAGCCTTGGTTACTATAGCTATATTCCCTCTGCTACAGGACTTTTTCACTGATGGACCTGTTCCCTCTACCATTGTTGTTACCATAGCCCATAATACTATTATGATACCCATACTGCAATGTAATACTGTAGTTGTAAATATTAGGGATTTACCAAAACCGATATCAGGTCTTGATCCAGAAAAAAAATTGCTGGATGGGGTATTGGTAGTTTTGAATTGATGTAATAAGTGTTCTTTGTTTGTTAGTTTTTTGAGGAAAGAAATTCTATTTTCAGTCTCGTTTGTAATTGATGAGAGACTTATTGTGATTATATTGAAGCATATTTTCAAATTGTGTATTGCAGCATTGGAGCTTAAAAATCAATACTATATTGTATAATGTCACCATTAATTGGTAATTGTAATTATGTAACAATAATTGTAAGAACTCTAAAGATAATTGTGAAAATTTTAAAAGCAAAGCTTTTTTAAAATTTCAATTTAATGTATATTCCAAATAAGTTCAACTGTATAAATAGTGTTTGTGTCATTCATGGGCATCTATTGGACAGTTTGGAAAAATAACTCAATTAAGGATTACCCCCTAATCATGAAAATATATTTCATATATATTATATATATGAATATTATATATATATAATAATATATATAATATATATATATTTATATTATAGTTGTTTACACAATTTCTACACCACACTTCTTGCCAGGGTAAAACTGGCGTCAGTGCATTAAATGGAGGTCTAAGCTTATTTATTTAGTGAAAAGAGGATTTTAAAAAGCCTATCAAAGATTACCAGGGACAGTTTTAGCATAGCAAACATAATCGCTATAATCAGATATATAATTTGCAGACTTATAATTGTGTGTAATTGCAGACAGACCTTGATCTGGAGTTTTCAGTTGCATTAATAGTAAGTGTAAAAGAGTGTATTCAATGTAGGAGTTATATTTAGAGAAAATATTACATGAAAACTATGGCAAAATATTTTAGCTGACCCAAAAAAAAATTTCAAAGGCAGGTGTAAAGCGTTTTTGTAATAATTGTTCTGATTAATAGAAACCAAATTCTGTCCACATTTAGGTCCATTTTAGTTAATTTCTATCGTGCACCTACTTTTGCCGACTTCTCTTCCATTTAGAAATCACGGCAGGACTGTGACCTCCGACCAGAAGACAAATGCACCTGACTTTATTGCCTCACAATGATTTACAGCCTGACATTGAGAAGTTAACATACTCCTTGGGACTTAATCCCTAATGTTAGCTGTGCTCGTAAATAAACAAGTAAAAAAAAAAAAGGCAGAATTGAAGGAGTATGCAGAAAAACTCATTCGCACTAATTATTTTTCTACCACCCCTCCCATGTTAAAAGCTTCCCACCCATCCAATCAATTGGCACTTTAGTGAGCAGGAAGGGATGGAGGAAGTGCGAGCCTCATTAGCCTGATTGGGCCAATGTGGGGATGAAGTAAATTAGGCAGTCAAAGAGAAAGACACAGTTTGATCCTCACTTGGCTTTGTTTTTTCATTTGAGTGCAAATGTCAGTGGTCTCGAGATGCTCCTGACCTGGACCCTCTAAAATGTGATGTGATGCTTTTCCAAAGTTGTACACTGCATCAGCATATGTGGAATTAAGTTTTTTTGTTTGTTGTATTGCTGACAGCCTTTAGTAGTTTAGTCAATCTTTGTCAATCAAAATTTTCAATTGTCAGCTAATTATATTACCGTATTAGAAATAATTTGTTTATATGGACAACATGAAGACACTGTTTACAAGAACTTTTGCATACATAGTTTTTATTATATGGATTTGACAATGCAATATATTGTTACAAGGTAACAGAATAGTAGAATAGTAGAATTTCATCAGCCTCAAAGAATTGGTTCTTCTCCTGAGTAAAAATAGTCACATTTATGTAGCGCTTTTCTACCTTCAAGGCACTCTTCTTCACTTCTTCACTCGCTTTACATCAAGGAACCAGTCACCCATTCACACTCCTGTGTACGCAGACACTGGGGGCGGGGAGGTTAAGTGTCTTGCCCAAGGACACAACGGCAGTATTCACATGAGGCAGCTGTGATCGCACTGCCAACCTGTGGGCCAGTGGTTCTGACAGCTCCACCGTCCAGCTCCACCGTCTATCACCGTCTAGCTGCAAATTGCGACGCGTCCACCTGTCCGTCTCTTCTTCACTGTGGAACTTCTCCAGGTTTCTACTTTTTCCCAAAGAGGTTTGGTGAAGAAGGAGGGTCTAAGGACAGGGGAGTTTGGGACATCTGTCTAAGGACACAGGATGCTGGGATATTACCAAGTCCCTATGAACACTTTATTCTGTTTTTCACAGTCGCCCCTCGAGGGAACTGTTGTTGTGATGTTGGGCATTACAAAAATAAATTGAATTGAATAGAAATGCACATTTTGCTTTTAAGCCTTCGGGGCAAATCATCATTATTGTTATATCATAATTAAGATGAATTGGTAAATAACAGTAATTTCTTCATGTTGTTTGCACTGGAAATGGAGCCAAGGATCATGGTTTGTGCAATTCCCTCTGCTGCAGCAAAAAAACAATGCATTTATACAAAGAAGCTGGTAATTTAATGTTTCAGCAGCCCACAAAATTGCAATATTTTCGTTATTGTTACATCCATATAAACGCTGTGTGGGTTAGATAATAGAGATAAAGGGTAATTTTTAGCACTTCGGCTTCTTTTAATTGACTTATCGATCTACAGAGCATGTCTTTAGTTAACCAAGAGTTTCTTCAGTCAATCATACAGCCCTAGTTTGTCAGTCTCTTTATACAAATGAAGTAACAGAGTTATATTGCTTTCATTAGTGTAAATCTCACGTGTATGTCCATCGTGAAACATGTCTCATTGAAAAAGAAAATGAAAGTCTTAGGGACACATGGATTTATTTCAATTCGATTTAAAACAATATTTTCAGACGACTCAATCCATATATATAATTATTTTGTTCAAGTGTTTGTACTTATTCTTTATAACAATAACTGTGCTCAGAATGTCAGCACTTTTTCCCCACACATATGACCTAAAGTGCCAGACCGTAATCAGGGTAATGTTTAGTAGTCAACTCCTCGACTCCGGCCAAAACACTGCTTGGTCATAATCAACTGATTAAATATGATTTTAAGAAGTCTAGTTAAAAGAGCAAATGTATTATTACAAAAAAATATAATAGTTTACCGGTTAAGCACATACATTTGTAAAAATTTCAAAAATAACGCAGCTGTGAATGAGGATAATAATGGCTCCCACATTTTGGGAAATATTATCCTCATTGTCGACAGCATTATTCGAATAATAAAGCCTGAAAAAAGCCTCCCATTTTCCTTCATCTTGGTAATTATAGCTCAGTCAAGAACATACAAAAGACGTATCATTTCAACCTTCAGAATGGTTCATAAACTAACCTCGCGTCCTCTGGCTCGGTCTGCTACAGCACATGCGAGAGCCCCTCATGGTCTGCTCACATAATCATCGACAAAAACTTGTAATCATGCACACAGACAAACGGGGAGAACACAATGACCACACAGTAATTGCAATCTATCAGGCTTTGTGAAGGGGTGTCCGATGCCTCACTACTGCATTATCAAGGCTTAGGAAATGACGGGACTATTTATAGGAGCTATTTATCTACTTAGTGTTACAACTGTGGATGGAGGGAGGCTGACGGATAGGTTGATCTACCAGGGCATGTGCTTCATTTACAGATGCACAGATAATTCAAGTGGGCTTTTACGGGTCACAGGGATCGACCAGAGGAGCCATTTGAGTGAATGTCAAGTCAAGATAACAGAGCGGAGTCTACACAGTATGAGGCTGTACTGGCATTTGTTGTGGGCTTTGCATGTACCATAACACATGTCTCTAACATTAAATACTGTACAATAATTAGAATGAGCCCGAACTTAAATTAATTGCAGTAGTGGTGATCATATTGTTAAAAATGGCCATTGTCTTAGCAGTATTCTCTCTTTGTAGTCTGTTTTTTGTCTTTATACAGTACAGCTGCAGCGTAAAATGGGAATAGAAGGGGTATAGACATTAGGCAAATCTTCAAGGGCTGGAATTGAACCCACAATGCTGCGGTGGTATAAACCATGTGCCAACGCCCTTATCACTTCATCACCGGCGAGCACATATTCTCTGTAATCTAACAGTCAATCAGCGTTTAAACCACAGCAGCATGTCATTGAAAACAAATGTTTGCTCCTCAAAACAATCTGATGTTGTGCTCCTGCTATTTATGAGATAAACTGCGAGCAAACTGCTCTTTGCTTTGCTTTTCATCCTAAACAATGTCAAGGACACGCTGATGTACGAGGAGGCATAGGATGCCTCAGTCTCAGAAACATCATGCTGTAAAAAGATTTATTATGGCCTTTGCTTCTGTCTCGAATGAACAACATCAGATCACACACAAGTGCTGCTTATCCATGTGCATTTTGTTTATCATTTTGAGCAGAGAGCGCATGTGACGTCAAGAGTATATCAGGTACACTGGTGTATTGGCGCAAATAATATAGTTATTTTGTTTACTGCTGCGTTACAACCTCAAGAGCAAATATGTAGTTGGGAGACAGACCTGACATTTAGGTTTCAAGCCTGAATAATAACGAATGCCTTTTATTGAGTATAGGGCTGCAACGAGTAATCGACAAAGTGGCATCATTAAATTAACTGTCCAAAAATAAACAAATATTTCTGATTTTCATCAATAATAAACCTTATTTGTAAATATAATATGTCCAGAAGCTTTCAGTCACCCTATTTCAACCTTTATTTGCTTAACTGTATTTAAAAAGTCTCAGTGATCAATAAAAATAATCATTTGAATTGTAAAATAAAAAATAATAATCATTGACTTGTCAACTACTAAAATATCTTTAGTCTATGGCCTGCTATATATAAAGCTAATTATTATTTTTAATCAATCAAGCTTCATTTTTATTTTTAATACAAAGTATGAAATGTATCACAACTACCACCCATCCAACAATCCACTGTGCACACGCGCACACAAAATCCTGTTATTGATCTAATAATACAGAATTTACGTCATTGGGACCTGATTTTTGTCCCGATGAGGGAGGCATTAATTAAGTGTATGCAGACTTTAGTCCCCAATGTGATAAATACCTGCTCACATTCACACAAATTAAATGAATGATTTTTGATACTTGCAACCATGTTACTGCCCAGTAACAGTGGAAGCTCTCGCTTCACAGAAAGAAGGTCCTGGATCGATTCATGGGTGGCATGGGGCCTTTGTTTGCATGTTTTGTCTGTGTAGGTTTCCTCCGGGTTCCCATCCCCTGAAAAAGAGTTCCTACATCTCAGTGGGACTTAATCAAATCTGCCTGCCCAGGAACTACATGTGGAAATTAGCACTTGCGCTACAACCTGGTTCAAGACATCTCTCCTGTTAAGGTTAATGTATATTGTGCACTGTTGCTGTCTCAATAATTAAACTAAAATCATGTTTTAGTTGCATGATGTTAGTCTGAGTGCATGGTCTGTGTGGGCTTTGAGACATGTCCAGATAAAGGTTTTTAAGCAGTTGGACAGAGACTGGAGTGAAATGCTGATGGAGAGTTTGTAGAATGGATTCACAGCGGTTAGATCTATTTTCAATCAGAGACATGTCCAGGTGTGGGATTCACTCATGGCATCGATTTCTGAAGTTTAGATTGGAAAATAAATTATATAGTTAGGGTTTACGTTTACCTTCAGGCTATTTGCATTATTTTAAAG
This sequence comes from Chaenogobius annularis, assembly GCA_015082035.1. NCBI lineage: Eukaryota > Metazoa > Chordata > Actinopteri > Gobiiformes > Gobiidae > Chaenogobius > Chaenogobius annularis. The sequence goes on along the minus strand of BJKM01000002.1, from coordinate 1,395,291 downwards.
AAAAGCAGTAAATGGCCTTAATAAAATATGTTGAGAATAAATGATTACTGATTTACTTAGTAAATTCTATCCTATCCTATCCTTGAATCATACAGCCTTGCAGAACATTCCCTACCTCTCTCAATTAATGCCCAGCTGCTCAGTGACTATACTAGACCTCTGGTATGATCACATTGCACTCAGTGGCATTTTCAACAGAGCAATGAATAATTTACAGCACTCCTGAATTCATTTGCTTTTTTGGCTGCGATGTGCCTGCCTCCGCTGAAGAAAAGGCAGTGAGTCAGTTCTCCGGAGAAATCACAAGTTTCCATAACTACTAGGGCCGAGGTCTTGATGCGCTCCCGAGTGTAGCCCCGGAGAGGTGGGCAGCAAGCCGACCGTGTGTGAAGACTTTAGGGCATCGGCAGTGCACGTCACGCCCGGAGCAGTGATTCTCCAACACACTCTTGTAGTCTGTTGAGACTGAAACTGCATGCCTGGAGGGTTTATTGTAGAAAGTATCCTATCACTTATTCACTGTATGCCAGTTTCAGATGGATAATGAGCCAAATTGTGCAAGCATTAAACTATTTTAGGTTTTAAATGCCTTTGATTTAATTCACCCGAAAGTGCTTTTCACTGAATATACAGTGACATACAATGCCCATAATTAAGCTATGTCGTTCGGAAGATAAAATGTGCAAAGTGGCTAAATTGATTAGTGGACAATGGCAGAACAAGGACATTTATCTTTTTGTAAGCCTTGAGGATGTTTCTGGCATGTGAGATTCTCCTGTTTGTTGTGGAGTGTCTCCAAGGCTGACAGACAGGCTAAATCATACAGCGGGTGTTGTCTAATCCCTGGAGGACGTCTTTGTCTTGTTTATTCCAGCAATTCAGTGGGCGTTTTATGGCTTTTGTTGTAGTATTGCTTTTCCCCACTGTGATATGGGGTTTTCAGCAGGTTTATATTAGCCAAAGGTCAGTGAAATGTGATGAGGTCATGAATTTGTTATTTTCTTTATGTCTGCATTGGGAATAATTGTCTTAGTTACACATTCAAAAACTAGTTTTAAAATGTCTCATTGTCAATAGACTACGGTCCATATAAGTGATGAAAAAACTGGTATGTTGCTGAGAATGCCTTTATTCATGCATTTGAAAACAACCAACTAAATCAGGGGTGGGCAATATTTAGATCATGGAACCATTGTTGTAACAAATGATTAGAAGCTAATTTGTTTAAAATATACGCTACTGTAATTTATGATTTAATTCCATTATAATAATAGTGATCAAAAACGTGTGGAGGGCCGGGCTGGATGTGGCTCTTGGGCTAAACGCATTCATCTACAATAATTTGCTGACATTTTGACAAATAAACTTAAGAGACTTTAAAGTACTGGCATAATTACCCATTCTAAATGTTATGAACATTGTGGATGAAAAGACATTTGGTATGCATTGTGTTTTTCCTTGACGTGATCTAATGAAAGCCTTTTATTCAAAGTAGAGCCCCGATGTAATGCACTGCCACAGCAAAACACTGTTTACAACTGAGGCCTTAGCCGTTAACAGCGCTGACATGAGCTCCACATTTACAGTAAGCACTCAGACCAGCACAAAGGCCTCCCTCTGTTAAACATTCATGAGCAACTTGTGTCGTTAGACTTGGACACAGCGTGTACTGCTAGACGCGGACATAACATAATATTTCATCCATACTCTTCCTCACAAACACCCATCAGCAGTTACTCCAGGATGGACACTTATACACTCCCCCGTTCGTTATATTGATCCATGCTTACACCAGCATTAGCACTCGCTTAGAATGAGAGGCATGTCTTCAGCCAGACGGAGGAGCTCAGACAAACAATATACCAGCAAACACATGAAAGGCTAAGCTTACATTTAATATATTCATTCACTTTATTCTCACAAGGTCGACTCATGAATCTGATTTAATCTCATTGATTTTAATTCATGCAGCCCCTTAAATTATCTTAATCTTTTGTTTCTTTACATAAAGAAATCCCACACAAAGACAACTCATTACACCACATTTCCTTTACATGTCTTTATTCATCTGCTTAGAAAAAAGATGACAGACCATTAAGTGGAAAGGTTGAACCTATTTTTATGTGTTTTTTTTTTTACATAATTGTGTTTTCATTAGCGCATCTGAGGGTGACATATTAAACAGAAAATGTATTTCTGCACAGCATGAAAGGAAGCATCAGTGCTTTTAAAAACGAACACAAAGTCAGATGAAAAAAACATAAAACTTGAGACGCTGGCGCTCGTGGGTAACTACACAGTAACTAGACTAGAAAACTAAAGAGAGCCTCCACCATTTCATTCTTCATCCATTACTCTCGCTTTTGTCCAAACATGTCTGAAAAATTACTATTTGAAAGTTGTAATGCATCAAAGTGTCTCCCTTATGTCTATAAGTGCACTCCTTTCTCATTGTCATTTAAAATTGCACAGTGTGGCGGTCAGTTTATGGTCCCTCCTATGTACCTTGATAAATCCAGAGTCGCTTTTGTTAAATTCCTCCTTTAAGACAATATTTTTGAAACTTTTATCTTGTTAATTCGTAAGAGAATTTGGAAACTTGCAAATTCAATGTACTATGTACTTTTTTTAATCCCGAAACTTGTTAGAAAAACTGATATGTGTTTTTTTTTAGCTTTAGATAATTACAAAGGGAAAAGAGAAATGAGAAATGCCAGATTTTCACTGAACAATTAGTTGGTTTGCAGTAGATGATACAAATCAAGTAACCCTTGCTGATATGTTTGAGTTTCAAACAAATGTTACATTGACCATATGTTATTTATGAAGTAGAATTAGAATGTTGCCCATTTCTTAAAACTGTGACAGAAATACAGTCCTGAGCAAGATTTTACTTTGCTGATGCAGTGAGTCAGATTAATGCCATAAACAACAACACATTATAGCAAAAATTCTATCTTTTTAAAGGATTGTTTTAGCTGCTGGTCAATCTCTTTTAGTTAGGTTTAAAAAAAAGAATTATTTCCCCTGCCAGCTTCTAATTGTTTGTCCTATGCGCTCGTTTCTGCATAATGAATCCTACACTCCATTTGAATAATTTGAACAAAGTTCACTTCATATTTTTTCCTTGATCATGACATTTTTGTTCAGGATGGCTCAGTGGGGCTTAAGTTGCCATTTTCTGTAAACCAACACCAATTCAAGGCAAAGCAACAGGAAAAAACATTGTAAGTAATTAAATATATTATGTGCGGTTTCAATTCATTACAGGTGTTGGCAGGATGTCCTTCCAGATGGTGTCTTGCACTGTCAATAGATCATTAAAATCAGTTTGCAGCTGCTATTTTAATGATCCAATATTATATTCTTTGTAGGGAAAAATATAATGTTTTTGAATATATGTTTTTAATCATTCCGATCAGGTTGACTTTTCTGCTAATGAGGTGAGACCAATTTGAGTATGCTGCTTTCAAGGATTTTACCTTGCAAAACTAATTGGTTACTATTATGAGATTTATAATTTGGGTTCATTTCTTGCAGTAGCACATGGTGATTAGGGAGAGACTAGTTAAATGAGTGGTCTATTCTTGATATGCCAGGCTGATTAGAATGGCACATTTTGAGGCCCGCTAGCTGGACTATTTTCTTCCTTGATTATTACTAGTAGGGCAACAGGAAAGAAAAATAGTCCTGTCTTGCATGGTATATGGATCCCCCCCGAATCTCCAAATTCAAAGACTGGTGTTTTTTATGCTCTTTGCCTGCGAGTATCCATCAATCCATCACCTCCACACTGGGGCTCTCTCAGCGCTTCTCATTAGTCTCCCCATTGCTGTGGCTTGTGTCTGCTGTCTCTGTCAGAACTGTTATCGCTGCTGTCACTTTCCTCAGTAAGAACAAAGTCGTCCTCTGCTCATGGCACCACAAAAGACACAAGAGAAAAGAGCCCAAGTCAAAAAGAAAAGACAGCAAAAAGAGAGGAATTATAAGAACTAGAATAAACTAAAGACGAGAAGAAGGGCAAAGAGTACAGCTTTTCATGTCAACTGTGATGCATTGTCATCTCTGGGTTACAACAACCATTTATTTGTCCTTCTGTCATCTTTTTTATCTATACACCTCAAAGCTTATAGTAGGAGTATAGGTGAGCTATCACTATTACACATCAAGTGCCTTTCTTCATATAAATATATCTCCTGCTAAATTAGCTAAGCCTAATATCAACCTCAAATAATTTACTGTGTTTCATTAGCCGAGAGGAACAGTAGTGTGAAAAGATGCCAATATCCAAAGAGAAAACATAACCATTTTAATTATAAGTAGTACTCAAAAGGGTCTACTATGAACTCAGATACACAGCAGTAGAGTATAGTAGGACTTCTGTCATTCAACAGCAATGTCCTAACGTCAGTCTTTCTACTAAGCAAACCATTAAGAACCAGCAGAGGCACAGAGGGTACTTTGGAAACAAGGACAAAGGGCCACTGGCTAAAGTCGTCATTCTTAAAAAAATGACGTCTAGCGGTCGTGGCTCATTGAGTGTCCCTGTGTCATCACGTGTATGCGTAGTCTATGTCCGGGATGCCTCCCTCTCTGTATCCACGGTTAGTACCATAAGTGACATGGTGATGGCTAGTTTGGCTTAGAATTGTACCGTTGAGGGTGCCAACGCCATGGTTGCTCCGGTATGTTCCATTGGCTTGGGAGGAGGTGGAAGAGGAGGGGAAAATAGTATGAATATAGGTAACATCGTCCATTTTAGGCTGCAGGGGCTGGTGGGCCATAGCTGTCATCTGAAACCCAGCTGGTGGGGCTCTAATCTCTAAAATAGAATTGTCTTTCTTTGTTCCTGATTCTACATAATCATCATAATGTTTACCTCCCCGGCCCCTGTTGTAGGAGTCCCCAGACATGTAGCCTGTTCTCTGTCCATACCAGCAGAAAATTCCAAATATTAACAGTAGGCTGACCAGCGCTGTAGCCCCCCCAATAATCCCTGCCAGTGGCAGAGCTGTGAGCTCTGAGTCCCGAGCATCTTTTCCTGAACCCTCTCCTCCTGAGCTCACAAGAGCCTCTCCTGTCTCTATTTGAGCACAGGCGGGTGCCGAGTCTTTACTGTCTGTGTCATAGCCACTGGCCCGAGAGGACCCCCTGTTCGCCGACCCAAATGAAGGCTCCTGTCGCAGAGGCAGCAGGCAGATGAGGTAATGAGAGCGTGGGGTGAGCTGGGTAAGCAGGTACTGCCTCCTCTCTGCAGGAACCAAAGTCTCTGTTATTGAACTACTGCTTCCCAGACGCAGCCAGGACAAGCGGAAAGAAGGTGCTGGCTCTGGGCATAGCCAGCTCACCAGCACACTGTCTGAGGAGAGAGGTTTGACAGTCAGCTCTAGGCCCTCACCTGATACATGCCCCCCTTCACCTGGGGGCAGTACCATCAAGTCTGGCCTTTTAATTCTCATAGTAAAGAGTGATCCTTGTGTAGGAACTACTGCAGGGGCAGTGGTGGTACTGCTGTGGGAGAATGTTGCTACTGGCTGGCCTCCGCCAAGACTACCGCTATCAACCACCTGTTCGTTTGGAGAAGGGTTTACGCCTGCCCCAGGACTGGGCCCAGCAGGAGGGCCTTCACATTGCTCAATCAGGGAGGTGAGGTCTCTGAGTGTCTGGCCCCTCACTGCCTCGGGGCCCTGGCAGGTGAGCCCCCTGACTGTCACTGCCGCTCCTCTGCTGTGCAGCCAGGCGTGGAGCCAGCGCAGGTTACAGCCACAGAACCAGGGGTTTCCTCGCACTAGGAGCAATTCCAGACTTTCTGTGTCCTTCAAAAGACCTCTGGGGAGACTGGTCAAATTGTTCCCTGACAGGTCCAGCCTCTGCAGTCGCCTCATACCATCAAATGATCCTCTGGGAATATGTGTCATCCCGTTATCCTGTAGGTGCAGGCGCAGGAGGTGAGAGCTGGGCAGGTTGACTGGTGGAGACTGCAGTGCATTCCTTACCAGAGACAGCTCGGTCAGGTTGGACAGACGTGAAAAAGTGTCGTCTGCGATGCGCGTGTTGGCCAGCAGATTCCCATCCATGACCAAGCGTCGAAGTGACGAGAGGCCGCGAAAGGCATGTGTGGGAATAGTGTTGATTCTGTTGTCATCCAGACGTAACTCTTCCAGGGATGAGGGCAAACCTGCAGGGATGCTGGACAGGTGGTTACGAGAAAGAAACAGCAGTCGAAGCCGTGGAGTCCCAGAAAAGGCCCGGTCCTGGATGCTAACTGTGGATATAGAGTTATCATCCAAGTGTAAACGTTCTAGTAATGGCAGCTTGGCAAGAGATGATCTCGGTAACGTTCGTATATTATTATCCTGTAAGTGTAGCTCCCGTAACGAAGGAGGGAGGTGTATTGGAAATTCATCTAGTTGGTTGGCATACAAGTATATAACTCGTATAGTATTGCTCCGTTCGAGTGACGGAGGCAGACCAGCGTTGGTCAGTCGATTGCTCTGTAAGTAGAGTATAGCAGCTGTTAAGGGCAGTGGCGGAATCAGGCTGAGGCCACGGTCGTTGCAGTAGACAAAACCTTCATCACAGCGGCACACCGAGGGGCAAACAATGCCTTCATCTCCTTCACCCGTCTCCATAGCGATCGCCGCTGCTGCCAGTTCCAGCACCTCGGCCAATAAGGTGAGGCACAGAAGCAGCAGGAACAGCCAATCACGGAGCTCTGCCAGGCTTTCGGTCGCCATGTTTGGTGTCTCTTCCTGTTTGAAAGACACAAATGGAAACAAAATTAATACAAATTACATATACAAATACAAGTTGTTATAAAATTCCTATTAGTATTGGTATTAATTGGTAAGTTAAGTAGTCTAATATGCATAGCATATTTACTTAGTACCTATTATCATCATTTTTACACATTTTCTTGTTAAATAATGACGTGAAAGACTTGACTTGTCCAGCTGTATATGGGTCAGAGCGACCAAGCAGAAGACAAATGGACATTTACAGAGAGAAAGCACTGAGGAGAAAAGCGAGTAGGCGAGGAAGATTACGACAATCAGTAAAAAGGAAGACAAAGATTGAGAAAATTGGACAGTTGACACTGTCTGAAAAGAGGAGAGAAGACTTTGTTCTCTTGCAACGAGCTGAGTTGGAGTGAGTGACAGAATGATCTAAAGGGAGAAATCATGTTAATTGCCGACAGTGCTTTTGATCGTTGTGAAGACAAAATAACTTCTTATAACCTTTATTTAGGCAAATGTACAGTAACTATAACTTGTTTCAATGTGTCAGACAAACATCGTAGATCAGATTTGGGGGTTAATGGTACACAGTCATTCCTTTCATGGTCTAATAATAAACACATTGAAACGCACACACAGCCTTACACTCATCTCTCAGAGCAAGATCACATGCATTATGTATGTTTACTCTGGCTTGTTATTGTTTGTAAAATATCTATAAATAATTCAGGAAAGTGTTGCAGAAATTACCAGAAATGTTTCCTTCAAGATCTTTTAACATTAACATTAATATGTTAGGGGATGATGTTTTATGTCTCGTCTCCAGCAAATCCCTGACACCAGCATCTCTAACATAAATTTACAATTCAGATAAAGCAATCGCGGTAAGCAAACAGTCACAAAGCTCTATTTATAGGATCTGAATATCATACACTGGTGAGACTCGTGCTGATTTCTTTGTGGCATAGTTTTGTTTGAGGCCTTTCTTTTTAGTAGCCTGAGGGTGGAGAATGTGTCCTGATGTGAAATGCTTGACATAATTTGACAGCACATTTGATAAACAAATCCTCTAAAGGCAAGTTTTTTTTTTCTTTACTGTAGAACACAGCCGTGGCTATGGATGTGTGCCTGTAAGTGAACTCTGTTCTAGATGCAAAATTGCCCTTTGGCTGCAGTCAAAATCTATGCAAAGCAAACATGAGATGGTAAGAATAGAGGGGACAAAGGGAGGGATTGAGGCGAGATGTCACACAGAAAACTGGACTGCCCTCAAGAAACAACCAGTTCATGACAAGCTTGTCTCTTACATTTGTCTGAATGCAGCGGAACAACGCAATTTTCTTTTTGATGTATCTTCATTAAAAATACAATTGATACTTGGCGAAGCTTTTAAGGACCTTATTCAGCTTCTGTTACATAATAATTCAGCAAAGAATTTGATTAAATATCAATATGTTATCCTTCTTAACACTTAGAATAAATAATAAACAGTAAAAGTAAAATCTGATTCATGATTAGAATGGGATATCAATTTGCATTAGCATTTCAGCATCTGTGGTTCAAATCTGTGTGATACATTATAAGCATCTGACAAATAAGTCTACTGCCTGGTTGATTTCAGATCTGTTAATCTTTTTGGATGGATCTTGCAAAAAGTAGGCTTTATGTCTGTTCCTTAACCTTTTCTAAATGTCCTGTGTAAATATTTATTCAATTACATTCTGAAAAAGCTGTTGCTTACACACAGCCTGTATGTCAGTTTTGTAGCTCATAGAAATCATTTGTATGCTTGACAGACACAGTGCAGCAGTGTTAGATTTGATAAAGAAGAGGTCTGATAGACCCATGCTGTCATTGCTCAGGGCATACTAACCTGTACTGTGTCTTCTCGTGCCTTTCACTCAGCCGAGGCTCGATGTTTGAAGGGGAAGATGCTTGTTTTTCAGTATTTCTTGAGCTGTTTTGAATCCTGTGGTCCTCAGGGTTTAATGTTGGGTGAATAATGATGGGACTGATGATTGCCTGTACTCCAGGGTGCCACTAGTTGCAACAGTAGCATGGCTCAAAGGAACCCCCACCCTGACATGGGAGTGTTTGTGTGTCACCAAGATCTCTGCCTGCTTTTCTCTCTGGGTTACGGCTTTTAGGCCTGCCAAGTCATCTCATCTTCACCAAGCTTCCAGAGGCCCGAAATGGAAACCCTCTCCCCCAGATGCTACAGCTGGGCAGCCGTTTGAGGGCTCAAGGGTCCTTCTTCGAAGTCAAAAGCAATCCTGGATAATCATGCCAGTTGTGGGTCATGCAAATATAGTTCAGACGCATGCAACTCTTTTAATAGCCCACTTTGAGTGTAACTAATGAGCAGAAGCAAGTCTCTTTGCGGGCTTGATCAGTTACAGTTGGTCAAATAATTTTGTGTCAAAGTCTGAAGTATATTTTGTATATCCAGAAACCGTCCATGCAAATCTTGCTGCTAAGAATTTAAAACCTTATTCTTGAGCATTATATGTCCATAAGAATAGGTCTTTACATCAAAGCACTGTGGATCTTGTGGAAATCCTTCAAAAGGCACAAGACCTTGACGGCTTTCACAATGATGCTTGTAATGGGCGCCTTGTTGAGTTGACCTATAACAACACAAAGAACAGCCATGTTAGACATTCGACAAAAAACAAATAAAAACACATTATTTGTATTTTAAATCCAGTCATTGCTAAATAGTTATGAGCTGTGGTCATGTAAGCAGAAACAACACAACTATGAAGTGTGTAGCCCTTACTATTTTGTATGCTTGTATATCGTCCAGTAAAGTTAAATGGATTGGGTTATTGGGCTCAGGGAGTTAATTAAATTGAGAACTATTTTTGATTAGACTGAGCCATGTTCAGGGAAAAGATCTGTAATTGTTGCTGCTTATTTAATTTTTATAACGTCTCATAACATTTTCAGGACTGTTTTACTGGACTTTATGTGGCCTTTTGGGCATGGGACATCTGTAGTCTCCACTGCAGTCTGTTTTTGCAGTTTTACAGTCATGGTTTGTGTAAAGACGCCATTTGTACTCATACTGATTAAGATTTGCTTCTGAACCTTACCAAGATACTACAAATAATCTACTTCTTGGTGTGTGTTGTATTTATTTGATTAAAACCAGATTCCCCTCCTGCAAGCCTTTCCATTTATCACAAACGAGCTCCTTGGGATTCATTTGATGCCAAAGTTACAAAGTGAGTATTCTTTGTAACTTTTCTGATGAGCTACCTGCTTGTCATCATGGAGGTGTTATTGCTTTGCCTGGAATGTTCCACAGTATGGCATTAAGCTCATCTAGCTTGCATTTATTCAATTGTAGGTGTTTTTATTGCCGTAAAATAATTTTTAAAAAATCACACCTCTCCATAGATCCAACCTGTAACTTGGCCTGGTGGCTTCATCTTGCCTCCATGGATAGATATTAATGCCATACTGAGGAACATTCCCGGGAAAACGCGTCACAACTTCAGCATCGTTTTTTAAAATATTTTTTTTACCATTGACTTTATGATGACGCAAAAGTAAATAAACTACATATTTTAGTATTACAGGAGTGTTGATTTTGGCACAATATGGACCACTAAAAGCTATGCACTAAATAATTATGCCTATCTAAACAGTTGTAAAATTAAGTGCCTTATGAAAATACATGTGAAGGTCAATGCTTCAGCAGCACAGGACTAAGCTCCCGGTGGACACAAACCTGCCATTAAGCTAACTCCATGTTTTATGTCTGTTGGTTTTTTTTTGCACAAAGCTTTCATTAACCACCCTGTGCTAAGTGTCTGTGTCTTGTGCGCTGCGTCGAACCCCCAAGTGAACGCTGGCTTTGGAAATAATAAGGTTTTTTACACTGCGCAAAGTGAGGTGGATTCATCAAAAACCATTAACTGCTCGGCTGCTTACACACTGCACTGCTCGTTTCATCCCACAGTAAGTAGACTACATAGCCAACTGGGAAATTATCATGGCGTTTGCTTAAACACAAATAGAGACAAATAAAGCTGTCCTCATTTTCATTTTTAAGGACACTCACAGCTAAAAAAGACTTGATCAACAGGCCTCAGCCCAGAGTGGACCAGTGCAATCTTGCAAATTCTCATAGGGTTGAACAAATACATGAGTAGTATTTGGTGGCAGGGCTTGTTGTTTACACAATTTTACAAAATTTTACAGTAATTTCATATTTGTCTGATACTTAAACTTTAAAGACATGATTTAGAACATTTCTGCTGGATTCACATCTATATTGTTTTGAATACCATTATCGGGATACTCCAAAAAGAAAGAAAACAGATAATAATTTTTGTCAATATCGTTATTATTCTCACCACTACAACTACTACGTTAATACCACAAATACCTCAACAATACTAATAACTGCTTACTGGCATTTTTTTATAGTCTCTAAACAACAACAAACATTTTATGAAAAACATATCCAGGCAAAATTGTTCTAAACTGTACAACAATCAAATGTAATAATCACCACTAATTGACTTCACTATATTCCAAACTACTTTGGAAACAAAAAACATTAAATTGCTTTCAAATTGAAATATAAAAACATTTCTTGAAAGATATTAATAATACGTATTTGGATTGAGCACTGACAATCTATTCACTTACTATCACCTGATCTCAGAAACAAACAATACATTATCATTTTAAGTGAAATTGAAGATTATATTGCCAGTTTTTCCATATAAATAATATATTCACTGATTACCATGTATTTGTCCTTGTGTGATGAATGTCTGACGTTTGAGAATGGTTCACTGCTCTCATGTTCCAAGGCCTGTTGCTTGTCTTTGATGGCACATGTAAGCCATCAGCCAAATCATAATTCTATTGAAGCCCTTTTTAAAAATACTATCACTCATTCATTAATTGCACTTGTCACTTTAATAACAATAACTGTCATTTGGAATTGGGTCTAGTAATTGGTTGCTCTGCTGTGCTACCTCCTTTGCACGCTAAACTTTGCCCACTGCAGTCTGTCTGCCCGGACAACCTGTGCATTTTGAGCAAGTTTCAACCGCTCACTGTCATCGTCTATTAGACATCAGTATGTGTAGCTCTTTCTGTTGTGTGGAGGCCCTCTTGAAAACTTTTTGTGATGGATTTTTAGTTGTGAAGGTATAGCTAGTGGCAGTATGCAGCAGGAAAGAAGGGGAGACAAATGGAAACAAGAGCATGTGTCGAGGAGGAAATCAGGAAGGAGAGTAAGAAAGACTGTATTTAAAAAGGCTAACTAAACTGTTATGTGTGTAATTTTTGAGAACCGTAGAAGCACTTTGTCCTTAAATGACGTAGAAATTAACTACAAACTGGGAATTGTGTCAAAAACATTCATTTAATTCCACTAAGGCAAAATGTTCTCAAAATAAATCTCAAAAGTACATCAGCATCTAATTGTGAAAGGTAATTCATCAATATATTCTAAATGCATGATTTATTATGGATTCCCCAGGTTCAAGTGCAACAATAACCAAATAGGCTGCTAGTGCTTTGTATTTTTCATTTTGTGTAGTGACAGATCATTTGAATAGAAGCACAGTTAAACTTAGGAACAGTTTCCTAACCATTGATCATGCGTTGAAATTAGGTTTTCAAATGACAACATTACAACAAGAAAATGTCGTAATGAGGCAAAACAGGAAGGTGATGTGAGACAGCGCATGTGATAACAAGATCTGATGAGGTAAAACCTGTTTAAATCATGTTTGTTTGAATTGCCCATTTCCTGCCACACTTTTGGCTCTTTTTGTTGATCTATTTTGTTCTTTATCACTTTTACGCCGCTCCAGAGAAGTAATAGTGATAAAGAGCAGGGTGGCGCAGTGCAGGCTGGTGACCTTTATGATGTTTATGTCAAAAGCGCTTCAAAATGACCCGGCGTTGTTCATCTTTTATGCACTGTACTTGTTTTTGTGGGTAACTGCTTGCGCACGGAACATCATGCTCCTCGGGGGGACGCAAATCACTCTTGCTCTTGTGAGCCAGGCAATGACAAGTCTGTAGCCAACGGGTGCTGCTACATTATGTGACTTTCAACGTGGCTTCTGTGCAGGCGAAATGTTCCAACTGCTTTGTTTACTTCTGCCTCTACTCTAATTATTGTATTAGCATTTATTTTTGCCTGATGGGAAGGCTAACAGAGTTGGTAATACGAATTAATGAATGCAATGTTTTTGAACAAATGTAGTGAAAAATATACAGTAAGCTTGATGTAATGTAGCTTGGTGTGGCTCAAGGGTTCTGTGCAAAATAAGGAAAACTGACCTGGACACTTTAGCACATCTGTTGTAGGTAGTGGCACAGATGCGCGAAGTGTTGGTTCAGTAAGTGATTTACATTATCGGATGTACAGATGGCGGTAGCATATGCACTCAAATATGGCCAACATTTGTTAGTGGTCACCTTGAGCAGCAACTGCACAGTCTTGAGTGTGGACTGACAGGTGTGCTTACTTGTTCACTCCAGACACAGAAGACTGAATTGAAAATGTGACTAATCAGGAAGGAGACTGCGCATTTTTTAGCAGAAAATTGACTTTTCTTTGATTTTCCTCTAAATTGGTTCCTGGCAAAACCCAAACTTTTAAACGTTGAAATGTTTTTTTGTGTAAAATTTACCTAATCAAATCTCCAACCAGGCTTCCTGAGGATTCGGAAAATTACAGAAAAACGTGACAGGTGTTGCCATCAAAGCGCGGTATGAAACTAGACGAAGGCAGGAGGTAAGAAGCTAGGGAGCTAGTTCCAGCAGCTCTGCATGGGGACCAAAGTGGGAGTGTTTTGTAATCATGCGTCTGACTAACCCAAGTGTTAGCAAGGTTGATGAGCTTGCGTCCCTGCTGACACATGTGCTCTCTCTATCCACTCTGCTGAATATTAATATTGAGCTAAGAATTCCTCAGAGCCTCATTGTCAGACGGCCCTATTGTTCTGCACTGGCCCCTGACTCGCTGTGTGTGTGTGCGTGTTTAGTTTTAATGCGCCGCTTGATGTCCACATTGTGTGCTTATGCATAATACAGCATGCATCTTCATGGCCGCGTGTGTGTCGATCGCACCGGAGCAGTAGTTAAATTGGGAAAGAGGGAGATGTGGGGAGGAGGGTGCGCTTTTTGCCCGCTGTGGCCCATACTGACGACTGGCCTGAGAACACTCAGAATCACCATCAAGGGGCCCAAACACTGGCAATTATTTCACCTAGAGGCACTATCAGGAAAATGAACACACTCATTAAAACTGTGCACTTATGTGTGTATGCCCGCACACGTACAAACAGCCAGTTAGAAGGCAGCCCTATATACGACAGCAACTGTTTGTCTTCCAATCGAACTCTAATATGTTACTTACATTTGACTGTGCACGTCTGGCCACGCGTACCTCTTTACACATCGTTTACTCTAGTGTGAGTGTTGTGTGTGTATGCGTCTATATGGATTTATGTGACTGTTTAACTACTCTGCACACGTAACCTCCCCATCTCTGCCTCCCTGTTTCTCATTTATCGAGCAGGCGGCGGAGAGCAGGAGCGTGGGGAATGGAGAAAACAAGTGATATGGCGACCAGAGATGCAGTAAGGCAGTGTGGTGTTGGTGGTTGAATGAGGGTTATAGGTTTGTGCAGAAAAAAATGAAGTGAAGCAGAAGTGGAGGATGAGCAGGAAACACATTGATGGAACCATTGAATCGTCATTTTGAGCTACAAATGATTCACATTTAAAGGTTTAAATTCAGTGAAGCTTGGGTTTTACATGGTACAGATAGTACACCTGCAGCTATGCAACCACTTCTCGCTATTCACATTGCAAGTGCATGCTCCATCCAAGTGACTAGAGATTATGAGGACATAACCCACATTCATATTTAACAGCCCCTGGACACCAACAGATTGAAGGCCGGGACTTTGGGTCGATCCATTGGAGGGTCCCGGCCGAACCAATTCTGAGGGGGAGAGAAGAGGTTTGGAATAGGACAAAAAGAGAGAGAGGACTTGGAAGAGCAGCTACATAGAAGAGTGGTTTGTATGTGACTGGCTTTCTAACACGACGACACACAGCTCCCATTTAGCAGCAAAGGTAGGGGCAGGGTGACATGAGAGGGGCGGCAGAGCAGGGATAATCAGTCCTACATCTGAAGGAAAGGCTTAATTCGCTGTGTTTTTAAATCTCGGATCACAGCGACACTTTTCGGGTGGCAATAATATGTAATCTCTATCAATTAGCCACATTGGACTATTACCTTATGTGTCAGTGTACGGCCAAAAAACAATCTTACAGTGAATCTTGCAATGAAAGATATCTCTTTTCTCAGAAATACAGGGTCAATACACTATCTCCCTTTTACAAACAAACAACAATACATCCAGGTGTATTATCTATTTTGTATTTTCAGAAAAAAAAAACCCACACATTTCATTGTCATTGCAGTGCACTACAAAGTAAATAAGATAGGACAAGGAAGCATAGGCCTGAAGGCCTGCATGTAAGAGTTTGTTTCACTACTTTTAGAAATAAAATCTAGGCCTATAATTAAAATGTATTTTGTCTCTATAATAATCACTGGTTTAGGAGATATAAGCGTATCACCAATTCAGGTCCAACCAAAACAGGTTGTGTTTATTAAAGCCTTACTGAACATCAGGGACAAGTTAACAACAGTATCCGGTAATACAGAGACAAAAAGTGATGCCTATACATACAAGTTACTATATTAATTACAATAAGCTACATTCATTACAATAATCTAAATGAATGGCTTAAAAGGACATGGTTGCTAAGTGCTGTAAACTTGCTGCTTAACTTATTTGAAGGGGCTCTTTTTCAATCAGCTAAAGAAAAAATACTGAAAACCCATAACAATTAACATTGGTGCATTATTCATACATTTTACAGTCACTGGTGGCAAGCTACTTCTGAAATTGTGGTCACTGCTGCCTGGGAGAGACTACTCTAACCAGTTACACATCAGGTAAAAGCTCAGCAATTGTGTGTGTTTCCGCCAGTAGAACCAGCTTTCAGGATAATTAGTGAATGAAACCACTAGGGGTTGGCGAATTTACCCAAAATGAATAAATATCTAACTAATTATATCCCAATGACGTTATTCAGACAATATTATAACAATCCTACAATTTACACAATGCGTTGTAATGCATGCAAAATGTAACAACTTTCCCACATGTTCTCTACACGTGCTGAAATTCACCCTCGCACCATTTCCCCCTGTGTGACTTGTGAACTTGTTGCGACTATTTTTCCCTACACAACACCTTTTCTTTTCCTGAACTTGAAGCTGGTTATATTAAGAGCAACAGCATTATGCACTGTGACAACACTATACCTCCTGCTTCTACTCTCCTTCGCAGTTTGCTCCATGGTGCAGTCTCTGTCTGCATCTGCCCCCTTCCCACCAACTCAACACCAGCCAAGGTCAATTATCTCTGAATTTCCTTATAGACCCGACAACGTCAGTCTGTTAGGGAGGTGTTAAGTGGTGCATTATTTCGAAAGCTTTCAAGAGTTTTTTTTTACATTTCCCCCCCTACATCCATTTTCATCACACATCTTTTCATCACATTCCTCATTTAGATATACATTTAGAGATTTAGTGTCACTGTTCTTTTTGTTTAGTGCAGTAGGGACAAAACGCGGTGATAGATGACAGCAAACTACAGAAAAGGCAAGAAGTTCAGCTGTTCAGTGAATGGGTCCTGAACCCTATTGTCATCAGCACAGGCAAGCTGAACAAGAGAAGATACAGGAGAAGATGGAGGCAGAGATGTCAACAAAGTGACCTGAAAGAGTTTTGGCCCTGGAGAAACCTGAATGAACAGCAGAGAGAAGGTGTAAACAAGACTTTGAAATAGGACGGGGAGATAAGCGGAAGAGATGTGAACCGGTGCTCATAAGAGGACCAAGAGGCACGCACAACACAGCTAGAGATAGAGGTGTTGTGTATACACATGACGACAGTAATGAAAATGCTAGCGACTTCATTTTGAACACAGCGGCTAATAATTAAAATGGTCAAGCGTCCCACTGTTGGCTGTAGACAAATGGATGCATAAGCAGTAAATAAACTGTATTATATCTCTAGGGCTCCGTAAAGGGACTGTAGCTTTGAAGCCAATATTTAAATGGCATCAAGCTAACTCATTCGCCATTCACCTTTAATTAGGCTTATAATGCAAAAGGCCCACTAAATGATGAAGTTTGATTTTTTTCTGCTGCTAACCAATGTACTTCCTCTTCCGATTAAAGACCGGTGGCTTAATAGCATACACTTGTTTAGATACAAAATGATTCACCCTGCCAGCATTTATTTCTTGGCAGCGGCAATTAGACTCTTGGACACTGAGGCTCCAGCGCAGGCCTCCCAGATGAAAAGCATTTAGGTGGGTTGGCAGCTCCAGAAGGATACGTTTTACAAACTGACAACCCTGGAGCTGTGAGCATAGTCCACCCACATGGTGCTGGAATTCTTGCTCGGAAAAGTCATCCGTGATATTAAATTGCATAATTATAAAACATATTTAAAAGCTATGGGTCAATTTAGGGATAAGATCTTGTGCCATAAAATGGAAATTCATGGCACAAGAAAAAAACATAAATGGCTTTTTGAGAAGCTGTAGTTCCAAAAATAAGTGCTTAAGTTATGTCTCCCCCCTCCAATATCAGTCTATTTATTACAGAAAATTAAGATTGCATCCATCTTTTCATATTTTCATACCCTGCATGAATAGTGCAGGGAATGATTTAATATTTACAGAATTACTTTATAGGTAACACACACACACACACACACACAAAATCTGGAAATGCATGATTTGTATCAGTGGTGTAAAGAAGAGTAGCCTTGTGTAATCTATCCAAATATTATCAATTTTGTTTTCTTTAGTGGCTGGTAAACTATAGAAGGATTAGTAATAGTTAAAACAGTAATGGCAGGTATGGCATTTAGAAGATGCAAGTAAAAAAAGGAAAACATTTGTAAACACTATACTAAACTTGACACAGTGGTATGTGGTTATAGCACATATTGTGAATCCCAAATGCAGTTTTCCTGTTTAAAGTAAGTAAGTAATGGAAAAGTAACATACTTCTGCATCTCCTGCGTTCTCATGGAAATTATTTAGTCATCAGCACAACCTAAGCGAACCAACACTGAACACACCCGCACACATACACACACGCAATATTTCTTCCTCGCTGAACCTGACATTGCATGGCTTTTGCTGTGTTCCTTTGGGCATTTGCATGTATGTCCTGATGACACTCAAGAAAAGTCATTTGCAATCCAACTAAACGTGCAGCTAAAACTCCAATCCAACTGGCAAGCTTAGCCTGTCACTCCCTCATACTTCATCTACTCAGTGCTATAATTTCCCTTTTCTTTTCATTATTTTGAGAAAAAATAAAATCCACAGGAGGTACAGCTTATGAAAAGTAATAGACAAAAACATGAAAATGTGTGGGAACATGTTGTAAGAGAATAAAGTGGGTGAAGTATTGTTGGGCGGCTGTCAGTCAGGAGTCGCAGTGGCCTTTGTTCATCATTACAAAGCGGCAGTGAGAACACTCCAGAAAAGACTAATTATCAAAGCATACCGATGTGCAGAGGGAAGTGTAATGCATGCATATGAGTGATCTAGAGAGAGTCACATCGGGTCAAAGTGATCTCCTGCCCACACCTCTTCACAATCCAGCAGCATCTTGTCACGCCTGGCAGAGACGAGGGACTGGATGTGACTTGATAATTGGCTGATATACATGAGTGTTTCATTCTTTGATCAGCTCCACCAGAGCAATGCTGTTTTCTTTTCATCCTTTGTTGCCTTGGTATTTGGCAGTAACTTGGCATTTGTTTCTAATAAGCCACTTACACAGACAGGAGATGTTTATAAAAATAGCTTTCTATTTAACAGTGTTGCTTTCTCTCAATCAATGACTCTTCAAAAAACGCAAAAATACTTTATAAATACAGTGATCATGCATTATGACCACTGACAAGAGTACATGTGGTGAGATATTTTAAGCAGCAAGTGATTTTTTCTCAAAGTTAATGAATGTTTAAGAGAAAATAAAATGCACAATTATACATGAATCATGATAGGATAGAACAGTGGTGAACACACACACAAAGCTTAAGACACAGAGCATCACAGTTTGTTTAAAAGATTGATTTTGTCACAATGTTTCTAATGGTATGTATCATGATTTTTTATAAGTGGTCTAAGAGACTGGATTTTATTATTCACGTGTCAGTACGCAGCAATAGTAATTCCTGCTGTGGGCAATGTTGTCTTTTTTGCAACAGATGTGGTGAAACCGAGACAAATGCGCGGTTGTAGAGAAAACAATCTGGAGCATGCAGTGTCTCGTGTTGGGGAGAAGATGATAAACTACTCTTTATTCCCCATATAATCAGCCTGTACTGCCCACAGGGGCTTCATTTATTCATTAATGCTTTCAAACATGTCCCTCTCCATTAGCTCCACAGCCCTTTGATCCACTACAGATCAAAACAGAATCAGTCTTTGCCCCTCAACCAGATCACGTCTTTAGTCTGTGCTCTCCTTTTAGCGATGGTGTACCTTGTTTCTACCTTTTTTTGTGCGCAAATGTTTGCAAGCACTATCCAGATTGATAGACTATTTAATCCCAGATGTGCATTTTAAAACATTTGTGACAACAATGACTTGGTCTGGAACAAAATGTGCAAACAACTATCTATTAAATGAGACATATTAGGTTTTTTTCTAGTATAGTCTTACTATTGAACTATAAAATCGTCTACTGATTGAAAATCATCAATCAGTTGATCATTATTTTACATTTTGTTCATAAACTGTAGTACTGATCTAAACAGTTTAATAATAGAAGCTGGTTAGTTGACTTCTCAAAACTGCACAACTAATAATCCTTTCAACTTTCAGCAAATTTTAATTTCATTATTGTTAAAGTGGCTGTGTCACATTTTCAAATCCTACAGAGGTCACTCAGGGTCTTCCCAACCAAGGCAGGTATGTAGGGGGTGATAGGGGGTAGGTGACAACAGTCTATACTCAATTGCAGGACAATACAGGATTACTCAAATGTGCATGTATCAATAAAAATACAACTCTTGAGTAAACTAATGATGAGGAAACACTGCTGTAACAAGGTTAAAAGCTCATTAAAGTTATTTTTCATTATATGTCCCTTTTTTTAAAAAAGCAAAACAATCATTTTTATCCTGATATGTTAAATGACTGGTTTCATCAAACATGACCCTTGCAGAACATTTTCTCCGCTGTTATTTTCTGATCTTGTAAGTGCTGTAATATTTTCTACATGTATTGCCTGGAACAATTATAACTTTTCCACGAACAGCTGCAATACATGTCTATCTTTCATTCAAAGTTCTGGTATGTCAGAGGGTGTTTAGGTGCATGAAGGTACCGGTCTCTGAAACTCCCCTGATGCTCGACCTGTGGCTCATTTCTGCACCACTCCTACTCCCTGTGACCCGCTGCTCTGTTCTGCTGTGGCTACAAATGGACTGCCTCACAGTTATGCGCCGAGACACAAAGCCATAATGCAACACAATACAGACTAATGCAGTGCCAGCCGGAGAGAGTGAACCAACCTTGTATTAGAAACCCACTGAATTGTTAAAGCCTTTCCCATTGTAAGGCTCTTCTGTAATAATCTTATCTGGCATTGACTGCAGTGCAATATATTTATTTTCCATTTTGAGAAGAGGGTTCTTCTTTATATATTCTCGACACGCACAGGCAAAACATAGCATTAAAAACATTTAAAAGAGTATATTGTGTTACTTTCACATATCCTCCTATAGCTGATTGCATAATGTCTAAGCCACAACTAAAATCAGCAGACTCCATTTTGAAAGGTCTGGTACATCAGTTTGTCTTGAGCAGATGTTGCTGGGAGGGGGGGGGGACTCTCTAATACACACACAGTTGTCTAACTTTGACCATCAGTGGATACTTTTGTCTCGTTCATTTTAATATGTTCAGTTTTAAATTTGTAGTTTGGTCTACTTTTTTTTAGTCAATCTCAAACTGTAAACAATCAGAATTTTAGCCTAATATTAAACAAATAGAGATTTTAAGATGCTAAATACTAAACTTATGTTTAATTAAAAAGTATTCTTACACTGTGTGATGAATGTATTTTACCAGTAGTGACCCAGCGGATTAACAAGTTGTTCTGTAATTTCAACATGTTTTTGTGACACTAGTATATGGGATGACAAAATATGTCGTAATCCTTAAATCATGGGTACACTCTCGCTCAGAGCCTGCTTGCTGTTATGAAATGATTGTATTTGGGCTGGGCTAAGCTTTAAATCTGGCAGAGTGCACACTTTCCCACACGACATTATGGGGCGGGGTGCTGGGAACATTATAATGCAGGTGTATTGGATTCGGAGTCTCATTTACTACAATGGAAGGTGGTCTCTCCATTCCCATCCGCTGACTGTATATTACTATCCAAACTGTGAAGTAGGGCTGCTCAACTATGGAAAAAATCCTAATCTTTAATTTTTGAGTCAAACCATTATATATGTACTGTGAAAAGTTAACTTTCAGCGGGGGAATAGACTTAAATAATTCATAGTATGTTTTAGGATTCATGTTTTAAAAAACAATCCATAATCATTCTCAATCTGGAATTTCCCCATGTTGGCAGGAAGTGGCAATGGTGAGTAATGAAATATTCTCCTGTAAAAGATCAAAATCGAAACTAAAATGTAAAAGAGTCTAATAACTTACAACCTTGCTAAATATTTAGTTTTTACCTGGCATCTAAAAAAAATAAATCAATTAAATCAAATAAACAATAGTAGACAATCAGATAAACAACAGAAACACTGCAGGCTACACTCATGATCATACACAGCTGAACTGGTTACCTTTCTCTCCTTAAATATGACGTTTCTGAGTCTGTTTTTGTAAATGTATTGTGGTGGGTTGAGGTCATGTGTCCTTTATCTCCCCCTACCGTTAACAAACAAAATAGCTAAGCTCTGCACAGTCGCAGTAACAATGTAGAAACAACTTTCAGTTTACAGTTTACCGTATAAAGTATAATGACCACATTTTGTCAAAAAAAAGCAAAGAAACACTGTTATCTGATGTGCTGCCAATAGTTCTGCTACTCACTGCCACTCAAAATGTTGAAAGGTATTTATCAAATTAAAATGATGTACAGTAGTTGCATAACCTCTATACACAATTATTGACATTTGATTACTATACAGCTTCAATATACAAATCACATGATGTGCGTTTTCCTCTAAATGGATATCTTGACATATGACTTGAACATGAGGTTGACAAGACAATTTCCTTTCTTGCAGATCAATAAAACACAATACAGTTGAATTCATCTGATTGACCAGGAGACCATTTTCATTGCCTTTGCTGAATGCTTTTTCTACCTTTCAAAGCTTTCATGCAGGATATCATGGATAACCATGTGTCACAGCTCATATTGATTTGGATGTCTAGTGTTATTATTTATAACCCTAACCATTTATATAAGAATAAAGCAGACATGTTGTTCAAATATTTAGGATTGCAGTGAATATAAAAGCAATTTATGTGCATATGTTAGTAAGTTTGGATCTGCATTAGAGCTGGGCGATATAGTGATACAAATCTAATTATGTATATACACTGTCTAAAAAAAAGTCATCACTTGGATTCAAATAAGCAAATACAGTAAGTCTGAGCCTCCTACTGGATAACTGCTGCAGGTGATGATCTTTCAGTATTCAAACCACATGTGTCAAACTCAAGGCCCGCGGGCCAGATGTGGCCCACGCTTTAATCCAGCCCACCGGATTAGTGCGTCCCACGTGTGGGACGTTGGACTTTTTCTTTGTTTATTCCATTTTGTGCATTATTTTATAAAAGAAAACTCTCAAGCTGCTTGATATGCTGTACATAAAAATAAAGCTGTAACCCTCTTATTTCCGGTCAAATCAATCCTTCTGTGAAGCATCAGGGTCAGTTTGTACTCCAAACCCACAAGTTAAAAATTACCCTAAAATGAAATGAAAAATGAATAGGACTTTTATATTTTTGCTATTTTTGACATTTTTGCTTTATTACAAGTCCCTGAAACTCAATGTTAGTGAATTTACCTTCAGCTTTAAAAGAGAATGGTCAAAACCCTAGTCATAAGTCCATGTTCCTGTTCCTGCTGCTGCTGCATGAATATGGACTCAGTCTTTCACCTGCTGCAGATCTGTGCAACAGAGTCCACAAAGAACTATTACTAGACTATATCATGCTATTTATTTCTTATAGTTTTTATTGTTTTATTTTTTACGTTATGTTTGGCCCACGACCCAGCCTAAGCATCGAAATTTGGCCCGCGGCCCGAATGAGTTTGACACCCCTGATTTAAACCCAACTGATGCAGTGAGTGGCTTCTCATTTCTGAAACAACCATGTGGAAAGACAGATTCCCTGGTCATGGAAAAGATGTCTGTGTGTTTGAGAAGGGTAAAATCATTGGCATCAATCAGAGAAAACATCTAAGGAGAAGCAGAAACTAATCTACAGATCTGAACCCGTGAGAGTGTTTGGGATGAGCTGGAGAAGGCTGTGTGCAGTGATCACTCTTTTCCATCATCAATACAAGAAAACTAATGCAACACTGGATGGAAATTTTTTTTTAAATATTGCAGAAGCTTATTAAAACTATGCCACAGCGAATGTGTGCTGTAATCAAAGCTAAAGGCGGTCCTACTAAATATTAGAGCATGTGCCCTTTTTTTTTTTCTGTGGCGACTTTTGTTTTTGAGCAGACAGTATATATACACGATATCGTTATATTGTGATTCACTATTTCTCTATTTAATGCAACTGTCAGCTCAAACGCAGACACCCACTTCTCCTTTTGGTCAGCTTTTGTCGTGCTCTGGGTGAGTGACAAGTGGATTTAACCAATCACAGTGAAGTGTGAACAGCAGATGGTTTCAGTGATCTCTTTTTAGCACTTTATATTGGACCAACAGTGATAAAATAAATATTGTGATCTAGGCTAAGATTTTATTTAATTTTTGTATCACCCATCTGCATTTTACTAGAATGTACTTTGTTTTGGTAACTGATGTAAACTGGAGATGCATGAGATAGAGTGGATGTGTTGAAGTAGCCCTCTAACACCAGACAAAGTGTTAGACATTGAAAATCAGATCTTCATTTTGACACCTGCTGTTCTGCCACAGGCCACAAACAGGCTGTGTACAGCTCACAGAGACAAGCGGACACGTACAGAAAAACCCCAGGGTAACGTACGACCACTACTGAAAACTACACGACTAAGCTTTTATCTCTCCACATTCAGACCGACTACGTTTAAACAGCAGCATTGTGCAATAAATAGACGCCATACATCAAGTTCAGCTGAAATTCACTTTCTTCCCAACACTGCAATGTTTACAATGGAAAAAAATAAATCTCTTCACTGGTAGAGAAAGCCTTTTGTCAAGAGGAGCATTCAGCCGCTTTTCACTCATTGTTAAAATAAACACTTCTTGGCAGCTTTTGTGCTAGCATTTTAGCTCTTCACTAAAAGTAAACAAAAAAGGCTGCTATGCTTTTAGTCCTACATTTATTTTTTACTCATAAATTGTCATGTTATTTTTTACATGAGCAGAGGGTAATCCACCTGTAAATTACAAACTTTAGGAGGTGATACTAATGCTTTCAATAGAGGAAAAACATGGCCTGGCCTCAATATCACAGGATTCAACAAAAATACTTTGAGGTCTTAAAACATGCAGTTATTCTAATCTAGGTTCGCTGCAGAAAATTGTTTATCTAAATACAATAATTTGCATATCTTTAAAAAAGTTTGTGTTATGCTTTCATCCAGATGCCCTTCCTTACACCCCTCAATTTATTTTGCCTGCTTTTGAGAATTGCACACTGCTTGTGAACCACTGTGGCTGGATTATCCATTTTCATTTAGCCACTAAGAAAAGCCTTAGTAAAAGCTGAAATGTTGCGCATCAGATTTACATAAATTGGACTGAAGGTCTACAGTAGTGCTGTGGCAAGTATGTCCTCTGCCGGCTTGCTAACCATAAAATTATCAATTAAAAAAGTGTCTTAGGAGTTCAATTACACCAAAAAACTGTCGACCCTTATTGCAAAAGATGTTTAGAAACCTTTATTCATGTGCACAGCTTTAACTGAGGGTTCAAGTAAGGGGCATCCACCTGGGGTCCTTTTGGAGTGTCAAGCCAAGTCATGCTGGGCCTGAAAGCAACAACTAACGTCTCGCTCAAACACAAGCTCCTTTAAAAGATGGAGCACAGGTCAGCACAGTGACAGCCACATATGAGCTTATGGAAGACATGTTATGATGAATGACAGCTGGAAGATATTTCTGGAAATGAAAAATACATTGAGTCTTCAACCGTGGAGATAGCATCAGTGTCTGTTGGACTTTTTTATGTGATAATACAGGTGGCTATTGTGTTTGTGCAAAATACCCTTTCTAGTGTGGAACTTTAAAGGGAGAGTTATATAATCGGCTGCTTCTCTGCTGTCAGAGGGCTGAATGAGAGGAGATCAGAAGGCAGGCGAATTAGAAGGAGTCATTTTTCCTCTTTTATATAGATCTGTGTATCTGTTCAGTGTGGCTGGGTCCTCTTTGGGACATGCCTCAGTGTGCTGCTCATACAGCCATAGTCAATTTACTTTTGTTCTGTGTCATTGTTTTGTTTGCATGTTACACTTTTCATTTGTTCGTCGCTGCTTTTTCCTCTTTAATCCTGTGTTCTGAGTGAGCTGCTTTGGTCCTGAGAACGTCAATCTAATCTGCTATTTCAATATGGCCTTGTATGACAGCCCCTAATCCATGCTAGTACATTACTGTTCACAGCTGTCAGGAATATTTGTTTAAAAGACTGAAATGATGAAACGTGTTTGTGTGTCTTAAATCTAATAGCTACATTAGGGTCCAATGTAAAGCCATGTTTTCAGGCTACAAATAACGCCATGCACCGGGGCATGCCCAGTGGGATACAGCAGTGGCCCTGTGATGAATAGAACAGACGAAAAACACACAACTCACACAAGGGAGGGAGCAGCAAAGAGCGATGGGAGAGATGAGAGGAAAACATGCAAGTGGGAATTTATCTCTTCACAAACCATAATCTCTCACTTTAAAGCCTAACTCTCTGTAGTGCCACTGCTTTTAAATATTGCAGTTTTCTTTATTCGTATGCGTCTAAAGTGGCTTCAGCAGGTAGCAGCATAAAGCGGCACAGCTGTAGCCTTCATAAAAAAACATTTTAGCGTGTGTTTAAGTCACGTAAAAGCACAATCATAAACTGCACATACCTTTCTGTCCTGTCGCCCCTCTGCTCCATTTCAACTCATCTTTCCCCAAACGCGCCCCGCGCGTCCTCTCCAGTGAACCTTTACTGCTCCGTGAAGTCACTGCTCGGTCACTGCCCGGTCAGTGCCGTCTAAAGCAGCAGAAGAATACAAAGATGCGCTGCCTGTTAAAGGAGCTCAGACCACTTGCCCCTACAAACTGTAGACTAGCGTGCGAGGCTCGAGTGAGCCGGAGAGAGGGAAGCGCCTCCGCTAAACTCTCGCCTTTTCCCCTGCGTCTTCTTGTTCGCGCTGTCACTTATCCGCTCAACTTCTCCACTACAGGTCCTCCTGCTCCGTTTCCCCAGGAGCTCAGCACACACCCCGCGCCCGCCTCAACGGAGCGACCTCTCTCTCTCCTGCGCCCGGGCTCATCTCTCCAAGGCTGAGAATGCCCTGCTCGTTCTTATGTGCTTAGTATCGCGTTGACAGGTGTAGCCTCCGCGCGCTGTCTCCATCTGCCCGCGTCGCATTCGTCTCTTTGCCAGAACTAAAACCTCCGTATTGTTCAATGTCTCTCCGTGCGTGCAGGAGGGAGTGCACTTTTGAGCTCTGCTACAGAAGTTCAGCGGGTCACCACGTCCAGCACACGCCGCCACACACCGCACACACACCAGCACACGCGCACGCACACACGCGCGCGCACACACACGCACACACACACACACACACACACACACAGATAGGAAATAGCCTTGACTGTAGCAGGGACTGTGGGCCCGGCTATGTTCCTGATGGGTCCCAGACAAAAAATAAGTGCATAGTAGCCTACATATGTCCTTGGGGGAAATAGAGCGAGAGGTTTTGCTCGTTATGTTTGTTAGTTATAATTAATTGAGTTATAATTAAAATAGGCTACACAAACGCTCAGAGAAACTGAACCCATGCATTCAGCTAGGCTATAATGGCTTCAACTCACTTATTCTGTGTCCAATGGTTTTTAATCACCTAAGAAAGAATATTTATTTATTTACAATCAAAGCCTGTTGTACAGGACAATATTAATCAAATGGCATGAGTCCAGAGAGCCCAGTGCAAACACATTCTGTCTCCATCATGTGAACTGCACATACAGCACTGGGGGGTACAGCCCGCTCTGTAGAGCTCCCATGTGGGCTGGTGGGCCTAGGGGCTTTAGACAGCTGTACCAGCAGCACCCCTTGGCGCTGCTTCCTCCAGTCTCACTCACTACACTGTCTAAACAGACAAGCTGCAGCGGGCAAAGCCTAAATAAAAGCAAACAGTTGGACTTTCCTTCTCAGTGCTGCAAGATTAATTGCAATTGAATCAAAATTGCAATTAGCACATCGCCAAAGACTGCTACCTCTACAAATGTTCTGAAATGCATGGTGCCAAATACAGTTGGTTAAGATACACTTCATTGTCCCCAGCCCAGATGGGAAATATGTTCTCTCCAGGTGTTGAGTTTGGCTTAGTCAGGACTACCTTAGTTGAGGATTTTTCTATGGTACAAATGTTTTAGGTTGAATTATTGGATTACGAGAATTGATAATTAGCCACAATTATAGGCCTACAATAAATGTTGGCAATCATTTTGTGTGCCCAATATTATTACTTTCAATGGCAACTAACATTTAATTTGTGCAAAAATAACTGGCGAAAGACAGCTCACATTTAACTGGCCGTTCTGACAGATAATTTGCATCATGTCAGGATCTTGTCTGGATTTGTGGATTTGTGAGGTTGTTACTGCAGCACTGCAAATTTCCTGTTCATTAGCATCCATTTGACACAACAAGTGTCCACTAGTGTCTGCCCTGCATCCTGCTCTGGTCAGTTCAATTTTCATTTAGCATAAAACAAAAGCACTTGTAGAGTATTTTAACTGATCCAAAAAAAATATATTTTGTCCACCGAGATTTGTTGTGTGTCTCATTTATCAATAACATTGCCTGTTGAACACATTTACATTAGTTTTAGCCCCATATTTCTGAAAAGTATAATTTAGAGTAAGTTCCTCACAGGCATACGTTATTTTGACATTCTTTTGCCAAACCTCATGAATCTGCAGGCATACGTTATTTTGACCATTCTTTATGCCAAACCTCATGAATCTGCAGGTCATATTATCAAGAAGTGGCTCAGACTCATTAGTAGAGACCAAATCTAGATGTTGGCGATTCAATCCCTGCTCTGAGCCGTGTTGTCAGATCACATTGTGACTGGAGTGAATTAATAAAATATCCTACAAAGTAAACATATCTTTAACTTATTATTTTATGTAAATCCAAATAAAAGTCAAGCCTATATCCCTAAATCTGCATCCACCAACATCTTGATTGGCATTCTTAAGTAGACTTAAATGGGTTGAAAGAAGGCTGAAATTGGTGTAGCACAGGCAGCGGTGAGGGATGGAGAGATGGGGGGTGGGAGGGGGAGAGAGGGGGAATAGACAAACAGGTTGCACTGGGGCCTAGGGAATAAGCCTGTCGAGTGCATGGAAAAAAGGAAAATAAGATGGAGGACTGCTATAACGAAGGACTTCAAGGAGAGGGCATGCCAGGCAGTTTTAATAATAATCATCATTATAGTGCACTTCCACGTTACTCCCTCAAAACTGAGCATTCACAGACAGGTGACGCGGCTGCACTGCACACACACACTACTCTTTGCCAACTTCCTTCACCTTGGCTTCTTAGTATTGAACATTTAGCATCACTTTCCTAACCCATTTTGTTTGATTACTTACCTCAGAAGATCGACTCCATCTTGTTGTTTTATGATCCCGGCAAATTAAGTCCTACACGCGTCTGTCCCTGCTCAACTCTGCACTGTGCTCCGAGTCCCTGCCTCCCCCCTGACACCTCACACTCCTCCCCTCTCGCTCGTGTGTAACTTATCACCCTCCTGCCTTCCACCGCTCCGATAATTAGCGCGTTTCAGCCACAGATGCTATGGCTGCTTTATTTAGCCCTGCTCACGCTATTAACTATTCCAATTAGGTGTTTAATCGCAGTAAAGGAAGTAGAAAAGTGCGTAAAGTCATATTTTGAGGGCTGGGAGTATGAGCAACAAATGTCTGATGTTATGATGCTTATCTGCAGATAGTTTAGTTTGATCCACACTTGACCGGCTATACTAGAGGCTCCATGTTGGTTTTAACAGATGGCCAAACACTTTCCCTGGAGTATCATGCTCTCTCTCTCTCTCTCTCTTCTCTCTCTCTCTCTCTCTCTCTCTCTCTCTCTCTCTCTCTCTCTCTCTCTCTCTCTCTCTCTCTCTCTCTCTCTCTCTCTCTCTCTCTCTCTCTCTCTCTCTCTTTCTCTCTTTCTCTCTCTCTCTCTCTGTGTCTCTCTCTCTCTCGCTAATTAACAAGGTTTCACTAACAAACCTTTGGGCTTTGGCATCTCCATGGTAACCAAAACAGTGAAGCGTAACTGTCTATGGTTGTGTTGATGCCATCTTTATACAGTGTGTGGAAATGTGAGCGTGCATCTACTTAAGCATTTTCACTAGCTGAGACTTAAAGGTGCACTAGGCAACTTTTCCAAGAAGAAAAGCACCTGGTGGACCTTGTACCAGAAAAGTTAGATAGTACACATTCAAGACAAATAGATCTACCCAATGTCGCACCATCATCACGTGAAACATTTAAAGCACAAGCTGGGCAGTAATTAAGTCTAGGATAAGGCTACTTCAAGTCAACCTCCTTACCTCTTAAAAAAAGAAGTCAATGTTCCAAGCCTATTTCCCTTTAAAAATAATATAAAGTGTGACTTGTTAGGGTTAGTTTACCATTCAAATTGATAATAAAAATATATTTTGGGAGATCATTACAAATATTGTATGCCTAAAATGCATATTAAGAGAAAATTCTGAGTATGTTTAATATTTTTGTACAATCAAATGTTGTATAAGAGCTTCCTAAGCCCAGGTGCAGGATAACATCTTTAAATACTTTAAGTGTGTGAGGTTGGACCTGATATAATCTCTGAGATGGAGAGTAACAGTGACTTCTATATTCTATTTGTTACAATCTGCTCCTAACATGTAAATGCATGGCCATAAGTATATGCTAACATAAATAAAGTTGAAAGAAAAAGCATGTGAACATTAATTGATTTCTGAGTTCAAATCATCAAACTAATTTAATATCTTTACAAAAATGTAAAAATAAATTAATATAATATTATATATTAATGGGGGGGAAATCTTAGCCTGTCTGACCCCTTGAGAAAAAGTATGGAAACCTTTTGATATACCACAGTTTTTGGAAAGCTGAGTTGAGTTTGACTCAACGTTACATCAGGCCTGGGTTTAATACAGCTGCTTGTCACTCAAAGTCAAATACACTATGAGATCTCAAAAAGAAACATATTATGCCTGTGTGGAAAACTTCTCTAACATTATCAAGTAATAAAGTCAAACAATAGAACAGAGTTATCTTTTCTCAAAAGTGAATGGTTTAATTCAGTGTACAGTCTGAATCAATCTTTTCCTAATCCAAGTGTCGTCTGTCCCTTCCTAGTCTAAAGATCTCGACTCAGTGGTGACACATTCTTATATAGCTTTACACTTGAACAAATGGTCACATGACCCACATCACACGGAAAATTACTGGCTCTGAGACAAATGTTGTGTACAAGAACAAAGAACTGAGGTAGTTGTTTGCATTTACATCCTGACCGTCTGACACTTAGAAAGACTATGCCCTGGCCAAAAGGCCAGGTGTTCATGCAAAGAGGCCCATCCTGGACCCCGGAGTTTCTCTCCCGAATGGAGAGAAATGTGTCTTTGATCAGAAGACAGTAGAGTACAGGCGCATAATTATCAGTTGTGTGGGAACATTTGGTCGACTCCAGCCCTTCTGTTATTTTCTGCCATAACATACCACATCCAAAAATAAGGAAAACAAATTTCACCAGCCACTCTTTCAGAAGGTCACAAAAGGGTTGAGAATAACACCCAAAGACCCGGAGTCCTCATCGGCTTGTGTTCATTGTTTCAGTGTTCATGGCTCAACCACAAGAAAGACATTGGGGAAAGTCTAAGGTAATCACTACAAAAAGACCACAAAAGCTCTTTTCACATTTGCCAAAAGCTGGAGGATCCTCCAACCATGTTCTGTGGACTGAATTTGACAAAAATTTTACTTTGTGGAAGTTCCATGGCTGATTGCAGCTGCTGTAAAATGAACAAAACCTCCAATATGTTCGAAATAAGGGTGTGCTAAAATGACTCCACAGTAAAAATACCTGTTACCACATACACAAGCATTTGATGTCCATTATTGCATTAATAGTTCTAAAATAGTTTAAAAATATCCAAACTACCGGGGAGGAGATTGGATATTTTTTTGTAAGTTTAGATCAGGGGTCCCCAAACTTTTTCCAGTGAGGGCCACATAACTTTTCCCTTCTCTGATGGGGGGCAAGGGTCAGTTTGTAACAGAAAAAAGTGTGACGATCGCAGGGGTGCCTAAATGTTAACTTAAAAATTTATTGTTATCCAGAAAGCCACACATAATAAATATGAATAACCCTTTCCGAGATCAAATAACCCTCTCTGGGTTCTTCACAGACAGAAAGTTTCTGTAGTGCCGTGCACATCTTAGTTGTCTGAGCTCATATGACATGAATAATGCGTCTCTGGTATTGTTCAGAGGGCCGGGTCAAATGCGGAGGCGGGCCGTATCCGGCCCCCGGGCCGTAGTTTGGGGACCACTGGTTTAGATGATTCCTTTACTATATAAAATTACTATATGTGAACCCTTCCTGATTTTGTATTATAACTGGAATCACTGGGTGTATGAAACAAAATCTTCAAAGTTCAACCTTTACACATAAATTAACTAAGGTGATATTTTCCCCCCAAAGAGGGAAAGTGATGGTATTCTTCAATCTTAAAGGCATCATTATTTTCACGAGACAGTGCAGTTAGCATCAAGAATTCATTTGGACTTTTGATTGATTCACTGTAGTTTTATATTACACATTTCCTGCTGTACTGGCTTTGTGCTCACATAAAGCTAATTGTCATTGGTTGCTAATTATTATTATTTTTTATTTATCAAGTCATACTACGGGACCTCACATTGAACTTTCAAAGTGAAATGAAAGGAAATATGCAGCTCTTTTCATTCATTTTGAGAATTAATTCAGTGCACACAGGGTAGAGTTGATTAGCTTTATCAGAAAATATGCAGGTAATTTCGGAGAGGGAAAGCTTGCCAAGAACCTCCATATGTTGCCCGCGTACATTAGAAGTCCAGAGTGTTTGTACCTGTCCTAAATCCTTGCACCTAATCCTTGAAGTGCAGAGCCGTCAGAGCGTATGCTGCACCATGCCACTTCTTTCATCTTTCTCCAATTCGGCACCCTTTGCATGTCTTTGTAGTGCGGTCTCGTCGACTTTCACAAATGAGCACAGCAATGCTGTCCTTTTAGACTGCTCCTGCTTTAAGGCATGATTTTGTTGCACTACAACAAATGAAAGAATAACAAGACATGTATTTCCACTTTGCGATGCCGCCTGCAAAGTCAACAGTTTTATAGCCAGTTGTGGAAAATAACAAAAATCATCAGAAATCCTCTAAAGTGTACAAAGAGAAAAAACACAGGGTATAGGTTTGTAGCCGTGGGTTACGCAGTGTGAACACGACTCCATCCAAAAGCCATTTCATTAACATTTAGCCCGATGTGTTCTGTATTCCTGATAGTTGTCCAAACACAGAGATTGTGTCACCTCAGTGTGACATTTCCGGCAGCTACACTGCTGTGTGGTTGCACACATGAAATGTAATCTAAAAATATCACTTAAAGATAGAAAAAAGGACTGGGCTTCTGTCCACACATTGAACTCTGAACATACGGTTTTACCGGAAGAGATTCATCATGCTACAAAGACCTCTGATTGCAGACCAGAAGGCAGCAGTAAAACATGTTTCAAATAATGGCACATTGAGATTCAAAGTGGAAAGCTATTTAATCTTAGGTTTTGGATTTATTTTAAGTGCTTCATATTCATTAGATGGATTGGGATCTTTGGTATATAATTTTACCAAAACACTTTTACTTTAGGAATTAATTCATCACTAGAATGTTGGTAATGTAAACACAAACTTTGTTTTGTGTGCAGAATGGGTGATTTTGGGAGAAATGGAGGTTTTACTATACAATTTTTTATTGCATTATTGCAGCATAATTTGTGGACAACATTAGTCGGCTTTATTTCGGTGTGTGCACTATATTAGTTACCAATGTATATGTACAAATATAGACAGATATCTAATGGGAAAAATGTCCCATTTCTCCTCTCTCTGATGTCAGTCTACTAACCCTCTGTCTTAAAGCTGCATCTCTGCTGGAGGTGCATTTGTCCTTCCTAAAAATTAAACTTATCACACAAGGACTTCACTGCCACAGCAACTAATAATGAGATCCAATAAATGAAACCATTACTCTTCTGCCTGTGGCTAATTAGCGCAGAATGGATATGGGGAACCTAATCAAGAGATTTTATTTGTCTGAACTTTTTTACACCGGGACGAGCTGTGAGATCTATCAACTCTTAAACAAGCGCAGCACCTGAAAAAGTGTCACAGTTTATAATTGTACAACCTGACATTTTGTCTTTTCACTTTGGAAGACAGAGCACATTAATGTTTCCAAATTAGAGTGTGAACAAATCCTCTTTGGGCTATGTTAGCGAGGCAGCTGTTCACACAAATAGATAGGTCTTGAAATAAAGACGGATGGAAGGAGCTCCTAAGAATCAAAGCAAAAAAAAAATATTATGAATGCTATGTTGAACTTGATTTTGAATGATGCAAGAAAAACCTGATTTGCAGTGTTAAATATTGGTATAAATATACATAACTGGGAGACAAAACTCTTCAAACGTAGTCCAAGTTATCAAAATTTGTCCTTTTTGTATGGACTCTACATGGATGAAGAATTACACAGATTAAACAAGATGGGATAACTGCAGCTCAATGCAAATTCGCTCAACTAGAAATGGGGAGACAGAATCTGCATAAAGTGAATATAATACATTAGACATTTTTAGTTGTCTTTTTTGCTCTTGAACAAGATAAAAATTTTGACTTTTCAGTTACTGGGGCTGATGTTTAATCCACTCTGTTACTGACATCCTTTCATATTGTAACTTGAAATCCAGTTAGGGAAAACAACTTGGTATCTGTATCCAAATGTAATGAAATCAAAGCTGAAAAAAGAAAGGTTTTTGAACATGTGAAACAAAGACTAGATCAAGTAATTTTAAATAATCTGAGGTGTTAAATTTGGTCACTTATATCATCACATCAGCAAATGTTTTACACTGTTGTGAATCATGTTTCGTCATCATTTAAAATAAAACAACTGAAACAATGCCTAACAGCACAGGGATTCATCTGTGTACTATCACCATCTCTCACACAAATCTTATCACTGCCACCAAAATGATCTACCCAAAACATGCGTAAAGTTCAGCAGATTTAGCCTGGCTGGCACTGCTCACTTTATATTTATGTGTGAGGACAAAATATGGACATTGCATATGGCAGAAGCAGCCAGTCTTGACACATCAATTCAACGATTTAGACAGGGGAGATAGATCATTTGAAATGCACTGGCTGTACTGTTTACTCTCTGCTCTTTCAAAAAGATGTTATGTTGCTATTGTTAGGCTTGAAGAAAACAAAAAGTTGATTAGAGCAGGATAAATTGGGGTATTTAAGCTTGTACCGGGCTGGTTTTCGTCCTGAACCTCAGCGTGAGTTCATTCGTTACCATAGCAAGCAGCAGGGGTTCTAGTTCACCCACTTCATTGATGATGACTTGCGTTCCATGCAGCGTCTTAAGAGCCTGGTTACACCTGTGACGCCAGTTGAATAAAATTAGATGTGCCATTGGCAAAAGCTCAGTTCACCCCAGGACCCTCAGAAAGGCTGACACAAAAGCATTCTACTGAAGGACATACTGGAAAATGGCACCCTTAATAAACAACAAAAATATGTTATTTTAAATAAAGTATTTGGATTGCAAGAAAACCGGTCACGACATCAATATACACAGATGAAAAGTTCTTTAAACGCTGCTATTCGTGAATGCAAAGCCCAGAGCAAAGTCATTTTCAGCTCGTTTTAAGGGTGACTCTTGTGAAAGGTGAATACATCTATGTTATATGTATATACATACGCACACATATACCAGCCAAAGTTTGGACATACCTTAGTATTTAAATTGTGTCTTAATGTTTACTAGTGTCTTAGTATTAGTACAGACTTGGAGAGACTTCTTCATCCATACGTTTGTCTCTAGTAGATCGGACTACTGTAACGGCCTGCTCACTGGCCTCTCCAAATGAGCTGTAAAACAGCTGCAGTACATCCATAACGCTGCTGCTCGGGTCCTGACTAGAACCAGGAAGTATGATCACATTAGTCCTGTGCTCAGGTCTCTGCACTGGCTCCCTGTGGCTCAGAGAATACACTTTAAAGCAGCTCTGCTTGTATACAAGTCTCTCCATGGCCAGCACCAAAGTACATCTCAGACATGTTAGTGCCATATGAACCATCTTGGACTCTGAGGACCTCAGGGACTGGCCTCCTGCTGGTGCCCAGAGTCTGAACTAAACATGGGGAATCTGCGTTTCAGTTCTATGCAGCTAAAATCTGGAACAGTCTCCCTGAGGATGTGAGACAGGCCGCTACTCTGGCAATGTTCAAATCTACCCTAAACCTGTTTTGTTTGGCTGTGCATATGACTGAAATGATTTTCTTTGCACTCTTCTCTTTATGTCTTGAACCATTTGACGGATAGCCTGAAAATGGCACCTTTACATTTCTTTAAATTAAGGTTTTGTGATTTCTGCCATGTCTTTGTGATTTTAATGCATTTTTTCCTGTTGTGTGAAGCCTTTTGAATTGCCTTGTGTACGAATTGTGCTCTACAAATAAACTTATATATATATATATATATATATATATATATATATATATATATATATATATATATATATGTGCTCTTACAAATATATATATATATATATATATATATATAATATATATATATATATATATATATATATATATATATATATATGTGTGTGTGTGTGTGTGTGTGTGTGTGTATATATATATATAAAATATAATGTTTATTCCCAACTTTATTGTTTTGACTTTATTATTCCGCTTGTTAATCCCACCTTTTTAAACTAACATATTTTCCCTTAATTTCTTTCAGCCAACAACTCTCTACTTGGAGGAGGAGGAGGTAAGCAACCTGTTTTTTCCTACTTGTTTGGGAGGCAGTTCATAAGTAACCAAAAGTATAATTTTCATAGAATTAAAGATTGTAAAATGACTGGACTCTGTCTGAAGACTGTATGCTCCTTGCATCCCGGGTGTGCTATGTTTTGTCTTTAGAAGCAGGTCTTTGTTGTGGCAGGTGTTCAAGGTGCATTTGAATGCCGCACTGTGTCTGCTTGTGTGTTTGCGAGCAGGTGCAAAGTCGATTGTTTATAATTTATAGCTTTGAAGTCTAGCGCACATAAACAGTCATTTTTTAGTGTATTGTTGACTCAGTGCTTTACTGTGTGTGCGCGATGTCGGACGTTCATGGCTAATCGATACTTGTAATAAATCTGTACCACTAATGCACCAGTCGAATTCACTAAAATGCATGCTCTCAACCTGGCATGGCGTGAGTGAGGGTTTGCTCAAATTTGGGCACATTTGCCTGTGGATGTTTTTTTTTTTTTTTTTAGATGAACACCTTTAGCTTGTCAGACCACTTTGCACAGCAATTTTAACCCTATAGAATGTCTGTGTATGCAACACGTATAAAGTCACTTGTTTAGACCCAACATTTCACTATTAAAGAGTATTGCCTGCACCGAGCTTCACAGCCTCATGGGCGGCTGACGTCTATCCAAACAAGACCTGCTTAAACGTTCTTCAATTTCTGATAAAAACATTTGAAAGATGTTTTTTTTTTTAAAAGTCTGAGTAGTGGAGGCGCTGCAAACATAATAAGCATCCTAATATTTCTTCAGTTGCCATAGTCATTTTGCCACTGCATCCATAATTCACACAATTTCTCCTCCATCTGGGTCTCTCTTTAGTGTTTTTCCTGTGGTAATATTGCTGGTGTCTTTGTTATTGTATTTATTTTCGTTGCGTTTCCAGCGCTGTCCTTGGGGGTTTGCTCAGTCAGATCCAGCTTACAGTAGGTGTTAATTAGAGATCGGGGCAAGGATAGAAACAGAGGAGTGAATGGAACAAACAACACAGTTGGGAGAACGATGAGGAAAGAAGAAATCAAAGTTTCTTATTGCCATAAACTATCTATGATAAAAATGAAAATACAAAATGAAATTGAGATACTCCACTCTATGATATCTATACATGTTATGATATAATACACGTAAGAATAGCTCCCCAATTAAGAGGCTCCAATACAGTATTTAAAATAATTAAATATTTAAAATTTGCAGTGGTTTATATAATTCAATTCTAAAAAAAGACAAAGAAGATGAAACATATCTATAAATACAAAATAGAAACTGATAACATTTAGCTTATTCCTTGGGATCTGTCAGTATTGTTTATTAAAGAACTGGTGCCAGATTTGTGTGTGTGTGTGTGTGTTTTAAAGTCTGATTTGTGTGGAAATCTTAACTCTTAAGTTTCATACTCAGAATTCCACAAGCCAGATGATTTAATGCCATCAAAAGTCTTATACTTATATATATAGAGTAGCAGTTCTCAAACAAATTTCATACCACGTACTGAGAAATTATTTGGTTTTCCGTGTGGTCATTTTCAGTACTGTTTTATTTAATAAAAACTTAATGACACAAGTTATAATATGTCAACTGTGAACAACTGTAAAATTATACAATTATATAGTTTAATCACACAATGTAAATTGTACTCTTGAAACAGTTAACGGTGTATTACTCCATTCAGTGTAACTACATTAAAAAAGTTACTAATTCCTCTGTTGCGAATTGTTTCATCTAATGCAATACAACAAAAGGCCTTTACTGAGCCTTCCTTGTGGATCTCAAGGGTACCTGGGTAAATGTCATTGTGTGGAGGAGCACACCTGCACACATTGTTTTCACACTTGAATGTGGATGAGAGCGCCGCATCAACAGCCAACTCAAGGACAGGAAATTAACCTTTGTTTAGGTCCACTCTCTGCAGATGCTCTCTCATTCAGGCGCTTATCTGCCATTTCACTGACTTTAATTGATTTCCCAAATAGAAAGAAAAACAGGCAATGATTAGAGGTTGAGTCAGCCAGGCAGATATTGTGAGTTTTATTCATATTTTGAATTCATTTACATTTTGAGAGCTGGGGCTTTGAAGTTTATGTTGTGCTGCTTCTTCTGGGTCACCATATGTCAACGTGCACCTTTGGGACCAGTGCAGCACTGATGGGTTCCTGCGTGTATGGCCTGCACTGAAATGTCATCAGACCTGAGTAAAAATATAAGGAGTCTATTGGGGGAGAGGGGGTGAATCCATTTACCACAGTATGAGTCACTATAAATTATCCTTAAGGCCAAAAACTGTTATTGCAGTTTTTAAGCACCTAACAGCCTGTTACAAAGAATCCATATGTAATTTAACTGAAGCTGAGGCAGGTGCACTAACTCGATGAAGCAGGTGTTTAGAGACGTCTGAATTATAGTTTTATTCCTTTAGCTAAATAATAGTTTTAACATTTGAATAACAGCCTGAGCATTTCATTTTACCATTAATGAAACCGTAGTTACTCGGGTAAACTTAGTTACATAGTTTACCTAATTCAAAACGCGTCTGATGAACTGAGATATGAACTGTGAACTTACAATGGGGCTATGACTTTGATGGGCTTGTTTTTATACAATTCAAACAAGGAAGCGTTGAACTTTAAAACTTATTTCCGTAAATGAGTACAATAGAAATGTATTATTTTTTAAATTCCACACACTGAATTCTTAAACGGTACATGGGGCAAAAAGCAGCCTGCAGTAAAAAAAGTTTTGTGATTGATGATTTTTTACAATTGTGGAATAGGACTGGGTGACTCCGTTTGTTCCTTTGAACTGTAAAATCACCAGTCAAATTGTCACATAGCTGCTTTTGTACTTTTAGTTGTAGTATTTTTTTTTTCATGTCACTTATATGTTCCGGATGATGTGGCAAACTCAGCTTTCCACATTGATCTACAGGATCTGTCCTGCACTTGTGGCATGCAAAAAGGCACGTCCAAATGCAAATGAATATAAGACTTGAGCAGTCACAAATCCAGTGCAATCTTTATGGTGCAGCTGTTCCAACGCACATCTCCTCTTTTTGAATAATTTAGTCTCGGGATTATATTAGCTTTGAATTTGCTTTGGCTAAATCTGTGAACACATTGTTGCATTAGATTGGAGTCTCAGATGCTGTTCCTACCGTTTAAGATTATTTTTAGGATTTGGAAGGAACAGTGTTCCATCGTAGGATTAACTCACCCAATGCATAAAAGGCGATTTGCCCCCAATTAACCTTTTGAGCCCTTACTATTACATGCATTAGTCTTCTGAGCTCAACTGCCAAACTGAGGTTATTGCCGGTTAGCAATCAGATTTAAGTTAATACATTTTAAAATGCACAGTCACTAAAAGCTTTATAAATATTAATTAATTATGACGTATTCTTTCATTGGCCAAGTTTGCATGCAGACACATATGAATGCCTCTGCCATCTTATTGAATAGAGTTGAATAATGTCAATTTCAAGTAATGGGTGACATTTCCATGTGTGTGTGCTTTATAATCTTCCTCTTAAGAAATAAATCCATCAGTCAAAAAATACAAAAATGTTTAACGCTTACATATAGTTCGGGGTTGGTATGGCAGGGGACTTGTGTTCAAAGCCCCTCACTTGTTTTGATGTGAAGCACCTTTGTAATCTCAGCCCAGTGATCCGGCTGATACAAACCGACAGGGAAAGACAGGCAGCTGGTGTCTGTTGTAGGTCTGTGGGGACTGAGAGCACACTTTGTGAGGGAGCCACAAACACTGAATATGTGAGCTTTAGAAGTAGCATCACTACAAAAATTACAAAAAATGCATCCAACTTTACTTTTTAATCATATAAAGGAAGGAAATTGAAGGTATATATTTTTTGCATGCATTTTAAACCTGAGGGAATTTGTGTGCCTTGACATGTATAATCCATCCTCCACAATGGGATGGGTATGATGGTGATCTTTGTGCTCTCTGTGGATGTGCAGAAAAAATTGAGTAGATGGTCTTGTCTGCTCCTGTTTCTGATGAACAAAGGGGCATATATTGTGGATGAAGGCTGTGGGGAGAGTGCGAGATTGGTTTTGGGGAGCACTGATGAGACAAGCAGCGGAGAGCACTTAGAGCACGCTCCATATTCAGACAGTGATGCCAGCGCCCCAGCTGCATGCATAAATTCAACTGTTCTCAGTGTGTTAGCGATGCACAGGTTCACTGTAGCAGCTTTTAACAGATCACGCTGAAGTTTGTGTGCGAGAAAGTGCATGTATCCTGCGCGTGGAGCGGCGTGCATCATCCATCGCCAGACCCATCCTAAATGTTGCCTAGGCAACAAGCTGACTGGAGTAAATGAGTGTCCTAGCTCTTCTGAGGGATTGTGGGAAAGCAATATGCCAACGTTCCGCCCCATTAGTTTGACGGACAGCCTGTTTGGCCTATAAGAGGTCAGCTGGCAAGGGCAGCCATATTAGTATTCTACAGACGGGACCTTGGGATTAGTTTTACTCTAATGTCAATCTACCTGTGTGTGGGCACGGGTGTCTTGTAGGAGGTAATAGCTGTCCTGCCGAGTAACATTGCAGGCAGGTGTGCATCAGTGTGTGCATCAGTGTGTGCATGTCTTTATTTGTTTGTGTGCCCTGTGGGTGTTGCGGGCTCTTCGCCAGGTAAGCATATCACCAATTATCACTTCCCAGTCGCAATCTAGTCCTCCCCTGCACTCCCCCTCACCCCCCGTCAGCACACAAACACCTCTCCTGGCTGCCGGTTGCGCACTGGTCCACACACGCCAAAGCCCTCATATCTGCCCCCTCCCCGCGCCCATTCATCCATCGCAGTCTTTTATTCAGGCTATTGCACAGAACTGGTTAACATTCATCTCTAGCCCTTTTGTTTTTAGCCATACAGACTCTTTTTCACACTTGATCCCCTTCCAAGCCCATTCTCTTTGTCCTGCCGAGCTTTTCACTGTTTGTCTGTCAGCATCCCCCCATTTGTAGTTTTTTATAAGCTTCTTGTAGACATGTAAATTTACTGTGGTACTCAGTGGTTGATTTTGTCAAGCCGTGGGTAAGGGAACAAAGCCGGAAATTTGGGGAGGTTCGCTGGTTGAGCAGGATCTAATGGTATGGGTTATGACGTCTCCTATTATTGACTAATGTGTTATTGGGGGATCCAGTGAAAAAGGTTCAAGTCTCTGGGAGTAAGGGAACATATTCCTTCTTGTTCCTCTTTAAATTAAGCACTGGTGGTACCACTGAAATTGTTTTAACACTGAGATATATTACCTATTCTCTGTGATCTGTTAATGCCAGTGGCATGAAGTGTCGCCAATTAGGGCTTATTGTGAAGAAGTTGAGACCATTCCATTTACAATTCACCAGTGCACTCAGTGGTGTCCTTTAATATATTAATTACTTACCAAAATGATCAACGCGCTATAGTAGTATAATAATAGATAACAATCTCAAAATGGTCAATGATGCAATTGGCCTACAATTAAGTATTAATTCTACAGCTTCATGCAGTGTTAAAGCTCAAATAGACAACTTTTTTTCTTTAAATTAGTATTGTGTTTCCTCAAATAGTATCTTGAAAAAGCTGCATCTAATAATAAATATTTTATGTCTCGTCAAACCGTTGGTAAGAGCTGAACAAAGCGCTCTAATTGGCTGCGCTTGGGTGGTCCACCCCAGTTTAATTTCTCTCTCAGAAAAAAGCTTTTTTTAAAGCTGTGTTGAAGCCCAAAAATGACCTACCTGAAGAGTCTCCAGGCTACTCGGCATCCAAGGTGCAAACTTGACATAAATACTTGAAAAAAACTTGAAATAATAAATACTTTATTTAAATACTTTAATTTTCTTCAATGATTCTAATTTCCTCCTACCTCAAAGGCCTAAGCTTTCATGAAATTGGGGATAGCTTAAAACAGGAGTCCTCTCAGAATGCTGAACAAAATGGTAACATGGATTCCTTTGTAGCCCCTAAACCAACGTATTGGGCATGAGTCTTGCACAACGGTTCTGATCCAGCTTTGCTTCAAACACTTCTTTGATTAGCACCCTGTACCTCTCATGTCTCCCCCTCATGTCCTGGTCTTATTGAAGTGTCAGCAACATGTGGTGATCCTGCTGGGCTATTACTGCTGTTCCCATCGAGGCACGAGTCTTATGGGACACTACTTGGGATGTCAGTAGAAGCAGGCGCTGCATGCGGCAGCTCTCTGACATGCTAACATCTAACAAAATTGCAGCTATAATATTCAATCAAACCTAAACACTGTCTGGAGTTGATAACAGAACCCCTCACAGTGCTGAAGTCGTGATTCACAAAGTGAGGGTTTGGACCCCCAGGGGGGTTACAAGGCACTGAGTTGAGGATTGTGAGATGATTTAAAGATGGAATTTTACATTATGACATTATGTTTTATTTATTTATTTATAAAACAGTATAATTTTGTGAAATGACAATACCACAATAAATTAAACAACATTAAACCCGATTCATCACTTTCTTACCACTTTAAATTGTATTCTGCTGTCGGGGTCGCAAGTCAGTGGCATGGTCAATTTGGGGATCCTGGTTTGAAAAGTTGAGGAACCCCTGCTCTATTCCAATTACAAGAACTACATTAGTTCCGTGGTTCATCAAATTCCATTTTTCAATAATCTCCTTACTTTTAGATGGCTAGTTTCGACTTTTCCCTTTTATTAATTTATTAATTTCATTAGTTGGCAAAAATATCTGTACTTTTTTTCTGTCATGTCTTTTCCTGTTGTGTTAAGCACTTTGAATTGCCTTGTGTACGAATTGTGCTCTACAAATAAACTTGCCTTGCCTACTTTTAGTCATAGTTTTAGCCATCTTTGGTTACGTATGACATATACAAAATATATGACTATATTTAGTCAACGTAATTTACAATATGTTTCTTTGGTTTTTACAGCTTACACCTTTCTTGCATAATGTTATCCATTTACCTAGAATTGAGACTAGTATAAAAGCGTCTTTCTATGAAGTTCTATAACATTATGGGTAGTTTATTTGTGAATTACTGCTGGATAATGTATATCACAGGATCTTTTTCAACAGAAAAACACAGCTATTCCTACAGCATTAGCACAATAAAGATTATCTAGCCAGGCATAACTCTAAACTCAACTGTTTTTTAATATATTTCTGCCTGTATTTTTAGCATTGCATTTATGGAGCTATATTTATGTATGAGTGATGTAGCCTATCGCTCATAAGGTCAAAAGGCAGTGTGTTAGCTCAAGGCTATGCAGTCTTCATGGGTGGACTGCATCTCAAAGGCCACAATGCACTGCTTCACTCACACGATAACTGTATGTATTACTGTATCTCAAACAATACACACATAAAACAAAAACACTAT
Source organism: Chaenogobius annularis (assembly GCA_015082035.1). Lineage (NCBI taxonomy): Eukaryota > Metazoa > Chordata > Actinopteri > Gobiiformes > Gobiidae > Chaenogobius > Chaenogobius annularis. The sequence goes on along the minus strand of BJKM01000002.1, from coordinate 1,351,454 downwards.
TGTTGACTTGACTTTGAGTTCAATTTCTTTCCCTGTTTTTTCCCTTTTCTCCTTATCTCCTCTTCAGACGTTTTTACATCTGCTCTGCTCCTTTATTCCCTCGCTCTCAACTTCTCCTTTTTCATCTGGCAGCCTTATCGCACTTGTTCCTATTTCAGAGTTGGTCTGCTTCAGAGCTGGTGTGTGTGCCACACACACACAAGGCCCACACACAAACGCTGCAATGCATCTCAGTGTGTGCAACTTTCCTTTCCTTTGTCACTAGCACACACACAACTCCATCTGCGTGCCCAAGGATCACAACCATGATGTTCAGAAGTCGTCTTTCACTGCCTTTGCTCACTGTGAGGTCCAGTTCTAAAAGCCACATGCAAGAACTTCCACCAAAAGACATTAGATAACATTTTGAACCCCTGGCTGGGAACACTCTGCACTGTTCAGCATCTGTTCCCAGGGTCTCTCATCAACCAATCACAGCCTTTTTGAGGCAACAGACACAAGAGCAGGTCAAATGCAGAAACTCAATTCCTCCGAGATCAAACATCTGATTGTATTTGCTTGTAAGTTAAAAGAGAAGGTTCTGAAAATGTTACGCCATAGCATAATGAAATATATTATTGATAAATAATAAGAGGCATAGTTTAAAAGGGGCATAAAAACATGTTGCTGTGTAAAGTAGGCCAATTCTTTGTGTCTTTTCTTGTCTTCTCTCTAGTGGATGGAGCAATCCATCGGGCTGCAGGTCCCATGCTGAAGAAGGAGTGTGCCTCTCTAAGCGGCTGCAAGACTGGACAGGCCAAGATTACCTGCGCATATGGCCTCCCTGCCAAGTGTGAGTAAGATGTTCGTGAAGCTGCCTCCCAAGAGAAGTGAGCGCCTCGTTGCTCTCAGGCGTGACTGTGAGGAAAGGACTGACAGAAAAATAGCATTCACAAGTTTATTCAAATCTGTGAAGGAAAGACAGATTTTCATATACTCTGACTGCACATACTGTAAGAAGAACCAGACCTACAATATTCAATTATGTATCTATGATTATTTTATGTATCCTTTTTTCCTTCGTGCAAATCTTTATAAACATTCACCTTAATCAACCCTAATTGCATAACCTCAACCAGACCATAAAAATATTTCTGTACAATTTTAATAGTGACAACTATTTTCCAACTCATACAACTCATTTTCCCCACTTACAGTGAGGAAAATTTGTATTTGAACACCCTGCGACTTTCAAGGTCTCCCACTTCATCGTAGGGGCATTTCCACTGTGAGAGACAGAATCTTTATTTGAATGTTAATGCTTCAAATAAATACTTGAACAACTGAGAAAATCCATGTTAATATTTGGTACAGAAGCCTTTGTTTACAATTACAGAGGTCTAATGTTTCCTGTAGTTCTTGACCAGGTTTGCACACACTGCAGCATGGACTTTGGCCCACTCCTCCACACAGATCTTCTCTAGATCTGTCAGGTTTTTGGGCTGTCGCTGAGCAACACAGAGTTTCAGCTCCCTCCTAAGATTTTCTATTGGATTTAGTTCTGGAGAGTGGCTAGGCCACTCCAGAACCTTGATATGTTTCTTAGGGGCCACTCCTTGGTTCTCCTGGCTGTGTGCTTCGGGTCATTGTCATGTTAGAAGACCCAGCCACGATCCATCTTCAATGCTCTGACTGAGGGAAGGAGGTTGATGCCCAAAATCTCGCAATACATCGTTCTCTCTTCAATACAGTGCAATCGTCCTGTCCCCTGTGCAGAAAAGCACCATCAAAGCATGATGTTTCCACCCTCATGCTTCACAGTTTTATTTATTGATTTATTTGGCAGGGACAATGCAATCATACATAGTTACAAAACAAAGCTTGTAGCTGATGCCATGCTAATTTTCAACTCCCGTCCCTGGTAGGGCTTTTCTACACTTTTACACATATAAAAGGCATTCAAATACATTTCCATTTTATGAATGAATAAATCAGTGGTAAGCGTACACAGCTCATCCTTCCTCACTCATTCATTTTCACTCATGCACTTTCACTCATTCTCTTTCACTCATAATCCTTCACTCATAATCTTTCATAACACTTACAGGTGGGTACAGTTTTGATGTTCTTTCAGCCAGCATTTAAATCTGGAGGTGAACATTTTAACCTCAGAGATGCACTTTTTTACAGTAGGGCTGTTATTCTTTGGATGGTACTCATCCTCCTTCTTCCTCCAAACACAGCAAGTGGAATTCATACCACAAGTTCTATTTTGGTCTCATCTGACTACATGACTTTCTCCCATGACTCCTCTGGATCATCCAGAGGGTCATTGCAAAATTCAGACGGGCCTGGACACTGTCTTAAGCAGGGGAACCTTCCGTGCGATTTTAAACCATTGCAGCGTAATCAAGTAGTGTATTACTGATAGTAACCTTTGAAATAGTGGTCCCAGATCTCTTCAGGTCATTGGCCAGCTCCTCACTTGTAGTTCTGGGCTGATTTCTCTTTCTTTCTTTTCATCCTCGATACCTCATGGGGTGAGATCTTTCGTGGAGCCCCAGTCCAAGGGGTCATCTTTAGCTTCTTCCATTTTCTAACAATTGCTCCAACAGTTGATCTTTTTTCACCAAGTTTTTGCCAATTGCCCCATAGCCCTTTCCAGCCTTGTGGAGGTTCTAGTTTGTGATGACCAAGTGACCAAGTTTATTTTTATTTTATTAGTAAATTCTTAATTTATGTATGCCTCTTTTGATTTTATATACTTTGCTTTAATTATTATTCATTGTTGTATGTTGCACATTAATGCCGAAACAAGTTCCAATGTTCCAATACTGACAATGGCATTAAATCTTTTTCTGATTCAGAATTCTACAATTTTGTCTCTGGTGTCTTTTGACAGCTCTTTGGCCTTGCCCATGGTAGTAGTTGGAGTCTGGGGTGGACAGGTGTCTTTATGCAGCTAACAAGCTCAAACATGTGCTACTAATTTAGATAAATAAGTGGAGTAGAGGTGGACATTTTAAAGGCAGACTAACAGGTCTATGAGAGCCAGAATTCTTGCTGATTGGCAGGTGTTAAAATACATATTTGCAGCAATAACATGCAAATAAATTATTTAAAACTCATACAATGTGATTTTTGGATCATTTACAAATCGCAGAGTGTTCAAATACATATTTTTCTCACTGTATTTATAAAGCATATGCAGCTTTGTGTCCCATTCCCCATCATCATCATCATCCCCCATAATTTTCATTCACTGGAGTTTACCTGGGTGTATCCTTAATAATGTCTCTATCTCACTTCCATTTATAGAAGAGTAAATGGAATTAAATTATTAAGTGGCACTCTATTGCAGCATGTAATGCGAAGATGCTGAAGATTCAACAGGACAGAAAAAACCCTTTTAGGTGTTTCAGATGAAAAAAACTCTTCAAATTTCTTTACATTTTAGTCCACCATGTGACTGAGATGAACATTAGTAAGCGCTAACACTAACAAGAGCAATGTAACAGCAGCAACATTTATGTTAGAAACTTCAACTCATCACATAAGTTTAAATTTAGAATCTGTTAGGCAACACTTCAGCACACTTCACATGTAAAAGCACACTCCCATCACAATTACCGTACAGATCTGTATGTGCTCCTTGACTCTTTTTAAATATGACTTATTATTGATAAAAGAGAACTTAAATAAATGCAGCAGCTACTTTCACATGATGTGGTTTTGTGGATACATTTTTATTCTTCTTCCCTCCTCTGAATCACAGTTTTTGAAACCTGAACATATTTGAAACCAATGAAAGTTGGTATTTGTCACAGAACCCAGGTCTGGTCAGAATCAGAATCAGAAAAAGGTTTATTGCCATTGTCAATGAACAAAATTCACAAACATAGGAACTTGTTTCGGCATTAAGGCGTAACATAAAACACAGAGCAATAATAAAAACATCATATATGAAATCAAAAGTGCATGCATTAAGAAACCATTTAAAATTACTATTGTATAACATTTTAATAAAATAGGCATTACTATGTACACGAGAATTACAGTTAAATTTACAGTTGTAGAGCAGAAAGTGACAGATCAGTCACTTTAAATCAGTGAGTGATTGAATAGTTGCAGTTAAAGTGGCAGGTGTTTAAGAAGTGTTCATGAGTCCAACGGCAGAGGGAAAGAAACTATTCTTGAGGAGGGAGGTTCTGGTCCGAATGGACCGTAGCCTCCTGCCTGAGGGGAGTGGCGCAAATAGTCCATGTCCAGGGTGAGAAGGGTCAGCGGTGATCCGACCTGCTCGTCCCTGGAGCCCTGGAGACGTACAGGTCCTGCAGAGATGGAAGTCTGCAGCCGATCACCTTCTCAACAGAACGCACAATGCTCTCTGTTTGTCCCTGGCTGTGGCTCCAGCGTACCACACTGTGCTGGCTGGAGGAGGAGAGGATGGACTCAATGATGGCCGTGTAGAACTGCACCATCATCTGCACTGGCAGCTTGGCTTTCCTCAGCGGCCGCAGGAAGTACATCCTCTGCTGGGCCTTCTTGATGAGGGAGATGATGGTGGACTCCCACTTGAGATCCTGGTGGATGGTGGTGCCGAGGAAGCGGAAGGAGTCCACGGTGGTGATGGGGGAGTCTGTCATGGTGAGCGGGGGCTGGGAGGCTGTGACTTTCCTGAAGCCTACGATCATCTCCACTGTCTTCTGGGCATTGAACTCCAGGTTGTTACCGTTGCACCAGGACACCAGCCGGTCCACCTCCTTCTTATACACAGACTCATCCCCGTCCGAAATGAGCCCTATGAGGGTGGTGCCGTCCGCAAACTTGATCAGTTTTACGGTGTCGTGGCTGGAGGTGCAGCAGTTTGTGTACAGGGAGAAGAGCAGAGGAGAAAGTACACAGCGCTGTGGTGTCCTGTGCTGATAGTCCAAGTGTCTGAGACATTCTTCCCCAGCTTCACGCACTGCCTCCGTACCGTCTGGAAGTCAGTGATCCACCTGCAGGTGGAGTCAGGCACGTTGAGCAGGGAGAGCTTGTCCTGGAGCAGAGCAGGGAGGATGGTGTTGAATGCAGAGCTGAAGTCCACAAACAGGATCCTGGCGTAGGTTCCCGGGGAGTCCAGATGCTGCAAGATGAAGTGGAGTGCCAGGTTGATGGCGTCGAATACAGACCTGTTGGCTCTGTAGGCGAACTGCAGGGGGTCCAGCAAGAAGGAGGTGAAGGACTTGAGGTGGGGCAAGACCAGGCGTTGAAATTACTTCATGACTACAGACGTCAGCGCCACAGGCCTGTAGTCATTAAGTCCAGTGATCCGGGGCTTCTTGGGGACAGGGACAATGATGGCAGACTTGAAGCAGGCTGGGACGTGGCATGACCCCAGGGAGGTCATGCCATGTCCGTGAAGACGGGGGCAGCACTCCTGCGCAGTCTTAAGGTGGCGGGAGAAACACCGTCTGGTCCAGCAGCTTTGCGGGGGTTGGATTTCCTAATTAGTCTGTTAACATCCTGTTCCTGAACTGAGAGAGTGGTGGGGGAGGTGGGGTGGGGGGGGCCGGAGGTTGGGTTGGCAGTATAGAGGCATCTTAATAAATAAAAGAGGTGGCCACCGTGGGGGAGAGGGTGGTCACATCAAACCTGGAGTAGAAGGCGTTAAGTTGCTCAGTCAGTTTTCGGTCATTTGCAATATGGGGGGCTCGGGGCTTATGATTGGTGAGAAGCGGGAGCCCCCTCCACACAGAGGCGGGGTTGTTGTCAGAGAACTGCTGCTTCAGACGTGTATTGTAGTGTGATCTAGCTCGAGACACCTCTTTGCTAAATCCATACTTTGCATCTTTGTAGCGCTCTCTGTCACCAGCCCTGTGCGCTGCCTAGGTTAGTTTATATTTTTCCTGTCACAATTACAAATGTAGATTGTATCTAATTCTTGCTTATAATATTGAGAAATATTGAATTGTTGCTTGTGAAGGAAATTTTGGAATTGAGTCAAAATATTGTAATATGCTGTTCTAAACATGTTTTGCTAAGTACAGTACATTTTAGCAAAATATACATTTGTAAGTGTGATCTGATCATGTAGGCGTTAATAAAATGCCACCGTCTCAGCTTTGCAGAGTTGCCATACTAAAGCCTGTTGGAATGAGTGAGAAGGGTGTCAAAAGTTTGATTTCTTTTTATTGGCAAAGCATTTAACTAAATACTAAAATGTTATTATCCGGCGTTGTCAAAAATGAGTGTCAAACGACTTTATTACACAGACGCCTGGATCTTTTGTCAGCTGGTTCAGTCTTGTTAAGTTAAAAGTCTGTACATGACAGTTCCTCAACCACACTCCTCTTAATGTGACATTTTGTCACATGCTAATCATCTCACCATCACACATAAAGACACATTAGAGTTAGAACTAGTGCCCAGTGCATGCGCCCTATGTAAAGACCACTCAGGTATGTGTGTATCATTATCATCTTAGGAATTCAAACTGACAGTGAGGGAAAAGGAGATAATGGTAAGAGTAGGATGCTCCTGGCAAAATAGAGTGTGGAAGAGACAATAAGTGCGTAATAAACATGCATAATGTATGTGTGGAGAATACAGACGAGGGTTCTTGATGAACTCACCAGTTGATTTACCTGTATGGAACAGCATTGACTGCTCATACCCTACTTACTAGTCACATGACTGAAATTGTCTTTCACAATGCAAAATTAGGTTATACAGTATACATTTTTACTTGTACTTGTCCAAGTCTCTCATTTGCTGCACTAAAGCATCCCATCTGGATTTTGGGAGCCCTGGTGCAATACCAACAGACTAAACCACTGCTTGGAGTGTGCAGAAGAGAGAGACTCGCTATGCTCTTACAAATATTAGGTTCAGAATATTATTCAACCCATGCTTTTTACAGTGCTTAAACAGTCACAACAGGTTTTGATTACCTCCCAGCAGGAAGCAGCGGAGCAACAACAACTTAGCACAATATAACCAGGAATGTACAGGACCTCGAGAAGTAGAGGTGCATTGTGATGAGAGAAGTCAAAATGAAACAACAGGAGAGGGAAAAGGCTGAGAGAAAGGTCCAATCTCAAATTCAACACTCTGATTTGCATGGGCATGCCAACAGATGTGCCAATTGAAGGACCACTGGCTCTCCAGTTGCCAAATAGTCCTGAGGACCTGCTGTCAGGCAGACTGTGATTCCAGAGCCACTTAACCAGGCACATCCTTCAACGGTAGCCTAGCAACCCCTGGGTCCATGGTACACCAGTGTTTTAGCACAGGGCACAAATTTGGGGATGTTGACAAATGACACTCCTAACGGGCTCTGGCTAAATTTAGATGAAGTACAAAAACAAACACTGACCAGAGATGTTTTAATCAGTGTCATTAAATGTTCACTAAAGTGAGCTTTCATTATTTGGCCACAGACAAAAGCTTTACTCACTTGTGTTGCATCAGCAGGGATTGTCCTTACATGTTGTTAGGCAACTATAGGCCCTGAGCTTACCTGTGTACCAATACACACTGTTACTATGGGTCTGTTTCCCTATTGTCCATTGGTCCCCAACTAAACACACATACATCAAAACATAATAAGACAAAACTATAGCACTAGATAAATGGCTAGACTTTGAAGTAATATGAGGAAATTAGAGACTAAAGAGATTTTAAATTAGAATAAGCCTTGTTTATGAATTGGTATTGTCAAATACAAACAATCTTCTCCATTGCCAGGACTTATGATTAAGGCCCCACTGAGTTGCTTTTCAATCATATTTGTTTACTGTGAGCAGTCACGCCCTCTCAAGTTGTGTTTGAATTCTGTTCACATCGGTATAATCCAATTTCAGCCTATAAATCCCTGGGAGCTTCACCTTTTCACTGAGAGAGCTGTAGGTCAGATTTACATTTCTTATAACATATTTTACTGCACACTGCTTTTATCTGATGTGGATCTTGTATATAGTACATATTGTGTAGTATTACTGAGTGATACATCACTGGTGGAGGCATGAACACAGTCGGAGTTGATAAAAGATGAAAACAAGATGTAGATGCTGGAGCGCAGATTGAAAAGTGCTGCAAGAGATGAAGAGGTACAAAGCAGCGAGATCTCACTCAGATGCAGCTCTTCTTCCATCTCGCCATTCCTTTTCCCTCAGTGGCCAATTAGTGTTAATTAAAATCCTCAACGCTCGCTCTTGGACTCCTCATATGCCTCAGCTGCCAGTCTCTTCCCTCCTAATTGTCACTCTGTCACAATCTTAACTTTTGTCATCTTAAAGATGTTGTATTTCACTTGTATTATTTTAACCCCCAAAAACCTTTTCCCTTCTCCTCTCACCTCCTTATTATATAATTTCTCTTTATGTTCGTCCGTCAATCTGCACAGATTTTATTTTTTAATTTTCACACTTCTGGAGCCCAGTACCTACTGTCAGTACATGAAGTTCAAATGGTTGTTGATATCAGAATGTTCTTATTGTATTGTCTGCCAAGTTACTGATACTACGTAATCTGCATCCTTGCCAATGTACAGTACCAAGTCTACCAGTAAGTAAAAGATCAAGAACAAGTGCTCTTAAATTATGACCCCAATCCTGGATACAACTGTAAATAATTGAATTTTAGATAACCAACAGGCAAGCAGGAAGAACACGTCCTTTGGTCCTAATTCCAGTGCATAAGGAAGTCCTCAGGACCAAATGTCCCACAAGTCCAACCCTTTAATTTTTCACCCTTTGTTTATTGGTGAGTTTCTTCTCTGTATAAAAATGTCAAACTGACAGCCCTAGATTCTTTGGACGGCATGATGGCTGAGTGGATTGCTTTCATGCTTCGCAACAAGACAGTTGCAAGTTCAACTGCCGGCATAAGAACTTTCTGTTTTTGCACGTTTCTCGCTGTGTCTGGCTGGGTTTTCTTTGGGCACTCAGATCCCCCCCATCAACCCAAAATATAAACATACTGTAAGGATGGGTCATATGCAGATGACTTTCTTTCTCTACAGGGACAATAAATTATACAAATGATACCTTTACTTTTATTGAACACTTCTTAGAACACTTCTTAGCACCTGCCACTTTAACTGCAACTACTCACTCACTCACTGCACTGTCACTTTCTGCACTCACAACTGTAAATTTAACTGTAATTCTCGTGTACATAGTAATGCCTATTTTCTTTTAATTTTATACCATAGTAATTTTAAATTGTTTCTTAATGCATGCCCTTTTGATTTCATATATGTTGTTTCTATTATTAATCAGTGTTTTATGTTGCACCCTAATGCCGAGACAAATTCCTATGTTTGTGAATTCTGTTCATTGACAATGGCAATAAACCCTTTCTGATTCTGATTCTGATTGACATGACTGGTTGAAGAAAGCCTTTCCTGCAGTAAAGTAAACCTTCTATTTCATCCCTCTTCAGCACCTGAGAAAAGGAATATTTTTTTCCCACAACACAACTTTACTAATTTAGTACTAATACAGTATAATATTGATTGGAAAGAACCATACTTTTGGTGATTTAAAACAGAAAGCATACTACAAATGTTCAGAGTTGCTCAATGACATAGTCTTTCTTAATATTTATTTCTAATTTATCTAGAGTAATTGTTTGTACTCCTTTACCTTGTCACTCCAAAACTGAGGCAGTTTTACTCCAAAACTGAGGTAGTTAAGGCAGCAGAAGGAGGCAGCGCACAGAGCTGGAGACAGGGGGCGCTACAAAGATGCAAAGTATGGATTTAGCAAAGAGGTTTCTCGAGCGAGATCACAGTACAATACGCGTCTGAAGCAGCAGTTCTCTGACAACAACCCTTCCTCAGTGTGGAGGGGGCTCCGGCTTCTCACCAACCACAAGCCCCGAGCCCCCCCTGCTGCAGACAATCGAAAACTGGCTGAGCAACTTAACACCTTCTACTCCAGGTTTGATGTGACCACCCCCTCCCCCCACGGTGGCCACCTCCGCCAACCCAAACCTGGTCCCCCCACCTCCCCCACCACTCTCTCAGTTCAGGAACAGGATGTTCACAGGCTATTTCGGAAATTCAACCCCCGCAAAGCTGCTGGACCAGACAGCGTCTCGCCCGCTACATTAAGACATTGCGCAGGAGAGTTAACCCCCGTCTTCACAGACATTTTTAACACCTCCCTGGGGTCATGCCATGTCCCAGCCTGCTTCAAGTCTGCCATCATTGTCCTTGTCCCCAAGAAGCCCCGGATCACTGGACTTAATGACTACAAGCCTGTGGCGCTGACGTCTGTAGTCATGAAGTCATTTCAACGCCTGGTCTTGCCCCACCTCAAGTCCTTCACCTCCCCCCTGCTGGACCCCCTGCTGGACCCCCTGCAGTTCGCCTACAGAGCCAATAGGTCTGTAGACGACACAATCAACCTGGCACTCCACTTCATCTTGCAGCATCTGGACTCCCCGGGAACCTACGCCAGGATCCTGTTTGTGGACTTCAGCTCTGCATTCAACACCATCCTCCCTGCTCTGCTCAAGGACAAGCTCTCCCAGCTCAACGTGCCTGACTCCACCTGCAGGTGGATCACTGACTTCCTGACGGCTCGGAGGGAGTGCGTGCAGCTGGGGAAGAATGTCTCAGACACTCAGACTATCAGCACAGGAGCTCCACAGGGCTGTGTACTTTCTCCTCTGCTCTTCTCCCTGTACACAAACTGCTGCACCTCCAGCCACGACTCCGTAAAACTGATCAAGTTTGCGGACGACACCACCCTCATCAGGATCATCTCGGACGGGGATGAGTCTGTCTACAGGAGGGAGGTGGACCGGCTGGTGTCCTGGTGAAGCGGTAACAACCTGGAGTTCAACGCCCAGAAGACAGATCGTGGACTTCAGGAAAGTCACAGCCACCCAGCCCTCCCTCATCATGACAGACTCCCTCATCACCACCGTGGACTCCTTCCGCTTCCTGGGCATCACCATCACCCAGGACCTCAAGTGGGAGCCCTCCATCAGCTCCCTCATCAAGAAGGTCCAGCAGAGGATGTACTTCCTGCGGCAGCTGAGGAAAGCCAAGCTGCCAGTGCAGATGATGGTACAGTTCTACACGGCCATCATTGAGTCCATCCTCACCTCCTCCATCACCGTGTGGTACGCTGGAGCCACAGCCAGGGACAAACAGAGACTACAGCGCATTGTGCGTTCTGCTGAGAAGGTGATCGACTGCAGACTTCCATCTCTGCAGGACCTGTACGTCTCCAGGGCTCTGGGACGAGCAGGTCAGATCACAGCTGACCCTTCTCACACTGGAACCTGGACATGGTCTATTTGAACCACTCCCCTCAGGCAGGAGGCTACGGTCCATCCGGACCAGAACCTCCCGCCACAAGAATAGTTTCTTTCCTTCTGCCGTTGGACTCATGAACACTTCTAAAACACCTGCCACTTTAACTGTAACTATTCATCACTCACTGCACTGTCACTTTCTGCACTCAAAACTGTAAATTTAACTGTTACTCTTGTGTACATAGTAATGCCTATTTTTATTTAATAGTAATTTTAAATTGTTTCTTAATGCATGCCCTTTTTTATCGAATATATGTTGTTTTATTATTGCTCAGTGTTTTATGTTGCACCTTAAGGCCGAGACAAGTTCCTGTGTTTGTGAATTTTGTTCATTGACAATGGCAATAAACCCCTTCTGATTCTGATTCTTGTCAGGGAGTTTTATTTTGTTTTCATGATTTTTTTGACTGAACAATTCAGCAAATTGTCAAGACATGGCAGGCATGTGTGCTATGTGTTGCACCCTGTCTCTAATTTTTCCTTTTCCTAATTTCCTACACTGCCCTCCCTGGCGCTACCATCATCTTCCTTGATTCTTCCTTCAAACCACCTGGGACTGTATGCAGCTTTGGTCTAAAAGAGAGTTTTTATATAACTTTCTTTTGACAAGCCCATCAACATGTTTTCTTCTTCCTGCTACAGCATCAGCAGTGCAATGCTCCAGAGGTGTTGAAAAGCTGCCGGATTTCACCACCACCACCCCTACAGCTGCTGATGCAGAGCAAAATCATGATCACAACCTTGGTGTTAATACATTCAGTTAATACATTTGCCTGGAGGAAAAAAAGGATCAGAAAAGGTTCTAGTGTTGCTTGGCAAAGGGAAAATCATCCTTTTTAGCATCCTGTCCGTATCCATCCATTTAGTCGCCCTCCTAAAAGTAGAAAGGGATCTGAGCACTTCAATTGTGGAACTGCAAAGGCCCTGGATTTTATGTGTCCGCATGGGTGAGCACAAACTGAGGCCAAGCGCACAAAAGACCAACCCTTCCTTTTTCTGCCTATTCTTTAAAAGCAGAGAGAAGCCACTAGACAGATGGCACAGGGAGGATTTGGGGCGGAAAGGAGGAGAAGTTGGCGTTTGTGGGCCCCCAGGTAAGAATAGTGAAGCCTCAAGGGGAAGAGAGACGGGTTGACAAGAGGCAGAGTGAAAACACAAGCATGCGGGCGTCACCGGATGGCACTCCAGTCAAATTCTTTTAAGGTTCAGGCCAGTGTGAGCACATGGGGACAAAGCAGAAACCTTAAGCACAAACATTTGAAATTTACTGAGCCAAATACAGCAAACTCACTTGCACCTTTTATAAAACCGTATATTATCAATTTAGAAGGTATTTTAAAGGTAAAATATCTGAGCTGGTTTGTTTTGTTACAGTCACCAGTTCAACTAAAAAGCCACCACAAACTTAGATCTTTTGAAATTCTGAATCTTATGGCATATCGATAACCACATACATTACTCTGCTACCCTTTCTTTATTTAGACCATTAATTTTGTGTGAGAAAATACTTTTTTTAGCAGAGTTAGCAGTTCCATCCTCGCTCCCACCATTGCACAGGCTAGTCTTGTAGATAAGTTTAATGCCATATTGTGAAACATTTCAACAAAGCTATTATATCTCCATGGAAATGAGCAGGTCTTCACCAGAAAATACTTAGTGTACCTTAATAACCTAAGACATTGATATTCTTAAATCCACCTAAACAAAGATATATCAATTTTTTTAAACTATAACTATGACATTTTATTTAGACTGATTCAAAATTTAGAACCACACTGCACCAATATTACACATGGAGAGTGTGGGGTTTAAACCGAGGTCGCCCATGGGGAAATCTTTTAGTTAAAACCAAGGAATAGCTTGATCTAGTATTTAAAGCAATACACAAGGAAAACACTTTTAACTTTGTTCAACAGCAAAAGCAAAATAAGCAAAAGCCAAAAACGAAAAAACATTATTTAACCTGCCCCACAAAAAAACATAGACTTTTTTTATAAACAAGGCACATTGAAGTAGCTCACTTTTCAACCCTTAACAGTCTTTCTCAGCAGCAGAAAGTTTGGTGTGGATACAAACCAAGAAAAAAAACACACACATACACACACATTTTACTCTATATTTTCGTGCAGCAATTTCTGTCAACTTTTTCCAGTTTAAGCATTTTACACTTTCTTATAGTTTTTTCAGAACATGTGGATGTTGTGCATCAAAAAGTAACTGCTTTTTTTCAAACCTTCTCTATGGAGCCATTATGATAAAAAAAATTATAATCTGAAATTAATAAATCTAAAACCACATTTCAGGTATAAAGCCTCAGCAACCAAAATGTAAGACTTAGTGGAAGTCTTACATTTTCCTTATACCCAAATATGTTCAGGTTGATTCATTCATTTCTTTTAGATCTGATTTGTCAGTGCGGATGATGCTCCAGGAAAGGACATTGACTATAAAAAAGTACATAATGCCAAGAAAGTATATATATTCTGGAAAGATATACACTTATCCTTTTTTATACTAATTATGTGATTCTTAAGCAGAATAAAGTAATGTATACGAGCTGTATGAACATAATTTCTGAACACATGTCTTTCCGTAACCCACACTTTGATGTACTCTCTTTCACATATAATCCTTCATGCATCTTCAACATGCTCCGCCAGCTCTTTCCCTCTTGCCACATTCGTTTTCCCCCTGGTTTGTGCATGTGTCTACGGGTTGTAAGCTATGGCAATGGGGCGGTGGGTGGAGGGCTGTTGATGTATGGTGGAACTAAAGCAACCCTGCCGATCGATAATGTAAACACGAGCGAGGAGAGGCGGTAAATAAGGCCGACTCCAGACAGAAGTGTCTAGCTCAGGTGACAGAGAGAGAGAGAGAGAGAGAAAGGGAGCGAGAAAGAGAGAGAGTGGGTGGGTGACGATCGGGGAGACGCAGTAATGGGGTGGAGGCAGAGGTGTGGATGAGGTAATGGCTTCAGTAGAACAAACAATAACGACAAAGGACAAAGCGAGTTTAAACTGAAAGATGAAGTAAGAGTCAAATTAAGGGAGGGTGATAGTGACAAATCTCAATTTTCTTTAGACTTTTTTTTTTTTTTGCATTATTTTAATAATGATAGGCTGTCCAGATGATATTTTAACAATGCATCCAGAATGTGATGAAATGTGTGTCAAGGTTCAAGTCTTGCCCAAAACGTGAATGGACCATATAATGAACCCATAAAAGGCAGAAACTTACTACACTTCTCTCTTAGACGAAATTCTCAATATTCTAATTTTGCTTAACTACAAAACAACAATATTATGTGTCTTTCGATACAGTAAAAAAGATGGGAACGTTGTGTGTAATGTTTTAAAGCAGACAAACTATTGAAGAATTTGGCTGTGTGTAGACGTGCGGACATGTTTTACACTACAGATGACTCTCAGTTCAATGACCTGCTGTTGAACTGGACATACAGAGCACTCACTGATCCTGACGACTGCTTCTGCCGAGCCGCTTTGTTTACTGGCGCGTTTCACACGTAGCTCAGTGTTAACTTGTAAACATTTACACAGACACGCTGAGCCATATGTGCTCAACAGTTGAAATCCAAGTAGGCCGGTGGATAAAGATGTGGCAGCATATTTCAGTGTGATAATTCGACTGGTCTGAGTACACATATGGACATGTCACAGTGTCTACTTGCTTTCTCCTTTCCAATTAGGTCATGAATTATTATCGTGTATCATCCCCTGCTGTTCATATGGAAGCTGTTAATTGACACAAATAACCTGTTTTGAATACAAAATAAAACTGATTATATTCTGAGTAAATCCGAAATTCAATTGGTGTAAAAAGAATTTATGATGAAAATGTGTGGGAGTCGGAGAGTTACCAGGTAGCATACTAGAATGTCTGTGAAGGAGCGCTTACATTGAAATGTTCAGCAAACATGTCTAAGTAGACTGACACTTAAGCCTTATAGATTCACAGCGATATGCAGGGCCAGACTGTAAGATGCTGTTATTGTGTGATTATACATGCATGCGCAATGCGTTCTCCTGTTCGAGGTTACACTTGGGTTCAAAAGCCTTATTTTAACTCCTATGAGATCATTGTGACTACGAGCTACTGAACTGTAGAGCTTGATTTGAATGTTTCTTGGCAGATAGCATAAAGATTACAGCAGTCGAATGGAATGTTATCAATAGTAGCTGGTTTATTCTACACACTTAAAGTTTAGTTTTTTGAACAATTGTAGGGCTTCATCCTGCTCACACTTACTATGGTGACTAACCTGCTCCCAAATACAGTAGATGTAATTAAAGACTATTGGCGTCTGCACATAAATATTCACACATGAATGGCCTTTGATTGAAATACTTTATAAACTGAGACTGAGTAATTTCTCAGGGACACTTGCACCTTCATGAGCAGAGCGTGATGAAGGACTGTGGCGTTGCTTTCTCTCATATCTGTGGACTCTACGTTTGCACTGAGCCCTTTTATCTGCCGTCTTCAGGGGACATAGGCGCTCCTCACACGTTCTTTTGAAATGTTGCCATCGCAGCGCCTTCAATTCTGCTGAATGGTTCCAGGGCGATGTCGTTGTAAATATTCTACAAAGGAGCAACAGAAAACAATTGGATTTAGCTTGGAAACTATACATTGATACACAAAACACTAAAAACTAGTTGTATGTTCGTTATCTGTAAATAAATTGTTTATCATATTATTGGTTCCCAAAAGATGCACAGGCATTAATTGAATTTGTAAAGAAAGCGATAACACAAGTTCATATTTGAAATTGCATGCTAAATATAGAACAGTGAGATCAGTTAAAAAAAAAAATCTATCGCTTACAGGCTCTTGAGGTGTAACCCAAAATGTATACCTGAAACAAATCAATAGGCTGTGTTAAGATTAGTTTGTGACCACTGCTTTTGAATAATCTCTTTATTGAGCATTGTTTTCCAAATTGGGGTTCATGGGTGGTTTGATGAGTCTGGGAATGGCTGGACTATTGTCTTCCAACATTTGTTACATTTTAAAGTTTATGTTGTTCATTTAAATGTCACAAGTCTGTTTGCAAGCCCACATTATTGTAATCCAACCTTGGACTAAACTCATTTAGTTCTTATTACAACATCATAATCACACCTTGCAGTTTTAAAGCT